>CM055062.1:7637835-7800241 GCA_029204045.2 Tillandsia leiboldiana
GTTTACAGCTTTACCACTGGCCCCTTTGCTTTGCCTCTATAGACTTAGTGGGTACCCGGAGCTTGAGGCTTTACCCACAGGGGGAGGCTACTGGTTTACTAGGGTTCTCACCCCCATTGTTGTTTCCCCTTGCTTCTTTCTTCCCCCTGTTTTGCAGTGTTTCTTCGGAGTTGCTGATCTTCGATCGTTGTCCGAGGCGAGGGAGTCACGGGCTAGATCTTTACCACCCGAGGAGTGTAGCTGTATCCTGGATGGAGTTCATGGTAGCTGTTGGCTGGTTTTTACTGTTTTATTTGGAGAGAGATCTTTTGTATTTGGAGAGACTGATGTTGAGACTGATGTACTAAGTTTTAGTTTATCTCCTTTTATAGTTGAGAGATGCTGTACTGAGACATTGTATGATGATCATCTGTATTTGAGGAAATGGATATGTACTTATTTCATGATGTACAGTGATTGGATTTTTTTATCTACAGCATTTCATTTCAGCTCTGATATTTGTGTAGCTATAGTACTATCTTTTGCAGGTTAGACGCTTCGCCTATGCGGGTTTAGCATAGGTGGCGGATCTGTTGGGGAGCCCGGGTCGCAGTTCGACCCCGGGGCGTGACAGATTAGGTTGGTATCAGAGCTTAGGGATAGGTCAGTTGGGACTGTAGAAACCCTAGGCTTATGGCTGGACCCTAGGATGACTTCGAGAGAGTCGTGAGTTTTGCGAGAGTCCTGATTGAGTTTTATACCTCTCCCGAGTGATGGGATGGGTGATTGGCATGTTTATTCTCCTAAGCAATTATGTTGGCTGCAGACAACATAGTGCGGCGGAACGGTTGACATGCTCTAGACTCTCGCCGGATTGGTCGAGTTTTGTTTTGTACTGTGGTGCTGTTGGTCGGGGTGAGCGGTGTCTCCCCGACGCGTTGTGCGGATTGGTGTGCACTCGTCGCAGCGGTGGAGCTCGAGCGGATTGTTTTAGGGGCTGGATACCCGGATTGAGGTTAGAGAGCTTCAGGCCCCGATGGTAGATTATTTGAGGTATATCAGCGGCAGAGTGAGCCGCTGGTCCTAGGTGACACAGTTGTCGGAGCAGTGGGCAGTCCGACAGTGTTTTTCTCCTGAGACCACCTGGTTACAGTATCCTCAGCGGCAGTGATTCTGAGGCGCCATTGCGCAAGTGGCCCCCTCCGTGCTAATGTTTTGTGTGGCAGCACCGAGGTGGGGTGGATTGCTGATAATGGATAGGTTTGTGGGACATCATTGATGGATGGAGCCAGTTTTGGCAGATGAACCACCCCGATTTATGGATTTGAGTTGGAGCCTTTGGAGGCAGAATCGTGGTTGGTGGTGATGGAGTGATCAATTAAGAGTCTCCCTGTGCTAGAGAGTTTATGCAGTTGTTGAACTGTGCGCCCCAGGTTTCGAGGGACGAAGCGCATAGGATGTGCGCGACTGGGAGTGGATTGCGCCAGGATACCCTTTTAGTTTATCTGATCCCTCTGTTTTGGATTTTAGATTTTGCATGCCTCGATGGAGTAGGCATTGTGTATGGAGCGTACTGTTGCAGTTCCTTTGGATAGGGATCTGCCACCAGAGGCGAGTTCTGGATAGAGGCGCCTGGCGCTAAGTGTTGGAGGACAGATCGGCTGGTAGAGGCACTTTTGTTTTCCTTCCCTAGATGGTGGACATCTTTGTGGATGGATTATGTAAAGCTTACCCAAAGGAAGGTTACCCTTTGTGATTGATAACATTTGTGTTTGGGGTACAATGGATGTGTTTGAGGGTGAGCTGAGTAAGGATGATTGAATGAGGAATTGCAGGAATCAATTGCGTTTTGTCATATGACGATTGCAATAATGGATTTTCTGAGATGTCAGAGGTCAGGTGGACCCCGGTGACAGCATCCGCATCGTTATCAGAGTGGCGCAGCGGTAGCATGGGTTTATTGTCTGCGGAAGACCGTATTCATCGCCTCAGTGTGAGCAAATGCGGAGAATTGTGCTTCTTTGGTGGATAGCCTTGAATTTCAGGCAGATTAAGTGACGACCACCTACATTGAGCGGTTGAGACTGTGCTGCCTGGGTGGAGGGCGCCAAGGCAGTGGATTGGGTCGTCGCAGGTGTGATTTCATCACAGCAGTCGAAGTTAGGGCAGGTTGCATTCCTGCATGGACTGGAGGTAGATTTGTTATCACATGCACTTGAGGTACAGGTTCCTGTTGGGGTGGTGCATGTGGGGGAGGCTTCTGGATCATGTCCTGTGCAGTTGAGACCTCTAGTGGTATCGGCAGACTTATTGGTAGTTGTACCTGGTCAGTATTTGACCCAGTGCATGGGATTGGGTGGCGTAGTGCCACATGATGTATGACTGTGGAGAGAGAAGGTTATGATCTTCTGCAAGCAGACATTTGAGACTTGTTCATTGAGACAATCAGAGCACACAGGTTGCAGCGACTATGCTCGAGGTGCCTACGGCGCCACCGGGACACGAGGATATCCCTGTTATCGTGAGATCCCGGGTGTGATTCCACCGGAGCTGATAATGATGCCGCCGGTTAGGGAGATTGAGATTGCGATTGACGTGGTTCAAGGAACCACGTCAACCCTGATAGCACCTCATTGGATATCACCTGTAGAGCTGAGAGAGCTGATGGCGCAGTCGCAGGATCTGATGGATCGAGGGTCTGTTCGATCTAGTGCCACGTCGTTGGCACACGACAGTGAGGGTCCTTGCATGATGTGTCCGCAGGCAAGTTCGGATTTTATTTAGGACCTTTTGTTGGAATAATACTCCAGCAGTTGTTGTTATTGATGCTTGTATCTTTTGGGAGTATACAGCTGGGTGTTTCGCCAAGATGGTGTTCAGGACATAGTAGGGGCATTGTGAGTACAGTGAGGATGAATGGATGACTAATGCCCGATCGTCTTTAAGATATGAGGAATTGTGTATTCTTGCTTCACTTGGAAGAATTATTGGAGGTATTCTTCTGGATATTTTGATTTTTACCCCATCTCTGTATGGTTTAGAGCTGGTGGAATACTTGTAGATGGTGTAACAAGGTCTGTGAGGAAGAAGCTGTATGCCAAGCTGTTGTGATACAAGTTTTAACTTTGGGAGCATATCTTCCTGGATTACTTGTTCTAGCCGTAAGGGGCAGCGGTGGTAATCTGACCTTAATGGACGCTATGCGAGAATGGCTGAGACCGGCAGTTATTTGTTGAGGTAAGGAGCTTCTTGGACTGGGCAGTGTCAGGAGAGCTTGGCAATCGGATGATGAGATTGATACCAGCCCTGATTTCAGCATCGCCAGTGTGGGGAGATGGATTTGTGTGATACAGTGATGCCCCCCATAGTAGCTATGAAGTTATAGTTGGATGTGTGGCAAGCATTCTGTATCACCCCGATAGGGCCACTGTGGTGGCGGATACCCGGAGCAGGAGAGCTATTTGGGGTTGAGTTTGTTGACTCCGCAGCTGGCGCTGTGTGGACTGTCGAGGCCGACGTGGCGTATGATGGTGTCGTTGAGGACTCTTTGGATGATAGACCGCGGCTGAATGGTTCGCTTGGATGGTCAAGATTTGGGAGCGACCGGGCGAGGACCCCTCCCTCCTGGTTAGGGCTCATTTCCTTTCGGAGTTGCCTAGCATGTCACTGGTTTGGGAGTTGAGGACACAACTCCCGGAATTTGATGAAGTGATCGCCTGGAACAAATACCCTTTTTCGAGCCTGGAGGATTGGATTTACCAGCTGCAAGGGTACTGGATCTTCTCGAAGATTGATTTGCGATCTGGTTCTTCCAACTGCTTATTGTTGTGTGCTGATACCCGAGAGTTGGGGAGGTGTTTCTACACCCTGATGGTTTTTGGATTAGAGATCAGAGTTTACGTGATCAGTTGGAGGACTTATATTGGGTACCTTGGGAGTACAGAGGTACTTGGATCGAGCTTGTGTGCCGTGGACTTGTGGTTGGATTATCTGAGGCCCTGGGAGGAGCGGAGGCTTGTACCGATGCAGATTTCTTGGTAGCTCGAGCGGTTAGCCCAGCTGTACTTGGTTGAGTTGGTACGGTTTTTCTGGAGTGCCCGCCTTTATTTTGTTCTAGTTAGAGACCCGAGGACCGCATCGCATCTTTGGAAGAGGTATTTGTCAGCCTTGGGAGCTTGAGTGGTGGATGATTGGATAATTACCCCCATTTATTTGGTTGAGATTCCGTGTTGAGGAACGACTTAAGTTTCGAGGACGAAACTTTCTTTTAGTGGGGGAGGATGTGATGACCCGGATCTCCGCAGAGCTGCTGCTGTGTGTTGGGGTGGCTATTGGAGGCCTACATGGTGTGTTGGAAGTGTTTGGGGCATAATTGGGCACAAGTGTTGGACTTCGGGGCTTAAATGGATCATGTGAGTGATCGGAGGACCCCGTGGAGGGTTTAGAAGTGGTTTTGCGCGAAACGGATATTAAAATTGGGCTCCGCGCGAAATTCGTGGTAAGAACACATTTCCGGGTGCCTTCGGCAATTTTTAGAGTTGGAATTTGGCAAATCGGACGTCAAATTTGGATTCAGCGCGCGAAAACGGTCAAAATGGACTACCCACTTGATGTTTTTGAGCTCGGGTTACTGTTCACCGCCGGAACAGTGATTCCGGCGATCGCCGGCGGCGGCCGGCGGCGCGGGCAGTGGCGGAGAGCGGCGGCGCGGCCTCGGGCAGGCGGAGAGCGGCGGCGGGCAGGGCGCAGGGCGCGCGGGCAGGGCGCGCGGGTGCGCGGTCCACGCGGCTGGCGTGCACCGGAGCGGGGTGCCACGTGGCAGCTTCCCATTGGATGGTTCACAGGTCGCGGTCTACGGAGAAGTGTGGTGCATGGTGGATTGGGCGGGAAGACACGTGGCAGCCTGGCATTGGTTCGGTGCATGAAGTAGGGTGCACCGGGTGCATCGAATTTATGGCTTGGACACGTGGCGCGCGGGGTTTGGGCGCGTCACTGTGCGCGTGCAGGTGGCAGGGGGGCGCGGCAGGTGGCAGGGGCGGCTGGCGTGGCGGCCACGGCGCCGACGTGGCGCACGCGTGCGCCACGTGGCGGCCGGCTATTGGCCAGCGCCAACTGCCCCGTTGACCAGTGGAGCGCCACGCGGCGCGATGGGAGCGGCCGGATCGGCTGTACCGTGTTCGGGGACACGTGCCGTGAGGAGGAGCGGGTTGGACGGGTGTGCGGTCCGACCGGATCTGGTGTGCGGGCCTGGGCCGAGTGGGCCGGGCCACTGTGTGCGCCCGGTTTCGGGGCCCAAAAGTTTCGGGCGCCCGAAACCGGGGACACAGTGGTCATTTTCTGATTTGTTTTGTGGGCCTATAAATGGGCCTCCACTCCCCTCCTTTTCTGCTTTTTCCGAGTGATAGAAAGGGAATGAGAGGGAGAGATGTATACAAAGTTTGTTCCCCTTGGTGCTCTGGTTTTAATGGTGGATCCCCGGTATTTCTGGAAGCCCGGCAACGGCGATATCGATTTTACAGTTCGCCTCGGTTTTCTCCCCATTTCGGCCCGTTACCGTCACAGTTCAGTCAGAAATTCACTGTGAGCAAACCAGGAGGAGTTTTTGGACGATTTCTTCGACAGCGTGTTTCTAAGAGGTAAGGCTTCGATTTTCGTGTTGATCGCTTCGCTCCGTTTCGCACTTTTGGCACATTTCCCGAGGCATCTTTGACCCCCATTTTTCTGTGATGGATTTTGGACAGCACCGACTTGCCGATTTTATATCTCAGCCTAGGAACATCGGATCAAGGCGTTTTAGGACACGATTTTGATCTACTCGTCGCGAGGAACACTGTGGTGATTTTTCTGAGATTTATGGAAATTATTTCGAAGGTGATAATTAAGCTTTTCTTGGACAGATCGCTACAGGAATTTTGATTTGGGAGGTTTTGAGGTGCTGCGGTGTTTTATTTTTATCTTGGTCTACAGGTATCAGATCTGGGCGGTTAAACAGTCGTTTTGGGGCTACTTTTCGCGAGGAATGCGACCGTGAATTTTCTGGATTTTCCTGAGGACTGGGCAGAGGTGTTATTTACCCTTTTTGGGGGCTGATTTTGGACTGTAGGAAATTGTACAGTTTTGGGATTAATTGTGCGCAATGTTTTATGCAGTGGGGCACAGTTTTCGATGGATTGCTGTGTTAGAGGACTGTGGGCAGCGAGACGTTTCTTTTGGTGCGGTGCGCGCTTTTCGAGGTGGGTGGTTGTTGCTTGCCTCTATATCTGACTTACTCACTAAGTTTATTAGAGAACCCCACTATTGAGCTTATGGATTGATTATCGTGCATAATTGCCTGTTATAAAATGTGAACTTATCATCTGAGTTAAATTTTGTGGATATAGCATGTTGGGGATATTATTGGGATATTATTGCTGTTGGAACATGATCATTGGAATAATTTAATAAGTGATGATTAACATGCTATATTAGCACCTAGATTTGTATGAAAGTGGATTAAATGGATTAATTGTTGGGGACATGACGACATATCCATGTGCGGGTTTCACTTTGGGATTTATTATGGATCAGGGGTTATACATGTGTAGGTGACTGATGATTTTAGTATGATTGTTATATTTATGTGGATATTATTACTTATTACACATGTAAAACGCTTATTGGACATTCTCTCTCTTTCACATTGCTGAGGACTTTTGCATGCTTATTTGGACATCTAGATAGGCCACTATTTATTGCTACACTATCATACTGGGATTTGACTTAGGAGAAACCATGATTGCTTTCTTTCTCCTTTTTATTTAGACTTTTGAGTCTTGTTGCTCGGGTTCGAGCAGAGGTTTGGGATAGTGTAGCAGGGATCTGAGGGTCAGTGACAGGGTGTTCTTGATGTTGGATTATGGGTTATTGCGGCAACCGCGGATAGTAGGCGGTTGACCGGATCTTGATTATTTTACCCAATTGTGGGTTGTGGGTTATTGCGGTGACCGCGGACTTTGGGCGGTTGACCGGATGTTTACTGTTGCATCAGATTGGGTATCAGATTTTCCTAGTGGATGGTGTTTCCCACTTTTTGAGTATTATTGCATCAGATCGGGGTTTTATTAGTGGACGGAGTTTCCCACTTTGGTCATAGTCATGATCCAGTCCTGCTATTGTGAGACATTGGTTACAGAGATACTTTACTCGTGTGGGTCGCTCCCCTCGAGTGCCACTCCGGAGTAGGCTTTTCACGGTGCCGAGCGCCGGGCACCACGGTGGGTTGTGAGGACTGATGGGGATTTCGAGCCTTATGTGCTGGTTCCCTACTGAGCTCTTGAGTTCGACAGCAGAGCAGGCAGTACCAATTTTACTGGTGGCACTAGATTGGGTCTATTTGATCAGATACTGTTTTCTGATGCATTCATACCGTCATTTCCTTCGGTATTGCATTTAGAGGCATACTTGTTGTGGTTTCCCCCTTTTATTCAGTAGTTCTGTTTACAGCTTTACCACTTGCCCCTTTTCTTGCCTCTAGTAGACTTAGTGGGTACGCCGGAGCTTGAGGCTTTACCCACAGGGGGAGGCTACTGGTTTACTAGTGGTTCTCACCCCCATTGTTGTTTTCCTTTGCTTCTTCTTCCCCCCTGTTTTGCAGTGTTTTCTTCGGGAGTTGCTGATCTTCGATCGTTGTCCGAGGCGAGGGAGTCACGGGCTAGATCTTTACCACCCGAGGAGTGTAGCTGTATTCCCTGGATGGAGATTCATGGTAGCTGTTGGCTGATTTTTACTGTTTTATTTGGAGAGAGATCTTTTGTATTTGGAGAGACTGATGTTGAGACTGATGTACTATAGTTTTAGTTTATCTCCTTTTATAGTTGAGAGATGCTGTACTGAGAACATTGTATGATGATCATCTGTATTTGAGGAAATGGATATTGTACTTTATTTCATGATGTACAGTGATTGGATTTTTTTTTATCTTACAGCATTTCATTTCAGCTCTGATATTTGTGTAGCTATAGTACTATCTTTTGCAGGTTAGACACTTCGCCTATGCGGGTTTAGCATAGGTGGCAGATCTGTTGGCGGGCCCGGGTCGCAGTTTCGACCCTGGGGCGTGACACCTGTTGCAATTTCTGGCTCGAGAGATGAGAGAATTGCACATCGGGCCATGTCGTACTTGTTGTTGTTGTTGTTGAGGAGTAATCACGGAGAGCGAGCGGTGTTTCGGGAGCTGGAGGCGTATTGATGTATACCTACCCGTGGTATTTGTGGCTCATGATGGACTTGATCTAGTTTCGAGGACGAAACTTTCTTTTAGTGGGGGAGAGTGTGAGGTCCCGGAATCCCCCGCGTAGGGTTTGCTGGTTGTTGGGCAGCTTTTTGTGGCCGTTGGGAGTGTTTGTGCGCATGTCGGGCCCGAGAAATGGAATTGTGGTGCAATTTGAGATTTAGTTGCATCACTAGAGGCCTGCGTGGTGTGTCGGCGTGTTTGCGCGCAATTTGGACACAAGTGTTGGACTTTGGGCTTAAAAGGAGATCCCGTGGGAAATTGGAGGACCCGTTGAGTGTTTAGAAGTGATTTCGTGCGACACGAATGTCAAATTCGGACTCCGGGCGAAGTTTGGATAAAAGATCACCTCTCCGGTTGCCTTCGGGAATTTTTAGAGTTGGAATTTGGCAAATCGGACTTCAGAATTGGACCCGGCGCGGAAATCGGATCAAGTTGGCTATCCGGGGGCATTCGGCGAATTTTCGGTTGAGAATTTGGCGAAATGGATATCGTTTTTGGATTCAGCGCGCGAAATCGCTAAGAATCGACTATTTACTTGCTTGTTTTGGAGCGCGGTTGAAGTGCGCATTTTTCGAGACGACGCGGCACGAATCCCGAAGCGTGGCGGTGCGGCACGGATCCCGAGGCCGCTCGAGGGCGCGGCGCGCTGCGCAATGCGCGCAGCTGGCGCGCGTTGGGAACGCGCGCCTGCGCGGGTCAGCGCAGGGGCCGCCACGTGGCGGCCCCGCCGTTGGCGCCCGTGCGGGCGGGGGGGGGCGCGCGTGGTGTCCCGCTGTCACGCCCCGGGTGTAAACCAGAACCCGGGCCCGTCTACAGATCCGCCGTGCACACGGTATTTCCCGTGTACACGAAGCGCCAAACCTGCTCAGATATAAGAAATAACAATAAAAGAGCAATGAAAACAGAGCTGAACTAAAACTAATACCTCTCAGACTGAAGCTGGAAATAAAATACAATACATCTGTCTCTCCCAGCTCACCAAAATAAATACAACCTGCTGGCAAAAGCCAGTCCCAAAATGTAAAAGTACAACTGTCTGAGGAAACCTGGGTACACCAACAGTCCAGCTAACACGCTCATCCTGCCTCGAGATCTACCTACTCAGCCGTCCTCTCTCCTCGACCCGCCGCTGAAAGCCCAGCAGCACCCGCAGAAGTCACTGCAAAACAAGGAAGAAGAAAAAGAGGAAAGAAGAATGGGGGTGAGAACTACTAGTAAACCAGTAGCCTCCCCTAGTGGGTAAAACCTCAAACTCTGACACACCCACTAGGCCTACCAGAGGCAAAAAGGAAAGAAGAGTGGTAAGAAATGAAACCGCTGCAAAAGGGAAATCTACCACTACTATGCCTCTAAAATACAGTCCTAGACTGGAATAACCGTATGCCACAATAACCAACCGTCCCAGATAAACCCAATCTGTACCGCCCTCATCATCGGGCAAGAAAGCCGCGCCGATGTGATAGCAAAATTCCTGCTGCCGCCCTCATCATCGGGCAAATAAGCCGCGCCGATGTGATAGCAAACCTGTCCATAACCGTCCAGCCCCGGCCTCCGAAGGGGATCTCGAGGGGAGCTACCCACACGAGTAAAGCACCACCGGGCAATAACCGCGCCGGGGTAATAAAAGCCTCACCGGGCAATAACCGCGTCGGTGATAAAAGCAGGATTGGATCACAACTATAAAGCCCCCAGTGGAACACAACCCTCCGCTAAAAGAAAACTGATTCCCAATCAGATGCAAGAGTAACCATCCGGTCAATCGCCCAATATCCGCGATTGCCGCAATACCCCACAATCCCCGACCAGGTCCAACAACCGACCTCCGGTCAACCGCCCAATATCCGCGGTCGCCGGAATAACCCACATCCGACATCTGGTCAACCGCCTACTATCCGCGGTTGCCACAAAACCCTCTAGTCCATAATCATGCCTTATCACCGATGTCCTATAATCGACATCCGGTCAACCGCCCAATATCCGCGGTCGCCGCCAAAACCCATGATCCATAATCCAGGCCCCGGCTACACTATCCCAAACCCCTGCTCAAACCCGAGCAAACCCACCTGACTAACGAAAAGGAGAAAGAAGCAAACAAGGTTTCTCCTAAGTCAAGTTCCAGCATGAAAGTGTAGCGATAAAAGATGGCCTACCTAGATGTCCAAACAAGCATGCAAGTGTTCTCAAGGAAATAAAGGAAAAGGTGTCCAATAGTGGTTCCACATGTGTAACAATTAATAGATCCGCATAGATATAACCATCATGCTAAAACAATATCCAACCACACATGTCTATAATCCATGTTCCAAAATAAAGCACCACTATCCACCTATGCATGTCATAATATCCTCAAATAGTACCAACCACTAACAGGATAATCATATAGTCCAAAATAAACATTCCAATCCACATGCAAGGTTAAACGCTAACATTCCATCCATACCAACATGTATAAATCCCAACCACTATCAGATATCCACAATAGTATATGACTTAAGCATGCATGTCCAAATAGAGGGGTCACTCTAATATTCCTAGTGAGCATGTCAAAATAGAGGTAAGCAACAACCACCCACCTCGATCGCTAATTCCAAGTCCAAAATGTGCTCTCGCCCAAACCAATAAGCCGCCGCGATCGCTGTACAAAATTACCCCAAGACATACACACAAATAAGCACACAAGTATCAGCAAACATGCTGTCCAGAATTCAGTCCCAAGGATGCCCTGTTTTTACCTGCGAGAAGTGCCCGGAAAATTCCAAGAAAAATACCGTCACGATCCTCGCGGCGAATCCGTCGAAACGACTACCTGCACGCTCAAATCCGAATTTCCTACACTGAGAAATAAATCCGACAAGGGAACCACCCCGAATTAAACTACTCTCAAAAACTGTAGCAATCACTTCTGTACACAGAGATTTCTCACCTTCGAAAAATATTCAGAAAATTCCAAGAAAATTTGGAGATATTCCTCGTGATGTGTAGATGCAAAACGCCTTTTGAATCGCCCCAATCCGATGCCTGTGCGCGAAGATATGGCCAAAATACCGCACCGCTGTCCCAAAACTCCGCCCCAGAAAATGAGGTCACAAGATGATCCGAAAAACCCATGAAAATCTCGGAATGGGAAAAACCAGTAAACATGGGAAACATAGCCCTACCTGTCGTGAAGCCAACGGCGCAATAATCACAGAAAAAGGTGCTCGGGGTAAGCCGGGGGAGTCCTCGCACCAAAACGCGACGAAGAAGACCACAAAAGAACGAGCGTCGCGCCGCGCCGTAAAAATGGTAACCTCGGGATGCGTGCTGATGAAAAATCTGGAACTCTGCAGATTGAATCGCCACAGGGAGATGAAGAAAACTCGTGAAGGTGGCACTGTGAAAGGAGGAGCAGGGAAAAAGTTCTCTGCAAAGGAACTCGGCCTATTTATACAAGCTGGAAACAAATCCGAAAATACCCAACATATCCCAAACTTCCGGGCGCTCCCACTTTCGGGCGGCTACAGTGTTGGGCCCGGCCCAACACTGTGCGCGCCCGGAAGTTCCCCAGGCCTCCACGTCGCCCACAAAACAGGCTACAGCGGGAGCACCCACTCCCGCTGCGCCGCGTGGCCACCAGCGGACGTCGACACGTGGCGCGCACCCGGTCAGCGCCCGCCTGCCGCGCCCACGTGCCCGCCTGACGCGCCGCCTGCCACCCCCCCTGCCGCGCACTGTTCCGAGGCCCACCGCGCTCCGTGGTCCCAGCCTGCATGAGCCCGCCAACCACAAGACGCCACGTGTCCCGCCGGTCCATGCACCACGCCCGCCTGCTCCGTAGACCAAGTCCACTAAACCGACCACTCCGACACTGCCACGTGTCCACCCCGGTCCACCGTGCGCCCCGCACTCTCCGTAGACCGCGCCCCGCGGACCGGCCCACTCCCGAGCCGCCACGCGTCCAGCCCCCGGTGCACGCCTGCCGCGTGGACCGGGCGGCCCGCGCCTCCGTCCGCCGCGCTGCCTGCGGCTGCTCCGCCGCTGCCGCCGCCGCCGGAAACACTGTTCCGGCATGAACAGTACCCGAAGCTCAAAAATAACAAGTGGGTAGTCCGTTTTGACCGTTTTCGCGCGCTGAATCCGAATTTGACGTCCATTTTGCCAAATTCCAACCCCAAAACTTGCCGAAGGCATCCGGAAAGGTAATCCTTGGTCCAAACTTCGCGCTGAGTCCATTTTTAATATCCGCTTCGCGCGAAACCACTTCTAACAATCCGACGGAGTCCATTGATCACCCACGTGATCCATTAAGCCCGAAGTCCGCCACTTGTGTCCAATTGGTGCCCAACACCTCCAACACACAGTACAGGCTCCCTAGATGTCACCAATGACTCCACCACAGCTCTGCAGAGATCCAGGTCATCACACCCGCGCCTGCGCGGGGCACGGTGTCACGCGCCCGTGTGGCGCGCAACCTGCGCGCCCGCGTGGCGCGATTGGGAGCGCGCCACGTGGCGCACTGGGCGTGTGCGTGGACCCGGTGCACGCGCCCATCTGCGTGGACCGGGGTTTGGGGCTCCCTGGTTGGCCGGTGCACCGTGGATTGGTGCACCGTGGACCACCTCCTCTCTCTCTCCTTCTTTTCTTCTTCTTCTTCCTCCCCCGCACGCCATTTCTTCCCTTCATTTTCTTTCTTCTTCAACCGAGCGAGAGGGAGATTGAGGGAGGAGATGGTGGGTGGTGCGGCGGTGCGTCGTGGGCTTCGTGGAGCGCGCGGGGTTTTCCAACGGACCGGTTGGGCGGCGCGACGCTGTCGAGGTTGGTCCCGCACTTTGTTTTACGGTGTTTTTAGCACGGTTTGGGGCGTTCTTTTGGACAGTAAATTGACCCTCTTGCTCTTATCTGTGTTAGGGACCGTGTTTTACTGCACCGTTTTGCGTGCGGACTCCGTTTTGCGTGCGGACTCCGGCATGATGCACCGTTTTGCGTGCAGTCCCTGACGCCGTGCACCGTTTTGCGTGCGGACTCCGGCACCGTGCACCGTTTTGCGTGCGGTCCCCGACGGCGTGCTCCGTTTTGCGTGCGGACTCCGTTTTGTGTGCGAATTCTGGCACCGTGCTCCGTTTTGCGTGCGGACTCTGGCACCGTGCTCCGTTTTGCGTGCAGACTCCGTTTTGCGTGCAGACTCTGGCACCGTGCACCGTTTTGCGTGCGGATTCTGGCATCGTGCTTCGTTTTGCGTACGGACTCCGGCGGCAGGCATCGTTTTGCGTGCGGATCGCGTGGAGGCCAATTGCAAGTGTCTACGAGCAATTGGTGGCAAATCGAGGTGGGTGGCCTTATCTCCAAG
This sequence comes from Tillandsia leiboldiana, assembly GCA_029204045.2. Taxonomy (NCBI): domain Eukaryota; kingdom Viridiplantae; phylum Streptophyta; class Magnoliopsida; order Poales; family Bromeliaceae; genus Tillandsia; species Tillandsia leiboldiana. The sequence goes on from CM055062.1 coordinate 7,651,413, forward strand.
TTTTATGGACTGTACAGTAATTCTACTGATGTAGGACTATGCATGATAGTTTATTTACTTGTGTAGCATGCTAGATTGTAGGAATTGTTATTCCTTTTATCATCTGTTAATATAGTTATCTTGGAACTTGACCTAGCACCCCCGTCATATGTTGCATGTGTAACCAGACCAGTAGAAAACCCTCACTTGGGCTAGGGTTATTTATGTTTAGACACCCACACTGTTTTTCTATTCCTGGACATAGTGTTATCCTCGCCCGGGTAGTGGGCCGAGAGGTCGGGACTTTCTTTTAGTGTGGGATGCATTTGCACTCGTGCTTGGGAGCAGAGTGGAGTCTGGTAGTGTAGTGGGTTGCTTATCTGTGCCGGGAGCCGTTTGGGTAAACGGTAGTCCCGGGAGGTCTTGTATCCCTGTTGTGCTGTCGTGGGAGGGAGCCGTTGAGCAGACGGTAGTCCCGGGCCGTCGAGTATCTTCCGGTCAGTGTTGTTGGGAACCGTTGTGGTTGACGGTGGTCCCAGGTCGTTGAGTGTTGTCCGACCAGTATTGTTAGCCTGAGTTGTGGGTCATTCCTGGCTGTGGAGTACCTCCAGCCAGTGTGCTTTGTGCTGCGAGCTGTTGGAGAGGCTAGTGTCTCGTGTTTCGTGTGAGCTGATCAGCTGAGTTGTCGAGAGTGCTCCGACTGTTGTGCGAGATATTTGGGGATCTTGAGTCCTACCGTTCTGAGAGTGAGCGTGGATCTTGACTATAGCCTGCTTATGCCTATGTTTGATACTCTATGCCGCGCCGTTTTCCTCAGTTGGAGTCGCGTCCCTGAGATGCCGCTGTGGATACGATGGTTGGCCTGTTGAGGCAGTTTTCCGCAGTGGATGCAACGATGGGCCTGTTGAGGCAGTTTTGCGCGAGGGGTGAGTTAGTCGGACAGGACGCCCCACGTGAATCCCGTCCTCATGTGGATGTGTGGTAGTGGGCAGGTGCGTTCCTAGTCGACAGGCGCAGGCTTGACTGGACCATATGAGGCAGTCAGTTCGATTGGGTCGATTGAGCACCTTGGGTGCGTGTGGTCACATTTACTTTCATCTATTCCACTTTTTGAGCATCTAGATAGAGGCATGGTAGCTGTAGAGTAGCTCCAGCTTTTCTTGTTCAGATTTCATTGCACTGTTATCTTTTGCCTCTAGTAGACTTAGTGGGCAGACCGTTGGGCTTGTTGACGGCACCCACTGAGAACTACTGTGGGAAGTAGTTCTCACACCCGTCGTGGTGTCTTTTTCCCCAGGAACTTCTTCTCCTGTTCCTGTTGCTCCAGTTGCTGATCCTTCTGACCGAGGCGAGGGAGTCGCGAGCTAGTTCCCTACCCGTCGTTGGAGTGTAGCGGTACCCCTCCAGAGGAGAGCTTCAGTAGATTAGTTTACTTCTTTTTCCTCTGTTGAGAGACCTTTGTTGTGAGGTATAGAGTTGTACTTTATTTTACAGTTTGAGAGACTGATGTAGTGAGGATATTTGTTTTGAGAGCTCGTACACTGATGTTTTTATTGGAGATATCTCCCTTTTGGGTTTTTGTATCAGAGGACTTTTTATATGATCGAATTTGGGAGATGGATATTGTATTTATTTCTAGTTGTACAGTGTTTGGATTTCAGTTTTTAGTAGTTTACTTTCAGCTCTGATATCTGTATACTGTAGTTGATTCTTTCTGCAGGTTAGACGCTTCGTCTGTACGGCAGTTTTCGTACAGATGGCGGATCTGTTAGCGAGCCCGGGTCGCAGTTTCGACCCCGGGGCATGACACAAGCACTCCTGGCTCCGGCATCATATTTCACCGACAACACTTATCGAGTCCGGCACACTATTAAGGAACGTCTGAGGTGGACCGAGTTATGGCTGCAGGCAACCGTCTTAGACAAAACTTTATTCCTATGGCTTTCGATTCTGTCGACGATGGTTCTTTCGACAAACTCTTTCAACAGTCCTAGGATGATGTTAGCAATATCTTATTCAGCCTCGATCTCCCTGACGTTCTAAATCGGTTCGACTTTGACTCATATCTTTTGTCTAAGTTAGACTTTGACTCATACCATTTATCTAAGTTAGAAGGTAACACTTTCACTTCCTTCAATGTTTTTTCATAGCCTTATGTAGTACCCTCATTTAATATTCTTTTTATGTCAGCCAGCTCTTCTGAAAGGCGAACTGCTGCAGCTAAAGAACCGATTCTTAAGAAGGATGTTCGCCCCCTCCGAACTTTACCGGTATGTTTCTTCTCATTCATTCTTCATTTTGTAGTTCCCATCATTTTACTTACATTTGCCTATCAGCCAATTCACACTATCGAGCAACCGGTCCACAGCCCCCCTCCGGTCAAGCGTCCGTCTAGGAGACCCGCAACTGCTCCTCGGCCTGCAAATTGTGAAATTGTCACGCCCCGAGTTTAGAAAAAAGGGTCTAATTTTTTTTTTTTTTTATCAGAGTTAAACATTTCGAAGTTCAAGGCGTGAACAGACCGCCACACATATAGGAAAGCCTCTGTACAAACGGGCAAATTCTCCCCTATATATGCTCGGCTAGAAGAGTACATTCATCACAGTAGATACAAGCAGTAAATTGAAAATTAAATAGTCATCTACTCTATTACATCCACATGATTCCTTAAATACATAATATGTCCACAGTCCTAGATATCCACAACTAGTCATCCAACACAATCCTAGATATCCACAACTAATCATCCAACACAATCCTAGATATCCACAACTAAGATGATAGAGAAATAAACATAGAGTCCAAAGAATGAAATCAATATACTAAATCATAACAATCAAAGATCTGCTAGGGACAACTCTATCGCGTCTGCTCACCAGGTCGTCCCAAAATCCCAGCACCCAATTGACCTGAAAAATGGTCACCTAAGGGGTGTGAGATACACTATACATGTATCCCAGTGGGCACGACGGGCCGAGAAATGGCAAGTCGTACCTACCGGATACAATAATAAGCGGATAATCAAAAGCTGGGAATAATAAATACGGATAATCAACTGAGCATGCGAGATAAGCAAACAAGCATAAGATAGGTGAATAAGTAATGCATCAAAACTCAAAGTACAAGTATACCCAATTTCATGCCACTGTTGGTTCCAAGGACCTCAGGCTAATACCGCTCTGGAAACCAGTATGCTATCATAACCCCAACGGGCTCACGGGTCCATGTGACCTCTCTACCGGTAAAGAATACCAAAACGGGTAGCTAATCTGCAGGTGTGCGCGACTGAAAGCTGGCTCAACGGCGATCATAATGTTGATGCTCAAACCACGGTCTAAAGACTGGACAGTCGGCGAGAAGCCGAGGAAAATCCCCATCGGGATACAGATACTGAAGTATATCATGCCAAATCCTGAAACAGTAACTCATATTCTAAACATGCAGTGAAGAATAAAGGAAGGTATAGAAACTGAGCTAGTGACCATACAAGCATGGCATATGTCCAGATATGTATAACTACTGTTGAAAATAAAAGCATACTAAAAACTCATCTGTGGGATCAAAATTGCCAAGAATCAAAGAAAGGGGATCCGTCCTACTACGGTACCCGTAGGGACGAAATGATAAAGCCCGGACTGAAAATAAACCCACCTCAAGGCAGACGGTCGCTGTGATTCCACAGCTGGTGATGTGTGGGCTGTTGCGGCAAACATGGCTTGCGGTTGTGTCCCTGAGGGTTCCTTTTATGGTAGACCATGGCTGAGTAGTTCACTCGGATGGTCAGGATTCGGGAGTGACCGAGTGAGGACCCTTGTTTGTGAGGGCTTCCTTCTTTCTTGGATGATTGCGGGGATGTGTTTCGGATTGCCTTGGTTGAGTTGACACAGGTTGTGGTTTGGTGCGTGTTGCACTAGCGATTATCTTGTTTTCCCCCAGCTTTGGATGGAACCCTGTTGTATTTCACGTCTCAAGCTCAGGAGTGTTGTGTTTTTGGATCCCTCGCCCGTGATTGACTTGCCTCTTTGAGATCTATGATCGTTTGGAGTACGAGGGACGCCCGTTGCGAATTCTGGCTCGTGAGATGGGGGAATTGCGCGATCGGGCTATGCCATTCTGGATTTGCTGTTGTTGTTGTTAAGGAGTAATCACGGGGAGTGAAAGGTGTTTGGGGAGCTGGAGGCGTTATTGAGGGATACCTACACGTGGCATTTGTAACTCCAGGTGGATATGAGCTAGTTTCGAGGACGAAACTTTCTTTAGTGGGGGAGGATGTGAGGACCTGGATCCCCACGATGTGATTACTGGTTGACCAGCAGCTTCTGGAGGCCTATATGGCGCGTCGGTGGTGTTTGTGCACCAATTGGACACTAGAGATGGACTCAGAGTGTTTAATGGATCATGAGAGTAGTCAGATGACCCCGTCGAGTGCGTAGAAGTGGTCTTGCGCGCAATGGATATTAAAATTGGGCTCAGCGCGAAGTTTGGACAAAAGAACATCTTTCCGGATGCCTTCGGCAATTTTTAGAGTTGGAATTTGGCAAAACAGACATCGGATTTGGATTCAGCGCGCGAAAAAGATGAAATTGGGCTATTTACTTGATTTTTACGCCACTGGTTACTGTTCACGCCGGAACAGTAACTTCGGCGGCCGGCGGGCAGCTCCGGCGACGGCGGAGGGCGGCGGCGGGTAGGCTCGGGAGCGGCGGCGGGCAGGCGCGGGCAGCGCACAGCGTGCGGGCAGGCGCGCGGGCCACCGCGCCGTCGTGCACCGGAGGCAGGCCACGTGGCATGGCGGGATTGGCTGGCTCAGCAGTCTTGGTCCACGAAAAAGATCGTGGGTGTACGGTGGACCGTGGGTGACACGTGGCGGAGTGTCATTGGCGCGGTGTTGTGCGCCGGGTCCACAGAGCGGGTGCGGACCGCCTCAGGGCGCGTGCAAGCAGAGGCGTCAGGCGGCGGCACAGGCGCGCACATGGCCGCTGTCGGCCTCTCCCGCACTCGGGCGCGCCACGTGTCGGCACCACGGCGGGCCACGTGGCGCGATGTGGGTGGATGGTTTTGGTGTGTTGTGTTCGGCGGGCCACGTGGCGGAAATCCAGCGGGCGGCTTCGGTGTGCGGTGTGTGGCGGGCTACGTGGAGGCCCGACGAGAATTCGGGCCCGCACAGTGTTGGGCCGGGCCCAACACTGTAGCGGCCCGAAAGAATCGGGCGCCCGGAACTTAGGACATGGCCGTCATTTTCGGATTTGTTTTCTGGGCCTATTTAAGCGACCCGAGCTCCTTCTTCTCCCCTTTTTCCACCATTTCCGAGCTTCAAACCAACTTGAGGCCTTCAGCAAAGTTGATCCACACCCTGTGCTGCATCCATCTGCAGAGTTTGGAGATTTTTGGTGGCACGCTTATCGAGGTTTCCATTTTTACGGCGCGGCGCGATGCTCGTCCATTTGTGTTCCCCTTCGTCGCATTTCGGTGCGAGAGCTCCCCCGGCCTACTCCGACCATATTTTCGAGCGATTTCTTTGCTGTTGGATCCGCGACAGGTAAGGCTACGATTTTGGTTTATCAGCATTTTCTCATTTCGCGCTTTTCGAGGAGTTTTTCCATGGTTACTGGGACCCCTTTTTCTGATGGAATTTCTGGACAGCGACACCTTGCCGGATTTTTATCTCCGCAACCGGGCATCGGTTGGAGACGTGCCTGTACACTTTTTTCATCTACTCGACGCGAGGATTATCACCGTATTTTTATTGGATTTTTCTGAGGCTTTTCCGGAGGTAGATTTTTCTTCCTTTATCTGTGCATGGTAATACAGATGTATGGTTGTGTGTTTGTGAGCGCCCTGTGTTGTGGAATTTGTAACTCGGCCTACGGGGCTCGGAATTTGGCGTGCAGGTACTCGTTTCGAAGGTATCGACGTGAGGAACGCGATACTATTTTTGTTGGATTTTTTTGGGTTCTTGCTAGAGGTGAAAAATCCGCATCTTTGGGACTGTTCCAACAGAATTGTACGTACTTGGATATTTTGGAATAAAAATGTAATCTTGAACCTTATTGTTGTACCCAGGAAGGTTAGCGACCGTTTCTGAACCTGTTGGAACTGGGGAAAATTGAAGATAGTGAATTCTGGGTGTTTTCAGCTGTTTGGAGCCGAGGCTCGCGCAACTTATACCGAGGGAGCAGTTTTAGCAGATTTTGGACTGAGAGCGTCTACACTCTTCGCCGACCCCAGGTTTGCCTTGGATTGAGCACTTCAGGTGGGTAAGCTTAATTTTGGCAACTGTATAAGGTTTTATATCATGGTGAATGCAAGTGCACATGTGGGGATATCACCCCTCTATGATTGATAACAGGCATATTGTTGTACAACCGATATGAGCGAGAGGTAAACAACGAATGACCTACTTGGGTGAGATTGGTATACCATAGTAGGAATATTTCAGCATGCTTTACTAATATATGTTTCACCCACTTTTATTGTTTCTGAGGACAAAGCATGCTTGCATGGACATGTAGTTAGGTCATCTTTTACTGCTACACTACTTTTGGAACTTGACTTAGGAGAAACCATGTATTCCTTTTCTCCTTCTTTGTTAGTCAGGTGGTCTGTGTTGCTCAGGTTCGAGCAGGGGTTCTAGGTAGTGTAGTCGGGACTTGGTGTCTGGGACAGGTTGGATTAGTTGTGGGGCTTTGCGGCAACCGCGGATATTGGGCGGTTGACCGGACATTTATTTATACACCAGATTGGGTATCTGATTTCTCTAGTGGACAGAGTTTCCCACTATTTGAGTATTTTTGCATCTGATTGAGGACCGAGGCTTTCTTTAGTGGTTGGGCTTTCCCACTTTGATCAGAGTCATGATCCAGTCCTGCTGATTTACGATACTTGTTACTGAGACACTTTACTCGTGTGGGTCACTCCCCTCGAGTGCCACTCCGGAGTGTGCGATTTTCAGACTTCGAGTCCTTGAGACTCGCATCCTCTATCGGTGTTATGCGTAGGCTGGCATACCCGATTTGGCAGGCACAGCAGGCAGTACCAGTTCTACTGGTGGCATTAGATTGGGTTTATTACAGACATTTGCCTTATAGTTGCACTCGTGTCAGGGGGACCGAGTGGAGTCTAGTAGCTGTGTTTAGACCAGTGCTAGTGTTGTTGGGAACCGTCTAGGGTTACGGTGGTCCCAGGGTCATTGTGAGTTGTTGACCGTGGCATAGGTAGGCTTGGCAGGCATAGCAGGCATAGGCAGGCATGGCAGGCATGGCAGGCGCAGGCAGGCATGGCAGGCATAGGCAGGCATGGCAGGCATAGGCAGGCATGGCAGGCATGGCAGGCATAGGCAGGCATGACAGGCATGGCAGGCGCAGGCAGGCATGGCAGGCATAGGCAGGCATGGCAGGCATGGCAGGCATAGGCAGGCACAGGCAGGCATGGCAGGCATAACAGGCATAGGCAGGCATAGGCAGGCATGGCAGGCATGGCAGGCATAGGCAGGCGCAGGCAGGCATGGCAGGCATAGGCAGGCATGGCAGGCATGGCAGGCATAGGCAAGCATGGCAGGCATAGGCAGGCTCAGCAGGCATAGAGGCTGGATAGCTGTTGAGAGTCTCCAGCTTCATTCTTTTTCAGTCTTTACGGTTTTGGTTAGCTTTTGTATTTTGAGGACTTAGTGGGCAGACCGTCGGGTCTGGCGGTGGTACCCACTGAGAACTCCCTTTTTGGTGTAGTTCTCACACCCTCTGGAGGTTTTCCCCCTCATTTTCTCTCCTCTCCTCTGTTTTGCAGAGTCCTAGCGGATGTTGCTGATTCTGCGATTGTTGATCGAGGCGAGAGAGTTGCGAGATAGATCCCTACCCGTCGTTGGAGAGTAGCGGTACCCCTTTAGAGGAGATCTACAGCAGATTAGTTGTTTTACTTTTTCCTCGTTTGAGAGACTGATGTAGTGAGGACATTATGTGCCGTGAGACTGTACACCGTTGTATTTATTGGAGTTACCTCCCGGTTGAGTCCAGAGCTTGTACATGAGGATATTGTATGATTATCATTTTTGGGAGACAGACTTATTGTATTATTTCCAGTTGTACAGTGATTGATTTTTAGTTATACAACAGATCTTTTATTTATAGCTCTGATATTTTGTTTAGCTGTAGTACTTTTCTTGCAGGAAGGACGCTTCGCCTATGCAGGTTGGCATAGGTGGCGGATCTGTTGGCGAGCCTGGGTCGCAGTTTCGACCCCGGGGTGTGACAGATGATGCGCACAGATTTCGAGGCACATGTGCACTGTTCCGGCGGCCGGCGGGCAGCGGCGGCGGCGGAGCACGGCTGGCAGTGGCGGAGTACGGCGGCGCACCGTCGCGGGCAGCGCGGAGGCGCGCGGGCAGGCGCGCGGTGCAGCGGGGGAGTGCACCACGTGGCGATTTCTCATTGGTCTACCATGGGACGCGTGGCAGCAGGCGGTTGGCCGGTGCATGGACTAGGTTCACGGAGTGGCGCGGGGTGTACGGTAGATCGGGCGGGGCCACGTGGCGACTGTTGGTTGGCCGGTCCACGTGTGCCCGGTCCACGGAACAGGTGAGGCGGCCTCGGGTTTCGTGCCTGGAAGGGGGCGCAGGCGGCGGGCGCAGGCGGCACATGGGCGCGCTGACCGCGTTTTCCCGCGCGTGGGCGCGCCGCGCGTCGGCAGATTGGTGGGCCACGCGGCATGCGTGGGTTGGCCGCATCGGCTGTTGCCTGTTTTGGGGCTACGTGGCGCTGGGTGGTGGATTCGGGCGTTCCGTGTTTGGAGCCGAGCAGCGGATTTGGGCGCCCGAATCCCGTGTGGGCGCCCGAAACCAGGGACAAGATGGGAATTAATGGAATTGTTTTCCCAGCCTATAAATAGGCCGAGAACAACTGCTGATGGCTCTTTCCCTGTTCATCTTCTCACAGTGCAACCTTCACAAGAATTCCTCCTCTCCCAGAGCTGATTCCGTCTGTAGATTCCCGGATTTTTCCGCAGCACACATCCTGAGGTTTTCATTTTTACGGCGCGGCGCGATGCTCGTTCATTTATGTTCTCCTTCGTTGCGTTTTGGGTGCGAGGACTCCCCCGGCTTACTCCGACCACCGTTTCGTCGATTCTTGCGCCGTTGGCTTCACGACAGGTAGGGCTACGATCTTCGTGATTTGAGCTTCCCCTCATTTCGAGTTTATCTTGGAGTTTCTCGAGCTTTCTTTTGACACATTTTCATGGGCGGAGTTTTGGACAGCGCCACAGTGTTTCGGCGATAACTTTACGCTCAGGCATCGGATTGAGACATGCCATTATTCATTTTGCATCTACACATCGGTAGGAATGTCCTCAAATTTTTTCGGAATTTTTGGAGGTAGGCCCAAAGGTGAAAATCCTACTTTTTCTGGACGAAGTTGTACAGATTTTGTTCTTGGGAATTTCGGGATGGTTATCTTGTTGATTTTGTAACTCGGCCTACAGGTATCGGATTTGGGCGTGCGAGTACTCGTTTCGAGCGGCTCGACGCGAGGATCGCAGCGCCGATTTTTCGGGAATTTTTGGTCTCCATCTCGCAGGTAAAAACAGAGCATCTTTGGGACTGAATTCTGGGACAGCATGTATTTGGGTACTTGTGTGTTTATTTGTGTGTATGTTGGGGATACTTTGTACAGTGATCGCGGCGGTTTATCTGTTTGGGCGAGAGCAATTTTTGGACTTGGATTTAGCGATCGAGGTAGGTGGTTGCTATATCCCTCTTTTCTGACTTACCCACTAGGAATATTAGAGTGATCCCTATATTGGACATTTTGGTTAATCATGATCGGGGTTGGAATTATGCATGCCTGTGTGGGGATAGGGTTGCTATGATAGCGTTTAACCTTGCATGTGGAATTGAATATTTAATTGGGACTATATGATTTATCCTGTTAATGGTACTACTTGTGGATTTCTATGACATGCATAGGTGGATTGGGATAATAACCAGTGGCTTAATTTATCTTCCTTGAGAACACTTGCATGCTTGTATGGACATCTAGATAGGCCATTTCTTATCGCTACACTATCATGTTGGAACTTGACTTAGGAGAAACCATGTTTGCTTCTTTTCTCCTTTTCGTTAGTTAGGTGGTTCATGTTGCTCGGGTTTGAGCAGGGGTTTGGGTTAGTGTAGCCGGGGCCTGGATTGTGGATTATGGGTTTTGGCGGCGACCGCGGATATTGGGCGGTTGACCGGATGTCGGTTATAGGACATCGATAATAGGGCATGATTATCGACTAGAGGGCTTTGTGGCAACCGCGGATTTTGGGCGGTTGACCGGAGGTCAGGGGTTGGACTTGAAGTGGTCGGTAGAGTTGCGGCTACCGCGGATAGTAGGCGGTTGACCGGATACATATTATTTTACCCGATTTTGGATTGGGGGATTACAGCGGCTACCGCGGATAGTAGGCGGTTGACCGGATGTCGGATGTGGGACATGATTGTGATTGTGGGTTATTCCGGCGACCGCGGATATTGGGCGGTTGACCGGAGGTCGGTTGTGAGACCTGGTTGTGGATTGTGAGGTATTGCGGCGATTGCGGATTTCGGGCGATTGACCAGATGTTCATTTGTGCATCAGATTTGGGGATCAGTATTTCTTTTAGTGGAGGGGTGTGTTCCACTGGGGCTTTATAGTTGTGATCCAGTCCTGCTTTTGATACTTATCACACCGGCGCGGTTATTGCCCGGTGATGCTTTCCTCGTGTGGGTCGCTCCCCTCGAGTTCCCCTCCGGAGGCCGGGGTCAGACAGTTATTGACAGTTTTGCTATCACATCGGCGCGACTTATTTGCCCGATGATGAGGGCAGCAGCAGGAGTTTTGCTATCACATCGGCGCGGCTTATTTGCCCGATGATGAGGGCGGCAGCAGGAGTTTTGCTATCACATCGGCGCGGCTTACTTGCCCGATGATGAGGGCGGTACAGATTGGGTCCATCTGGGACGGTTGGTTACTGTTGCATACGGTTATTCCAGTCTAGGACTGTATTTCAGAGGCATAGTAGTGGTAGTTTCCTTTCTTCAGCAGTCATTATTGCTTACCACACTTCTTTCTTTTTTGCCTCTGGTAGACCTAGTGGGTGTGTCAGAATTTGAGGTTTTACCCACTAGGGGAGGCTACTGGTTTACTAGTAGTTCGCACCCCCATTCTTCTTTCCTATTTTTTTTCTCTCTTATTTTGTAGTGTCTTCTGCGGGTGCTGCTGGGCTTTCAGCGGTGGGTCGAGGAGAGAGGACTGCTGAGTAGATAGATCTCGAGGCAGGATGAGTGAGTTAGCTGGACTATTGGTGTACCCATATTTCCTCAGACGGTTGTACTTTTACTTTGGGACTGGCTTTTGCCAGCAGGTTGTATTTATTTTAGTGAGCTGGGAGAGACAGATGTATCATTTTTACAGATGTATTGTATTTTATTTCCAGCTTCAGTCTGAGATGTATTAGTTTTAGTTCAGCTCTGTTTTTATTGCTCTTTTATTATTATCTCTTGTATCTGATTTATCTGAGCAGGTTACTGGCGCTTCGTGTACGTGGGAAATTCCGTGTGCACGGCGGATCTGTAGACGGGCCCGGGTTCTGGTTTACACCCGGGGCGTGACAGTCGCGATATCTGCTGGACGGATCTCGGGCTGGCTCCTGACTGCTGGGGCCTACAATAGTATCACGTGTCAACACATGATTCATCCACTATCCTTGAAATGCGTGTTTAGCGTGGAACCGCCATTAAATCGACACTTTCGCCGATTTACGGGTCGTTAAGCAAAACTCGTTCAACGAAAACCCTCGGAACCCAAATGAAGGGTCCATAAATCATGTTATTACTGTTTACAACAATCCCTCATGTAACATTTACATTTAGACCCCTAGACTTTTCAAATTTGCATAATAAACATATAAAAACAAACTAATTAAGTCTTAACTTGTAATCCAGGAATCTTTAAACCAATCCAATTTACCAGCAAATATGTGATGACCAGGATCTTCATTGGGGGTTTATGGCTTGATCAGTGGCTTCTGGAGGACTATCTTGGGAGATGGGAGTGTTTGGGTGTGTACCGGACTCAAGAAATGGACTCAGTGCGTTGAATGGACCCCGAGTGTATTCGGATACCCCCGTCGAATTTTGGGAGGAGCTTTGGGCAAAACGGAGGCCGTATTTGGATTCAGCGTGGAAAAACGATGAAAAACGGCTATTTACTTGTATTTTTCTGAGTTCGGACGCCCAAAAACGGAGACCCGGAAGTTTCTGGTGCATTTTGGTGCATGAGGGAGCCATGGACCGCTGGCAGGGACACGTGGCAGCTTCAGATTGGCCGGCGCACGCTTCTCGATCCACGAGGTGAGGCGCTGGTGCAGTGGACCGGGCGGCATGACACGTGGAAGCATCGGATTGGCGGGCGCAGCGCGCTCGGTTCACGCGAGAGCGCAGGGTGTACGGTGGACCGGAGTGGGGACACGTGGCAGCTGTTTATTGGTTCGGTGCAGTGGACGCGGCGCACGCGGGGGTGCGCGGGCAGGCGCGGTGGTGCAGGCTGGTGGTGTGCCACGTGGCGGTTTCCTATTGGTTGAGAGTTGGACACGTGGCAGGTTGTGGTTCGTCGGGTGCACGGAGTGTGTGAACAGGGCGCAGCGAGCACGGGGGCCTGACACGTGGCGCGAAGGGATTGGGCGCGTCACTGTGCGCGTACGGGGGGGCAGGTGGTGTGGCAGGCGGCGGTTGGCAGGGTGGCAGCTGGCGTGGCGGCCACGACGCCGACGTGGCGCACGCGTGCGCCACGTGGCAGCCTGCCATTGGCGGGCGCCAACCACCCCGTTGACCCACGCGGGCCACGCGGCAGGACGGGAGCGGCCGAATCCGCTGTTCGCTGTTCGGGGACACGTGGCGCAATCCGGTGGATTCGGGCGCTGGATGGAAGGCCCAGATCAGCGCACTGTTTGCGCCCGAATCAATTTCGGGCGCCCGAAACTTGGACACGGGTCATTTCTTCATTTGTTTGGTTGGGCCTATAAATAGGCCCAGTGCAGCCCCGTTCTTGGATTTTCTAGCCTGTTTCTCTCAGAGGTTTCTATAGGGGACTTCTTCCTCATCTTGTCCTACACCCCGTGGAGGATTTCTGGAATTTTTGGAGGCCTCGGCATTTGCGTTATCTACGATTCGGCGCACTATGACGATTCTCTTACAGTAGCTTTTCCGTCACAGTTCAGTCTGAGAGCTCCCTTGGGCCACCTCAATGGAATTTTTGAGCGATTTTTGTGGCAGCGTGTTCTAGAGAGGTAAGGCTTCGTTTTCCGTGTTGATCATTTCATCTCATTTCGAGTTCTCGGCATAGTTGCCGAGGTGTTTTTGTGACCCCCTTTTTCTGCTTGAGATTTTGACAGCGGAGGCTTGTCGATTTTATATCTCAGCCTATGGGCATCGGAACAGGGCGAATAAGTACTCGATTTGGATCTAATCGTCGCGTGGAACACAGTGGGGATTTTTCTGAGATTTTTGGAGTTTGCTGCGAAGGTGATAATCCCACTTTTCTGGACAGGATGCTACAGGAATTTTGTTTGTGGGAGGTTTTGAGTATGCAGCGGTGTTTTATTTTTATCTTGGTCTACAGGTTTCGGATCGAAACGTGCGAGTACTCGCAGCGGTTATTTTTCCGGATTTTTCCAAGTTCATCTCACAGGTGGAATTTAGCCATTTTCGGGACTGATTTTTGGACACCGGGTAATTGTGCATTTTTGGATTAATTGTACGCCGTTTGGATTACCGTGCAGGGTGCCGTGATTACCTGAAGTGAGGGCGTATTTGGGCTGTGATTCGCGTGCTCGGCGAATCGAGGTGGGTGGTTGTTGCATACCTCTACTTCTGACTTGCTCACTAAGTTTATTAGAGAAGCCCTCTACTGGACATATTGATTGATTACCATGCATGATTGAATGATATAAATGTGAGCCTATCATTTGAGATTAATTTTGTGGACATAGCATGTTGGGAATATTATTGGGATAATATTGTTGTGTAAACATGATTGCGGAAACATTTTTAATAGTGATAATTAACATGCCATGTTAGCACATAGATTTTATGAAAGTTGGTTAAATGGATTAATTACTGGGACATGATGACATATGTGATGACCTGGATCTCCGCATAGCTGTTGCTATGCGTTGGGTGGCTTCTGGAGGCCTACGGGGTGCGTTGGAGGTGTTTGTGCACCAATTGGACACAAGTGGCGGACTTCGGGCTTAATGGATCACGTGGGTGATCGGTGGACTCCGTCGGATCTTTAGAAGTGGTTTCGCGCGAAGCGGATATTAAAAATGGACTCAGTGCGAAGTTTGGACCAAGGAACACCTTTCCGGACGCCTTCGGCAAATTTTGGGGTTGGAATTTGGCAAAATGGACATCAAATTCGGATTCAGCGCGCGAAAACGGTCAAAACGGACTACCCACTTGTTATTTTTGAGCACCGGTTACTGTTCACGCCGGAACAGTAACTCCGGCCGGCGGCGGGCAGCGGCGGTGGCGGCGGGCAGCGGCGGAGCACGGCGGACGGGCTCGGGCAGGCGGCAGAGCGGCCGCGGGCAGCGCGTGGGCGCGGGCAGCTCGCGGGCAGGCGCGCGGGTGCGCGGGCAGGCGCGCGGTCCACGGGCCGTCGTGCACCAGGGGTTGGACACGTGGCTTGTTGGGATTGGTCGGTGCAGTGGACTTGGACCACGGAGCAGGCGGGCGCGGTGCATGGACCGGCGGGACACGTGGCGACTTTCTATTGGCAGGCTCAGGAAGGCGGGGTCCACCGAGGCGCGGGAGGTTGCCTCGAGAACCGTGCCTGGCAGGGGCGCCAGGCGGCGCGTCAGGCGAGCACGTGGGCGCGGCAGGCGGGCGCTGACCGGGTGCGCGCCACGTGTCGACGTCTGCTGGTGGCCACGCTGTTGGGTTATATGTAATAAGGATCTAAATAGGGGAAAAAACACCTAGAGGGGGGTGAATAGGTGTAAACGTATAAACACTCAAAAATCGTTGCGATAAAAACCCAATGCGGAAATAAAAAATAACTCGCAAGATTTTTACGTGGAAAACTCCATCACCGGAGTAAAAAACCACGGGACCGATAACACGGCAGAAATCCACTAGAATTAAAACACGTACAAGGTGATTTACCGTACACACTTACGACTCAACCTTTTCCATACGCTCCTAGAGGATCTTCTCCGCTCGCTCCGCGACGCTTCTCGAATCCACGATCTGCGCCCAACGCCGAATCCACGGCGTCCAACGTCGAATCCACGACGTCCGACCGAATCCACGGTCTTCACCCAATAGCACCCTTCGAATCCACGAACGTGCCTCGCTCCGAATCCACGAGAGCGGTTGAACCTTGAATCCACAAGGACACGCGAATCCACGCGCCGATTTTTGGGGTAAATCGTTGTTTTTGGTGGTGATGATCCGCCGAATACTTAGATCAAAGATAGATCGGAAATACCATCTAAGTATTCATTAGTTTGATTCAACTCAAGATGTGAGTATGAAAACCTAGAATCAAACTAATCAATATAGATGAAGAAACATAGAGTGTTCTCTAATGATTTCCTTTCTTCTCTATATGTGGATCTAGAGCCGTATAAGATGATATATGAAAATGACGGCTATTTGGATTATTTGGATTAACCCTAGAAAAAGAGTCATAGGGTCTATTTATAGGTTAGAAACCCTAGGAAGGAGATAAGAATCAAAAACCTAACATTTCTGGAAATTTTACGGACGGCGATCCGGATCGGATTAGCTGTGATCCGGATCGTCGTAACGAGTCAGACAATTCCAGAAAAACGAAGGTTCGAGATCCGGATCGAAGTGCTTGATCCGGATCGTTCATACAGTTCACCAAACATCAACGTTCGGGATCCGGATTGCGAAGCCTGATCCGGATCGTTCAAGGAAGATGGTAAACTCAGTGTTCGGGATCCGGATCAAGAGAGGCTACGATCCGGATTGAACTGGTGTATGAACGAACCACCTTCGGGATCCGGATCGAACAACCTGATCCGGATCCTGAACATGTCCCAAGTCCAGTTTTTGATTTTTATGCAATGAAAGATTCTTCCAAGTGTTTCTACACTACAAGAAGTATTCGGATCACACAAAATCTTTAGTTAAACATACCTGATCCTTTTGAATTCTTCTTTCTTGAGATTGAGTTAAATGATCCAACTTTCTTCACCTTCAATCTTCAAGACTTGAGACTTTCACGAAACTACGCCAACTCAAATTCCGTAACAATCTCCCCCTTTGGCGGTTTCGTGACAAAACACAGATCCACTAAAGAAAATTCAAAAAGATATTTTTGTTGCTATCACCATACAACAAAAATTTACAATGGAGATCCAAAAATTTAAAAACATGAGATAAACGCCTAAAACAGACTCTAGACTTAGACATCTGTACTCTCTGCACAAAGAAATCATTCTTGACAAAAAGAGATCGTTAGATACCTCAAGAATATTTAACATTCAAAACCTAGTACAAAGATAGAGTTTATCTGATCATCATGACATTTGAGAATTCAGATATGTAAGAGAATCATAGTCAAAAACCAACATATCTTCTATGCAATCAAAAACCAAATGTCATGTTAGTGAACATCAACTTGTTAGTTATATTACATGCCCAAATAGTTAGTTGAATAGTTAGTCGAGGCATGCATTCAAACAAATGAAAACCAAAAGTTGAAGTTCTACTTACCTTTCAAGTTGAGGTTATACTTACCTCGATGTTCACACATTCACATCATCATTGTTCAACATTGTTCCTGTTCTCTAAAAACTCTCTCCCCCTTTTTGTCACAAACAAAGCCAAAATTACAAAAATTTAAGGAGAGTTAAAAATTTCAAAAATTGTTCCGAACTTTAAGAACTAGAACTAAGAGTAAGTCCTAAAAAAAACTGAAAAACCTGCACAAGAAAAGGTTAAAAATCTGAAGTTCCTGCATAAGAGAATTGTTAGGCATCTGAATCTGAGTCAACCGAGGCGGAGTCTTCAGAGCTCGTGCAACCCAGCTTTTTCAAAATTCCTTTAAGCATTCCCGAAATCGTAGAACACTCTTGCTTCATCTGATGTATGTCCTTGGACATCTTTCTGAGTTCTAGAGCCATTTTATCTTGTTCTTGTTTTATGGAAGACTCTAAGTTTCCCTTTTGGTCAGTTCTTCTGGAAGTTGAAGAACGTTGTGTGACGATTGACGGAGCAGTCTGACCTTCATTCCGAGGAGATCGTCGTGGCAAAGAAGGTGAATTGTCAAGAGGTTCATTGCTTGGCACAGTCTTTTTCTTTGCTTGTTGCTTAAGTATTGAGGAAGACTTCAGTAGCTTCTTTTTCTTTAGGTAAACCTTATTTTCTTCATCAATACCTTGTTGTACTTCGTCAAGAAAAGTGTCCCAATCTTCTTTGTCTTCTGATTCAGTGTCAATTTGAGAGATATTCCTTGGGTTCTCTTGACATGGTTCATTTATTTCAATACCTCGAGCTCGTCCAGGTCGTCAAGCAAGTCTTTTTCTTTTTAAGAAAATGGATGAAGAGGTCATTGGTGCTTTTCCTTTTTCCGCAGCAGTGAGCGGAGCCTTTTCCTTTGATGTCTCTGCATGGGCTTTCCCTTTCGATGCAACAGAGGTTTTCTGTGGCGATTCTCCAGGATGTGTTTCATCATCTGATAACTCATCCCAATTGACTTCATCCTTTTTAGCCCTCTTGGCAGTGTCTCTCGTATGTACCATAGCAGCAAGTAGGAAAATAATCGAAGTGATCACCATTGCTATTGGTCTCTTGAGAAAAGAAATCCTGTGAGCAACAACTCAAGAACACGAAAAAATTGTTAATTTTCAAAGATTCGAAAAATTGTACCCAAACAATCATAATCATGTAGAGAGACTAAGAATCAAATTAGTTTTGCAAAAGGACTTTTAAAAATAGATCAATTGCATGATTTTCAAAAATCCTTATTATATGCCCTAAAACCGAAATTTTAGAAATCGAAGCCTAAAAATCCGTTAATCAGGAGAATACCTAGCATATAATCAAAACTAATCTACCCAGAGTTCTTATTTCAAAAGAAATTTGATCAAAAACCATCCACAAACAAAATTGATCCAAGAATTTCATCACGTTTGAGGAGGAAAAGAGAAAAACGGTGAAAAACCGAGATTTTGATCAATAAAACTTACTTGGAGTTGAAGAACTTGAGTTTGAAAGCTTCCAAGAAGGGTGAAATCTAGAGAGAGAAGCTCTGGAAACTTTGGAACAAAAGATTGGAGTAAAAGAAATCAAAACCCTTTTGTTCTTTATAAAACCCTAGCCGCGATCCGGATCAGACCTTGCTTGCGATCCGGATCGGCTACCCGCAGTGAGAAACTGCGTTCGGGATCCGGATCGGCAGGTCCAATCCGGATCGTCAGCCCGCAGAAGAATACCTGCGTTCGGGATCCGGATCATCTTGCCCGATCCGGATCGGCTCCAACTTTTTCTTTAGAAAATTTCAGAGAAATTCAAGAAAAACCAGAAAAAGATTGTAAGCACAGATGTGTATCAACTTTAAACAAAAATCATCGTTTCATACAACAAGAATTAGATTATGCCAAATCTATCAATAATATCCAAAAATGAAACGAGAATTTACAAAAATTAAATCCCTTAAAGTTGAACACCTTCAATTACATCTAACTTGATCTTATGAGTAATGCCTTTATCAAATCATTAATTCAGTAAAGAAAATGAAATACAAAGATCAATAGATGTTTGAAATCCCAAATATAGTAGATAATGTATCTAGACAATCTGTTGAAGAGAGTGGCTCTTTGAGCATCTTTCTTTTAAAAACCCACCTTATACCAACCTTGAAATTTGACGGAGTCAAGTATTTCAACATGCATTTTACTTAATCAAAATTTGAACAACCATGCTTGGTATACATGTGGTAGCTGCACACAATACTCGGACGACCGAGGTGGTAGCTCTTTCCTCCATGTGGTGGTAGTTTTCACACTCCTCATTGGGATGTAACTCTTTCCACATCTTTTGAGCATTTTACTTTTCTTTGACTCCCCCTCAATTGGCTATCAATTATTTAAGATATAAAGTATTCAACCAAAAATTGATCTCGATTTCATACTCGACTAAGCAGTCAAATAAGATAATGACTATACCAAGAGATCATTGAGAGAGAGAAATTGACTTTGATCACTCAGAAGATGATTTAATTAACATAAATGATCATTGCAACAGTGAAATATTATGATGGCAAAAGCATAATAAATTTCTAAATGTGCGAAAAGATGCAATTAAAGTCAATTATGATCTATGCTCAATTAATGTCCTATGTACAAACATAGATAATGAACAAAACAAAACAAAAACAAAACCTATCCTAAGCAAAGGTTAAAAAGAAGTTTATTTCAAGGAAAGCATTCCAATTGCTTTTCGCAAATGAATAAAACATTTTTGATCCAAAGGTTTTGTTAGAATGTCAGCTAATTGATCCTCAGTTGAAATATATGAAAGTTGAAGAGTATTTGATTCAACTAGCTCTCTAAGAAAATGATATCTAAGTTCAATATGTTTTGTTCTAGAGTGCAACACAGGGTTTTTAGAAATGTTAATTGCACTTGTGTTGTCACAAAGGATTGTTACCGAAGATGCTGAAATCCGGAAGTCGCTCAACACACTTTTCATCCAAATGAGTTGGGTTGAACAACTACCCGCTGAAATGTATTCCGCTTCGGCAGTCGAGAGTGCTATGCAATTCTGCTTTTTACTGTGCCATGCAACAAGGCAATGGCCAAGATAGAAGCATGCACCACTCGTGCTTTTCCGATCATCCACTGATCCTGCCCAATCGGCATCTGAGTATCCAACAATATCCAAACTTGTTCCCATAGGATACCAAATTCTGAAATTAATTGATCCTTTGATATACCGGATGATCCTTTTCACCGCTTTCAGGTGAACCTCCTTTGGTGCAGATTGATATCTCGCGCAGATCCCAACACCAAAAGATATATCCGGGCGACTAGCCGTGAGGTAAAGTAGACTTCCAATCATACTTCGATACAGTTTCTCGTCTACATTCTCACTTTGTGATTCACTTCCAAGTCCCTTGTGGCTAGTTCCCATTGGAGTCGGAAAATCCTTCGAATTTTCAAGATCAAACTTTTTAACCAACTCCATTGCATACTTGGATTGACTCAAGTGAATACCTTCATCATTTTGTTTAATTTGCAATCCAAGGAAATAAGTCAATTCGCCCATCATGGACATCTCAAATTCGCTTTCCATGGTCTCCGCGAATTTAGAAGCATCATTATCTCTTGTTGCGCCAAATACAATGTCATCGACATAGATTTGTGCTACAATGAAATTGCTTTGATAATGCTTCACAAAGAGAGTCCTATCAGCTCCCCCTCGAGTGTAGCCCTTCTCCAAAAGGTGCTTTGTCAACCTTTCGTACCATGCTCGCGGTGCTTGTTTCAGACCGTAAAGAGCCTTTTTCAAACGAAAAACATGGTTAGGTTGTTTATGGTCTACAAAACCTTTCGGTTGAGCCACATAAACTTCCTCATTTAAAACCCATTTAGAAATGCGCTCTTAACGTCCATTTGAAATAATTTGATTTTAAAATGACAAGCAATAGCAAACAGTATACGAATGGACTCGAGTCTAGCTACAGGGGCGAATGTTTCATCAAAGTCTATACCTTCTACTTGAGAGTAGCCTTGAGCAACTAATCGTGCCTTGTTCCTGATGATAGTACCATCCTCATTTTTCTTGTTCTTGAAGATCCATTTGGTACCTATCACATTATGTTGCTTTGGAGGCTTCGTTAATTCCCAGACTTTGTTTCGCTCAAATTGATGGAGCTCTTCCTGCATTGCTTTAATCCAGTAGTCATCCTGAAGAGCTTCATCTATGTTCTTTGGTTCGATTAAAGATACGTAACAAGCGAATCCACAAACCAACTGCCTCCGAGTTCTAACTCCTTCTTGTGGATCTCCAATAATATTCGATTCCGGATGATCCTTGGAGATTCGTAGCGTTTGTTGAGACGGAGTACTCGGAGATATATGAGATGATTCCTGCACATTAGATAAACTTGAAGAACCATTAGATGCATCATTAATATTGGAAGTATTATTATGAGAAGATGCAACGGCAGGAGAATCATCATCTAGAGAGATATCGAGGGTAGATTTTTCAGATGCAAAGTGAAAAGCTTCATCTACTTTAACATTTATAGATTCTACGATCGTCTTAGATTCCAAGTTAAATACTCGATATGCTCTACTATTAGTAGAATACCCCAAGAAAATCCCTTCGTCACTTCGTGAGTCAAACTTTCTAAGATTTTCACGGTCACGTAAAATGTAACACCGACTCCCGAAGATGCGAAAATATTTGATGTTGGGTTTTCTACCACACCATAGTTCATATGGTGTATTTAACGTTCCCGGGCGCAAAAACACTCGATTAATGACATAGACAGCGGTGTTCACAGCTTCAGCCCAAAAATGTAGCGGTAAATTCCGGCTATGAAGCATCACACGTGCCATCTCTTGAACAACCCTGTTCTTGCGCTCGACAACACCATTCTGTTGAGGTGTATAGGGTGCAGAGAATTCATGCTTAATACCGTTTGAAGTACAAACTCAATGAATTTAGAATTAATGAATTCTCCACCTCTATCACTTCTAACACGAATGATCTTTTCATTCTTTTCAATCATAATACGAAGGCAAATCTCGTGAAAAGAATCAAAAGTATCAGCTTTCTCTTTTAAAAATGCTACCCAAGAATACCGAGAGAAATCATCAATCATCAAGAAAATATACCATTTACCTCCCAAAGATGGTTGACGAGTTGGCCCCATTAAATCCATGTGTAAAAGTTCCAAAGGCCGTTTTGTACCAACGTGGTTCAAGTTCTTGTGTGCAGTTCTGGACTGTTTTCCCTTTTGGCAACCACCACACACAATGTTTTGTTTAAATAAAAGTTTTGGAACCCCCTTGACCACGTCCTTGTTTGAAATTTTAACAAGTTCCTTAAAATTTATGTGACCTAGCCTTTCATGCCAAAGTGTTTCATTATTCAAAGAAACTAGGTTACATTTTTCTGAAATTTTATTAGGAACAACATAGCAATTGTTTTCAGATCTAACCCCTTTTAAAAAGAAGACATGGTCCTTATCAGTTACAACGCATTCAACAGATGAAAAGTTAACTGAAAAACCATTGTCGCAAAGTTGACTTATGCTTATGAGGTTAGTCTTAAGGCCATCAACAAATAAGACGTTTTTCAAAATCGGGCCATCTGGAATAGCTACCGTCCCTTTTCCAACAATTTTGGAAGATCGACCGTCTCCGAAAACAACAAGTCCTCCGGAGATTTTCTCAAGATTTTGAAAACTATTTTTGTCACCGGTCATGTGACGGGAACAACCGCTATCCAGATACCAAGACGAACTATCATATGCATGCAAGGAAACATTGGTAACAAGACAAGGAAAAATTTCACCTTTGCGCACCCAAACCTTTTTGGAATGCGTCGGTAATGGTCGTGAAGTTATATGCCTAGGTGAAAGCATCTTGTTAAAACGATTGCTGCTCCTTGATGTGGTCGTCTTGCGCGGTAAACTACCAGGGTTCTTTTCTTTCAATTGATTTGGAATTGATTTCCGAGGAATCACCTTTGTGGTAGTCATTGCAAGAGATGTTTGAGGTGAGCATTTGACTCCCGTCTTGCAATATCTTCTTATGTGCCCTGAAACACCACAACGAAAACATACCTTAGATCTTGACGATCCCAAAGAGGATGAAGTAGGTTTGTTGTCGTTGTTTGTCTTGAATTCCGGTGTCGGAGGAGGAGATACCGACTGAGGCACAAAGACTGTCCCACTCGAACTTGGACTGTTTCCAGTTTGAGTGTATCCGAGGCCGAACCGATTTGATTGACCAAGACCAAGAAGTCTATCCAAATTACTCCTTCCTGAAGAGAATCGCTGTAAGTCATCCTTGAGTTGGAAAATGGTCTTTGTCATTTCCAGGTTATCCTGTCGAGCCTCGTTGTAGAGCTTTGAGAAGTGATTCGCTTTATCCACCAGATTAGTATGTTCCTTCTCAAGTTGCTCATTGGACTCTTGAAGGGAAAAATTTGCTTTTATCAGGTTTTCCCTTTCCACTTCAAGAGCGTTTGAGAGAGAAGTTGCCCTTTTTGCTTCTTCGAGATCATGCAATCTCCCTCTCAAACTCTTGTTTTGCTTAGCCACTTTCTTTGAATCCCTCAAAAGTCTGTGGTAGGCTAGAGCAAAATCTTCACCTTCCGAATCATCCGATTCATTGTCCGTTGCATTCTTTTCAACAGTGGAGTTGGACAATGACTCGGATGTACTTGCCATAAAGCACATGAAGGGTGAAGATATGGACGCGTGGAATGCCGTGGAGCTCTTTTCTTCATCACTTGAAGACGACTCATTTGACGTTGAGTTGTCATCCCAAGTGACGACTTGCATCGCCTTCTTCTTTGCCGGATACTTGTTGGGACACTCCGTTGCAATGTGGCCGTAGCCTCGACATTTGAAGCATTGTAGTTGTCCCTCTGAACTTTTCTTATCCTTTGAGAAGTTCTCTTGCTTTCTTGACTTGTAACTTGAAGTACCCTTGCCTTTGTTCGACTTTCCGAAGGATGGAGATTTACTTGAATTACCCCTTCGAAAGTTGCGGCGAAACTTCCTTGTCAAGAGAGCGAGCTGCTTCTCAAATTCCTCCATAGAAAGGTTCTCGTCATCGTCTGAGGAGGATGTATCCGCGTCTTCTTCTTTAGTTGTTTTCAACGCATAACCTGAAGACTTAGAAGTGGATGCCTTTCCAGAAGAATTGTTAGTAGTAAACGTCATTTCATATGTTTGTAATGAACCAACTAATTCTTCTACACGTATTTCGTCCGGGTGTTTAATAGTTTCAATGGCTGTAACCTTTGGGCGAAATCGTTCAGGAAGAGTTCTTAAGATCTTTCTTACAATCTTAAATTCTGGAATCTTCTCTCCCAGGTTAGCACATGAGTTTACGATGTCTTGCAATCGTGTATAGTAGTCCGTGAAAGATTCATTTTCTGCCATCAAGATAGAGTCAAACTTGCTCGTAAGCATTTGCAGTTTCTGAATCTTCACGAGGTTAGTTCCCTCATGTGTAACCTGAAGAACATCCCAGATTTCTTTCGCAGTCTCACATGCTGAGACGCGAGAGAACTCAGTTTGAGATAAGGCATTAAAAATAGCATTAATTCCCTTGCCATTGTAAGAAGAAGAATCTAACTCTTCCTTGGTCCATTTCGACCTAGGTTTTAAGGTGCGAACATCACCAATAAATTCAGTTGGATTAGACCATCCTAATTCAATTGATTGCCACACCCGTTCGTCGATGGAAATTAAAAAGGCTTTCATCCGCACTTTCCAGTACGCATAATTTGTTCCATCGAAGAACGGGGGTCGGTTGATGTTTCCACCTTCAACCATTGTTTACAACCCTATTCCCTGCTCTGATACCACTTGTTGGGTTATATGTAATAAGGATCTAAATAGGGGAAAAAACACCTAGAGGGGGGTGAATAGGTGTAAACGTATAAACACTCAAAAATCGTTGCGATAAAAACCCAATGCGGAAATAAAAAATAACTCGCAAGATTTTTACGTGGAAAACTCCATCACCGGAGTAAAAAACCACGGGACCGATAACACGGCAGAAATCCACTAGAATTGAAACACGTACAAGGTGATTTACCGTACACACTTACGACTCAACCTTTTCCATACGCTCCTAGAGGATCTTCTCCGCTCGCTCCGCGACGCTTCTCGAATCCACGATCTGCGCCCAACGCCGAATCCACGGCGTCCAACGTCGAATCCACGACGTCCGACCGAATCCACGGTCTTCACCCAATAGCACCCTTCGAATCCACGAACGTGCCTCGCTCCGAATCCACGAGAGCGGTTGAACCTTGAATCCACAAGGACACGCGAATCCACGCGCCGACTTTTGGGGTAAATCATTGTTTTTGGTGGTGATGATCCGCCGAATACTTAGATCAAAGATAGATCGGAAATACCATCTAAGTATTCATTAGTTTGATTCAACTCAAGATGTGAGTATGAAAACCTAGAATCAAACTAATCAATATAGATGAAGAAACATAGAGTGTTCTCTAATGATTTCCTTTCTTCTCTATATGTGGATCTAGAGCCGTATAAGATGATATATGAAAATGACGGCTATTTGGATTATTTGGATTAACCCTAGAAAAAGAGTCATAGGGTCTATTTATAGGTTAGAAACCCTAGGAAGGAGATAAGAATCAAAAACCTAACATTTCTGGAAATTTTACGGACGGCGATCCGGATCGGATTAGCTGTGATCCGGATCGTCGTAACGAGTCAGACAATTCCAGAAAAACGAAGGTTCGGGATCCGGATCGAAGTGCTTGATCCGGATCATTCATACAGTTCACCAAACATCAACGTTCGGGATCCGGATTGCGAAGCCTGATCCAGATCGTTCAAGGAAGATGGTAAACTCAGTGTTCGGGATCCGGATCAAGAGAGGCTACGATCCGGATTGAACTGGTGTATGAACGAACCACCTTCGGGATCCGGATCGAACAACCTGATCCGGATCCTGAACATGTCCCAAGTCCAGTTTTTGATTTTTATGCAATGAAAGATTCTTCCAAATGTTTCTACACTACAAGAAGTATTCGGATCACACAAAATCTTTAGTTAAACATACCTGATCCTTTTGAATTCTTCTTTCTTGAGATTGAGTTAAATGATCCAACTTTCTTCACCTTCAATCTTCAAGACTTGAGACTTTCACGAAACTACCCCAACTCAAATTCCGTAACACACGCGGCGCAGCGGGAGTGGTGGCTCCCGCTGTTGCCTGTTTTGTGGGCGACGTGGAGGCCCGGGGGACTTTCGGGCGCGCACAGTGTTGGGCCGGGCCCAACACTGTAGCCGCCCGAAAATCCAGAGCGCCCGGAAATGTGGACTTGTTGGGTATTTGTTGAATTGTTTCTTCCAGCATATAAATAGGCCGAGTTCAGCTGTTGATATCTTTTTCCCTGCTCATCCTTTCACTGTGCAACCTTCAGGAGATTTCCTCCTCTCCCTGAGACGGATCCATCTGCAGATTCCAGGATTTTTCTGCGGCACGCATCCCAAGGTTTCTATTTTTACGGCGCGGCGCGACGCTCGTTCGTTTGTGGTCTTCTTCGTCGCGTTTTGGTGCGAGGACTCCCCCGGCTTACCCCGAGCACCTTTTTCTGTGATTCTTGCGCCGTTGGCTTCACGACAGGTAGGGCTACGTTTCCCATGTCTACTGGTTTTTCCCATTCCGAGCTTTTCATGGGTTTTTCGGATCATCTTGCGACCTCATTTTCTGGGGCGCAGTTTTGGGACAGCGGTGCGGTATTTTGGCGTTATCTTCGTGCACAGGCATCGGATTGGGGCGATTCAATGGGCGTTTTGCATCTACACATCACGAGGAATATCCCCAATTTTCTTGGAATTTTCTAAATATTTTTCGAAGGTGAAAAATATCCGTGTACAGAAGTTATTGCTACAGTTTTTTTTGAGCAGTTTATTTCGAGGTGATTCCCTTGTCGGATTTGTTTCTCAGCGTAGGAGACTCGGTTTTGAGCGTGCAGGTACTCGTTTCGACGGGTTCGTCGCGAGGATCGTGACAGTATTTTTTCTTGGAATTTTTTGGGCATTTCTCACAGGTAAAAATAGGGAAACTGTGGACTGTTGTGTTTGGGGCAGATTTTGTGTGAGCATTGTATGTTAATTATGTATGTTCTTTTGGGAATTTTGTACAGCGATCGCGACGGCTTATCGGTTTGGGTGAGAGCACTATTTGGACTTGGAATTAGCGATCGAGGTGGGTGGTTGTTGTTTACCTCTATTTTGACATGCTCACTAGGAATATTAGAGTGATCCCTTTATTTGGACATGCATGCTTAAGTAATATAAATTGTGAGCCTATCATATGGAAAATACTATTGTGGATACCTGATAGTGGTTGGGACTTATACATGTTGGTATGGATGGAATGTTAGTGTTTAACCTTGCATGTGGATTGGAATATTTATTTTGGACTATATGATTATCCTGTTAGTGGTTGGTACTATTTGAGGATTTTATGACATGCATAGGTGGATAGTGATGCTTTATTATGGAACATGGATTATAGACATGTGTGGTTGGATAATATTTTAGCATGATGGTTATATCTATGCGGAGCTATTAATTGTTACACATGTGGAACCACTATTGGACACCTTTTACTTTATTTCCTTGAGAACACTTGCATGCTTGTATGGACATCTAGATAGGCCATCTTTTATCGCTACACTTTCATGCTGGAACTTGACTTAGGAGAAACCTTGTTTGTTTCTTTTCTCCTTTCGTTAGTCAGGTGGTTCTTGTTGCTCGGGTTTGAGCAGGGGTTTGGGATAGTGTAGCCGGGGCCTGGATTATGGATCATGGGTTTTGGCGGCTACCGCGGATATTGGGCGGTTGACCGGATGTCGGTTATAGGACATCGGTGATAGGGCATGATTATGGACTAGAGGGTTTTGTGGCAACCGCGGATAGTAGGCGGTTGACCAGATGTGGGACATGATTGTGATTGTGGGTTATTCCGGCGACCGCGGATATTGGGCGGTTGACCGGAGGTCGGTTGTGAGACTTGGTTGTTGATTGTGGGGTATTGCGGCAATCGCGGATATTGGGCGATTGACCGGATGGTTACGTTTGCATCTGATTGGGAATCAGTTTTCTTTTAGTGGAGGGTTGTGTTCCACTGGGGCTTTATAGTTGTGATCCAGTCCTGCTTTGGTTACTTATCACACCGGCGCGGTTATTGCCCGGTGATGCTTTTATCACACCGGCGCGGTTATTGCCCGGTGATGCTTTACTCGTGTGGGTCGCTCCCCTCGAGATCCCCTCCGGAGGCCGGGGCCAGACAGTTATGGACAGTTTTGCTATCACATCGGCGCGGCTTATTTGCCCGATGATGAGGGCGGCGGCAGGAATTTTGCTATCACATCGGCGCGGCTTATTTGCCCGATGATGAGGGCGGTACAGATTGGGTTCATCTGGGACGGTTGGTTATTGTTGCATACGGTTATTCCAGTCTAGGACTGTATTTAGAGGCATAGTAGTGGTAGATTTCCCTTTTGCAGCGGTTTCATTTCTTACCACTCTTCTTTCCTTTTTGCCTCTGGTAGACCTAGTGGGTGTGTCAGAGTTTGAGGTTTTACCCACTAGGGGAGGCTACTGGTTTACTAGTAGTTCTCACCCCCATTCTTCTTTCCTCCTTTTCTTCTTCCTTGTTTTGCAGTGTCTTCTGCGGGTGCTGCTGGGCTTTCAGCGGCGGGTCGAGGAGAGAGGACGGCTGAGTAGGTAGATCTCGAGGCAGGATGAGCGAGTTAGCTGGACTGTTGGTGTACCCAGGTTTCCTCAGACGGTTGTACTTTTACATTTGGGACTGGCTTTTGCCAGCAGGTTGTATTTATTTTGGTGAGCTGAGAGAGACTGATGTATCATTTATACAGATGTATTGTATTTTTTTTCCAGCTTCAGTCTGAGATGTATTAGTTTTTAGTTCAGCTCTGTTTTTATTGCTCTTTTATTATTATCTCTTATATCTGAGCAGGTTTGGCGCTTCGTGTACACGGGAAATACCGTGTGCACGGCGGATCTGTAGACGGGCCCGGGTTCTGGTTTACACCCGGAGCGTGACAACATATCTATGTGCGGGTACCACTTTGGGATTTATTATGGATCAGGTATTATATGCATGTGTAGTTGGCTGTTGATTTTAGCATGATGGTTATATCTATGTGGATTTACTATTTGATACATATGTGGAACTGTTATTTGATATTCTCTTTTTCATCTTGCATGAGGACTCTTGCATGCTTGTATGGACATCTAGATTGGCCACTATCCATTGCTACACTATCATATTGGGATTTGACTTAGGAGAAATCATGATTGTTCCCTTTCTCCTTCTTATTTAGACTTTTGAGTCATGTTGCTCGGGTTCGAGCAGAGGTTTGGGATAGTATAGCTGGGGCCTTGGGGTCGGGGACAAGTGGAACTTGATTATGGGTATTGTGGCAACTGCAGATAGTAGGCGGTTGACCGGATATTGTTATCTTATCAGATTATGGATTGTGGGGCATTGTGGTAGCCGCGGACATTAGGCGGTTAGCCAGATGTTGATTACTTTATTAGATTTTGGACTTGTGGGGTATTGCGGCGGCCGCGGACATGAGGCCGTTGACCGGATGTTTACTTATGCATCAGATTGGGTATCAGATTTCTCTAGTGGATGGAGTTTCCCACTTATTGAGTACTATTGCATCAGATTGGGTATCAGATTTCTCTAGTGGATGGAGTTTCCCACTTGTTGAGTACTATTGCATCTGATTGGGGATTAGGGTTTCTTTAGTTGATGGATTTTCCCACTTTGATCATAGTCATGATCCAGTCCTGCAATATTGAGGTACTTGACAGAGATACTTGTGATACTGATGACAGAGGTACTTTACTCGTGTGGGTCGCTCCCCTCGAGTGCCACTCCGGAGTAGGCTTTAGACCGTGACGGGCGCCGGTCCATCTGATTGGGATTTCGAGCCTTGTGTGCTAGTCCCCTACTGAGTTCTTGAGTTCGACAGCAGAGCAGGCAGTACCAGTTTTTCTGGTGGCTAGATTGGGTTTATTTGGTCAGATTCTATTTTTTGATGCATTCATACAGTCATTTCTTTCGGTATTGCATTTAGAGGCATACTAGTGGTGGTTTCCCTATATTCAGCAGTTCTGTTTACAGCTTTACCACTTATGCTTTTTTTTTTGCCTCTGGTAGACTTAGTGGGTACGCCGGAGTTTGAGGCTTTACCCACAGGGGGAGGCTATTGGTTTACTAGTAGTTCTCACCCCCATTGTTGTTTTCCTCTTTTCTTCCTCCTGTTTTGCAGAGTCTTCTGCGGGAGTTGCTGATCTTTCGGTTGTTGTTCGAGGCGAGGGAGTCACGAGCTAGATCCTTACCGCTCGAGGAGTGTAGCTGTATCCCCTGGTTGGAGATTCCTTGTAGCTGTCAGCTGGTTTTTACTGTTTACTTTGGAGAGAGATCTTTTGTATTTGGAGAGACTGATCTACTATAGTTCTAGTTATCTCCCTTTTATAGTTGAGAGATGCTGTACTGAGGATATTGTATGATGATTATCTGTATTTGAGGAGATGGATATTGCACTTTATTTCATGTTGTACAGTGATTGGATTTTATTTTACAATATTTTATTTCCGCTCTGATATTTGCGTAGCTATAGTACTATCTTTTGCAGGTTAGACGCTTCGCCTATGCGGGATTTTGCATAGGTGGCGGATCTGTTGGCGAGCCCGCGTCGCAGTTTCGACCCCGGGGCGTGACAAAATAGGTTTTGATGTGTTGGACCTCGTGCTCACAATTTGGAATCAGGTCGAGCCACAGAAAAAGTGCTTGGTCCATGTTTAACAAACATTGAGAGCACTAGTTGGCCAATTACCTACAACCACTCGACCAAATGCATATTAGAGGCAAGCATCATGATCAGGGACTCCCAAATTTTTAGAGGCTCACCATTGGACCTCTTCAAACCCACCAAGTTGGTGGTAGGAACAAAGTGATCAAACTATGGCTTATTTAAGGCTCAACTTTGGGCATTTGCCAACCCAAAGGTTCTGGACAGGAACTAAGGTGAGCATTGTTTAGAGGACATCAAAAATGTTCAGGGGCTCACCTCTGGAAGGTTGCTCAGTAGCTGGACAAGTTGTTGGAGCAACGTTATCTTGCAGTTGTCTTGTTGGAGCTCCAAGTGGCCGAACCCTCTCTCCTCACGGTCGAGCTTCAACCGAAGGTGAGCACGATCTTCAGGGGACTCCCAAAGGTGGAAGTAGCATCACCCCACCAAGCTTGCACCTCCCCGCATGCTGGTCGGCCGAGGAAGAAGAAGAAGCAAGCTTTAGGGGTCATTAATGGCAAGTTGGGATTTATCCCGCATGGATCGCATGAAATGAGTCTGGAGGAGTGCTCTGGGTATAATAAGACTTACTAGAGGTTGGCCAGCGCCAGAGGAGCGACGACGGCGACGGGGCGACGTTGCTCGGCCAAGTGCACACACTCGAAACTAGGGCTTCGACCACTCAACTCCACGCTGAATCAAATAGCTTCAAACTTTGTGGAGGTCCTCCTGGTGTCCAGCAGAAGCAAACCACCAATTTTGATCCAATCCTGAACGGCCGGAGGAAGCCCGCACGTAGATCTGGCCAACAATGGTTTTTCGGCGACCCACTTCAACCCGCCGGCAACCGGAGGTTCTCGGACCTTGGGGCTTCACCTGGGGAACCCTCGTGATGTCAGAAGAAGGCTGGTGACATCCAGGTGTAACAACCTGAAGAACAAAGAGCAGCAATAGTGGTATTATAGCAATAGTAGCATAGTTAGAAGCAAGGGTAAAGCAAATAAAGGGCATGAGAGGAGTAGAGCTCGCGGAAATCCAGGAGGGATCCGAGAGGATGCTCTGGTAGAGGAAGAAGCTAAAGAGGTGAGGTCCGGACAGCTCGGTAACCGCCAGCACCTGATAAGGGGGCGTCGTCGCGATGGAGGAGATGAAGAGGTAGCCTAGTGTAGAAAAGGGGAGTAGGTTAGCAGTACTCTGAGTCAAGAGTGTTAGGTGGGTCAATAAAGGAAATGAGTGGCAGGGGGCAGCTGTCGGGAGTGAAGAGCCCAGAGGTGGATGCCCAAGTCTAGGGCAGCTGTAGGGAGATGAAGAGCCCAGAGATGGATGCCCAAGCCCAACTCACCAAGTTAGGGAAGGCCCAAGCAGCGATAGAAGCCCACAGCCGGCCCACTATTGTGCAGTCTTGGAATTCCTGTAGGATTGCTAAGGAATAGTAGAGTAATAAACCAGTCTAAACATGTAACTAGAGTAGAGGCTATATAAGCCACAGATGTAGTTAAACAACACATGAAGAAATTAATACAAGTCTCTTATATTCTTCCTCAAGCTGCTCCCTATCTCTCTTCCTACTCCTCTTCTAACTCTGTATCTCTCTCCCCTCTAATCTTACTCTCTTCTCCCCAATCTTCTCTTAGTTTCCCCCACGTTCTTACCCAAATCATCCAATTAGATAGCAACAATGTCCTATCATCTCCAATAGGACCCTCCTGCAACATTCCTCACTGCGGAGAACCCCATTGGATCAGGTAGCTATCTTCCATCATCTCCCCCGAGCCATACCCTCAAGTATCATCGGATTGCTCTTGAGGATCAGGGATATAACAATTGGTAGCAGAGCGGCACGATCCCAGGGATCGGCGCACCCATCCTGTACCAAAAACCGAAGGCAAGCAGGCAACAAGAACCGAGATCTGCAAGCAACACAAAAACCGAAGGCAACAAGCTGCGGAAGCAACAAGGCCACAAGAAACTGAGAGTCACAAGCAACCCAAGAACCAGCTCATAAGGCAACCAGAAATCAAAGGCAACAAAGCCACATGAAACTTGAAGGCAACAAGCAACACAACCAACCATCAGGCACCCAGAAATCGAAGGCATCAAGGCAACGAGGCAACAAGGCAGCAGACCAGTTTCTGATCCCAGGGATCATGAGGAATTGATCATCACAACCAGTGAGGGATAAGCTGAGCTTCTGATTCCAGCAACAACAACGGATCCTACCTCAAGCAACAGAAGACAACAAGGGGCTGTAAAGAGAGAAGAACAATTGAGGAATTTCATCAAACATCAAGTGAGCAACAGTGTGCCAAGGAGTTAAAAGGGGAACAAAGCAAATCTGAAGCAACAAGTGGTTAATCAACACAACCAGCACAGGCAACCATCGAAGGCAACAAGGTCACAAGGACTGAAGGCAACAAGTAATACCTCAACCTAACACCTTGCGAGCATCAGGTATTAGTGGGTTGCACATTAGCTGCTACCAAATCTCAGAATTAAGCCACATTATATCAAATAGCCTCCACCTGGATTGTATCAAGGTTAGTAAGGAAATCAAAATTGAAGGAGTTAAGGTATAGGATCTCAAGTAGTACCTCGAGCAGGAACACGGACAATGTAGTGTCAGATTGCAACAAGTGGAAGAATAGTGGGCAATTCGACAAACAGATGCAAGCAGATTGGGAACCATTCCAAAGCAACTGCGGGAAGCAAAGTAGCTAAGCTCTCATCAACCAATCTGGATACAAGGTAACCCAACAACGCACCAATTGATCTCAACACTATATCATCTCAGTTAGATTGCAACAAGTGAAATATATCAAGGTTAGTGATGGAGAGGCTACTGCCCAATTGGTTAAGTATAGTGCCGAGCCTCAGCTTAGCAGCCTAGGCCGACCTTGACAGCTTTATTATAGCTAGAGCAAGTGAAAGTAACCCTGCAGAAGAAGATGGCAAGGGAAACCAGGTGGCAACAACTTGCTGGTAAAAGTAACGAAAGCTTTGAAGGGGCACTACGCGTTACCAAGGATTTCCATCAGAAGTTGGATGTCTTGGCACAGCGGATTGAAGCTCTACGAAAAGAAGAAGCAAGGAGGTACGAGATCATGATGCAGGAGGACAACCGCAGACATGAACAACTCCTAGAGTTGATTAGGTGCCGAGCTATATATGCTGGAGAAAATCCAAGAGCACGGCTCGATAATTCGGCAGTGCAAGCCGTGGTAGAAGGGAAAGAGCTAGTACCCCTAGGCTCCACGGTAACGGAGAAAGCTAATCCACTAGCTAATCCCAGCATCTGCCATCCAACTGCATTGAAGGATGTAGAGCAAAAGTGCCAAACGAACCTGCTGATGGAGGCCAACAGAGGGTATGAAGTGAAGTTGAAGGACAATGCTAGTAGGCCTGAGGAGCTGCCGAAGCTGTGCACAGCTCAACCACCTCCACTCAAGGCTACTTTCACTGCCACAGCACCAAGATTAGAGAGAAGCAACCTGGAAGATAACATCATCCCACTGTCTACTAGACCAAACAAGAGCAAGGAACCTCAATCAGGAACTCACAAGTGGCAGGAAATAGAAGAGGGACAACAAGGGCTGAAGCTAACAGGTAATACTGATAATCCCAAGTCACACTTCATATCTAGCTCTAATTGGGGGTGGAACGAGGAACTTAAACCTAGAATGCTTAGTACCCCTATTGAGGTTGAGAATACTGCTCGCAACTCAAGTGAGGGTGCCGATTACAACTTTGTGAGTAGGGCCACCCTAAGTGAGCGAAAGGGGATGCAAGGACTGTGTAATGAATGCAGCGAGATGGATGTTCCAGAGCATAAGTGCAAGACTAGCTCCTTGCAAGCTATAAAACCCCATGTAGAGGTGGATAAGGTTGATGGAATAGAGCAAGTAGATGAAGGTGGAGAGTTAGAGCAAGAGCAACAAGAGGCACTGACCAATCAACCAGCTCCACTCCAGCCTGCCCACATGGTGAGGACAGGAAGCATAGAGCGCGGAGGCCAAGTACACATCAAGTCAGGAGATAGCTCCACTCTACTAAATCCCACAAGAGGCAAAGAGTTCACAGTATACAAGGGGCCAATAGAAGATAATCCAGGAAGAATGGAAGACTTAAGGTTCATCCTTAAGCCAAGTCTAGTAGAAGCTGGGAGGGGGTGCATCTTTGTGAATGGAGATAGGAAGCTAGGGACCCCGCGCGAAATGCCTCACCCCTGTTCACGATCATTGGCCTACGAACAAGCGAAGCCAAAGCAATCTAATGGAGGGAAGGGTGTTGAATTGCATATAGAGAAGAAGTGCACAACCCTTACTGTTATTATACCCCAATGGGTGCAAGGAATGCCAGACAAGGGGGAAGGAGGCCCTCAGACCACAGAGGTCACTGCAGAACTACTAGAGCTAGGAATTAAGGGGGACATACATCAAGTAGTGCAAGTCTGTGACATCTTCTTAAGAGCAAAAAAATGGAAGAGGTATGATGATTGCTACAAATGGTTGAGGCTTGTAGAAGAGTGGTTCCACAGTGGATTCCACAATTTGGCAACTCTACAAGATGCAGGTAGCCACTCCTCTCCAACCCCTGCCTCAATGGCAACTGAAAATATTAGTAGGGGCTCGATTTCAAGCTGGTGCAAGCACAAAGAGCAGATAGCAACAATACATGTCACGCCCCAAGGGAAGTTCAAAAGCTGAAAACGGCCTAATTTTTTTTTATAATACATCCTCGCCCTACGGCACGTGCCCAGACCCGCCACACATACAAAGTTACCCCACATACGGACATAGTCTCCTTTGTATATGCACGGCGTCACACAACATACATACACCACGCCTCACTAGTTTACATACACATTGTCACATAAGGGAATCACATAAACTCATACATCAATCCAAGGATAATCGCCCACACGGTGTAGGTCGAGTGATCAAATCTACTGAAGCCAAAAATGCCGAACAACCACCTTGAATCGAATTCCTTGCCCATGAAGCAGAGATGGTAGTTACAAAATACGTGCTCTTGCATGTCTGGAAAGTAAGTCCGGGGTGTCTAGGTTTTTGCAACCGCACCTCCCATCTCTCACAATTAATAACCACAAAGTGGCGAGTCAACCAATCCATGCCCAGAACCATATCGAACTCACGAATCGGGATAACCACAAGATCAATCGGATACACAAGACTGCCCAAAACAACCGGGCCCAAAGGTACGAAAGTATTGGCCTCTAAAGAAGGCCCTGGAGTTAAAACAGATAACACACAAGGAAAAGCCCTTTCCTCCAAAGCATGTGAATGAGCAAAGGTACGAGAGATATATGAATGCGATGCACCGACATCAAAAACTGTTCTGGCACGAATGCCAAAAATAGTAGTCATACCTGCAACCACATATGCCGGTGGCTCTGTACCTGAAGGTGCCATGGAGTAAATCCTCCCTCCCGCCTGTGACTGCCGTACCTGTGGCTGTGGTACCTATGGCTGTGGTACCCTCTCCTCCCGTTGAGAGGTCTGAGGGCGTCCTGCCTGCCCTGTGGATGACCTCCCATGGCCCTGTCGCTGCGGTGACGGTGTCGGTGCTGCTGCAGATAAAGACTCCTGTCCCAATGGGCACTCTGATCTGAAATGCCCTCATTTTTCGCATCTGAAATAGTGATCTTGCCGCTGTGAACAGGCCGTCACTGGGTGTGCTCCTCCACAAATAACACAAGATCTATCCCTTGTCCTCTGCACTGAAGTCGATGGGCATTTAGCCCCTTGCTGTGTCCTCGGGTACTTT
The DNA here is from genome assembly GCA_029204045.2 of Tillandsia leiboldiana. Lineage (NCBI taxonomy): Eukaryota > Viridiplantae > Streptophyta > Magnoliopsida > Poales > Bromeliaceae > Tillandsia > Tillandsia leiboldiana. Next base: position 7,687,792 of record CM055062.1, read on the forward strand.
GGTGGTCGTCGGCCATCTCCAGATTGCACTTGGGACTGTTTCTTATCCTTATTTCGGTCCCATCCATCATTCCGAGCGCGAGCCATGACCACTCCCCGCTCAACCAATGTGGCCCTGTCGACCACCTGCTGAAAGGTATGAAGATCCGTTGACTGTACCAACCTGAAGATATCTCCTCTCAATCCATCAACAAAGAGATGAGCCTTATGGGACTCGTCCCTTATCACAAAGGGAACATAATTAACCAGTCTCACCAATTTCCTTTGATATTCCATCACCGACCGGCTACCTTGCTTAATTGTTTTCAAATCATCTTCAAGCTTCTGTTTGACGCTGTCCGAGAAGAAGGCTCCAAATAACATCTCTCGAAAAGAAGACCACGAAGGGAAGGGACTGCCGCTAGGAGGTCGCACAGTCTTCCACCAAATCCGGGCTGTGCCCTCCAAAAAGTGAACTGCCAGGGGAACCCGCTCGTCCTCCTCCATGATGAGATCCTCAAAGAGCTTCTCCATAGTGTCCACCCACTTCTCCACTACCCATGGATCAGTGGTCTCACCCTCAAAGACGGGTGGCTTGTACTTTCGAAACTCCACCAAGCTTGCCCTCACCCTAGCCCGCTCCGGATGCACCGCTGGATCCTTTCCGGCCACGGCCGCAGACTGAGTGGGGGAAGGTATGGCACCTGTACCCCTCATCGGATCCCTAGCTGTAGCTCCCGGCCTCGATCCCTGAGCTACCGGAGAAGGGACATCCGAGGGTGCCACCGTTGGTACTGCCGATGCCCGTGCCGTCGTCGTGTCTGTCGGAAGAGTCTCCTCACTGCCTGGCGCCGGCGCTGGTGCCTCAGGCGGAACCGGTCCCGGAGAAGGAGTCAATGTCGCAGAAATCACCGCCGTCTCGCGAGCTATCCTCTGCACGACATCAGTGAACGCCGTAAGTTGCCCCGTCAAATCCTGGACTTGTTGCCGAAGCAACGAGTCCTCCCCGGCTGTCGTAGCCTCGGCGGCAACCGGCCTCACTCGCTCCTCTCCTCTACCTCCACCCGAAGATCGGGTCCATGCCATACTCTGTATACACGCCGCAAGGGATCAACAACCAACAAAAACCAATAATCGGTCAAAGAAACAAAACACACATAGAAAGGAAGGCATAACAATTAAAGCAAACATAAAACCACATACTCATGTAACCGGGGGACCTTGTTGATTACACTAGATATTAGCGTGCATAAGGATACCGTGGATGTTTTAATCAATATTGGAACTCAATGATATGCAAACTACGTGAGTGGTGCCCTTTACGCTCTGATACCATCTTAATCTGTCACGCCCCGAGGGAAGTTCAAAAGCGGAAAACGGCCCAATTTTTTTTTATAAAACATCCTCGCCCTCCGGCACGTGCCCAGACCAGCCACACATACAAAGTTACCCCACAAACGGACAGAGTCTCCTTTGTATATGCACGACGTCACACAACATACATACACCACGCCTCACTAGTTTACATACACATTGTCACATAAGGGAATCACATAAACTCATACATCAATCCAAGGATAATCGCCCACACGGCATACACCAATTTGAAAGGATAAAATCACAAGTTTTAAAATAGTGCCCACACGACACTCTATTTAGAAATCCGTTTTAGCAAACATTTAATCTTTTCAAAACCTTCACATGCACAATCAATTATCCAAAGATAAGAAGGAAATATCAAAGTTTATTATTCCACAACATCAAGTATTCGAGTTCCCAAATCATATCACATCATCCATAAACAAGTCGAACAAGTGTCATGCTATCATATCCACATAGTATCTCAACAACAGAGAAGTAAGAAAAAGTCACCGAGATGACGGAAAACGATGTCACTCGTGCGTCGATGTCTCTCCCCCGTCCCCGCCAGATCCTGTCACATAGTGGGAGTCAGTGACCAAAAACATAGGAAGGAAAATAACCGATACAAAATCATGATGCATTATAGATGGATGCAAGAGTAAATAGGACCACAAACCACAACCGGAACACCCGTTCCAATTATCACCATTCATTAGTCCGTCGACCTAAGGAATACCCAACCTTTCTCACTTCCTTGGTGCTTTATAACCCACCCCTTGTTCCTTCAGTGGCCCCCTACGTCATAGCCAAGTAGAGTTCACGGGTCCATCCCAGACCACTTCTCCGGAAAAGCACACCCTCCTGCGGTAGATCAGACCGCAGGTGTACGTTCTAGCACCATGAGCCTCAAAACCTGTTAGTATAGACTTGATCGCGGTGGCTGTACCCGACCAAATCAAGCGTTCGTCTTGTCCTCTTTTGTATTTATCAAATTTTGCTAAAACATGCCACACATTGTCCTTCCTTAAAACAGTTATGCCAAAATATTTAATAAAAGAAAGGAAGAGAAAGGCCAGACACAAGTTCCGACAACGTTCTCAACCTCGGTTTAGTTACCCACCTCAAACAACGAAGAAGAAGCTGTGCGAAAGCTCCAACTAAAAACACCTCAACCCCGCCGAACAACTACACCCAAAAACCAACGTCAAAACCATCGTTAAACACAAAACACAACTTGGGGTTCAATGCGATGTTCAGATCATGCTTTGGGTAGGGATTTGTACAACAAAACAAAGATCAACCCAACGCATAGTGGAACGGCACGCCACGGACTACCCACGGTGGCGGAACGGCGATCGTACGGCGACTCCCCCATGCGGCGGTGCCCCGCATGGTGCGGTCCCATGCGGCAGCGCCCCACATGGGTAGCCCCATGCGGGCGGCGCCCCGCATGGGTAGCCCCAAGCGGGCGGCGCCCTGCATGGGGAGCCCGAATGGCAGCCCCATGAGGTGGCGCCCCGCATGGGAGCCCCATGCGGGCGGCGCCCCGAATGGCAACACCATGTGGGTGGCACCCCGCATGGGCACCCCTCGTGTGGGTGGCGCCCCGCACGCGGCGACGCCCCGACGGCAATGCGCTTGGTGGCCCGGTCCCGTGCCCCGTGTTTTGCTGTGATGTCCCCAACGGTTGGCGATGGCGGCCTCCCGTCTCTACCGACGGCGACGGCGGCTTCCCAACCCCGATGACGGCGGCTGCGGCCTCGCGTCTCTACCGACGGCGGCGACGGCTTCCCGTCCGGTCACAATCCTCACAATATACGCGACACCCTGTTAAGGATTTTATTTGGCGTATTTCGTGAAAGTGGTTAAGTCTTGAAGATTGAAGATGAAAATGTTTGGATCATATACCTCAATCTCAAGAAAGAAGAATTCAAAAGGATCAGGTACGTTTAACTAAATAGGTTTGGTGATCCGAATACTTCTTATAGTGTAGAAACACTTGGATGGGTTGTTAATTGCATAAAAATAAAAAAACTGGACTGTTATATGTTCAGGATCCGGATCAGGATACTTCATGTAACACCCCCGGAATTTGGATTGGTCCTCTATATAAATGATATAATAGGACTAAATCTCTAACCCGGCTATAGCATTTTGGATGGTAGCAAGATCCAAGAGGAACATGAGAGTTAAGCGTGCTAGAGCTAGAGTAGTTCTAGGATGGGTGACCCCCTGGGAAGTGGGGCGTCACAGTTGGTATCAGAGCCATTTACCAGCCGGAAATGTGAGATGAGTCTCGGCTGAGCCAGGGTTATATAGCGGGTAGAGCGAGGCTCCCCGGCTAATGACCGTTGTGAGTGGAGTGCAGCTCCTCACAAGGTCGGCTTAAGGCTAGCGAGACGAGTCTCACATCGCCTGGTGCTTGTGAGTGTGCTTGAGCCTGACGTGGACGTCAGGGCTTAAAGGGGGGAAGAATGTAACACCCCCGGAATTTGGATTGGTCCTCTATATAAATGATATAATAGGACTAAATCTCTAACCCGGCTATAGCATTTTGGATGGTAGCAAGATCCAAGAGGAACATGAGAGTTAAGCGTGCTAGAGCTAGAGTAGTTCTAGGATGGGTGACCCCCTGGGAAGTGGGGCGTCACACTTCAGTCCGGACCCCGAACGTAGGTAGGTTCATGCGGAAATCTAGTCCGGACCTTCCCTGGTTCAGTCCGGACCCCAAACGTGGATTCTGCAGAAATCGCATGAACAGTCCGGACCGTGCATCCTTCAGTCCGGACCCCGAACGTGATTTTTCAGGAATTCTCTGAAAAATGACGACAGTCCGGATAAAGCCAAATCCAGTCCGGACCGTCGTGCGGGAAAAATCTGTTAAAGTCAGTTTTTGATTCTTATCCTCTTCCAAAGGTTTCTAACATATAAATAAACCCTAATTTCATCTTTTAGGGTAATCCAAAAATAAGTTTTGTATTCCGTAAATGACCGAGAAAAATTAACGGAGAAAAAACTTAGAAAAATTCACATATAGAGAAGAAAGGAAAAACTAGATCTATTCTATGTTTCTTCATCTATATTGATTAATTTGATTCTAGGATTTCAAACTCAGATTTTGAGTAGAATCAAATTAATGAATACTTAGATGGTATTTTCGATCTATCTTTGATCTAAGTATTCGGCGGATTTTCACCACCAACAAAACAACGATTTTCCCAAAAATCGGCGCGTGGATTTGCGTGGCCTTGCGGATTCAAGGTGCTACCGCTCTCGTGGATTCGGAGCGAGGTACGTTCGTGTGATCGAGACGTACTACTTGGTGGAGACCGTGGATTCGGTTGGACGTCGTGGACTCGACGTTGGATGCCGTGGATTCGGCGTTGGACGGAAATCGTGGATTCGTGGCGTGTTGCGGAGCGAGCGGAGAAGATCAACTAGGAGCGTATGGAAAAAGGTTGAGTTGTGTGTGAGTACGCTATATCACCTTTGTACATGTTTAATTCTAGTGGATTTCACCGTGTGATCGGTCCCGTGGTTTTTTACTCCAGGTTTGGAGTTTTCCACGTAAAATCTCTGCGTGTTATTTACTTTTCTGTATTGGATTATTTTTACGCAAAGATTTTGGTGTGTTTATTATTTACACCTATTCACCCCCCTCTAGGTATTTTTTCTCCTGTTCAGATCCATATTTTTCATAACCCACAAGTGGTATCAGAGCGGGAATAGGGTTGTAAACAATGGTTGAAGGTGGAAACATCAACAGACCACCGTTCTTCGATAGAACAAACTATGCATATTGGAAACTACGCATGAGAGCGTTTTTAATTCCCATCGATGAACGGGTTTGGCAATCAATCAAGTTTGGATGGTCAAATCCTACTGAAATTATTGCTGATGTTCGCACCATCAAACCTAGGTCGAAATGGACCAAGGAAGAAATTGATGCATCTTCTTACAACGGCAAAGGAATTAACGCATTATTTAATGCTTTGTCGCAAACTGAATTCTCTCGCGTCTCGGCATGTGAGACCGCGAAAGAAATTTGGGATGTTCTACAAGTTACACATGAGGGAACAAGCCTTGTGAAGATTCAAAAACTGCAAATACTTACGAGCAAATTTGACTCAATTTCTATGGCAGAAAATGAATCTTTCACAGATTATTACACACGATTGCAAGAAATCGTAAATACATGTGCTAACTTGGGAGAGAAAATTTCAGAATCTAAAGTTGTAAGAAAAATTTTAAGGACTCTTCCTGAAAGATTTCGCCCTAAGGTTGCGGCCATTGAAACAGTTAAACACCCGGACGAAATTCGTGTAGAAGAATTAGTTGGTGCACTTCAAACTTATGAAATGGCTTTTCCTACTAACTATTCTTCTAGAAAGCCATCTTCTTCTAAGTCTTCAGGTCTTGCATTGAAATCAACAAAAGAAGAAGACGCGGATTCATCCTCCTCAGACGATGACGAGAATCTATCAATGGAGGATTTCGAGAAGCAACTTGCACTCTTGACGAGGAAATTTCGCCGAAACTTTCGAAGGGGTAACTCAAGCAAATCTTCATCCTTCGTAAAGTCGAAGAAAGGCAAAGGAACTTCAGGCTTTAAGTCAAGATAGCAAGAGAGTTTTTCAAAGGACAAGAAGAACTCGAAGGGACAAATCCAATGCTTCAAGTGTCGAGGCTACGGTCACGTCTCAACGGAGTGTCCCAACAAGAATCCGTCAAAGAAGAAGGCGATGCAAGCCGTCACTTGGGATAACACCTCAACTTCCAATGAGTCATCTTCCAGTGATGAAGAAAACAACGCAACAACATTCCACGCGTCCACAACTTCACCTTACGTATGCTTTATGGCAAGTACATCCGGTTCATTATCCAACTCCTCCCAGGTTGAAAAAACTGCAACGGATGATGAACTGAGCAATTCCGAAGGTGAAGACTTTGCTTTTGCCTATCATAAGCTTTTAAAGGATTCAAAGAAATTGGCAAAGCAAAACAAGAGTTTGAGAAGAAGATTGCAGGATCTCAAAGAAGAAGCAAAAAGGGCAACTTCTCTCTCAAACGCTCTTGAAGTGGAAAGGGACAATTTGATCAAAGTAAATGTTTCCCTTCAAGAGAAGAATGAGCATTTCGAGAAGGAACACAACGAATTGGTGGATAAAGCTAATTACTTCTTGAAGCTCTACTCCGAGGCTCGACAAGAAAAGATGAAAATGACGAAGACCATATTCCAACTTAAGGATGACTTGAAGCGATTTTCTTCAGGAAGGAGCAAGTTGGATAAGATGCTTGGTCTTGGTCAAACAAACCGTTTGGGCCTTGGATACAATCGAACTGGAGACAGTCCTAGTTCGAGTGAAACAATGTTTGTGCCCCAGTCAGTGTCTCTTCCTCCGACGGAAATCAATGCATCCAACGACAACAAGCCTACCTCACCTACTTCGGGTTCAACAAGTACAAAGGTATGTTTTCGTTGTGGTTTTGCAGGGCACATAAGAAGAGATTGCAAGATTGGAGCAAAACGATCAAATCAAGTGCCTCTTGCAACAACTACCAACAAGGTCATCCCCCGGAAATCAAAGGAGAGTTTTTCAAAGGTAAAGAACCTTGGTAGTTCACCTAACAAGAGGACGTCATCAAATAAAAGCAATCAATCAAACAAGACGCTTTCACCAAGGATAATAACTTCACAATCATTGCCGACGCATTCAAAAAAGGTTTGGGTGCGCAAAGGTGAAATCTTCCCTTGTCTTGTCATTCATACATCATTGCATGCTTTTGACAATTCGTCTTGGTATCTAGATAGTGGATGTTCCCGTCACATGACCGGTGACAAAAATTGTTTTCAAACTTTAGAGTAAACCTCCGGAGGACTTGTAGTTTTCGAAGACGGTCGTTCTTCAAAATTTTTTGGAAAAGGAACAATTACTATTCCAGAAGGCCCGGTTTTGAACAATGTTTTATTTGTTGAAGGCCTTAAGACTAACCTCATTAGCATTAGTCAATTATGTGATAATGGCTTTTCAGTTAATTTTTCTTCTGCAGAATGCATTGTAACTGATAAGGACCATTTATTCTTTTTGAAAGGGGTTAGATCTGAAAACAATTGCTATGTAGTTCCTAACAAAGTTTCTGAACATTGTAACCTAGTTTCTTTAGATAATGAAACTCTTTGGTATGAAAGACTAGGTCACATTAATTTTAAGGAACTAGCTAGAATTTCTAATAAAGACGTGGTTAAAGGTGTTCCTAAACTTTCTTTTAAAGAAAACATTGTGTGTGGAGGTTGTCAAAAGGGAAAACAATCAAGGGCCACGCACAAGAACTTGAACCACGTGGGAACCAAACGACCATTAGAATTACTGCACATGGACTTAATGGGGCCGACTCGTCAACCAAGTTTGGGAGGTAAATGGTACATTTTTCTTTTGGTTGATGATTTCTCTAGATATTCATGGGTAACATTTTTAAAAGAGAAAGCGGATACTTTCGATTCTTTTCATGAGATATGTCATCGTGTTATGCTTGAGAAAAATGAAAAGATCGTTCGTGTTCGAAGTGATAGAGGTGGAGAATTTATAAATTCAAAATTCATTGATTTTTGCACTTCCAATGGTATAAAACATGAATTCTCTGCACCCTATACACCTCAACAGAATGGTGTAGTCGAGCGCAAAAACAGAGTTGTACAAGAGATGGCGCGTGTTATGCTTCATAGTCGGAAACTACCGTTACATTTTTGGGCTGAAGCAGTTAACACCGTGGTCTACGTAATTAATCGTGTTTATTTGCGTCCGGGTACTTTAAATACACCATATGAGCTATGGTCTTGTAGAAAACCAAATATCAAATATTTTCGAATCTTTGGGAGTCGCTGTTACATTTTACATGATCGCGAAAATTTTAGAAAATTTGACTCTCGAAGTGACGAAGGAATTTTCATGGGTTATTCTACAAATAGTAGAGCATATCGGGTATTTAACCTCGAATCTAAAACGATGGTAGAATCATTTAATGTTAAAGTAGATGAAGCTTTTCATTTTTCATTTGATAAATCTACCCCTGATATGTCTCTTGATGATGACACTCCTGTAAAAGTCATTGCATCTTCTCATGATAATTCTTCCGATAATGTTGATGCATCTCATGGTTCTTCTAGTTTATCTGATATGCAGGAATCATCACACATACCTCCGAGCACTCCGTTACCTCAAACGCTACGTATCTCCAAGGATCATCCAGAATCAAATATTATTGGAGACCCACAAGAAGGAGTCAGGACTCGGAGACAATTGGTTTGTGGAGTTGCGTGTTACGTCTCCATGTTAGAACCAAAGAATGTCGATGAAGCTCTTCAAGATGATTATTGGATTGAAGCTATACAAGAAGAGCTCCATCAATTCGAAAGAAACAAAGTCTGGGAATTAACGAAGCCTCCGAAGCAACGCAACATAATTGGTACTAAGTGGATTTTCAAGAACAAGAAAAACGAGGATGGTACCATCATTAGGAACAAAGCACGCCTAGTTGCTCAGGGCTATTCACAAATAGAAGGTATAGACTTTGATGAGACGTTCGCCCTAGTAGCTCGTCTCGAGTCAATTCGCATCCTTTTCGCCGTTGCTTATCATTTCAAAATTAAACTCTTTCAAATGGACGTTAAGAGCGTCTTTTTAAATGGTTTTCTAAATGAGGAAGTTTATGTGGCTCAACCGAAAGGTTTCATTGACCATAAACTACCTAACCATATTTTTCGATTGAAAAAGGCTCTTTACGGTCTAAAACAAGCACCGCGAGCATGGTACGAAAGGTTGACAAAGCACCTTTTGGAAAAGGGCTACACTCGAGGGGGAGCGGATCGGACACTCTTTGTGAAGCATTTTCAGGACAACTTCATTGTGGCACAAATCTATGTCGATGACATTGTATTTGGAGCAACAAGGATTAATGATGCTTCAAAATTCGCTGAAACCATGGAAAGCGAATTTGAGATGTCCATGATGGGCGAGCTAACATATTTTCTTGGATTGCAAGTGAAACAAAGTGAAGAAGGCATTCATCTGTGCCAATCCAAGTATGCAAGGGAGTTGGTGAAGAAATTCGGATTAGAAAATTCTAAAGACTTTCTGACTCCAATGGGAACTAGCAACAAGGGATTAGAAAGTGAATCTCTCAGTGAAAGTGTAGACGAGAAGCTTTATCGCAGCATGATTGGAAGTCTACTCTATCTCACGGCTAGTCGCCCGGATATATCCTTTAGTGTTGGGATTTGCGCGAGATATCAATCAGCACCAAAAGAGGTTCACCTGAAAGCGGTGAAAAGGATCCTCCGGTACGTTAAAGGAACGCTAAATTTCAGAATTTGGTATCCTATGGGCACAACTCTTGACATAATAGGATACTCAGATGCCGATTGGGCTGGATCAGTGGATGATCGGAAAAGTACGAGTGGTGCATGTTTTTATCTTGGCCATTGTCTTGTTGCATGGCATAGTAAAAAGCAAAACAGCATTGCACTCTCAACTGTCGAAGCGGAATATATTTCAGCAGGAAGTTGTTCGACACAATTGATTTCGATGAAAAGCGTTTTGAGCGACTTCCGAATTCCTGCGACTTCGGTAACTATTCTTTGTGACAACACTAGTGCTATAAATATTTCTAAAAACCCTGTGTTGCACTCAAGAACGAAACACATTGAACTTAGATATCATTTTCTAAGAGAGCTAGTTGAATCAAGTATTCTTCAAATTTCTTATATTTCAACTGAAGATCAATTAGCTGACTTTTTAACAAAACCTTTGGATCAAAAACGTTTTATTCACTTGCGTAAAGCAATTGGAATGCTTCATTTGAAATAACACTTTTTGAAACCATTGCTTAGATTAGGTTTTGTTTTGTGTTTTTGTTCTTTATCTATGCTTGTACATAGAACATTAACTGAGCATATGTTATTGACTTTAATTGCATCCTTTTATGTTGTAAGAAATTTATTATGATTTGGATATTATGATAATTCATTTGATGCAATGATCATTTATATCAATTAGGTCATCTTTAATTGATCAAAGTCATTTTCTCTCTCAAATGATCTCTTGGTATAGTTTTTATCATAATTGAAAATTGAGTTAAGTATGAACACGAGATCAATTTTTGGTTGAATACTTCATATCTTAAATAATTGATAGCCAATTGAGGGGGAGTTTATTAAAGTTTAATGCTCAAAAGATGTGGAAAGAGTTACATCCCAATGAGGAGTGTGAAAACTACCACCACATGGAGGAAAGAGCTACCACCTCTGTAATATCACAGTTTTTTTGTAACAAGTTACCCTCCTGTTAATAAAGCTTAAGTTATGGGAAAGTAAATTAACGGGTATATTTAGTTGATAATCTTGAGGTGCGGGTATTTTTTTGTAATAGAGCTCGAAAAACGGTGAACGGCGGTGCGACCGGATCCGGATTCCGACTTACGGAGCCCCCAGAAATGGGTTGTTAGGATCGCGGTAGCCGCGGGGGTGCATCGAAATCCGTGTAATTGATTGTGCACGCTTTTTGAGGAGATAAGGAATTATCTTTAAAGAATGATCTTTAGAGAATTATCCTGAAGGATTTATCTTTAAGGAATTATCTCCAGGGATTTATTAAATAATTATTAAATTAGAGTTTTAAAATACCCGATGTGGATTTGACGGTACATACCGACAAACGATTTTTACTTCTCCCAAAAAGAAAGAAACCCTAGCCGGAGAGAAAAGAAAGAAAGAGGAAAAAAGGCGAAACCTAACTAGAAGAAAAAAAGAAGAAAGAAGGAGAAAGCGGAAGGACCCGATCATCCCCGACGAACGTGCCGAAGCCGGGAGCGTGAACGGATTTCCGTCTCCGACGATTCGCGGTAAGCGATGCTTCCTTCGGTTTTTCGTTTCAAATTTTTGTGTCATTTTTGGGTTGCCGATTTTGCTACCCTACCCGTCGCCGCCGCCGCGAAACCCTAGGGCACCACCGCCGCGAAGCCTAGGGCATCATCGCCGTCGCATGGCCCTAGGGCATCGTCGCCGCCGCACGGCCCTAGGGCATCGTCGCCGCCGCACGGCCTAGGGCAACTAACACCGTCGCCACAGCACCGCCGCGCCGCGCGTGGCTGGCGCCCGTACGGCTGCGGCATGCAGCCGCGCCATGCGGGGCGGGCGCCCGCGCGGTCGCGGCACGCGCCGCGCGGGGCCAGTGCCCGCGCGGCCACGGCCCGCGCCACGCGGGGTTGGCGGCCGCGCGGCTGCGGCATGCAGCCGCGCCGCGCGGGGCCAGTGCCCGCGTGGCCACGGCCCGCGCCGCGCGGGGTTGGCGCCCGTGCGGCCACGGCCCGCGCCGTGCGGGGTTGGCGCCTGCGCGGCCGCGGCATGCAGCCGCGCCGCGCGGCGCGGCTTGTGCCGCGCGGGGCCGTTGCCCGGGCGGCCGCGGCACGCGCCGCGCGGGGCCGGTGCCCGCGTGTCCGCAGCACATGCCGCGCGGGGCTAGCGCCCACGCGGCCGCGGCTTGTGCCGCACGGGGCCGGTGCCCGCGCGGCCGCGGCTTGTCCCGCGTGGGGCCTGTGCCCGCGCGGCCGCAGCACATGCCGCGCGCGGCTAGCGCCTGCGCGGCCGTGGCTTGTGCCGCGCGGGGCTAGCACTCGCGCGGCCGTGGCATGCGCCGCGAGGGGGACTAGCGCCCGCGCGGCCGCAGCAAATGCCGCGCGGGGCTACGGCCCGCGCGGCCGCAGCATGCACCGCGCGGGGCTAGAGCCCGCGCGGCCGCAGCATGCACCGCGCGGGGCTAGAGCCCGCGCGGCCGCGGTTTGTGCCGCGCGGGGCTGGTGCCCGCACGGCCGCGGCACGCGCCGCGCGGGGCCGGTGCCCGCGTGGCTGCGGCATGCGCCGCGCGGGGCCGGTGCCCGTGCGGCCGCATGGCACGCAACGACGCGGGGGTGGCCGCGTCGCTCGTCGCGCACTGTCGCCACCGCCGGGTCGAGTTGTTAGTAGTGTTTTTGGGTTTTTGGACTTGGTTTATCTACCGTTATGTTTCTGATCTGACCGCGGTTCTTTTGGGGACTATTTTTAGGTCCGAGTGCCGATTGTGATCGTGGTTCGGTCTCCGGTGTTCCGATCAGCACATTTGAGGTGGGTACCATTGGCTATTTTTCGGTGTAGGGTCGTCCCCGAGTATTTTGTTTGATAAAGTAGATGCTTTTGGTAAATTAACTAACCCCGTTGCATGTAAATCCCGTTTACTATTCTAATTGACGCGGCTGCGGTCGCAAGATCATTTTATTAATCTGACCAAAGCGGCTGAGGTCGCAATATTGTTTTACACTCATATTGCTTACACGCACACCGGCGGTTTGGCCACCGCACAGGGTGTTTTTTTTCGGAAAGATGGTAAGTTTACCCGTGTACCCCATAACTCGTGATGATGGGGACCCCTCAACGAGTGGTGGCTGCTACTTGGGCAGTCGAGGGGTTGGTGGCACCAAGAAGATGAGTACGGTATTTGGGTTGGGGCCCAACTTATTTCAAATCTGGGGTAGGTGCCCAGTGAGTTTTGTGACAGGGATTTAGCGGTACATGAGGGGGAAGTAAATGCTCCGGTGTATCGGTTTGTTCTTTTCAGTTATCGCATTTACTTATTTGTTTCTACTTTATCAGTCACTGACTACCCACACTGTGACAGGTCCGAGCAGGGGTGGGAAACAGGACGACGGTGAGGCATCGGTTAGAGGACCCTAGCCATGGTGGCTAGTAAACGATACGTTTTCCTGGTTATTTCCTTAAATGTTTGGTTAGTTTAATTGTGATTTTTACATGTGTGGTTCCTTGTGGATGTTGGAATGAGGACTTCGTGTAGGACTATTTTCTCTTATCTGTGATTGTTAAGAGGTGTAATTGCGGCTCGTTTTCAAATGCAAACATGGTTTCAAAAGTATTTTCAAACCGAGTGTCGTGTGGGCACTGATTTAAAAACCCGTGGATTTATCCTTTCAAGTGTAGTGGCCACTTAAAAGAGTTTGCGAAAATATTTTGGAAAATCGGGTGTCGAGTGAACGCCGTGCATATACAAAGGAGGCTCCGCCCGTTTGGGGAGTGGATTTATATATGCGGCGGGTCTGGTGCGCACCGGAGGCGAGGTTCATTTAAGAAAAAAAAAATGGATACGTTTTTCGCTCTTTTCGAACCTCCGGGGCGTGACAACCTCGGTCGTCCGAGTACTGTGTGCAGCTACCACATGTATACAAAGCATGGTTTTTCTTGTTGATTAGATAAAATGCTTATTGGAATACTTGACTCTGTCAAATTCCAAGGTTGGTATAAGGTGGGATTTTTATTGAAAGATGCTCAAAGAGCCACTCCCTATAATAAATTGACTAGATATATTATCTAACTTATTTGGGATTTCAAACATCTATTGATCTTTGTGCTTCATTTTCTTTACTAAATTGATGATTTGATAAACGCATTACTCAATAGATCGTGATTGATGTTTTGAACTTGATCAACTTTAAAAGATTTAATTTTTATAAATTTTCGTTTCATTACTTGGATATTATTGATAGATTTAGCATAATCTATTTCTTTTAACATGAAACGATGATTTTTGTTTAAAGTTGATATACAAAAGATGCTTACATACTTTTTCTGGATTTTCTGAAATTTTTGTAAATTTTTCTGAAGAAAAAGTTGAAGCCGATCCGGACTGGAAGAATCCGATCCGGATCCCGAACGCAGAATTTTTCTGCGGGTAGCCGATCCGGACTAGACTTACGAGCTGATCCGGACCGCGGCTAGGGTTTATAAGAAACGAAGGGTTATTTGAATTCTATTCTTTTCTAAACTTTGTTTCAAGCATCTCAGAGCTTCTCTCTCTAGATTACAACTGATTTGGAGCCTTTCAAACTCAAGTTCTTCCGATTCAAGTAAGTTTCTATGATCAAAACTTGGGATATTCACTGTTTTTGCCCTATTCTTCCAAAACGTGAGGAATTTCATGCCTCTTTTTCGTTTATGAATGGTTTTTGGTCAAATTTCTTTTGAAATAAGAACTCTCGGCAGATTAGTTTTGTTTGTATGCCTTCTATTCTCTTGTTTAACAGATTTTTGAGCTTCGATTTCTAAAAATTCAGTTTTATGGCATATTATGAGAATTTTTAAAAATCATGGAATTGATCTATTTTTAAAATTCTTTTTGCAAAACTAACTTGATTCCTAGTCTCTATGCACGATAATGATTGTTTGGGTACAATTTTTCAAATTTTTGAAAATTAAACAATTTTTCGTGTTCTTGAGTTCTTGCTCGCAGGTTCTCCATTTTCTAACGCACTAGCAAAGATGGTTTTCGCATGGATTCTAGTGTTCATTGCAGCTTTGGTCGGGACACGAGCGACAAACAAGCTCAAAAGAGCTAAGAAAACTCAAGGGAAAGCAGAATATATTTCCTTGGATAATTCGGAGTCTGAGACGGAATCAGTAAATTGGGATGAATTAATGGAAGACTGTTGGGTTATGTATTAATTGGATCTAAATAAGAGAAAAAACACCTAGAGGGGGGGTGAATAGGTGTAAACCATAAACACTCAAAAATCGTTGTGCAATAAAATCCAATGCGGAAATGAAAAAATAACACGCACGATTTTTACGTGGAAAAACTCCAAACCGGAGTAAAAAACCACGAGACCGATAACACGGCGAAATCCACTAGAATTAACACACGTACAAGGTGATATACCATACTCACAGACGACTCAACCTTTTTCATATGCTCCTAGTAGATCTTCTCCGCTCGCTCCGCAACGCTTCTCGAATCCACGATCTGCGTCCAACGCCGAATCCACGGCGTCCAACGTCGAGTCCACGACGTCCGACCGAATCCACGGTCTTCACCCAATAGCACGCTTCGAATCCACGAAAGCGGTTGCACCTTGAATCCACAAGGCCACGCGAGTCCACGCGCCTATTTTGGGAAAATCGTTGTTTTTTGGGTGGTGATGATCCGCCGAATACTTAGATTAGAAATAGATCGAAAATACCATCTAAGTATTCATTAATTTGATTCTACTCAAAATCTGAGTTTGGAAAACCTAGAATCAAATTAATCAATATAGATGAAGAAACATAAAATTAAATATATTGATTTCCTTTCTTCTCTATATGTGGATTTTTCAATTTCGGCCGTCTTTTTATTATATGCGGATGCCCTAGAAATTGAATCATAGAGGCTATTTATAGGTTAGAAACCCTTGGAAGAAGATAAGGATAAAAAACTAACCATTTTTGGAATTTTACAGGACGACGGTCCGGACTGGAATTGGCGGTCCGAACTGTCGTGGCTTAAACAGACAATTTCCAAAAAAGAGGACATTAGGGGTCCGGACTGTAATTCCACGGTCCGGACTGTTCATGCAATTCCTGCAAATTCCACGTTCGGGGTCCGGACTGAAGTTCCAAGGTCCGGACTGGAATTGCGCATGAACTAATCTACGTTCGGGGTCCGGACTGTGATGCCCGATCCGGACTCTGAACATGTAGTATGTCCAGTTTTTGATTTTTATGCAATCAAACATTCAACCAAGTGTTTCTACACTATAAGAAGTATTCGGATCACCAAAAATATTTAGTTAAACATACCTGATCCTTTTGAATTCTTCTTTCTTGAGATTGAGGTACATGATCCAAACTTCTTCATCTTCAATCTTCAAGACTTAAACAATTTCACGAAATACGCCAACACAAATTCCGTAACAATCTCCCCCTTTGGCAGTTTCGTGACAAAACAAAAATCCACTCAAGAAAATTCAAAAAGATATTTTTGTTGATATCACCATACAACAAAAATTTACATTGGAGATCCAAAAGAAAATTAAATACATGAGATAAACTCCTAGAAGAGACTCTAGACTTAGACATATGTAATCTCTGCAAAAAGAAAACATTCTTGACAAAAGAGATCGTTAGATACCTGAAGAATTTTTAATATTCAAAAACCAAACACAGAGATAGAGTTTATACTCACCATGACATTCACAAATTCAGATATGTAACAAGATCACAATCAAAATTAGACATATCTTCTAAGCATTAAAAACCAAATGTCATATGTATGTTAGTTAACAAGCAACTTGTTAGAAATATTACATGCCCAAATAGTTAGTTGAGGCATGCATCAATCAAAATATAAAACCAAAAGTTGAAGTTATACTTACCTTCATAGTTCACAGTTCTCACACAAGCATTGTTCAAAGTAGTCATTGTTTAAGTAGTTCTCTGCTCTCTCCCCCTTTTTGTCACTAAATAAGCCAAACAATTACAAAACAGAGAGGTGAAAAGTACTAAAGCAAGAAAAATCAGAGACCTAAAAAAACTGAAAACTAAGCCTGCACAACAAAACGATATGTTAGAATGAAGTTCAATTGTCAGACTCTGATCCTTCTGAGCTACTGCAGTCCAGTTTGTGTAGAATCCCTTTAAGCATTTTTGATAATTTGGAGCAGTTCTTTTTCATCTTGTGAATGTCAGCCGACATTCTTTCTTGTGCTTCAGACATTCTCCTTTGTGCTCGTTGCATAGACAGTATATCAGCTTTTGTGGTTATTCTCTTGGAGGTAGAAGGAGATTGTGCGGATGCTGAAGGTTTATTTTGAGATTCTCTAGGCAGAGAGCGTTTGCTGGCGAGTGGTTCATTAATCTGAATTCCTCTGCCTTTCGAATTCTTGCTCCTTGTGGGATGTTTGGTTGTTGAGGAAGACGTTGTCAGCTTCTTTTCCTCTAGATAGAACCTATCTTCGTCATCCACCGCTTGTTTTGATTCTTTACAAAATATTTCCCAATCTTCTTCATCCTCTGATTCTGACTCAGCTTGAGGAACAGTGTTTATCTTCTCCTGACTTGCTTCAGCTTGTTCCTTTTTGACAGATGCTCGAGTTCCCACTAATGCTACAATGAGCGCAATAATCCAAGCGAAAACCATTTTGCTACTCGTGCTCAGATAATAGAAAAGCCTGTGAGCAATACTCAAGAACACGAGAAAATTTGTTTATTTTCAAAAATTTCCAAAATTGTACCTAAACAATCATTATCATGTAGAGAGACTAAGAATCAAATTAGTTTTGCAAAAAGAATTTTAAAAATAGATCAATCCCATGATTTTCAAAAATTCTCAAAATATGCCCTAAAACCGAAATCTTTGAAATCAAAGCCCAAAAATTTATTTTTCAAGAGAAAACCTAGCATATAATCAAAACTAATCTACCCAGAGTTCTTATTTCAAAAGAAGTTTGATCAAAAACCAATCACAAATGAAAAAGATACAAATTGTCACGCCCCGGCGTCGAAACTGCGACCCGGGCTCGCCAACAGATCCGCCGCCCATACGGGAAGCCCGTATAGACGAAGCGACTAACCTGCAAAAGAGCATCTATACTATGCAGATATCAGAGCTGAAAGTAAAACTGCTAGAAATAAAAACTATATACAACACAAGTCCTCACCAAAAGTACAAAAGTCACTCGAGCAGTAGAAAATAAATACAACTCTATACCTCACTACAAAGTTCTCTCAACAGGAACTCTCAAAAGTAATAAGGGTACATCTACTCTCTGGACGACGACTGGTGGGGAACTATCTCGCGACTCCCTTACCTCGATCAGAAGAAGCAGCAACAGGAGCAGCAGGAACCGGAGTAGAAGTCCCTGTGGGAAAATACACCACGACGGGTGTGAGAACTACGTCCCAAGTAGTTCTCAGTGGGTGCCGCCAACAAGCCCGACGGTCTGCCCACTAAGTCTACTAGAGGCATAAAGTAACAATATAAAACTGAAATGAAAGGCTGGAAAAGTAACTCAACAGCTACTATGCCTCTAACTAGATGCTCAAGAAAAGGGACAGATGAAACATGATGCATCTACTAACACACACAGTAAACTCACCAAATCTAAACTGACTGCCTCAAAGGGTCCAGTCAAACCTGCGCCCACCTACTGCCACATATCCTCAACAGGACGGGTCTACCGTAGGGTGTCCGTGACTGCCACGAACTGGGCCAGTCAGAGGGACGGCGTCGACAAGTCGCGATAGCAAGTAACAGGCCCAACTCCGGAGTGGCTCTCGAGGGGAGCGACCCCACCGAGGAAAGTATCCGCGTATCTCTGTCGAGCTCAAATATGGCTCATGCAGGCTGTAGTCCAAACCACGATCAACAAGATCGACCAACAACACCAAGCTGGAAGTCACACAGCTGGGGCCACCGTCCACCAGACGGCTCCCACAAAAGAACACTAAACTCTCCAGAAAGACCGACACCATAAGGGTTCGGAAACCCGATAGACCGGTGCTAAGAACCCTATCAAACAAGAACAGACTCTAGGCTCCGACTATCGAAGTTCCCGATCCCTTAAAGTTCGGGAAGGCAATAATCACAATACAACTCGCAGAAGACACCAACGGGGCTCGGAAGTCCCGGGGGACCTACACCTACAACCCTATCAAACAAGAACAGGTTCCAGGCTCGGCCCCCGAGGCTTTCGTCCCGACAGAGGAACGACCCCTAGAACCCAGACCACTCGAATCCTTTCGAGTGGGGAGATTTACCGGAAAAGGTGACATTTGTTATTGAAAATTAATTTGATCTGGGAGAAATCCATATTTAATGATTTTAGTTCTTTTTAGAAAAACAGTTAGAAAACAAGTGTTTTACCCAAACCCCGAAGGGCTGATGCCTTTGTCCAATCAAACAAGAACAGACTCCAGCGGCCCTTCGATGTTTGGAAGAAAACATTGGTAGACTAAAATCGTGTATATGTCGAAAAGGGTTCTGGGTTCTAGGTCCGGCTAACACTAGTAAACTACTGCCACTAACACAGTGGCGACGGCCCAAACAGGGGAAAACAAGATCTCTCGGGTCCACCGTTTACCCCAAACGGTTCCCGATACAGACAAGCGAACCACTACATCTACCAGACTCCACTCTGCTCGCAAGCACGAGTGCAATGCATCCCACACTATAGAGAAGTCCCGACCGCTCGGCCCACTACCCGGGCGAGGATAACACTAAGTCCAGGAATGAAACACAAAGTGTGGATGTCTAAGCATAAATAACCCTAGCCCAAGTGAGGGTTTTCTACTGGTCTGGTTACACATGCAACATATGACGGGGGTGCTAGGTCAGGTTCCAATATAACAAATATTTAACATGATAGTAGGAAGCAAGAGATCACAAGATCGACAGATAAAACAAGGATCAACAATTCCTACGCTCTAGCATGCTACCCAAGTCCAATCACTATCATGCATGATTCTATATCAATAGAATTAGAGTACAATCCATAGATCTTGAAAGCAAGCCACCCACCTGAAAACGCTAACTGTCCGGAGCCGTACAGCTGAGAAAACCAGGAAAATAACCACTCAAGGTCCAACAGGTCCAGCACAGCCCACAATCCCTCCTGGTACAACATAAGGCTACAGTTACACTTTAAATCCAATAAAATCCAGGTTTTACAAATCTGCTGGGAACAGTCCACTTACTGCGAAATTTTCACCTGTAAAACGAACTCCAAAAATTCTGATAAAAATACCACGGCGATCCTCGCGTCGATAGCTTCGAAACGGGTACCTGCACGTCCAATTCCGAGCACCGTAGGCCAAGTTACAAATTCCACAGTATCGGCGCGCACAATCCCAAAACCATTCAACTGTAAACTCTTGTACAGATAAAAGGAACAGTGTATACCTTCGGGAAGGTCTCCAAAAATTCCAAGAAAAATCCACGATGATCCTCGCGTCGAGTAGATGAAAAAAGTCTATAAGCACGTCTTGATCCGAGACTCGTGCGCGAAGATCTCCTCAAAAGAAGGTGCTGCCCTCACCAAAATCTCACAGCAAAAAGGGTCCCAATGAGCACGAGAAAACACCTCGAAAAACGTGAAATCTGAAAATGTCCGAGAAACCCAAAATCGTAGCCTCACCTGTTACGAATCCAGCAGCGAAGAAATCGCTCGAAAAGATCGTCGGAGTAGACCAGGGGAGCTAAAACACTGCTGCTGCGCCGAAGAAGAACACAGGAACCACCACGTCGCGCCGCGCCGTAAAATAGAGAACCTCGGGATGCGTGCCCATAAAATCCCAAAACTTTGCAGGTGGATCCAGAGCTTGAAGATGAAGAATTCCTCTTAAGGTTGCTCGGGCAGAGGAGGCTCGAAAAGAGGAGAAAAGGGGAGAAGAAAGAGGCTCGGGCTGCTATTTAAAGGCCCCAAAAACAAAAGAAGAAATACCAAAATTGCCCAAGATTCGGGCTGCTACAGTGCAGCCCGGCCCAGATTCGGGCGGCTACAGTGCGGCCCAGCCCGAATTCGGGCGGCTACAGTGCAGCCCGGCCCGGCCGGTTTCGGGCGCGCACAGTGCGGCCCGGCCCGGCCCAGCCCGCACACGGGATCCGGCCGGACGCTTGCTTGGTCCGACCCGCGCCGACGCCCGCCACGTGTCCCCCGAACACGCCGCAGCCGTGCAAGCCGCCACGGGGAGCGCCACGTGTCCCTGCCCGCGTCAACGCGGCAGGTGGCGCCCGCGAATCAGCGGGCGCCACGTGGCACCTCCCGCGTCGCCCGCGCCTGCCCCGCGTACGGCCACCTGCCCCGCGCGCTGCGTGGACCGCGCGCTCATGCGCCCGCCAACCGGGTGCCGCCACGTGGCGCGCCCCCGGTCCACGCCTCCCCGCGCACTCCCGCAGACCGAGCGCACCAGAGCCGCCCAATCAGGCGCTGCCACGTGGACACCTGCCGGTCCACGCGCCTCCCGGTGCACCCCGGTCCAAACCCCAGTGCTCCGTGGACCCAGCTGCGTGCGCCGGCCAATCAGGGCCTGCCACGTGGCTCCCCCGCCGGTCCACGGCTCCCCCATGCACCAGAAATCCAGTAAATTTTCCGGGAGTCCGTTTTTGGGCATCCGGACTCAGAATTTGGCAAACAAAAAGCCATTTTCAAGCGTTTTTCCGCGCTGAATCCATTTCCGCTGTCTATTTGGCCTAATTCTTTTTCAAAATTTCGGCAAACCCAGCCGAAAGCCAACACAGCTAATAAAACCTTACAGGGTCCATCTGTGGCATCCCATTGATGCACCATGGGCCAGATACACCAACAACAGGTGTTCTAACAGTGGATCCATCGGAAAATGCTGCATGGGGTTCGGGGGTCCTACATCCTCCCCCACTAAAAGGAAGTTTCGTCCCCGAAACAAAAACACGCCACAACAATAAAACCAAAACAATCGAAACAACCAAGAACGCAACGCTAAACTAACAAGAAAGATACGGCTCCACCAGCAGGAAAGACATCAACTCCAACCCTCAATTTAGAAAACAGCTGAAATTAGCGAAAAGTCCGAAAATTTCAAAAAATCAGTGCCTTCGCCCCAATCAAACAAGAACAGGTTCGGGCACTGTCTCCATTTCTGGAGCAATCTTTCGAAGTTTTCGTCCTGCTCGTAAATTTCAGTACAAGGTGAGAAAAGGAGGAAAAGTGTTGGTGTCATTCCTACTGTGGCCACAAAAGGAAGCTATCACTAACCGAGACTCCTAAGGACATAACCACTGGTCCTAACATCAAGTCTGCTCCCGAGGTGGCGTCTGTCCACAGTCGCTGAAGCCCATGCTGTTGGAAGGATACGCCGACAACCCGAGAAAACGAACTCCTCCAGTCCAACTCGCAGAAGAATAACTGCTTCATTCCATCATCAGTCGTAGCACAGCACCGCATCAATCAGCCCAACCTGGGTGCTCAATCCAAGTCCTGGAGCTGTCCTTGAATCGTCACAACAGCAAGTGAAGTCCCAAGTCTCAACTGCACTGATCATACACCGCGATCCTCCTCTACTCAAAGGATACTGGGAAGAATCCAATAGCTAAAACATGTAGCAGAAATTCCTAACCCATACCCATGCAAGGATGCCGATGCCGATACTCAACTAATAAAGCAGGAGAATGCAGCGGTAACAAAATGCTCAACTCAGCTAGCTGAAATAAAATCATACCTGCCGCAGCACGATCCGCTGCCGGGGTGTCCTCCAACAGGGCTGCATAAACCCGTCCACTGGGTGCTGCAGGTCGTCGTCCCGTCTGTCCCGACGTCGTGGCCCACTCTGTCCGCTGGTGTGCCGGAGGGGTTCCCGCTGCATGGATGGGCAAGGGGGGTGCTGTCGCAATCGGCCGCACTGACAAAATGGCCTGGGGGCAAGCTGCGCGGAAATGTCCCAACTCTCCACAAAGGAAACACCGCCCCTGTCTCTGATCACACTGCGACGGTGGATGAGGCCCGCCACAGATGACACACCGCTCCTGCCGCTGCTGCCGATACCGCTGATGCTGCTGCTGCTGGGGCTCACCAGATCTCCGGCGCCTACGAAACCCACGACCCTCAGGATGAGATCGTGGAGGTCTCGGAGGTCCCTGCCCGCTCGTCTGCCCCTCATCACCCGGTGCTGGGCGCTTCGCCCCAGGAATCACTACGGGGGCTAGAGCCACCTCTGACATCACTGCCTCTCCAGACTCAATATATAACGCCTGCTCCATCGATGCCTCCAAAGTCTGTAATCTGCGTGAGCGAACAAGCTGATAAATATCCCGGCGCAGCCCCCGCTCGAACATGTAGATCCGGTGAGACTCGTCCCTGGCCACGTGAGGCATACTAGCCAACAGCTGATTGTATTCGGCTATGTATGCATTCACGGGCCGATCTCCCTGGCGGAGATTTCTCAGCTGCTCCTCCAATCTCTGGCGAACACTCTCAGGAAAGAAGGCCCCCAACAGAAGTCTGCGGAACTCCGCCCAGGGAAGAATCTGCGTCCCAGGCGGACCAGCAGGCCGCACACGCCGCCACCAAGCCTCGGCGTTGCCCTCCAAGTAGTGTGTAGCCAAAAAGACTCGAAATCGATCATCAACGAACAAACTCTCAAAATGACGCTCCATGGCCGTGATCCAAGACTCTGCCTCCCACGGCTCAGCACTCATACCAGAAAAACGGGGTGGATCAAACCGGCGGAATCTCATCAACAGATCCACCACCGCACTCTGCTCAACCAAAGTCAAAGGTCCCATCGATCCAGGCGGTGGTATGCTAGAAACCGGCTCGACAGGAATAGCCGGCGCTGACGGGACCACAGGGGGCGCCACAGCTGGCGAAGAAGGCACAGGCGAACACACAGGGGGTGCTACCACAGGCTGCGTCCTCTGCTCTAAAAGAAGCATCATCCGACCAAAGGCCTCCTCCTGGCGCCGAGAAGCCTCCTCCTGGCGCTGAGAAGCCTCCTCCTGGCGCTGCACCGCCTCAGACAACTGGGCCAACTGAGCCCGAAGCTCCTGCACCTCACTCTGCTGACCCTGTGCTGGCTCCTCCTGCCCAGGCTCATCGGAGGGAAAAGGCTGAGAACGCGTCTGCACCCCGCGTCGGGGAGGCATCGTGCCCACCTGCAACACACATGGAAACATCAGGACAGTACCAAACAACACACGACCCAATCCAGCGAAAGTCTAGGACATGTCATCCATTCCCTAGCATTATGTTGTCTGCAGCCAACATAATCGCTTAGGAGAATAAACATGCCAGTCACTCATCCCATCCCTTGGGAGAGGTAAAAACTCAATCAAGACTCTCGCTAACAGTCACGACTCTCACGTAGTCATCCTAATGTCCAACCACAAGCCTAGGGTTTCTAAGTCCATAATGACCTACAACCTAGGCTCTGATACCACCTAATCTGTCACGCCCCGGCGTCGAAACTGCGACCCGGGCTCGCCAACAGATCCGCCGCCCATACGGGAAGCCCGTATAGACGAAGCGACTAACCTGCAAAAGAGCATCTATACTATGCAGATATCAGAGCTGAAAGTAAAACTGCTAGAAATAAAAACTATATACAACACAAGTCCTCACCAAAAGTACAAAAGTCACTCGAGCAGTAGAAAATAAATACAACTCTATACCTCACTACAAAGTTCTCTCAACAGGAACTCTCAAAAGTAATAAGGGTACATCTACTCTCTGGACGACGACTGGTGGGGAACTATCTCGCGACTCCCTTACCTCGATCAGAAGAAGCAGCAACAGGAGCAGCAGGAACCGGAGTAGAAGTCCCTGTGGGAAAATACACCACGACGGGTGTGAGAACTACGTCCCAAGTAGTTCTCAGTGGGTGCCGCCAACAAGCCCGACGGTCTGCCCACTAAGTCTACTAGAGGCATAAAGTAACAATATAAAACTGAAATGAAAGGCTGGAAAAGTAACTCAACAGCTACTATGCCTCTAACTAGATGCTCAAGAAAAGGGACAGATGAAACATGATGCATCTACTAACACACACAGTAAACTCACCAAATCTAAACTGACTGCCTCAAAGGGTCCAGTCAAACCTGCGCCCACCTACTGCCACATATCCTCAACAGGACGGGTCTACCGTAGGGTGTCCGTGACTGCCACGAACTGGGCCAGTCAGAGGGACGGCGTCGACAAGTCGCGATAGCAAGTAACAGGCCCAACTCCGGAGTGGCTCTCGAGGGGAGCGACCCCACCGAGGAAAGTATCCGCGTATCTCTGTCGAGCTCAAATATGGCTCATGCAGGCTGTAGTCCAAACCACGATCAACAAGATCGACCAACAACACCAAGCTGGAAGTCACACAGCTGGGGCCACCGTCCACCAGACGGCTCCCACAAAAGAACACTAAACTCTCCAGAAAGACCGACACCATAAGGGTTCGGAAACCCGATAGACCGGTGCTAAGAACCCTATCAAACAAGAACAGACTCTAGGCTCCGACTATCGAAGTTCCCGATCCCTTAAAGTTCGGGAAGGCAATAATCACAATACAACTCGCAGAAGACACCAACGGGGCTCGGAAGTCCCGGGGGACCTACACCTACAACCCTATCAAACAAGAACAGGTTCCAGGCTCGGCCCCCGAGGCTTTCGTCCCGACAGAGGAACGACCCCTAGAACCCAGACCACTCGAATCCTTTCGAGTGGGGAGATTTACCGGAAAAGGTGACATTTGTTATTGAAAATTAATTTGATCTGGGAGAAATCCATATTTAATGATTTTAGTTCTTTTTAGAAAAACAGTTAGAAAACAAGTGTTTTACCCAAACCCCGAAGGGCTGATGCCTTTGTCCAATCAAACAAGAACAGACTCCAGCGGCCCTTCGATGTTTGGAAGAAAACATTGGTAGACTAAAATCGTGTATATGTCGAAAAGGGTTCTGGGTTCTAGGTCCGGCTAACACTAGTAAACTACTGCCACTAACACAGTGGCGACGGCCCAAACAGGGGAAAACAAGATCTCTCGGGTCCACCGTTTACCCCAAACGGTTCCCGATACAGACAAGCGAACCACTACATCTACCAGACTCCACTCTGCTCGCAAGCACGAGTGCAATGCATCCCACACTATAGAGAAGTCCCGACCGCTCGGCCCACTACCCGGGCGAGGATAACACTAAGTCCAGGAATGAAACACAAAGTGTGGATGTCTAAGCATAAATAACCCTAGCCCAAGTGAGGGTTTTCTACTGGTCTGGTTACACATGCAACATATGACGGGGGTGCTAGGTCAGGTTCCAATATAACAAATATTTAACATGATAGTAGGAAGCAAGAGATCACAAGATCGACAGATAAAACAAGGATCAACAATTCCTACGCTCTAGCATGCTACCCAAGTCCAATCACTATCATGCATGATTCTATATCAATAGAATTAGAGTACAATCCATAGATCTTGAAAGCAAGCCACCCACCTGAAAACGCTAACTGTCCGGAGCCGTACAGCTGAGAAAACCAGGAAAATAACCACTCAAGGTCCAACAGGTCCAGCACAGCCCACAATCCCTCCTGGTACAACATAAGGCTACAGTTACACTTTAAATCCAATAAAATCCAGGTTTTACAAATCTGCTGGGAACAGTCCACTTACTGCGAAATTTTCACCTGTAAAACGAACTCCAAAAATTCTGATAAAAATACCACGGCGATCCTCGCGTCGATAGCTTCGAAACGGGTACCTGCACGTCCAATTCCGAGCACCGTAGGCCAAGTTACAAATTCCACAGTATCGGCGCGCACAATCCCAAAACCATTCAACTGTAAACTCTTGTACAGATAAAAGGAACAGTGTATACCTTCGGGAAGGTCTCCAAAAATTCCAAGAAAAATCCACGATGATCCTCGCGTCGAGTAGATGAAAAAAGTCTATAAGCACGTCTTGATCCGAGACTCGTGCGCGAAGATCTCCTCAAAAGAAGGTGCTGCCCTCACCAAAATCTCACAGCAAAAAGGGTCCCAATGAGCACGAGAAAACACCTCGAAAAACGTGAAATCTGAAAATGTCCGAGAAACCCAAAATCGTAGCCTCACCTGTTACGAATCCAGCAGCGAAGAAATCGCTCGAAAAGATCGTCGGAGTAGACCAGGGGAGCTAAAACACTGCTGCTGCGCCGAAGAAGAACACAGGAACCACCACGTCGCGCCGCGCCGTAAAATAGAGAACCTCGGGATGCGTGCCCATAAAATCCCAAAACTTTGCAGGTGGATCCAGAGCTTGAAGATGAAGAATTCCTCTTAAGGTTGCTCGGGCAGAGGAGGCTCGAAAAGAGGAGAAAAGGGGAGAAGAAAGAGGCTCGGGCTGCTATTTAAAGGCCCCAAAAACAAAAGAAGAAATACCAAAATTGCCCAAGATTCGGGCTGCTACAGTGCAGCCCGGCCCAGATTCGGGCGGCTACAGTGCGGCCCAGCCCGAATTCGGGCGGCTACAGTGCAGCCCGGCCCGGCCGGTTTCGGGCGCGCACAGTGCGGCCCGGCCCGGCCCAGCCCGCACACGGGATCCGGCCGGACGCTTGCTTGGTCCGACCCGCGCCGACGCCCGCCACGTGTCCCCCGAACACGCCGCAGCCGTGCAAGCCGCCACGGGGAGCGCCACGTGTCCCTGCCCGCGTCAACGCGGCAGGTGGCGCCCGCGAATCAGCGGGCGCCACGTGGCACCTCCCGCGTCGCCCGCGCCTGCCCCGCGTACGGCCACCTGCCCCGCGCGCTGCGTGGACCGCGCGCTCATGCGCCCGCCAACCGGGTGCCGCCACGTGGCGCGCCCCCGGTCCACGCCTCCCCGCGCACTCCCGCAGACCGAGCGCACCAGAGCCGCCCAATCAGGCGCTGCCACGTGGACACCTGCCGGTCCACGCGCCTCCCGGTGCACCCCGGTCCAAACCCCAGTGCTCCGTGGACCCAGCTGCGTGCGCCGGCCAATCAGGGCCTGCCACGTGGCTCCCCCGCCGGTCCACGGCTCCCCCATGCACCAGAAATCCAGTAAATTTTCCGGGAGTCCGTTTTTGGGCATCCGGACTCAGAATTTGGCAAACAAAAAGCCATTTTCAAGCGTTTTTCCGCGCTGAATCCATTTCCGCTGTCTATTTGGCCTAATTCTTTTTCAAAATTTCGGCAAACCCAGCCGAAAGCCAACACAGCTAATAAAACCTTACAGGGTCCATCTGTGGCATCCCATTGATGCACCATGGGCCAGATACACCAACAACAGGTGTTCTAACAGTGGATCCATCGGAAAATGCTGCATGGGGTTCGGGGGTCCTACACAAATTTTATCCCACGTTTTGAGCAAAAACATGAAAACCTGTGAAAAAACAAAGTTTTGATCGAAAGAACTCACTTGGATTTGAAGAAGATGAGTTGGGAAGCCTCCAAAATCTTAGATTTCTAGAGAGAGAAGGTGTGGAGGCTTAGAAACAAAAGATTGGAGTAAAGAAATTCAAAACCCTTTTGTTCTATATAAAACCCTAACCGCGGTCCGGACTGCCTGAAGAATCCAGTCCGGATCGGCTGCCCGCGGGAATTACCTGCGTTCGGGGTCCGGATCGGCTTGTCCAGTCCGGACCGGCTCCAAACTTTTTCTTCAGAAAAATTTAGAAAAATTCCAGAAAATTCAGAAAAAGATTATAAGCACTTTTGTGTATCAACTTTAAATAAAAATCATCATTTCATACAATAAGAAAGAGATTATGCAAAATCTATCAAAAATATCCAAATAATGAAACGAAAATTTATAAAAATTAAATCCCTTAAAGTTGAACAACTTCAATCACATCTAACATGATCTTATGCGTAATGCCTTTATCAAATCATCAATTTGGTAAAGAAAATGAAATACCAAGATCAATAGATGCTTGAAATCCCAAATATGTTACATAATGTATCTAGTCAATTTGTTGAAGAGAGTGGCTCTTTGAGCATCTTTCATTCAAATTTCCACCTTATATCAACCTTAAAATTTGATAGAGTCAAGTATTTCAACATGCATTTTATTTAATCAAATTTGAAAAACCATGCTTGGTATACATGTGGCAGCTGCACACAGTACTCGGACGACCGAGGTGGCAGCTCTTTCCTCCATGTGGTGGTAGTTTTCACACTCCTCATTGGGATGTAACTCTTTCCACATCTTTTGAGCATAACACTTTTTCTTTGACTCCCCCTCAATTGGCTATCAATTATTTAAGATATAAAGAACTCAACCAAAGATTGATCTCGATTTCATACTCGACTAAATAGTCAAATAAGATAAAAACTATACCAAGAGATCATTGAGAGAGAAATTGACTTTGATCACTTTAAGTAATGACTTAATTGACATAAATGATCATTGCATCAACTGAAATATTATGATATCTAAAGCATAATAAATTTTTAAACATATAAAAGGATGCAGTTAAAGTCAATATAACTAATGCTCAATTAATGTTCTATGTACAAGCATAGGTAAAGAACAAAAACACAAAAACAAAACCTAACCTAAGGATTGGTTTCAAAAAGAAATTATTTCAAGGAAAGCATTCCAATTGCCTTACGCAAATGAATAAAACATTTTTGATCCAAAAGTTTTGTTAAAATATCGGCTAATTGATCTTCAGTTGAAATATAGGAAAGTTGAAGAATACTTGATTCAACTAGCTCTCTAAGAAAATGATATCTAAGTTCAATGTGTTTTGTTCTTGAGTGCAACACAGGGTTTTTTGAAATATTTATAGCACTGGTGTTGTCACAAAGAATTGTTACTGAAGTTGCTGAAATTCGGAAGTCGCTCAACACACTTTTCATCCAAATGAGTTGGGTTGAACAACTACCCGCTGAAATATATTCCGCTTCGGCAGTCGAGAGTGCAATGCAGTTTTGCTTTTTACTGTGCCATGCAATAAGGCAATGGCCAAAATAAAAACATGCACCACTCGTACTTTTCCGATCATCCACAGATCCTGCCCAATCGGCATCTGAATATCCTACAATATCTAGACTTGTTCCCATAGGATACCAAATTCTGAAATTTACGGTTCCTTTGATGTACCGGATGATCCGTTTCACCGCTTTCAGGTGAACCTCCTTCGGTGCTGATTGATATCTCGCGCAGATCCTAACACTAAAGGATATGTCCGGGCGACTAGCCGTGAGGTAAAGTAGACTTCCAATCATGCTGCGATAAAGTTTCTCGTCTACATTTTCACTAAGAGATTCACTTCCTAATCCCTTATTGCTAGTTCCCATTGGAGTCGGAAAATCTTTAGAATTTTCTAAACCGAACTTTTTGACCAACTCCATTGCATACTTGGATTGACATAGATGAATGCCTTCTTCATTTTGTTTTACTTGCAATCCAAGAAAGTATGTCAGTTCGCCCATCATGGACATCTCAAATTCGCTTTCCATGGTTTCAGCGAATTTAGAAGCATCATTGTCTCTAGTTGCACCAAATACAATGTCATCGACATAGATTTGCGCTACAATGAAATTATCCTGATAATGCTTCACAAAGAGAGTCCGATCTGCTCCCCCTCGAGTATAGCCCTTCTCCAAAAGGTGCTTTGTCAACCTTTCGTACCACGCTCGCGGTGCTTGTTTTAGACCGTAAAGAGCCTTTTTCAAACGAAAAATATGGTTAGGTAGTTTAAGGTCTACAAAACCTTTCGGTTGAGCCACATAAACTTCCTCATTTAAATACCCATTTAAAAACGCGCTCTTAACGTCCATTTGAAAGAGTTTTATTTTAAAATGACAAGCAATTGCGAATAAGATATGAATTGACTCAAGTCGAGCAACTGGGGCGAACGTTTCATCAAAGTCTATACCTTCTATTTGAGAGTAGCCTTGAGCAACTAAACGTGCTTCTTTCCTGATGATGGTACCATCCTCATTTTTCTTATTCTTGAAAATTCATTTAGTACCAATCACATTGTGTTGCTTCGGAGGCTTCGTTAATTCCCAGACTTTGTTTCGTTCAAACTGATGGAGCTCTTCCTGCATTGATTCAATCCAGTAGTCATCCTGAAGAGCTTCATCGACGTTCTTTGGTTCTATCATGGAAACGTAACAAGCGAATCCACAAACCAACTGTCTCCGAGTCCTGACTCCTTCTTGTGGGTCTCCAATAATGTTAGATTCAGGATGATCCTTGGAGATGCGTAACGTTTGAGGTAATGGAGTACTCGGAGGTACATGAGATGATTCCTGCACATCAGATAAGCTTGAAGAACCATTAGATGCATCATTATTATCGGAAGAATTGTTATGAGAAGATGCATTTGCAGGAGTATCATCATCAAGAGAGATATCAGGGGTAGATTTATCAGATGCAAAGTGAAAAGCTTCATCTACTTTAACAGTTATAGATTCTACCATTGTTTTAGATTCCAAGTTAAATACCCGATATGCTCTACTGTTTGTAGAATAACCCATGAAAATCCCTTCGTCACTTCGAGAGTCAAATTTTTCCAGATTTTCGCGGTCACGCAAAATGTAACAACGACTCCCAAAGATACGAAAATATTTTATATTCGGTTTTCTACAAAACCACAGTTCATATGGTGTATTTAAGGTTCCCGGGCGCAAATACACTCGATTAATTACATAGACTGCAGTGTTCACTGCTTCAGCCCAAAAGTACAACGGTAAGTTCCGGCTATGAAGCATAACACGTGCCATCTCTTGTACAACCATATTTTTTGCGCTCGACTACACCATTCTGTTGAGGTGTATAGGGTGCTGAGAATTCATGCTTAATGCCGTTGGAAGTGCAAAAATCAATGAATTTAGAATTTATGAATTCTCCACCTCTATCACTTCTAACACGAATGATCTTTTCATTCTTTTCAATCATAATACGATGGCAAATCTCGAAAAAAGAATCAAACGTATCAGCTTTCTCTTTTAAAAATGCTACCCATGAGTATCTAGAGAAATCATCAACCAATAGAAAAATGTACCATTTACCTCCCAAAGATGGTTAACGAGTTGGCCCCATTAAATCCATGTGCAATAATTCTAAAGGCCGGTTGGTGCCAACGTGGTTCAAGTTCTTGTGTGCAGTCCTTGATTGTTTTCCCTTTAGACAACCTCCACACACAATGTTTTCTTTAAGTGAAAGTTTTGGAACCCCCTTGACCACGTCTTTGTTTGAAATTCTAGCAAGTTCCTTAAAATTTATGTGACCCAGCCTTTCATGCCAAATTATTTCATTATTCAAAGAGGCTAAGTTACAGTTTTCAGAAATTTTATTTGGAATAACATAACAGTTATTTTCAGATCTAACCCCTTTTAAAAAGAAAACATGGTCCTTATCAGTTACAATACATTCGACAGATGAAAAATTAACTGAAAAACTATTGTCGCAAAGTTGACTAATACTTATGAGGTTAGTCTTAAGGCCTTCAACAAAAAGCACATTATTCAAAACCGGGCCATCTGGAATAGCGATAGTTCCTTTTCCAATAATTTTAGAAGAACGACCGTCTCCGAAAACTACAAGTCCTCCGGAGATTTTCTCAAGTGTTTGAAAATAGTTTTTGTCACCGGTCATGTGACGGGAACACCCGCTATCCAGATACCAAGACGAATTGTCATAAGCATGCAAAGAAGTATGAATGACAAGACAAGGGAAGATTTCACCTTTGCGCACCGAAACCTTTTTGGATTGCGTCGGTAAAGAATGTGACGTTATTCTCCTTGGTGAAAGTGTCTTGATTGATTGATTGCTTGACATCGTCTTGCGAGGTGAACTACCAAGGCTCTTTTTCCTTTGAAAAGTTTTGCTTTGATTTCCGGGGAATCACCTTTATGGTAGTTGTTGCAAGAGGCGCTTGAGATGAACGTTTCGCTCCCACTTTGCAATTTCTCCTTATGTGCCCTACAAAACCACAACGAAAATATACCTTAGTGCTTGACGATCCCGAAGGGGGTGAAGTAGGCTTGTTGTCGTTGCTTGTCGTGAATTCCGGTGTCGGAGGAGGAGATACCGACTGAGGCACAAACACTGTCCCACTCGAACTAGGACTGTCTCCAGTTCGAGTGTATCCGAGGCCGAACCGATTTGTTTGACCAAGACCAAGCATTTTATCCAACTTACTCCTTCCAGAAGAAAATTGCTTTAAATCATCCTTGAGTTGGAAAATGGTCTCTGTCATTTCCATTTTTTCCTGTCGAGCCTCGCTGTAGAGCTTCAAGAAGTAATTTGCTTTATTCACCATATCTACATAATTCTTCTCGAAATGCTCATTGGACTCTTGAAGGGAAACATTTACTTTAATCAGATTATCCCTTTCCGCTTCAAGAGCGTTTGAGAGAGAAGTTGCCCTTTTTGCTTCTTCTTCGAGATCCTGCAATCTCCCTCTCAAACTCTTGTTTTGCTTTGCCAGTTTCTTTGAATCCCTCAAAAGCTTATGGTAGGCAAGAGCAAAATCTTCACCTTCAGAATTACTCGATTCGTCGTCCATGGCATTCTTTTCAGCATGGGAGGAGTTGGACAAAGAATCGGATGTCCTTGCCATTAAGCACATGAAGGGTGAAGATGTGGACGCGTGGAATGCCGTTGCGTTGTTTTCTTCATCACTGGAAGATGACTCATTTGACGTTGAGTTGTCATCCCAAGTGACGGCTTGCATCGCCTTCTTCTTCGACGGATTCTTATTTGGACACTCCGTTGAGATATGGCCGTACCCTCGGCACTTGAAGCATTGGACTTGTCCCTCTGAGTTTTTCTTATCCTTTGAAAAACTTTCTTGCTTTCTTGACTTTTGGCTTGAAAAACCTTTGCCTTTCTTCCACTTTCCGAAGGATGAAGTTTTACTTGAATTACCCCTTCGAAAGTTTCGGCGAAAATTTCTTGTCAAGAGAGCAAGCTGCTTCTCAAAGTCCTCCATAGATAGGTTCTCGTCATCGTCTGAGGAGGATGAATCCGCGTCTTCTTCTTTTGTTGTTTTCAACGCAAAACCTGAAGACTTAGAAGAGAATGCCTTTCCCGAAGAATAGTTAGTAGGAAATGTCATTTCATATGTTTGTAATGAACCAACTAATTCTTCTACACGGATTTCGTCCGGGTGTTTAATAGTTTCAATGGTCGTAACCTTGGAACGAAATCTTTCAGGAAGAGTTCTTAGAATCTTTCTTACAATTTTAAATTCTGCAATTTTCTCTCCCAAGTTAGCACATGAATTCACGATGTCTTGCAATCGTGTATAGTAGTCTGTGAATGATTCATTTTCTGCCATGAAAATGGAGTCAAACTTGCTCGTAAGCATTTGCAGTTTTTGAATTTTCACAAGGTTAGTTCCCTCATGTGTAACTTGAAGAACATCCCAGATTTCTTTCGCAGTCTCATATGCCGAGACGCGAGAGAACTCAGTTTGTGACAAAGCATTAAATAAAGCGTTAACACCTTTGCCATTGTAAGAAGATAAGTCTATCTCTTCCTTGGTCCATTTCGACCTAGGTTTGATGGTGCGAACATCAGCAATAATTTCAGTTGGATTAGACCATCCTAATTCAATTGATTGCCACACCCGCTCGTCGATGGAAATTAAAAAGGCTTTCATCCGTACTTTCCAGTAGGCATAATTTGTTCCATCGAAGAATGGGGGTCTGTTGATGTTTCCACCTTCAACCATTGTTTACAACCCTATTCCCGCTCTGATACCACTTGTTACGTTATGTATTAATTGGATCTAAATAGGGGAAAAAACACCTAGAGGGGGGGGTGAATAGGTGTAAACCATAAACACTCAAAAATCGTTGCGCAATAAAACCCAATGCGGAAATGAAAAAATAACACGCACGATTTTTACGTGGAAAAACTCCAAACCGGAGTAAAAAATCACGGGACCGATAACACGACGAAATCCACTAGAATTAACACACGTACAAGGTGATATACCGTACTCACAGACGACTCAACCTTTTTCATACGCTCCTAGTAGATCTTCTCCGCTCGCTCCGCAACGCTTCTCGAATCCACGATCTGCGTCCAACGCCGAATCCACGGCGTCCAATGTCGAGTCCACGACGTCCGACCGAATCCACGGTCTTCACCCAATAGCACGCTTCGAATCCACGAAAGCGGTTGCACCTTGAATCCACAAGGCCACGCGAGTCCACGCCCCGATTTTAGGAAAATCGTTGTTTTTTGGGTGGTGATGATCCGCCGAATACTTAGATTAGAAATAGATCGGAAATACCATCTAAGTATTCATTAATTTGATTCTACTCAAAATCTGAGTTTGGAAAACCTAGAATCAAATTAATCAATATAGATGAAGAAACATAGAATTAAATCTATTGATTTCCTTTCTTCTCTATATGTGGATTTTTCAATTTCGGCCGTCTTTTTATTATATGCGGATGCCCTAGAAATTGAATCATAGAGGCTATTTATAGGTTAGAAACCCTTGGAAGAAGATAAGGATAAAAAACTAACCATTTCTGGAATTTTACAGGACGACGGTCCGGACTGGAATTGGCGGTCCGGACTGTCGTGGCTTAAACAGACAATTTCCAAAAAAGAGGACATTCGGGGTCCGGACTGTAATTCCACGGTCCGGACTGTTCATGCAATTCCTGCAAATTCCACGTTCGGGGTCCGGACTGAAGTTCCAAGGTCCGGACTGGAATTGCGCATGAACTAATCTACGTTCGGGGTCCGAACTGTGATGCCCGATCCGGACTTTGAACATGTAGTATGTCCAGTTTTTGATTTTTATGTAATCAAACATTCAACCAAGTGTTTCTACACTATAAGAAATATTCGGATCACCAAAAATATTTAGTTAAACATACCTGATCCTTTTGAATTCTTCTTTCTTGAGATTGAGGTATATGATCCAAACTTCTTCATCTTCAATCTTCAAGACTTAAACAATTTCACGAAATACGCCAACACAAATTCCGTAACAAAGACGACGCAGCACTGGCTACATCAAAAAGGAAAGCCCCTGGTACAACAAAGGCGAAGACAGCGCCTACTGCTGCTGAGAAAGGCAAAGCTTCAATGCCGCCAACATCTATTTCAATGAAAAGAAAAAATGTAGCTCGACGAATGGGACGAGCGCGAGGGATTGAGATTGAAAACCAATAGCACATGATTCACCACCTCCAGAGGAATACGTGCTTATTAACACAGATCGACTGAAAGCATTTGAGAACCGAGAGTGTATTGGCGAAAGACATGTTAATATTGGAGCTCTTCAAGATCGTTCTACGGCTTTTGGAAATCTGATTGAACAAGCCAATCTCTCTCAAGTTTGCAAATTTCCTGAAACGCTTGGATATTGTTTGCATCTGGTACAGACCTTTTACACCAACGCACTGTAGCTTCAAGAGCATGAAGACGGACCAATGGAGTTTTATACTACGGTCCGAGGGACAAAACTCAAAATAACTCTACATCTAATTGGAGAAGTCCTAGGGATGAAATCCAGCATGACGGGGACCCATTACTTGAAAGGAAAAAGTTTGACAAACTTGATGTGGCGAACTGTTGTGAATGGAATATGCATGCCAGAGACTCAGTCAACTGGAAATTCTGTTTACTCTAAAGAGCTTCGACCTGAGTACCGGTTTCTCAATTTCATCATATGCTACAACATTCTTCCAAACATGCAGACGAAAGTCCTGCGATGGGATCGCATGCTTTTCTTATATCTCTTGGGACATTCGTCGGAGGCAGTAGGTTTGAACATCAATATCCCATATATCATTTGGAGTAGGATGGCACGGTACGTTGAACATCCTCATCCATCGGAAAGACTTCCATTCCCATTAATCATAATGAGAATCTTAAGGAAATTCAAGGTTGATACTAGCTCTTCAAGTTATCAACACAGTTTAGGAATGATTAATGATTCGATAGTCGTAAAGTCTTTGCCAAAACTGCCTAATGACACCCCGACTCCTCCACGTAGCAAGAAACCTTCAGTCGCTACTTCAGCAACACCTTCAAAGCAAGCACCTATGTCAGATGATGAAGCTTCTGTGACTTCCATTTATAAGGAGCAACAAAGACTATCCTTTGAACAGGAACAGATTGCAAAAGAACAGAAGCGCATCTCTGAGGAGCTAGAAATAATAACTGCAGCTCAAATCACTTTGACGAAGAAATTTACTTCAATGAAGAAGTTGGTGAAAAAGATGTTTACAAAGATGGGATGTAGTAGCTCTGACGATTCAGAATCTGACAATTGACTATTTGTTAATTTTTGTTTTGCAGGTTTTTAGTCTTAGTTCTTACACTTTTTGAACTTTTTTTTCACTCCCTTAATTTTTATAATTTTGGCTAACTTCGGTGACAAAAAGGGGGAGAGAGATATGAACAAACAATGGTTACAATGGTTTATGGTTTGTGAGAACTTTGGACACTTCAAACTTGGAAGGTAAGTATGACAACAACTTTGCTTTGTATTGTGAATGAATGCATGTCTCAACTAACTATTCGACTAACTATTTGGGCATGTAATATTACTAACAAGTTGTTTGATGACTAACATACTTATGACATTTGGCATTTAATTCTTAGATTATATGTGAATTGCTTTGATCGCTTATTTCATACATATCTGATTTTGTAAATGTCATGGTGAGTATAAACTTCATCTCTCTGTTCGATTTCGATTTTTGAATGTTAAATTCTTGAGGTATCTAACGATTTCTTTTGTCAAGAATTATCTCTTTTGCAGAGAGTACAGTCGTCTAAGTCTAGAGTCTGTTTTAGGACTTTATCTCATGTATTCATTTTATTTGGATCTCATTTGTAATTTTTTATTGTATGGTGATAACAACAAAAATATCTTTTTGAATTTTCTTTAAGTGGATTTTTGTTTTGTCACGAAACCGCCAAAGGGGCAGATTGTTAAGGATTTTATTTTGGCGTATTTCGTGAAAGTGGTTAAGTCTTGAAGATTGAAGATGAAGATGTTTGGATCATATACCTCAATCTCAAGAAAGAAGAATTCAAAAGGATCAGGTACG
This sequence comes from Tillandsia leiboldiana, assembly GCA_029204045.2. Taxonomy (NCBI): domain Eukaryota; kingdom Viridiplantae; phylum Streptophyta; class Magnoliopsida; order Poales; family Bromeliaceae; genus Tillandsia; species Tillandsia leiboldiana. Next base: position 7,725,483 of record CM055062.1, read on the forward strand.
TTTAACTTAATAAGTTTGGTGATCCGAATACTTCTTATAGTGTAGAAATACTTGGATGGGTTGTTAATTGCATAAAAATTTAAAAACTGGACTGTTATATGTTTAGGATCCGGATCAGGATACTTCAGTCCGGACCCCGAACGTAGGTAGGTTCATGCGGAAATCCAGTCCGGACCTTCCCTGGTTCAGTCCGGACCCCGAACGTGGATTCTGCAAAATCGCATGAACAGTCCGGACCGTGCATCCTTCAGTCCGGACCCCGAACATGATTTTTCAGGAATTCTCTAAAAAATGACAACAGTCCGGATCAAGCCAAATCCAGTCCGAACCGTCGTGCGGGAAAAAATCTGTTAAAGTCAGTTTTTGATTCTTATCCTCTTCCAAAGGTTTCTAACCTATAAATAAACCCTAATTTCATCTTTTAGGGTAATCCAAAAATAAGTTTTGTATTCCGTAAATGACCGAGAAAAATTAACGGAGAAAAAACTTAGAAAAATCCACATATAGAGAAGAAAGGAAAAACTAGATCTATTATATGTTTCTTGATCTATATTGATTAATTTGATTCTAGGATTTCAAACTCAGATTTTGAGTAGAATCAAATTAATGAATAGTTAGATGGTATTTCCGATCTATCTTTGATCTAAGTATTCGGCGGATTTTCACCACCAACAAAACAACGATTTTCCCAAAAATCGGCGCGAGGATTCGCGTGGCCTTGTGGATTCAAGGTGCTACCGCTCTCGTGGATTCGGAGCGAGGTACGTTCATGTGATCGAGACGTACTACTTGGTGGAGACCGTGGATTCGGTTGGACATCATGGACTCGACGTTGGACGCCGTGGATTCGGCGTTGGACGCAAATCGTGGATTCGAGGCGCGTTGCGGAGCGAGCGGAGAAGATCAACTAGGAGCGTATGGAAAAAGGTTGAGTCGTGTGTGAGTACGTTATATCACCTTTGTACGTGTTTAATTCTAGTGGATTTCACCGTGTCATCGGTCCCGTGGTTTTTTACTCTAGGTTTGGAGTTTTCCACGTAAAATCTCTGCGTGTTATTTACTTTTCCGCATTGGGTTATTTTTACGCAAAGATTTTGGTGTGTTTATTGTTTACACCTATTCACCCCCCTCTAGGTGTTTTTTCCCCTGTTCAGATCCATATTTATCATAACCCACACACCCGGCACCACCAACGCCCAAAAGAACCCAACAAGATCCATGAAAACAACATCTAAAATTCATATGAAACATCGAAAACCACCACGACACACCTTTGGATTGGAGAAGGTAACGGTACGACGCCAGCTCCTCCCTCCGCTCTCCGGTTTCCCGTCGGTTTGGCGCTCCTTCTTCCGGTGCTCTCGCAAGATGCCGATCCCTACTCCCGTGTTCCGACGAAGCCTTCGAGGAAGAAGACGAAGACCTTTCTTATTATGATTCAAAAGAACTAGGATTCTATTCTCTCTTTGAGTGTGTAAAGTAGAAACCCTTGTCCGAACCCTTTATTTATAAGAGGTTCGCAACAAAAATAACTACTTTCCTAAATTTTCCAACAACCCTTATATTGTTATAACAACCTTGATCTTTTGTAATTAATACCATATATTCCTCAATTCGTCTTTTACACCATTCGAAAATCACATCAAGTTGGCACGGAATTTAAAGCGCCTAAAACCGAAATGAGCGTTCTAACCATTTTCACATAACAAACTTAGAAAATACATAACGGGAGTTCCGCTCACCGAAATTTAGAGCCAATCGCACCGCCGTGTTCCTTTTTCCGAGCCCTACAAAGAGAAATACCAATCCGACCAAAACAGGATAACGAAAATGCTAAGAAAAATACCGTAAATTCAGAAGGTAACTCGAACGAAAACCGTGGACACTACAATACAGTAGGGGACGAAGGGCTATACTAATAAAAGGAAAATTGAGATGGGTTTTGAGAGAAGAGGGCCAATATACCAAGAGACAGAGGCCAACAAGTATGCCACCAAGAAAATGAGGAATTGGATCCTCACCTTTACTCATTATGGTCCGCACCATACCTCAGAGCAAATCCCCTGGCCAACCGCACACTAGTTGTGACTTTTAGGTGGTCCCAAGAGTGAACCCTTGCTCCAACAGACGTCGCCGTCCAAGCCGCTAGCCGGAGAAGAGGGACTGGGGGGCCCGAATGGAAAACACCTCAGATTAGTGCTTGGGGTGGTGGGACACCAGCCCGGGCTCAAGGGCATGCTAAAGGAAGCGACTTGAGAGAAGAAAGTGCTCCTGTCAGAACAGCACCCAACCCAGTCCCATCCTTGAGGACAAGGATGGATTTTAAGGGGAAGGGAATGTAACAACCTGAAGAACAAAGAGCAACAACAGTAGTATTATAGCAATAGTAGCATAGCTAGAAGCAAGGGTAAAGCAAATAAAGGGCATGTGAGGAGTAGAGCTCGCGAAGATCCAGGAGGGATCGAGAGGATGCTCTGGTAGAGGAAGAAGCAACAGAGGTGAGGTCCGGACAGCTCGGTAACCGCCAGCACCTGACAAGGGGGCGTCGTCACGATGGAGGAGATGAAGAGGTCGCTGGAGGTGTGGAGGGCGCAGGGTGGAAACCTCTGGAGAAGCCAGAAGGTGCGATGGAGGAGATAAAGAGGTAGCCTAGTGTAGAAAAGGGGAGTAGGTTAGCAGTACTCTAAGTCAAGAGTGTTAGGTGGAGTCAATAAAGGAAAGGAGTGGCAGGGGCAGCGGTCGGGAGTGAAGAGCCCAGAGGTGGATGCCCAAGTCCAGGGCAGCTGTAAGGAGGTGAAGAGCCCAGAGATGGATGCCCAAGCCCAACTCACCAAGTTAGGGAAGGCCCAAGCAGCGATAGAAGCCCACAGCCGGCCCACTATTGTGCAGTCTTGGAATTCCTGTAGGATTGCTAAGGAATGGTAGAGTAATTAACCAGTCTAAACATGTAACTAGAGTAGAGGCTAAATAAGCCACAGATGTAGTTAAACAACACATGAAGAAATTAATACAAGTCTCTTATATTCTTCCTCAAGTTGCTCCCTATCTCTCTTCTTCCTCCTATTCTAACTCTGTATCTCTCTCCCCTCTAATCTCACTCTCTTCTCCCCAATCTTTTCTCAGTTTCCCCCACGTTCTTACCCAAATCATCCAATTAGATAGCGGCAATGTCCCATCATCTCCAATAGGACCTTCCTGCAACATTCCTCACTGCGGAGAACCCCATTGGATCAGGTAGCTATCTTCCATCATCTCCCCCGAGCCATACCCTCAAGTATTATCGGATTGCTCTTGAGGATCAGGGATATAACACCAGGTTGCAAGAGAACCGATAGAAAACCGGTACCTACCTCGCCGGATGCGAGGAAGAAGGAAGGAAGGGAAGGTCTTCCCGGTGGCAGGCGGCGGTTCCAGGCGTCGGGGCTCCACGGGCTGAGTCTCTAGAGACCAAGGTTGATCTCAGGAAGACTTGGGTGCAACACCACTAAGTTTGGTGGTGTTCTGTCACGCCCCGAGGTCGAAACTGCGACCCGGGCTCGCCAACAGATCCGCCACCTATGCATAACCCCGCATAGGCGAAGCGTCTAACCTGCAAAAGGTACTATAGCTACGCAAATATCAGAGTGGAAATAAAATGCTGTAAAATAAAATCCAATCACTGTACAACACGAAATAAAGTACAACATCCATCTCCTCAAATACAGATAATCATCATACAATATCCTCAGTACAGCATCTCTCAACTCCAAAAGGGAGATAAACTAAAACTACAGTACATCAGTCTCTCCAAATACAAAAGATCCCTCTCAAAGTAAATAATAAAAACCAGCTGACAGCTACAAGGAATCTCCAACCAGAGGATACAGCTACACTCCTCGGGCGATAAGAATCTAGCTCGTAACTCCCTCGCCTCGAACAACGACCGAAAGATCAGCAACTCCCGCAGAAGACTCTGCAAAACAGGAGGAAGAAAAGAGAGAAACAACAATGGGGATGAGAACCACTAGTAAACCAGTAGCCTCCCCCTGTGGATAAAGCCTCCAACTCCGGCGTACCCACTAAGTCTACCAGAGGCAAGGAAGAAGGTAAGTGGTAAAGCTATAAACAGAACTGCTGAAAAAGGGAAAACCACCACTAGCATGCCTCTAAATGCAATACCGAAAGGAAAGACTGAATGTATGCATCAGTATCTAACATGCCTGCCTGAATAAACCCAATCTAGCCACCAGTAAAAACTGGTACTGCATGCTGTCGCCCTCATCATCGGGCAATAACCGCGTCGATGTGATGACAAAAACTCAAGAACTCAGTAGGGGACCAGCACACAAGGCTCGAAATCCCAGGGGACCATCACACAAGGCTCGAAATCCGAATCAGATGGACCGGTACCCGTCACGGTCTAAAGCCTACTCCGGAGTGGCACTCGAGGGGAGCGACCCACACGTGTAAAGTATCTTTGTCATCAGTAACATAAGTATCGTAAAACAGCAGGACTGAATCACGACTATGATCAAAGTGAGAAAATCCATCCACTAGAGAAATCTGATACCCAATCTGATGCAATAGTACTCAATAAGTGAGAAACTCCATCCACTAGAGAAATCTGATACCCAATCTGATGCATAAGTTAACATCCGGTCAACCGCCCAATGTCCGCGGTCGCCGCAACACCCCACAAGACCAAAATCTGATAAAGTAATCAACATCTGGCTAACCGCCTAATGTCCGCGGTTACCACAATAACCCACAATCCACAATCGGGTAAAATAATCAATATACGGTAAACCGCCCAATGTCCACGGTTGCCGCAATAACCCACAAATCCAACATCAAGTACATCCTGTCTCCGACCCTAAGGTCCCGGCTACACTATCCCAAACCCCTGCTCGAACCCGAGCAACATGACTCAAAAGTCTAAATGAGAAGGAGAAAGGAAACAATCATGGTTTCTCCTAAGTCAAGTCCCAATATGATAGTGTAGCAATAAATAGTGGCCTATCTAGATGTCCATACAAGCATGAAAGAGTCCTCATGCAAAATGAAAGAAAGTGAATCAAATAACAGTTCCACATGTCTATCGAATAATCAATCCGCATAGATATAACCATCATGCTAAAATCATCAGCCAACTACACATGTATATAATCCCTGATCCATAATAAATCACTAAAGTGGTACCCGCACATAGATATGTCATCATGTCCCAATAATTAATCCATTTAACCAACTTTCATAAAATCTATGTGCTAACATGGCATGTTAATTATCACTATTAAAAATGTCCCCGCAATCATGTTTCCACAACAATATTATCCCAATAATATTTTCAACATGCTATGTCCACAAAATTAATCTCAAATGATAGGCTCACATTCATATCATTTAATCATGCATGGTGATCAATCAATATGTCCAATAGAGGGCTTCTCTAATAAACTTAGTGAGCAAGTCAGAAGTTGAGGTATGCACAACCACCCACCTCGATCGCAGAGCACGCGAAGCACAGCCCAAATACGCCCTCACTTCAGGTAAACACGGCACACTGCACGGTAATCCAAACGGCGTACAATTAATCCACAAATGCACAATAACCCGCTGTCCAACAATCAGTCCCGAAAATGGCTAAATCTCACTTGCGAGATGAACTCGGAAAAAATCTAGAAAAATAACCGCTGCGATCGTCGCGTCGAGCCGATCGAAATGAGTACTCGCACGTTCCGATCCGATACCTGTAGGCCAAGATAAAAATAAAACACCGCTGCATGCTCAAAACTTCCCACAACAAAAATCCTGTAGCATCCTGTCCAGAAAAGTGGGATTATCACCTTCGCAGCAACCTCCAAAAATCCCAAAAAAATCACCACTGTGTTCCTCGCGACGAGTAGATCCAAATTGAGTACTTATTCGCCCTGTTCCGATTCCCGTAGGCCGAGATATAAATCAAACAAGTCCCCGCTGTCCAAAAAGTCACCACAGAAAAAGGGGGTTAAAAGGTGCCTCAAGAACTATGCCAAAAGCCCAAAATGAGGCGAAACGATCAACACGGAAAACAAAGCCTTACCTCTGTAGAACACGCTACCATGAAAATCGCCCAAAAATTCCAATGGGGTAGCCCAGGGGGGCTCTCAGACTGAACTGTGACGGAAAAGCCCACTGTAAGAGAATCGTCGCAGTGCGCCGAATCGCAGATAACGCCGATGCCGATGCCTCCAAAAATTCCGGGAATCCATCAAGAAGTAGGGGACAAGGTGATGAACAAATTCCCTTAAGGCTCCAACCCAAGAGGAGCTCGGGAAAAGGCCCAAAAGTGCAGCCCAAATGGAGTATTTATAGCCCATTCCAAACAATTGAAGTAATTACCTCTGTGTCCCAAGTTTCGGGCGCCCGAAACGTTTCGGGCGCAAACAGTGCGCCGATCCGGGCCGTTCATCCAGCGCCCGAATTCACCAGATTGCGCCACGTGTCCCCGAACAGCGGACAGCCGATCCAGCCACTCCCGTCCTGCCGCGTGGCCCGCCCTGGTCAACGGGGTGGGTGGCGCCCGCCAATGGCGGGCCGCCACGTGGCGCACACGTGCGCCACGTCGGCGCCGTGGCCACCACGCCAGCCGCCACCCTGCCAACCGCCGCCTGCCACGCCACCTGCCCCCCGTACGCGCAGTGACGCGCCGAATCCATGCGCGCCACGTGTCAAGCCCCCGTGCTCGCTGCGCCCGGTGCACACACTCCATGCACCCGACGAACCACCAACTGCCACGTGTCCTCCTCTCAACCAATAGGAAACCGCCACGTGGCACACCACCAGCCTGCACCCCCGCGCCTGCCCGCGCACCTGCCCGGCCTGCTCGCGCACCCCTGCGTGCGCCGCGTCCACTGCACCGAACCAATGAAGAGCTGCCACGTGTCCCCGCCGGTCCACTGTACACCCGCGCGCTCTACAGTGAACCGAGCGCGCTGCGCCCACCAATCCGGCGCTGCCACGTGTCATCCCACCCGGTCCACTGCACTAGCGCCTCACCCCGTGGACCGAGAAGCATGCGCCGGCCAATCCGAAGCTGCCACGTGTCCCGGCCGGCGGTCCACGGCTCCCCCATGCACCAAAATGCACTAGATACTTCCGGATCTCTGTTTTTTGGCGTCCGGACTCAGAAAAATACAAGTAAATAGCCGTTTTTCATCGTTTTTCCGTGCTGAATCCAAATACGGCCTCCGTTTTGCACAAAGCTCCTTCCAAAATTTGACGTGGGTATCCGAAAACACTCGGAATTCATTCAACGCACTGAGTTTATTTCTTGAGTCCGATACACACCCAAACACTCCCATCTCCCAAGATAGTCCTCCAAAAGCCACTGATCAAGCCATAATCCCCCAATGACGATCCGGGTCATCACATGTTCTCTCCAACCTATCACGAAGACAAGTTGAAAACTTGCTTCTTCTCCCTTTTCCGGCGATGGCTGATGGCGGCTGCGAGTGTAACTGTCGGAGAAGGGAGCAGAGAAGTGGAGAGGTCCTCTGGTGGCGGCTGGTTGTAAAAGAAACCGAGTTAGGGCTCTTGTTCCCAACTTAGGTTTTCTTTTTAACCTAACTTGCATATTATGCCAACTAGTCCCTCAACCTTCAATATTTAAGGTTAGGTCCCCTATTGTAGATTGCTTTTGTAGAAATACCCCTCTCCAAGAAGTCCCATTGGATTCCGTGCATAAAATACAAGGGTTCATGTGCAATTACACTATTTTTTGCTATTTTTCACGCTTTTCAAGACGATCGGGTCGTCGAATAGAAAAATGGACACCACCACGACGTCCGACTCGACGAAACAAATCAGGTAGCGATTTTGGTTCGTCGAGATCGATCCTCTAAAATTTCGAAATCCATCTTCTTCAGTGAATTTCACAATTTGGCACGTTTTTTGATGAGTTAGGATCATCGAACACAAATTCTGTCAGTGCCACTGCGCTCAGAACGACGACGCCATTTCAATCAACTATTCGGACCGTTAGATTCGGACTCCAGACGGTCGATCGGCCGACGTTGGCCGGCGAGAGAATTAAATCAGGGGTTACTATTCATTTCACTATTCACTCAAAGTCGTGGGCCCCACTTTGTTCTCTGTCGTTTTCAAGACGATCCGACCGTCAGATTGAAAATCGATTTATGCCATTTTTAATCAATTCGACGAGACGGTTCCACCGCCGATTTTAGTTTTTCGAGATCAGACCCGGATCTGCAAGTTGGGGGACAGTTTTCTCCAAAACTGTTCAATTTGCACTTTGACTTACAATATTCCCATATATACATCTATATATACAAAATTTGACTTTCACTTTTATTTTTTATTTCTTTATTAACTTTTATAACTCGAATTTCTCGAGTATTACAGAAATTTTGGAGAAAAGCAAATTGGGAGACCATCCCTGTGATTTGGGTGAAGTTCCGGGCGAATTCGAGTGAATTCGGTATAAAGTTACCTTGCAAACGAACTCGAAAGGTGGAAATCTGCAAACTACAGAATTTTTGTATGGCGTACCGGTATCCCATGCTGCGTATTGATGCGCTATATAATAGCACCAAGTCATTGGTGCTACCAATTTTTTAGCCCTTGAATTAAGGGATGCGCGGTTAGGATGATAGTATAGTCCCCTAGGTATCGTTTATTTCAGGAACAAGGTTTGGAATAAGGCCTTGTTCCAGCCTTATTCCCCAAACGCGTTTGGTTATGGATGGGAACAACAGTTCTCGAATTTCAAGTACGCCGATATAAGGCTGGAACTACTGTTCCAGCCTTTTTCAGGAATAAGGCTTGTTCACATTAGAGAATAAGCTTAATTAAAGTAAATATAATTTTAATAATTATATTAACTCTTTAATTAATCTATTATTTTAACTAATCTAATTATTTAAGTATTTAGATAATTAACTAATTAAAATATTAAATTATTAAATTATTTGTAGTTAATTAAATTATTTATTATTAATAATACTAATTATTATTAATTATTTTATCAATTAATTGTGAATAAACTTAACTAAAGTAAATATAATTTTAATTATTGTATTAACTCTTTAATTAATCTAATACTTTAACTAATTTAATTATTTTATTAACTAATTATTTAAATATTTATATAACTAAATAATTAAATTATTAAATTATTAAATTATTTGTAGTTAATTAAATTATTAATTATTAATAATACTTATTATTGTTAATTATTTTATCAATTAATTGAGAATAAGCTTAATTAAAGTAAATATAATTTTAATTAGTGTATTAACTCTTTAATTAATCTAATATTTTTACTAATCCAATTATTTTATTAACTAATTATCTAACTATTATATAATTAACTAATTAATTTATTAAATTATTTATAATTAATTGAATTATTTATTAATAATACTCATTATTGTTAATTATTTTATTAATTAATATTCAGGGTTATTTAAAAATAGTTAGTTAAATAAGTTAAATTATTATTTAATTCATATTTTATATTAATTATTTAGATGAAATATTATTATTTTAAAATTATAATTACTCTTATTCTCACTATTCCAATCTAACTATCCAAACGCTATTTTTCTTATTTCTAGGGACAACCTAATTTTTATCCAAATGTAAAATTAGTCTTGATCCTACTTGTTCCTGAACTTATATATATCCCTGGAATTAGTAGTTCGAGTTTATACCTGAACCAAACGCAACCATAAAGTTTAGTGGGTGGTTGGTTGAATAGTAAAAATTCTAGATGACTGCTATAATCCCAACTGCACATCCTTTCATCCAATGGCTGAAAATTTGATAGCACCAATTGCTTGGTGTTATCGATAGTATTCCAGCCGGACTCATTATATATATATATATATATATATATATATATATATATATATATATATATATATATATAAAGAGAGAGAGAGAGAGAACTAGGCTGGAATATTATTGGTAGCAAACAAGCTCCATTGCCACCTATTTGTTTTCGATGATGGAGCTTTCAAAATGACGATCGACACCGTTTAATATGATCTAGGCCGTTTAAAGTATCTGAAAATTAAATTTTATGTTTTTTCAATGTTCTTTTCTTATCCATCAAGTTGACACAAAAATGAATGACTGAAAATGAATATCTTTCAAAAAGTGATGATAGGAGTCTAGCAATCAACATTGATAGTATAAATCCTTTCTAAAATAATTTAAAAGATTTTCTAACCAAAATTTAATTAATTTAGATTTTTTTACACTGTTAAACGTGCAAAAGACTCATATATAATAATAGAATTACATATTTTGCAATCCTTTGATCATAAGGTCAATGATGTTGAAAATATTTAAAATTTAATTCCTAAATGCTTTATGCGGTTTAGATCATATTCAATGATACCGATTATTAATTTGGAATCTCTATTATTGAAAACAAATTGGTGGCAACGGAGCTTATTTGCTACCGATAGCATTCCAGCTCAACACACACACACACACACACACACACACTCTCTCTCTCTCTCTCTCTCTCTCTCTCTCTATCTCTCTTTATATATATATATATATAAAGCGAGAGAGAGAGAGAGAGAGAGAGAGAGAGAGAGAGAGTCATGCTATGGTGGTTTTAAAAGCACAAAGCACTTGGTGCTTCTAAGATTTCCACCGTTGAATCTATATCTTTGATCAATTTTATCCTTTAGATCATGCTATTCCACCAACTACCAGCTAAATCCTATAGGGGATCACTATTATCCTATCCCTACAAATTTTCATCCAAAAGCCGAAAACCCACAAGCACCAATGATTTGGTGCTTTTAAAAGCATAGGAGCTCAATTATATATACTATAATACTATTGGTAGCAAATGAATCCCTTTGCTGCTGATTTGTTTTCGATGATGGAGAATCCGAATTGACGATCCGCACCGTTGAACATAATTTAGACCATTAGAAGTATCTATAAATCAAATTTCTGTTACGTACCTGACTCGACGCAACTGTCAATGATGATATTACTCTGACACTCAGAAAGCGTCGAGGATGATGGACTCCACCGCACTGGCTAATCCACACACAATGCAGAAAAAATGAAATAGGAAAGGAAGACGAGATTGGTAAGGGAAGATGAAGAAGAGAAGAGATTAGATCGAGGAAGAGGGAATAAAATGGGATAAAAATGAGAGGGAAAGATACGAAGAAATGTTTCAATTCCTAAAAGTTGTTTTCCTCCGGTTACATCTGCCTTCTTATTCTCCTAAGCCTTATACCAAAATGCAAAAATTACTAATTCTTATGACTCTAAACTAACGAAGTAGCATAAAAGGAAATTGGGTTGTTTAGACCCATTTATTTACAAACCGGGCCTCCCCTTGGGCTAAGTGGACCTCTCTGAAGCCCGGCTCGGACTCCTTAACAGCATCCTCCACTAAGAAGGTCTGGAACCTTCTTCCTCCTTCTCTGATCCGCCATGCCACCGCTTCATCTTGGCCATCGCCTAGCCTTCCCTCCGCTCTAGGTGGGTCGCAGCCTAGCCTTCTTGGATGCCCCATGGTCGGCTCCCTCCTCTGCTGGCACCTTTGTTGGCAGCTAAGTTCTCTGCTCAACCTTGGTATTTATTCACTTGTAGTTCCTCCTCTAGCTCTACTCTACTCCTAACCTCCAGTTTTCTCGGTAGAGGTAACACTCCCCCCTCCTTCAGTTGGTCCTTTGTTAAGGATTTTGTATTGGCGTATTTCGTGAAGTGGTAAAAGTCTTGAAGATTGAAGATGGAGAATTGTGGATCAACTACATCAATCTCAAGAAGAATGCATTCGGAATGATCAGGTACGTTTAACTAAATAATTTTGGTGATTCGAATACATTTGAGTAGTTTAGAAACACTTGGATAAGTTTTCATTGCATAAAAATTAAAAAACTGGACAAGTTGTGTCTTCAGGATCCGGATCAAACCATTCCAGTCCGGACCCCGAACATAGTTTAGTTCATGCGGTTTTCCAGTCCGGACCACCCCTGTTCCAGTCCGGACCCCGAACCTTAATTCTACAAAATTGCATGAACAGTCCGGACCTCCCCAGTTTCAGTCCGGACCCCAAACTGTGTTTCTTCATAAAATCTTCTAAAAAAGACGACAGTCCGGATCAGACTTAATCCAGTCCGGACCGTCGTGCGGGAAAAATTCTGTTAAGTCAGTTTTTGATTCTTATCTCTTTCCAAAGGTTTCTAACCTATAAATAAACCCTAATTTCATCTTTTAGGGTAAGTGATGAATAATCGAGAAAAATTGATTAAGTAAAAATATAGAAAAATTCACAAATATAGAGAAGAAAGGAAAACATGATTAAATTCATGTTTCTTCATCTACATTGTTCAATTTGATTCTAGGGTTTCCAAAACTCGTATTTCTAGAATCAAATTGAAGAATACTTAGATGGTATTTTCTTATCTATCTTTGATCTAAGTATTCGGAGGACCATCACCAAACAATACAACGATTTATCAAAAATCGGCGCGAGGATTCGCGTGGCCTTGCGGATTCATGGTGTGATCGCTCTCGTGGATTCGGAGCGAGGCGCGTTCGTGTGATCGAGGCGTGCCGCATTGGTGAAGACCGTGGATACGGTTGGACGTCGTGGATTCGACGTTGGACTTTGTGGATTCGAAGTTGGACGCAAATCGTGGATTCGAGGTGCGTTGTGGAGCGAGCGGAGAAGATTAACTAGGAGCGTATGGAAACGGTCGAGTCGTAGGTTTACGATAAATCACCTTGTATGTGTTTTAATTCTAGTGGATTTCACCGTGTTATCGGTCCCGTAGTTTTTTACTCATGTGATGGAGTTTTTCACGTAAATCTTGCGTATTTTATTTATTTTCCGCATTGGGTTATTTTTACGCAACGATTTGGTGTGTTTATTATTTTCACCTATTCACCCCCCCTCTAGGTGGTTTTTCCCCTATTCAGATCCATATAATCCATAACTCACATCCTTGTCCTCAAGGATCAAATGAAGGAAATTGTTTGCGCAGTAGCCAATAATCCTCCAATGTTGCTCGATCGGCAGGAAGGTTGCTGTAGTGATTCGGCTTTTACGGCTAATTGTGACTCACATGTTAATTATTTATGCCCTTAAGTGAATAAAATTATTTAATGTTTGAAACTCGGTCAGTGTGCTGTGCGGGCATTTTTCGGTTGAAGGGCTCGGAAAACGAAGACCGATGGTGCGATCGGATCGGGAATCCGATGTACGGATCTCCCGGAATGGGGTTTCTAAGATCGCGATGACTTAAGGCATGCATCGAAATCCGCGTAAAATATCCGGCATGCTTTTTAGGGGAATTTAGATATTCCGTGTGATTAATTAATTAAGGGATTAATTAATCGGTTACGTGAAATTAAATTTGGGGTTTTTATTTCCTATGATTAATTAATTTGGAAAATTAATTAATCGGCGACAAGGATTTAAAAGGGGTTGAATTAATACGTACAAAAAAAAAAGGAGAAAACCCTAGCCGAAAAGAAAGAACGCGAAAAAGAAAGAAAAGAAAAAGACGGAACCCTAGCCGAAGGAAAGAAAGGAGAAAAGGAAGGAAACGAAGGAGTCCGATCACACCGAACAACGAGCCGGAGACAAGAGCGCGATCGGACGACTTCCCCGTGGATTAATCTGGTGAGTGAATCCTCGTTGTGGTTTTTCGGGATCTTATTTTACGTTTTTGTTTAGGGTTTCGGTCGTCTCCGTCATCTCCGCCGCCGCCGCCGTCGTTGCGCAAGTTAGGGCACGACACGGGCGGCGGAGACGCGCGATACCGCTAGGGCATCGCGCGGGCGGCAACCGCGGGAGGGCGCCGCGCGGGTCGCACCCGCGCGGGGCACCGCGCGGCGCGGGGCGCCGCACGGGCACCGCGCGGCCCCCGCGCGGGATTTGCACCCGCGCGGGGCACCGAGCGGGCGCCGCGCGGGCCCGCACCCGCGCGGGCGCCGCACGGGCACCGCGCGGACCACACCCGCGCGGGCGCTGCCCGCGAAGGGCCGCCGCATGGGTTCGGGCGGCGCGGGGCTCCGGCAGGCGGCGACGGCTGCGCGGGGGAAATCCGTTGATCGACGGGTTTGACGGTTTCCTTGGGTTTCCGTCGGACGGGTAATGTCGGGCTTTCGTTTTGTAGAATTAGTGCGTGGTTCTGACTTTGGTTACCCTTATGGACTCTTCTTAGGTCCAGATACGCAACGGGAGTGTGCGAAAGATTCGGGTGCTCCGATTCCCTCGCAACCAGGTGGGTACCCTTGCTATAAGTTCAACGAGTGCAGTAAGTGCACCATATCATCGTAAAAGGCTCGTTAACTTGTCTAATAAAGTAGATGGACTATTATACCTTCGCATGAATACTTTTATTTAATAATTGTGGCGGCTGCGGTCGCGGGGCTTATCACACGCCGACACCGGCAATTTCGGTTTTGGATGCTGCACGTACACAGGCGGATTGGCCTCCGCATGGGTGTACTTTTCCGGAGAAGTGGTCCGAGTGACCCGTGTGCACCACGTTTATGGGGTGGGGACCTCTTCACGACAGCTAAGGAGCCGCACTAGCTCCGTGAAGAGGTTAAAAGCATCATGGGGGTAATGTGACTGTGCACGAGGGGAGACTTCCGTCTCTCCGACAGGTACTCTGGGGATGGAGCCCAGCTTATTTTGTAACAGGGTTTTAGCGAAAGGTTCCGGTATAATCGGTTTGTTTTTGATTCAACGTTAATTGTTAAGACATCTACTTTATTTGTCGCTGACTTTACCCACTCCGTGACAGGTTTGACTAGGGACATTAGTCGGGATGGTGGTGAGACTGCGTCGAGAGGACCGTAGTCGTAGGAGGCTTTCTACTCGTTGCTCCTTGGATTTATCTCAGTTCTTTCTTAACTACTGTTAGTTTAATTTGCATCTGTGGATCATATTAGTTATAGTTAGCACTGTGGATTGGATGTACTATTACGGTTTAGACATAATTTCATAATTTCGGGCGCGGCATGTTTTTACCATCATAAAAATGATTGCGAAAATATTTTCAAAAGCAGAGTGCCGTGTGGGCACAGATTTTGTAATCCTCTGGATTTATCCTTTCCAAACGATGTCGCCGCTCTCTTGTTGGATGTGTAATTGTTTTAAAAATTGGGTGTCGGGTGGACACCGTTTGCAAAACCATAGGTAATTACTTCTCCTGCTCTATGTTTGATGATGACTGTATGGTTGATGGTTGGTATTGTAAATGGGACGCCGTGCATATTCAAAGGAGACTCTGTCCGATTGCAGAGTGAATTTGTATATGTGGCGGTCTGTCGCGCACCGGGGGCGAGGTTGATCTTCACGTGTGAAGAAAAAAAAATATAGTACTCGTTTTTCCGCTTATACTAAGACCTCCCGGGGCGTGACAGATTATATGGTATCAGAGAAAAACAACCATGACCACAGTAGTCGGAGATCCACATCCACAGTGTATGATGCCACAAGCAAATTGGGACACGAGATAACCAAGGAATAGGTGCAGTAGTACGTGAGAGTACGGGGAAACGGGGTTTAATATAAGTGCGTTGTAAGCCAAGTTGCTAGGGTGATAATGATAGAGTTAACGCGGCTTCTTTGTTTACAGCGAACGACGACCAGGGTTCGGCTACCGAGCGCTAACTCTTTTAAACGGACAGGATGGATCCCGCAGCCGCAGCCAATCGCTTGCTCCGAAACCAGCTACGTGACGTGGCAGGGCAACTGTTAACTCTCACTGAGCGCCTATGCCTACTGACTCAAGACTTCGAGGGTATCGACCGCACCCAGCGAGACGCCAGCGACGACGCCTACCGGGGAATGCCGCCGGCAGGTTACCCCACTTTCCAAGAGGCGGTCGGCCTGGCCATGCAGGCTGAGCGGGAA
The DNA here is from genome assembly GCA_029204045.2 of Tillandsia leiboldiana. Lineage (NCBI taxonomy): Eukaryota > Viridiplantae > Streptophyta > Magnoliopsida > Poales > Bromeliaceae > Tillandsia > Tillandsia leiboldiana. Next base: position 7,741,378 of record CM055062.1, read on the forward strand.
CTCGCCAAGGCTCGAGCTCGGCAGGGTCACCCCGGTTTCCGTTGGGGTCAAAGATTTCACCACCCCGGTCCGACGGGGGGCTCCTCCAAGGACGAACGGGCGCCTAAACGCCCAAGGACAGAATGGAATGCGGGGCAAACAATAAAAAGGGGACCCGAACCACAATGGAAGTCGTGCGTCATATGCGACGGTGCACACCGACTTATGAGCTGCCCCTGGAGGGACGACCACTGTTTCAAGTGCGGCAAGCCGGGTCACTCACGCTTCTCGTGCCCCCGGAAGCCGGCTGTCACTAGACCCCCGGCGCCGCGACCCAACGAAACAAAGAAAGTTGCAGCTCCCGTTCAGCGAAAAGACCTGCCCAGCGACCAGCACTCCACAGACTCCTCAGACGCTAAGTCCCTACCCCAACACGCCGTGCGACGCTGGCCCGAGGGCTGTGGACGGATCCCCCGGACTACTACAGTGGAGGACGCGACGTCCCAGAACAAGTAATAGCAGGTAACTTCTGTCTTCTCTTAGTTTAAGGACACCGGTTACACCTTAGCCTGCTACCCCCCCCCCCCCCCCCCCCCCGGTCAGACCCTCTCTCTACCCCCATTGCCTTATCCCTTCCCTTCTCCCTGACGTGCCTAGCGCGGCTTAGGGAGGAAACCCGTAGGAAATTGTCGAACCCTTCCCAGCCTGCGCGCGCGGGCGGGATTCGGGCACAGGAGGCCCCTGGTGTTCCTGGCAAGGGTTTTGGGTTATGTAAGGGTTAATTAGGACCCACCCCTCCACCTAGCGATTAAGGACCCAAGAGATCGTTTGGTCGCGTGGGTCCATAATCTAGGTTAGGCACGACATCCCAGTCGTAAGGGATTTTTCGGAGGTATTTCCGGCGGAACTCCCTGGGATGCCGCCCAAACGAGAAGTTGACTTCCTTATTGAACTACTCCCGGGCACCAAGCCCATCACCAAGGCACCGTACAGGATGGCCTTCGCTGAGTTGAAAGAACTCAAGGCACAGCTGGAGGACCTTTTGGATAAAGGTTTTATCAGACCAAGCGCGTCACCATGGGGCGCGCCCGTCCTGTTCGTGAGGAAGAAGGACGGAAGCCTCCGGTTGTGCATAGATTACCGGGAAATAAACAAGGCCACCATTAAGAATAAGTACCCCCTGCCAAGGATCGACGACCTATTCGACCAACTGCAAGGGGCAACGGTGTTTTCAAAGATTGATCTGCAGTCAGGCTATCATCAGCTCAGGGTTAAAGGGGAGGACGTCCCCAAGACGGCCTTCCGGCCTCGCTATGGCCACTACGAATTTACAGTGATGCCTTTCGGGCTCACTAACGCCCCGGCAGTATTCATGGACATGATGAATAGGGTGTTCAAACCCTTCCTGGATTTATTCGTGGTGGTCTTCATCGACGATATCCTCATCTATTCCCGTACAGATGAGAAACATGAAGAACATCTGCGCACAGTCCTCCAGACCTTACGGGAACAGAAACTCTACGCCAAACTCAAAAAGTGTGAGTTTTGGCTCCGTAAGGTGGATTTCTTGGGGCACGTAGTCTCGGCGTCCGGAGTCGCGGTGGACCCAAGGAAGATAGACTCGGTGACGAACTGGCCCCGACCGACAACGGTGACGGAGGTTCGAAGCTTCCTGGGATTAGCCGGGTATTACCGGCGCTTCGTGGAGGGCTTCTCTAAGATAGCCACCCCCTTGAATCGTTTAACTCGAAAGGGGGAGAAGTTTATCTGGACGGATCAGTGCCAGAAGAGTTTCGAGGAGCTCAATGATAGATTGACGCGGGCCCCGATTCTCGCCTTACCAGAACCGGGGGAGGGTTATGAAGTATTTTGCGATGCGTCGCGGAACGGACTGGGAGGAGTTCTTATGCAACGGGGAAGGGTTATAGCCTATACGTCAAGGCAACTCAAGGATTATGAGCGGAATTACCCCGTGCATGATTTGGAGCTCGCAGCGGTTGTGTTCGTCCTCAAGCTATGGAGACATTACTTGTATGGAGCACACTGCAACGTGTACTCTGATCATAAGAGTCTCAAGTACCTCTTCACCCAAAAGGAGCTAAACTTGCGACAAAGGCGGTGGCTCGAGCTACTGAAAGACTACGACATGACGATCCACTATCATCCGGGAAAAGCAAATGTGGTAGCCGACGCCTTGAGTCGCAAGGGGCAGGCCGAGGAAGCAGGTGTAGATGCTATCACCCAGCAAGAATGTCTGATTGCGGAATTTTCGCGGTTAAGACTGGAGGTGGTACCGGCGGGCACGGTCGCGCAACTTCTGGCTCTAGTGGTCAGGCCCACCCTGCTGGACAGGATTCTTGAAGGGCAGTCGACCGATGACCAACTCCAGCTGGTACGAGGCAGGATAACCGCCGACCAGGAGGGCGATTACGCAGTAAGCTCCGATGGCACGATACGGTTTCGAGGACGAATCTGTGTGCCGGATCTACCGGAGCTCAAAGAGGAAATTCTGAGGGAGGCGCATACTGCTCCCTATGTGGCGCACCCCGGGGGAACGAAGATGTACAAGGACGTTAAACAGACCTTCTGGTGGCCCAAGATGAAGGAAGATGTGACTCGATTTGTGGCACACTGCCTGGTATGCCAACGAGTGAAGGCCGAGCATCAACGACCGGCGGGAAAGTTGCAACCACTACCTGTGCCCGAATGGAAGTGGGAAAGGATTACCATGGATTTTGTGACCGGTTTCCCGAGATCGCCACAAGGACACGACGCGATATGGGTCATTGTGGACCGCTTGACGAAATCGGCCCACTTTCTGGCCATACACACAACGTGGACTCGGGAACGACTGGCACAAACGTACATCAATGAGATAGTAAGGTTGCATGGGGTACCGACATCTATTACGTCGGACAGAGACACGCGATTCATGTCAAACTTTTGGCGGAGCCTGCAACAAGCGATGGGAACCAAGTTGCATTTTAGTACGGCGTTTCACCCACAGACCGACGGGCAATCAGAGCGGGTGATTCAGATTGTGGAAGACATGCTTCGAGCGTGCGTTTTGGACTTGGGCGAAGGGTGGTCGCGATACCTACCCCTCGTGGAGTTCGCCTACAACAACAGCTATCAAGCCAGTATCCAGATGGCACCATACGAGGCTCTATATGGGCGCCGCTGTCGGTCTCCAACATGCTGGGATGACTTGGGTGAGCGTAAGTTTTTGGGCCCAGACTTGGTGGAGGAGACCGAGGCGAAGGTGCGATTGATCAGACAAAGACTACTGACCGCCCAGAGCAGACAGAAAAGTTACGCGGACAAGAGACGACGAGACTTAGAGTTCATGGTAGGTGAGCATGTATTGCTCCGAGTTTCACCATCCAAAGGAAACCGACGTTTCGGCCTCAAAGGAAAGTTAAGTCCGAGGTACGTGGGACCATTGGAGATCCTAGAACACGTGGGTCCAGTGGCGTACCGGTTAGCCTTGCCACCGAACCTCGAACGAGTCCACAACGTGTTCCACGTCTCAATGCTCCGGAAGTACCTCGCTGACCCCTCTCATGCCTTGGATGCTTCCACCATCGAGTTGCGTGAGGATTTGAGCATCGAGGAGACCCCGGTGCGGATTTTGGCAAGAGAGGACAAGAGGTTGCGTAATCGAACTATTCCCTACGTAAAGGTCCAGTGGAGCAACCACGAGGAACGCGAAGCGACATGGGAACTGGAATCGAGAATGAGGGAATGTTTTCCCGGGTTGTTTGGTGAGGTTTGTACTTAAGTTTCGGGGACGAAACTTTTTATAAAGTGTGAGTGGTGTAGTGATTCGGCTTTTACGGCTAATTGTGACTCACATGTTAATTATTTATGCCCTCAAGTGAATAAAATTATTTAATGTTTGAAACTCGGTCAGTGTGCGGTGCGGGTATTTTTTCGTTGAAGGGCTCAAAAAACGAAGACCGATGGTGCGATCGGATCGGGAATCCGATGTACGGATCTCCCGGAATGGGGTTTCTAAGATCGCGATGACTTAAGGCGTGCATCGAAATCCGCGTAAAATATCCGGCATGCTTTTTAGGGGAATTTGGATATTCCGTGTGATTAATTAATTAAGGGATTAATTAATCGGTTACGTGAAATTAAATTTGGGGTTTTTATTTCCTATGATTAATTAATTTGGAAAATTAATTAATCGGCGACTAGGATTTAAAAGAGGTTGAATTAATACGTACAAAAAAAAAGGAGAAAACCCTAGCCGAAAAGAAAGAACGCGAAAGAGAAAGAAAAGAAAAAGACGGAACCCTAGCCGAAGGAAAGAAAGGAGAAAAGGAAGGAAACGAAGGAGTCCGATCACCCCGAACAACGAGCCGGAGACAAGAGCGCGATCGGACGACTTCCCCGTGGATTAATCCGGTGAGTGAATCCTCGTTGTGGTTTTTCGGGATCTTCTTTTACGTTTTTGTTTAGGGTTTCGGTCGTCTCCGTCATCTCCGCCGCCGCCGCCGTCGTTGCGCAAGTTAGGGCACGACACGGGCGGCGGAGACGCGCGATACCGCTAGGGCATCGCGTGGGCGGCAACCGCGGGAGCCGCGCGGGCACCGCACGGGCGCCGCGCGGATCGTACCCGTGCGGGCACCGCGCGGGCACCGCGCGACCGCCACGCGGGTCGCACCCGCGCGGGGAACCGCGCGGCCGCCGCGCGGGTCACATCCGCGTGGGCACCGCGCGGCCGCCGCGCGGGATTTGCACCCGCGCGGGGCGCCGCACGGGCACCGCGCGGCCGCCGCGCAGGATTTGCACCCGCGCGGGGCACCGAGCGAGCGCCGCGCGGGCCCGCACCCGCGCGGGCGCCCCACGGGCACCGCGCGGGCCGCACCCGTGTGGGCGCCGCGCAGGCGCCGCGCGGACCACACCCGCGCGGGCGCTGCCCGCGGAGGGCCGCCGCATGGTTTCGGGCGGCGCGGGGCTCCGGCAGGCGGCGACGGCTGCGTGGGGGAAATCCGTTGATCGACGGGTTTGACGGTTTCCTTGGGTTTCCGTCGGCCGGGTAATGTCGGGCTTTCGTTTTGTAGAATTAGTGCGTGGTTCTGACTTTGGTTACCCTTATGGACTCTTCTTAGGTCCAGATACACAACGGGAGTGTGCGAAAGATCCGGGTGCTCCGATTCCCTCGCAACCAGGTGGGTACCCTTGCTATAAGTGCAACGAGTGCAGTAAGTGCACCATATCATCGTAAAAGGCTCGTTAACTTGTCTAATAAAGTAGATGGACTATTATACCTTCGCATGAATACTTTTATTTAATAATTGTGGCGGCTGCGGTCGCAGGGCTTATCACACGCCGACACCGGCAATTTCGGTTTTGGATGCTGCACGTACACAGGCGGATTGGCCTCCGCATGGGTGTACTTTTCCGGAGAAGTGGTCTGAGTGACCCGTGTGCCCCACGTGTATGGGGTGGGGACCACTTCACGACAGCTAAGGAGCCGCACTAGCTCCGTAAAGGGGTTAAAAGCGTCATGGGGGTAATGTGACTGTGCACGAGGGGAGACTTCCGTCTCTCCGACAGGTACTCTGGGGATGGAGCCCAGCTTATTTTGTAACAGGGTTTTAGCGAAAGGTTCCGGTATAATCGGTTTGTTTTTGATTCAACGTTAATTGTTAAGACATCTACTTTATTTGTCACTGACTTTACCCACTCCGTGACAGGTTTGACTAGGGACATTAGTCGGGATGGTGGTGAGACTGCGTCGAGAGGACCGTAGTCGTAGGAGGCTTTCTACTCGTTGCTCCTTGGATTTATCTCAGTTCTTTCTTAACTACTGTTAGTTTAATTTGCATATGTGGATCATATTAGTTATAGTTAGCACTGTGGATTGGATGTACTATTACGGTTTAGACATAATTTCGTGATTTCGGGCGCGGCATGTTTTTACCATCATAAAAATAATTGCGAAAACGTTTTCAAAAGCAGAGTGCCGTGTGGGCACAGATTTTGTAATCCTTTGGATTTATCCTTTCCAAACGATGTCACCGCTCTCTTGTTGGATGTGTAATTGTTTTAAAAATTGGGGGTCGGGTGGACACCGTTTGCAAAATCGTAGGTAATTACTTCTCCTGCTCTATGTTTGATGACGACTGTATGGTTGATGGTTGGTATTGTAAATGGGACGCCGTGCATATACAAAGGAGACTCTGTCCGATTGCAGAGTGAATTTGTATATGTGGCGGTCTGTCGCGCACCGGGGGCGAGGTTGATCTTCACGTGTGAAGAAAATAAAATATAATACTCATTTTTCCGCTTATACTAAGACCTCCCGGGGCGTGACAGTTGCTCCACTGCACGAGCACTTCGGTGGTCGCTCTGTTCCCTCGCTTCGCCAACCTCCTTTCTAATATTGCCTCAGGTTCGGTTAAGAGCTACCCTTCATCTCCGACTGTTGCTAAGTTTGGTGTTGCTTGAACCTCTGCTATTGGCCCTTTTTTTTAGTAGTGAGACATGGAACACAGGGTGTATCCTCGACCCTTCAGGTAATAGTAACCTGTAGGCGACTTGCCCAACACGCTCTACAATCTTGAATGGTCCAAAATACCTCACACTCAGTTTAATATTTTTCCTTATGGCTACTGAGGATTGTCGATACAGTTGAAGTTTGAGGTAGACCCAGTCTCCTTCAGCATATTCTTTTTCCTTTTTATGTCGGTCGGCTTGTTGTTTCATCCTATTATGGGCGATTTGAAGCTGATCCTTTAATTCCCTAGTTAACTGTTCTCGCTCCCTCGCACACCCTTTGAACTCGAGGGCGGTAGTTGTATCCATTGCGACCACCGGATGGTTTAGGGCGGTAGTCCATACAGTGCCTCATATGGTGTCATGCCGATCGAGGAGTGGAAATTGTGCTATACCACCATTCTGCCAAGGCTAACCAGGAGTGCCATTTCTTTGGGTGTTGAAAACACAAGCACCGTAAGTATGCCTCTAGGCACCTATTTACTCTTTCGGTCTGACCATTTGTCTCAGGATGGTAAGCTGAACTCATATTTAATTTGGTCCCTATATGCTTGAATAAGTCCCTCCAAAATTGACGGGTAAAAATCTTGTCTCTGTCGGAAACAATACTTCTTAGGCACCCGTGCAATTTACCCACCGTTCTTAAAAATGCCTCAGCTACTTCTGATGTAGAAAATGGATGCTTGAGAGACAAAAAATGAGCATATTTTGTGAGTCGATCCGCCACCACCAATATGGTATCCTTCCCTTCAGATTTTGGAAGTGACTCTATGAAATCCATACTCACACTCTCCCAAATTTGACCGAGAATAGGTAGGGGTTGTAATAAACCTGAGTAAGGTGATCCATCCACCTTATTTTGAGAACACACTGCACAATTCTTAACCCAGTTCTCTACATCTTTTCTTATCCCGGGCCAATAAAAGTGTTGCTTGATCCGTCTATAGGTATTATGAATTCCAGAGTGGCCTCATAACGCGGAATTATGCATTTGTTCCAATATTCTCTCTTTTAAGCCCCCGGATCCCCCGATTAACAACCTTCCCTTGTACCTCAACAACTCGCTGCCATGTGTCATGATCGCGGGTGGTCGGTTGAAGAATTAGCTCATGTATTAAACCTTCGCACACAGAGTCCCCTTTATAACTATCCGCAACCTCTCGTGCCCACTCGGGTATAACCGTTGAAATTGCTAATGCAGATCCTTCTTCACCATCCATTCTGGATAACGCATCCACTGCAGCATTTTCCTTCCCCTTTTTATATTGGATAACATAGTCGAGCCCCATAAACTTAAGCATCCCTTTTTGTTGCATAGGTGTAGAGATCCTCTATTCTAATAAGTGTTTCAAGCTCTCATGATCCATCTTGATTATGAATGCCTGGGGACTCAAATAGTGTTTCCATTTTTGCACAGCCATGAGTATAGCAAGGAAAGGCCTGAGGGTTACGGGCCCAGGTAGCCCAGACATTTGAGGCGATGCGGCGCCAGGAAGAGAACATGGAGCGCGTAATGCGCATGCTTGAGCTGAGAGCACCTCCCGGGGTATCGCCAGTAGTACTCCCGGCCGCGACATCGGCAATTTCAACCCTGATCGCACCACTGATGGTGCAGAGGCAGCGAGAGGGTGCTGACCGGTTGTTTTATTTCATCCAGTTCTATCCCCTGCAGATTTCGGGATCGAGTTGGAGCCTCAGGAGGCCGAGAACTGGATTACTGCTATGGAAAAGTTATTGAAGGTTGTTTGTCCAGGAGAAACATCAGGCGCATTTGGAGATGCCCTTTTGGTTAGGGACGCCGAGAGTTGGTGGCGTCGAGTTCGTCCTGATGGACTACCGGGAGCGCAGTTGATGACCTGAAGCGAGTTTCTGCGACAGTTGAGCAATGTACCCTTTGTCGCCAGGATGAGGCCCAGAAGGTTGATTATGTTGAGAGGGGACTGCATCAGGATATCTATCACCTAGTGCATGTTCGATGAATTGACCGAGGATCAGTGATCACGTCCAGGAGGGACGAAGAGCGTGTGACCAGCTCCAGTGAGAGACGTCCAGCATCGTCGGGTTTTGGGATAGTTGAGTGGATCGAAGATCGCCATGATTCAAGTCTCAGGATCATGGGTCACAGAGAAGACAGAGACCAGGAGGTTCTTGACAGTGTAGGCACCAGCAGCAACGCCAGGACGTGAGTGCCTTTTGCGTGAGCCGCATTCATCGCCAGGATAGTGGATCACGTCTCACCAGGTGTGGTTTTCTGTGTGGTCATCGGGGTTAGAGCATGGTTGATGCTGACACCGCATGTGTGTGCTTCAGTGAAGCAGGGGTAGCTTCACGTGGGCCAGAGTTGGGACTGTTGGCTTGGGCACGTGAGGATCAGGTTCCAGATCACGTGTAGCACATGGATGAGTGTGTCAGCCCTGCCCAGTACAGATAGGATTTTGGATTTGACCACTGAGTTTAGTCCTCCAACGGTTTTGAGATGTTGTTATGGGGTTGGGTGGATTTTGGCTATCCCAATTTATGCTAGTATGGATTGTCGAGAGAGGACAATGAACCTCCGTAGACCTGGTCAGGAGGAGTGTGTCTCGAGGGAGCTAGACCACGGCGGAGTTGAGTCGTGGCCGTATCGCGTTGCTAGTGACTTGTAAAGGAGGTGCCTACGGCGGCACCGGGATTAAGGAATGTCCTTAACGTTGTATTAACCGGTGTGAGTCTACTTGAGCTGTTATGAAGCCGCCGTTTAGTGAAATGGAGATCGAGACGGTGATTGACGTGGTTTTGGAAACTGCGCCAACTTCGGTAGAACCTCTTGGAGTATCACTCGGGACAGAGAGTGGAGTGATAGCGTAGTTGCGGATTCGGATGGATCGAGAGGTCCGTGTGACCAGTGCTACGTCGTGGGAATACGACAGTGAGCATGTGAGAGTGATAGCTTATGGAACCTTACAGCTGAGGGCTGTGCCCTGTTAGTGTTCTAGACCCGGTATGGGCTTTCTAAGCTTGCCTTGCGGTCAGGTGGATTGACTGAGACCCTGCGGCCTTTAGGATTTGAGGAATCAAGTGTTCCAGTTATGTTGGACGGGTTGGTAGTAGTACCCGTTGAGGGTATTTGGATCTACTTCTGAGGCGGCATAGAGCATGATGAGCACTTGAGGATAATGCTGCAACTTCTGTGAGAGGAGAAGTTGTTTGCTAAGTGAGAGAGTTGCATTTGACTCTGAAGGTTTTGTTTTTAGACCTTGTGCTTTCAACTGCAAGAGTATTAGTAGACCTAGCGAAGAGTGATGCCGTTTGGGATTTTGCCTAGACCTATGTTAGTGACAGAGGTCAAAAGCTTTTAGAATTAAACAGGGCTAGTGTAGCTATGAGGAGGTAAGCTGAGGAGGATACTAGCACGGATGTGAATGTTGCCTGTGATAGAGAGAGAATTGAGTTATTTATGGATCCTCGAACCTGAAGTACTTGGATACTCAGGAAGAGTTTGGTTTGAGGCAACGCCGGTGGGCAGAGTTATTGGAGTTATATAATTGATTGGGTATATCATTATCCCGGTGGTGACTCTATGGTCTTGGACGCCTTGTTTAGGCGAGCTGTGTACCTTGGAATAAGATGATCGATCAATGGGTGCCCCTTTGGAACTTAGAATTGGGAGCTAAGGGTTGAGCTTTATTCCCGATGTGGAACTTCTTCCCCTGTGGATGGATACAAGAGTTGTATCTGTGGGACTTGAATATTGGTTGCAATGGAGCAACGAGGGTGTTGTGCCCTTGGAAATCTTGAGTGGTGGAAGCCTTTTTCCGCAGGGATTGTAGATTTGAGCATGCGCGGGGAGTTTGGTCTGCGAGTTTTATCTGCCTGGAAGAAGTGTTTTTGGTCCCTTGCATGATTTGGTTTGCGCTTCATGAAGTTGCATGAGGATTGGAGCTTTTAGGAGCGACCGATGCAATTATTGCCGGTGAGGCAGAAGAGTTTTGTAGACGGATTATACCTTTGGACAGGGTCCCGGGGAGCTTTTGTTGAGTGCGAACGGCCACCTGAGAGCCTGATGATGAGTTAGGGATCCCCTATTTCCCCATTTGATTGAGCCGCCTTTCTGAGTTATAGATTTATTCTGGTTTCGAGGACGAAACCCTTTTAAGGAGGGGAGAGTGTAGAATACCGGGTTTCGGATGGCGCGCCGACTTCGCAAGATGGCGTGGTGCGGAGGAATTGCCTCGGGCATGTTGCTTATGTGTTACTAATGATGTCGGGTTGTTTCGGATCAACGCGGAAGCCCCAGCTTGATTCGGGGTTTTTTCGGGCACTGTGCGCCGATTGAGGACTGGATTTGGGAATACCGACTCCACAGTGGAGTGCAGGAAATTCGGGTACACTTGGAACAGGCATGTTTTCAGATTACAGCGGAGTTCGGGAGGTTCCGGGCTGACGTGGAGGACCCGAAGGCAAAAAGTGAGTCGGAACTGACAATTTTGGAGCCGGTTTTTGGATTGAGCACCCCGACTCAACGGTTGAGCTTTTTGAGGAGAAAAAGCTGTGGACATGTGTATTTTCAGATTACAGCGGAGTTCGGGAGGTTCCGGACTGGTGCAGAGGCCCCGAGGGCAAAAAGTGACTTGGAGTTGGCTTAATTTGGAGTAATTAATTAATTATTTAATTAATTTAAGTGTGTTGTCTGTGAAGAAACAAGGTAAAGAAAGAAAGAAAAAGAATGGGATTGGAATTAAGGGGTGAGTTGAGATATTTGTTAGTGGAGCATTAAATGAGGCCAGGAGCATTAAATGAGGCCAACTACCACATTAATTAGGCACTTCCTAAATTATGAAGCTCCACGTCATCACCTCCCTCCCCTGTTGAAGCAGAGGATTGAGGAAGAAGCAGAGGAAGTGGAGAAGTGAGAAGAAGAAGGTTGAGATGAGAGAGAGATGGGTGGATGAGTATTTGTTGATGTGTTCTTTCGGCTAGAGGTCGCATGGAGCGAGCGCGCGTCGAGCTCGGCGAGGTAAGCTACAGTTTTTTTATGTTTGGAGAGAGAGAGCTTGGTTTGGGTTTTTATTTTTGGTTTTCCTGTGTGGAGTTGCCTTTGGAGTAGGTGTGGATTTGAGTTGGCTGTGTAGGTGTAGGAGTTGGAGGCTTGCTGTCCTTGTTTGGCAGACAGCAAGCAGCAAGGGAGCGCGCGGGGGTGCGGCAGCGCAGCAGGCGGGCGCTGCGCGGGCGCCTCACGGGCGCCGCTCGGGCGAGCAGCAGTGCGCCCAGGGGCGCGCGCGTAGAGGCCTGGGCCACTGCGCGGCGGGCCCATGCGCCGCGCAGCGCGCCCAGGGCGCCATGCAGCTGCAGTGGCAGCGCCATGCGGCTGCAGCGCGGCAGCTGCAGTGGCGCCGCGCAGCAGCTGCGGCAAGCGGTGGGCACCGTGCGGGCAGCGGCAGGACCGCGCGCTTCGGCGTGCGCAAGGTGCATTTTGCGCGACGTTTTCGTCGAACCCCGTGGCTTTTCTCCTTGCCATGGACGCGCGTAAATTTCTTTTTGGCGGTGCTTATCTGACTGTTTTCCTTTGTCCTCTCTCTGTGTTGGTGCAGCAGCTTGGGTGCTCGCGGCGAGCTCGGTGCCGCGCGAGCAGTTGGTGCCGACGGTGACGGCACGTGGAACACCAGCAGATTTTGGAGCCGCGGCAATGTGGGAGCCTTCACTTCTTGAGAGTGTGCTGTGGAGTTGTGATTTGTGGTGGATTTTTGTTGAATGAAGTAATGGGATGTAGCTTGGCTTTGTGTAATTGTGGGTGTACTATGAGAGCATTACAATTGGAGAGTGTTGTAGGAGCTCATGGGTATGTGTTGTGGATTATTATTTGGGCACTGTGAGACCTTGGTGGTGGATGTTTAGTGTTTTTGTGGTGTGGGTGCAGAGGGTTTTAACTTGAGTGTAATAGAAGATGGTTTTATGTGTTTTATTTGTGCAGCTTGTGGGTTGTGGGTGGACTTATGTGGTTGAGGTATATGGAAGCAAATATTTCTTTTTGTGCTGAAGCTTAGTGTATAAGTGTTGTGGAGGACTTCATGTGAGCCTTCTGTGATCTCTGCGTATGTGTGTTACATTAGTGCGTTTGGTGTGTGCAGGGGAGGTGCAACCTGAGTGTGTGGTTGGAGGTGTGTAATTGTGGTTAAGTGAACTTTAATTATTGTGTGCTAATGGAGCTTTAAGTGAGCTGTTGGAGACTCTTTGGAAGCAGATGGTGTTGTCGTGTACTTGAGCCCGTGTTGCACTGTGATTTGACCGAGGAGTGAGCCGTTTGCGCGCAGAATTTGTGAAGACTCGAGGGTAATTTATTCGAGCTTCCGGAGATTTTTCCAAGTACGCGGCAGGCTGCGCGCGCGGCGCGTTTTTCGGAGTTTCATCAGTTCGAGGTTTCAGCACTACACCAACTTCAGCGTTGCCTGCGGAATGCGTTCCAGGTGGGTTGGAATTTCTTCGAAATTTATGGAATGCCCTCTAATGCTTCTGTAAGCATATTGATCATGTTTAGCTTACTTCTTGTATATTGATAATCTGATAGTTGCCTAAAAAATTGTAGAAAGACTTTTATGAGCCCCAGACATTTTTTAGTATGATCTAGAGGTTATTTGACACTAGACTGTGCATTCTTTTGAGTTTCAGGTTGCATCTGGACCTTCAAAATATTTTAGTATCCCGCTTTAAGTAAAACTCCGCTTTAAAAGGATTTTTTTTTAAATATTGAGAACACTATGAAAGGTCCAGATTGTTCGAGTTGCATGAGTACTCGTGCCAGAGGGCCGAGTATATTTTTAGAGCATCATGTGTTGAGTTTCTAGTGTCATGAGAGTTTTCTTCCTTGTTGGGATGGTTCTAGATCCTGGGTTGTGTTTCTGATTTAGTGGTGGAGGTGGTTCTCCCACTTAGCTTTGAGGATCTTGGGGTTCTGGCAGATCGAGTCGTGGAGGTTTCCCGACTCAGCCATGGTCGTGCATTATCAGATTGAGTCGTTGAGGGTTCTCCGACATAGCTGTGAGAGTTGTTGGGCTATTCCTGATTGAGTCGAGGTTCTTTTTCCGACTGAGTTGTGCTTTGAGCTTTGAGATGCCGATCTGTTTGATCGTGGACTATAGCCTGCATGTGCCGCTTATTGAGACAGTGAGACAGATGTGATACTTGAGTTCGGTGGGGTCGCTCCCCTCGAGCTACGCCCCGGGTGCGATGATGATACCGAGCCTGACGAGGCTGCGATGATGCGACTAGTTGATACACTAGAGTTCGTTTGAGATAGTCCGTGTGGGACGCCCTACGTAAGTCCCGTCCCAGTGTGGATGAGGTGGCAGTAGGTTTGGCGCAGGCTTGACTGGACCCTATGAGGCAGTCATTGAGATTGGGTGATATGAGAGAGTGATGGCATAGCATGTTCATTGATGAGTTTCCCTTTGAGCATAGTACTTGAGGCATATTATTAGCAGTGTTAGTGTATGCATAGCAGGGTCAGAGTGGAGTACCTTCAGCATGATGTTGCTACTTTTTAGCTGTAGTTCCTTTCCTGCTTTTCCTTTATCTATCTATCTGCATACCTATCTGTTTTGCCTCCAGTAGACTTAGTGGGCATACCGTGGAATTTGGGACGGTACCCACTGAGATCTGCCTTCTGCAGTAGATCTCACACCCGCTGCGGTGACAGGTTGAGGCAGCTGTTCCGGCTTGGTTCGCGCGGAGACAGCAGATCGAGGTGAGGACGCGGCCGATTAGTTCCTTACCAGCATTGAGAGTCTAAGGTAGATGTACCCGATGTATTTTATGTTTCCACTTTTGTACTGGACATTCTGAGTGACTTGTAAGGATAGTACTTGTATTATTCTTATGAGACTATGTACTTTGAGGTTTTGTATATTAGTGGAGTTTTTACTTTCCCAGATGTTCAGTTTTATTCTATAACTTCTGGTATTAGTTTCAGCTCTGATACATGTTTTTAGTTATAGATCTGACTTGCAGGATAGACGCTTCGTCTGTGCGGCAGTTTCCCGTACAGATGGCGGATCTGTTGGCGAGCCCGGGGCGCAGTTTCGACCCCGGGGCGTGACATTCATTTTGATCTGGTGATAACCCGACCTCAGGTCTATCTTCAAAAAATAGCTCGAACCCCCTAATTCATCCAGTAGATCATCTATGATCGGAATCGAGAATTTATCCTTCACGGTCTACTTTTTAAGTTGCCTATAGTCGATGCACATCCGCCAACTTTCGTCTTTCTTCTTTACAAGCAAAGCAGGCGATGCGAAGGGCCTCTTGCTTCGCCGAATTATAGAGTTATCCAACAATTCCCTAATTTGTCTCTCAATCTCTCCCTTTTGTTCATAAGAGTATCGATATGTCCTCACATTCACCGAAACACTATTGCTTTGTAATGGAATTTGATGGTCCTGAGATCTTGGTGGTGGTAGTGTTTTTGGTTCCAGGAAAACATCTTGGTAATGCTCTAAAACTTGCTGTAGCGTTGGGTGAATTGGTGTATCTTCTCCAGCACCCTTTGAACTTGCATCGCTATTTATAAGATAACACTCTCCATTACCCATCTGTTGATTCCACTGGGCTGCCGATATCAATTTCAATTTAGCTCCCTCTTCGATCCCCTATCACTCAAGAAGTTGGTCCTCCTTGGTAATGGTAACTGAGTTAAGAGAGAAGTCAAAGGTGACCTTACCGTAGGACTTGAGCCAATCGATTCCCAACACTATACTTGACCCTTCTAATCTGATCACTCTTAGATCCATCGTGAATGCTTGTCCTTGCATTTCCCACGAAAACTCTGGGCACTTGAGCTTACTGAGTACCTTGTGCCCATTGGCCACTGTCACCACTAAGGGTGGTACTGCCTCCATTCGTGCCTTCACTTCTCAGGCCACTCTGAGGTCGATGAAGCTATGTGTACTTCCAGTGTCTATCAAATATGATAACCGTCTTGTTTTTGGTCTCCCCTCGTATCTTTATAGTGTCCTGCGGTCTCTCGCCACTCAGGGCATGGACCGATACTCCGCTCTCCTGCAGCTCTTCGTCTATTACGGGGTTGTTTACTTCCTGCTCTTCTTATTCTATAAGCTCCTGTAAGTAGCCTTCATCATATATCTCCTTTACCCCCTCTGCTGCTTGAATGGAATTCAGTGACTTGTCAGCACAAACGTGCCCAGGAAAATATTTGTCTCCACTTCTAAAACACAATCCTGCAGCCCGTCTTTGGTCCATTAATTGCTTATTCCTTTGCTGCTGACTCACAATAGCCTTCTGTGGATTTAGGTTTGAAAGTTTGGCAGGTTCATTGAGCCGGCTGGCGAAATTTTCGGGCTGTTGTTTGATTTACGAGAACTGTTGGTAGGGCCCTCCAGGTGCCTTGGGAATGAACTTATTTCTCTTGTTAATAACAGCCAAGGCTCTCTCATGTAGTTTCGCTTGCTCGTAGGCCTTCTCCTATGTTCCCGGATGAGTTATATCGAGGAAAGGAACTAATTCTTCTTTTAGCCCATTGATATAGCATGAGATAAAATACTCTTATGTTAACAGCGAGTTATAATAAAGGAGCTGGGACCTCAGTTCTTCAAACCCTTCTTGGTAATTCTCGACTGTTCCTCCGTGCTTTAAATTAGTGAATTCTCTAATTAAATACTTCTCACCCACTTGTGCGAACCTCTTGCATATTGCCTTGGCAAACTCGCCCCAAATTACAATTTGCTTGTTAATGAAGTTTCCTTGCTTCCATACTCTTGCCTTGCCCAGTAAATGCATAGTGGCACACCCTACCCACTGTTGCTGAGGGATCTGGTATAATTCAAAATAGTACTCGCAATTTTTGACCCACCCTCGGGGGTCTTCTCCTACGAATGTGAGAAAATCCAACCTTGGATAAGGTACGTGTTGATTATGGTTGAAACTTCTAATGGCTCCATGTGGCGAATACTTTTCTTCTAATTCTTGCTGCCTTACCGGTGTTGGTAATATGCCTTTACCCCTTTCTTCTCTTGTGTTTATCGGTGTTTGAACTCCTATTGGCCTGAATCTTTGTGGGTTCCTTTGCTCAGGTGGGTTTGTCATGGGATGCGACTTGAGTGGAGGTGGCTTGGTTGAAAAAAGCTTCAGCAGCTCCTAATGTCTCCTAGCGGCTTCAGTTTGTATGGTTTCGTATTGCTTCTGGCCGGTATCTCTTACCTCTACGAGCTGGTGGGTTAACCCCTCAATAATACTCTGGTATTCTGCTCCTAACTCTTGTAGCCTCTCTTCTAAAAAATTGATGTGATCATTGAGGTCTCTAAGTCGGGTGCCTTCGGCCATCCCTATCTCCTCCAAATGATACTTGGGGTTAAATTTAAACTTGTTCTTCCCCTTTCCCCCTATCTTGGATCTATAAGTTAAATATTAATTCCCTCGCTGGATTTCTGGCCCATTATTGTTGTGGGTTGCCTGTGATGTATCTCTGAGGGTTATTCATCTCATCTCCCAGATCTGGTCACTGATCTGCTAGTAGCACAGAGATCTACTCGTGGTTTATCTCCACAAGGTTGAGGTTAGATCTGTGATGCAATTTTATCTCTGATTCCCTGGGATCCAACCGCTTTGATACCAAATGTTACGTACCTGACTCGACGCAACCATCAATGATGATATTACTCTGAGACTCGGAAGGCGTCGAGGATGATGGACTCCACTACGCTGGCTGATCCACACACAATGCAGAAAAAATAAAATAGGAAAGGAAGGCGAGATTGGTAAGGGAAGATGAAGAAGAGAAGAGATTAGATCGAGGAAGAGGGAATAAAATGGGATAAAGATGAGAGGGAAAGATACGAAGAAATGTTTCAATTATTAAAAGTTGTTTTCCTTCGGTTACATCTGCCTTCTTATTCTCCTAAGCCTTGTACCAAAATGTAAAAATTACTAATTCTTATGACTCTAAACTAACAAAGTAGTATAAAAGGAAATTGGGCTGTTTGGATCCATTTATTTACAAACTGGGCCTCCCCTTGGGCCAAGTGGACCTCTCTGAAGCCCGGCTCGGACTCCTTAACAGCATTCTCACTCGGACTCCTTAACAGCATTCTCCACTAAGAAGGTCTGGAACTGTGGTGACCCGGATTTCTGCAGGGCTTCTACAGTGTGACCAGCAGCTTCTGGAGGCCTATGTGACGTGTCGGCGGTGTTGGTGCACCAATTGGGCACAAGTGGTGGACTCAGTGTGTTAAATGGATCACAAGAGTAATCAGTTGACCTCGTCGGATGTCTAGAGGTGGTTTCGCGTGAAACGGATATCAAAATTGGACTCAGCGCAAAGTTTGGACAAAAGAACACCATTCCGGATGCCTTCGGCAATTTTTAGAGTTGGAATTTGGCAAAACGGACAGCGGATTTGGATTCAGCGCGCGAAAACGATGAAAATGGATTATTTATTTATATTTTTCGGAGCCCGGATGCCGTGCACGGATTACGAGGCAGTTGGCACTGTTCGGGCGGCCGGGGGCGCCGTCGGCGGCGGCGTGCAGCGGCGGAGAGCGGCGGAGCGCGGCGGCGCGGGCTCGGGCAGGCGGCGGAGCGGGCGCGGGCAGGGCGCGGACGCGGGCAGGCGCGCGAGCAGGCACACGGGCGCGCGGGCAGGCGCGCGGTGCACGGGGGCATTGTGCCACGTGGCGTTTTTCTATTGGATTGGGTGCGGACACGTGGCGGGCTTATATTGGTCGGTGCAGTGGACTTGGCCCACGGAACAGGTGCGGCCAGCCTCGGGGCGCGTGCGTGCACAGAGAGCAGGCGGCGCAGGCGCGCGCTGACCGCGGTTTCCCGCGCTCGGGCTCGCCACGCGTCGGCGTCCGCGGGTGGCCACGCGGCGCGAGGCTGGAGGCTGGTTTGGCTGTACGCTGTGCGGGGATGACGTGTCGCAATCACAGCGAACCGGGCGCGCGTTGGACGGTAGATCGGGTGTCACTGTTGGCGCCCGAATCTTTCGGGCGCCCGGAAAATGTCCCCCAATGTGCCTTTTTCATCCGGATTTCAGCCTATAATGAGGCAGCAGGGGCCTTATGTGCAGTTTTTTTGGCATTTCTGGGAGCTTTCCTGTGAGCGGAGACTTCTACTTCATCTCCTCAACCCTTCGATGGATTTTCGGTATTTTTGGAGAGCGCGCCATCGGCGTTTACTGCGACGCGGCGCACATCGACGCACCTTGGATTTTTGGCTTTTACCGCCGCTCTTCAGTCTGCGAGGCACACTGGATCACCCCGATGGAATTTCGAGCCAATATTAGCGGCAGCGCGTTCATAAGAGGTAAGGCTTCGTTTTCCATGTTGATCACTTCTCCGCATTTCGAGTTTTTGGCATAGTTACCGCGGTGTTTTGGTGACCCCTTTTCTATTGTGAGAGTTTGGACAGCGGAGGCTTGTCAATTTTCTATCTCGACCTACGAGCATCGGAATGAGGCGTTTAAGGACTCGATTGACATCTAATCTTCGAGAGGAACGCGCTCATATTTTCATGGGATTTTTCTGACGATTCTTCGAAGGTGAGATTTAAGCTTCTTTGGGGTTGTATCCCGCAGTTTTCACAGTATTGTGGATTGCCGACGCACTACCTTGTTTAATTTGTATCTTGGTCTACAGGTGTCGGATCGGGGCATATAAATACTCGTTTTGGGGCTACTCGTCGCGAGGATCGCAACCGTGAATTTTCTGGAATTTTTGGAGCACTTCTTGGAGGTGAGAATGTCCTTCTTGTGCTGTTTGGGAAAAACAGCAATGCTGTTGGTGTACATTTTGGGGTATGATTAGTGAGTTGTGTTGTGATTTTGATTATTGTTGTGGTGTTACATTGTTGGGGTGATGTTGTTTGGATTCGAGGCTTGCGCGGCATGTACCGAGGATGCGGGTTCAGTAGATTATGTTAGCAAGCGGCCACGCTCTTCACCGACTTCAGCTTTGCCTGCGGAAAGCGTTTCAGGTGGGTTGCTTCATCTCCAGAACCGGTGGACGGTTCTCTAATTCTTGTATTAGAATGCATGCATGTTTAGGGTACAATAATTGTATGTTATTGTGAGGTAAGCTAGGAAGGATGATTGTATAAGGGAATTGCAAGATTTAGATATTCATGATGATGAATAGTAAATGCTTACCTAAGGGATTTACCCTATGTGATTGTTAGCATGCTTGTTTAATTGTACAATATTTAGCATCAAGATGGAAGCTTGAGGAATGGCCTAGATAATGAAGATTGATATACCATAGTAGTGACCTTTTAGCATGCCTTGTTGCACATAGTCTTTTATGTTATGATTACTCGATGGAGTAGGAGGCTATATCTATGTGCGGGTATTATTCTGATCATTCTTTTGATGGACCCTGGATTGTGGACAGGCGTAGTTCATTAGGGATTCTGGCATGTTGTTTATTCCTAGTGGATCTATTATATGCTTTACTCCCTTACATTTTCTTGAGGACATTTGCATGCTTGTATGGACATCTAGTTAGGCCATCTTTTACTGCTACACTACTTTTTGGAACTTGACTTAGGAGAAACCATGTTATTCCTTTCTCCTTCTTTGTTAGTCAGGCAGTCTGTGTTGCTCGGGTGCGAGCAGGGGTTGGGGTAGTGTAGCCGGGACATTGGTGTCAGGGATGGGTTGTGCTGGATTGAGGCTGGAAGGGTTTTGCGGTGACCGCGGACTTTAGGTGGTCGACCGGAGGTCGGTTTTTGATTATGGTTTGTGGGGCATTGCGGCAACCGCGGATATTGGGCGGTTGACCGGATATTTGTTTATGCATCTGATTGAGGACCGAGGCTTTCTTTAGTGGTTGAGCTTTCCCATTTTGATCAGAGTCATGATCCAGTCCTGCTGATTTATACTACTATTATACTTATTACTAAGGCACTTTACTCGTGTGGGTCGCTCCTCTCGAGTGCTACTCCGGAGTGTGCGTTATACATACTTTGAATCCTTGAGACTCCTATCCCCTATCGGTGTTATGTGTTGGCCAGCATACCCGATTTGGCAGGCACAGCAGGCAGTACCAGTTTTATTGGTGGCACTATATTGGGGTTATTACAGGCATTTACTTTATTGTTGCACTCGTGTCAGGGGGACTGAGTGGAGTCTAGTAGCTGTGTTAGACCAGTGCTAGTCTTGTTGGGAGCCGTTTGGTTTGACGGTGGTCCCGTGTTGTTGTGAGTACCTTGACCGTTGTGTGAGAGGTTGAGCATCTTGAGTCTATCCGTTGTGAGAGGGAGCGTGGATTTCGACTATAGCCTGCATGAGACACTACTCGATAGCGAGTTAGTCCGTTTGGACACCCTACGTAATTCCTGCCCGGCAGTGGGAGGTGGTTGTAGGTGGGCGCAGGTTTGACTGGACCAGATGTGGCAGTCAGCTCGATTGGGTCGATTGTGCACTTTATGTGCTAGTGGTAGCATATCCTTCATTGGTTCTCCCCTTTTGAGCATTTAGATAGAGGCATGGTAGCTGTTGAGTGTCTCCAGCTTTCTTGTTCAGTTTTTACTGCATTGGTTATCTTATGCCTCTAGTGGACTTAGTGGGCAGATCGTCGGGCCTGGCGGTGGTACCCACTGAGAACTCCCTTTTTGGTGTAGTTCTCACACCCATTGGGGGTTTTCCCCCTCCATTTCTTTTCTCTCCTTGTTTTGCAGAGTCTTAGCGGGTGTTGCTGATTCTGCGGTTGTTGATCGAGGCGAGGGAGTCGCGAGCTAGATCCCTACCCATCGTTGGAGAGTAGCGGTACCCCTTCAGAGGAGATCTTCAGTAGATTAGTTATTTTATTTCCTCTTTTGAGAGACTGATGTAGTGAGGATATGATATGTATTGAGTGCATGTACACTGATGTATTTATTGGAGATACCTCCCTGTTGAGTTCTGGATTTTGTATCTGAGGATATTGTATGATTATCTTTTTTGGGATATGGACATTATTGTATTATTTCCAATTGTACAGTGGTTGATTTTAGTTTTACAGCAGATTTTCATTTATAGCTCTGATATCTGTTAGCTGTAGTACCTTTTCTTGCAGGTTGGACGCTTCGCCTGTGCGGGGTTTTGCATAGGCGGCGGATCTGTTGGCGAGCCCGGGTCGCAGTTTCGACCCCGGGGCGTGACAGATTAGAGTGGTATCAGAGCCTAGGTTGTAGGTCATGGTGGACTTAGAACCCCTAGGCTTATGGTTTGACCCTTGGATGACTTCGTGAGAGTCGTGATTTTTAGCGAGAGTCCTGATTGAGTTTTATACCTCTCCCAAGGGGCCGGAGGAGTGATCGGTATGTTTATTCTCCTAAGTGATTATGTTGGCTGCAGACAACATAATGCTGTGGAATGGGTAACATGCTCTAGACTTTTGCTGGATTGGGTCGAGCGTTGTTGTGTGTTGTTTTGCAGTTTCGTCGTGGCGAGCTGTCTCCCCGACGCTGGGTTTTGACCCATGTGCATCCTGTCACAGCAGTTGAGCTTTAGCAGTTGGTTTTGGGCCGGATACCCGGATTGAGGTCAGAGAGCTCCGGACCCAGATGACAGGATCGTCAGAGGCATATCAGCAGCAGAGTGAGCAGCTGGTCTAGGTGACACAGTTGTCGGAGCAGTGAGCAGCTCGACAGTGCTTTCCTTCTGAGATCACCTGGTTGTAGTATCCTCAGCGGTAGTGAATTCTGTGGCGCCGATGGAGTGAGTAGCACCCTGCGTGCCAATATTTAGCGCCGAGGCACCGAGGCAGGGTGGATTGTTGACAGCTGGTGAGCTGAGGGGACGTGATCGATCTAGTGAACCAGTTTTGGCAGATGAACCACCCCAATTCGTGGTTGGTGATATTGGAGAGACAATTTGGGAGCCTCCTTGTGCCGAGGGTTTACGCAGTTGCTGAACTGCGGCTCCAGGTTTTGAGGGACGAGGCACATAGGATATGTGTGGTTGGGAGTGGATTGCACCAGGATATCTTTCAGTTCAGTTGGTCCCCCTGTTATGGATTATTGATGCCTCGATGGTGTAGGCATTGTGTATGGAGCGTAGCGCTGCAGTTCCTTTGGATAGGGATCTGCCGCCAGAGGCGAGTTCTGGATATTGGTGCTTGGCGCCGGGTGATGGAGGACAGATCGACCGGCAGAGGCATTTCTCATTTCTTTTCCTGGATAGCGAATTTTCGAGATGCCGGAGATCGGATGGACCCCAATGGCAGCATCAGCATCTAGATCAGAGTGGCGCGGCGGTAGCATGGATTGGTGATCTGCGGAGGGCCGCATTCGTCACCCCAGTGTGTGCAGAGACAGAGGTTGTGCTCCCCATGTGGATAGTCTTGATTTTCAGGCAGACTGAGCGACGACCACTTGGATTGAGCGGATGAATCTGTGCCGCCCGGTTGGAGGGCGCCACAGCAGTGGATCAGGTTGTCGCAGGTGTGATTTCATCACAGCAGTCGGAGTTAGAGCAGGTTGCATTTCTGCATGGACTAGAGATAGAGTCGTTACCACATGCACTTGAGATACAGGTTTTTGTTGTTGTTGTGCATGTGGAGGAGGCTTTTGGATCATGTCCAGTGCAGCTGAGACCGCGAGTTACCGGCAGGCTTATTGGTAATTGTGGCAGTTCGGTGTTTTGACCTAGTGCTTGGGTTTTGGGTTGGCACCGTGCCATAGGATGTTTGACTATGGAGAGAGAGGACTTTGACCTTCTGCGAGGCAGACGAGAGAAGGCTTGGTTGTTGAGATTGTTAGAGCACACAGGTTATAGCGACAGTGTGAGAGGTGCTTACGGCGGCACCGGGACTCGAGGATATCCCTGTTGCCCACAGGATCCCGGGTGTGATTTCACCTAAGCTGTTGATGATACCGCCGGTTAGGGAGATAGAGATTGCGGTTGACGTGGTTCGAGGAACCGCGCCACCCTCGACAGCACCTCATTGGATATCGCCAGTGGAGTAGTTGGGGAGCTGACGACGCAGCCGCAGGATCTGATGGATCGAGGGGTCTGCTCGACCTAGTGCCACGCCGTTGATACACGGTGGTGATACCACGTCTTGGATACACGATGATGAGGGTTCGTTGTGACTTGAGCACAGGCAGGTCCGGGTAGTATTTAGGACCTTTTGATGGAGTCATACTCCGGCAGTTATTCGTCTGCGATGCCTGTACCTATTTGGATTTATACAGCTACGAATTTTGCCAAGACGGCGTTCAGGACCCGGTAGGGGCATTATGAACTCATAGTGAGGCCAAATGGATTGATTAATGCCCTATTGTCTTATGATTTGAGGAATTGTGCTCCAGCTGTACTTGATTGGATTGGTAGCAAGATTCTCCAGGGATATTTTGATTTACTCCCTGAGTGACTTGGAGTAAGAGGAGCACTTATGTCACGCCCCGAGATTCGAAAGTGGGTCTAAATTTTTTTTTTTTTTATCAGAGTTAAAACTTGAACTCTCCAAGGCGTGAACAAACCGCCACACATATAGAAAAGTCTCTGTATCTCCAACAGAGTCTTCCCTATATGTGCTCGGCTAACAGATACAGTCAATCAGAGTAGATACAAGATAGATATACTAATTAAGTTCTACTCCATTACATCCACAAGGTTCCAGAGTTATTACAATCCAGTTTCTCAAAATGGAAATATCAGTTATAAGTTTTACTAAAACCAAAAAGGGTACATCCTACCAGGGTCAGTCTATCTCACGTCCTCACACAGAGCGTCCAAAAGTCCCCCCACCCGAAGGACCTGAAAAACAGTCACCCGAGGGTGTGAGACACACCGGAGTGTATCCCAGTGGGCACGACGGGCCGGGAAATAGCAAGCCGTACCTACTGGATATAATAATAAGCGGATAGCAAAAGTAGGATATACTGCAACTGAAAGGTATAATTCAAATATGTACCATTAATCATGGATTAATCAACAGAGCAGTGTAATCATATATAAAGCTGATCATGCTATAACTGATAATCTGACAAGTAGGAAATAACAAAGATCATGCGTCAAAGGTGTCACCACAAATATACCCAATCGAATGCCACTGTTGGCCACAAGGGCCTCAGGCTAAACTGCCATGGAGCATATGACCTCAGGCTAAACCACTTTTGGTCACACAATCAAGCTATCATAACCCCACTAGGCTCACGGGTCGATCAGACCTCTCTACCGGTAAAGAACACCCACACGGTGGCCAAACCGTCGGTGTGCGTGACGAAAAGCTTGGCTCGACGGCGATCATAATGCTGATGCTCAAACCATGGTCCACTGACCACATAGACGGCAAGAAGCCGAGGAAAATCCCCACTGGGATACTAGTATAACATGCCACATGCTGAAGTAGTATCTCCTATTCTAAATATGCAGTGAAGAATAGAGATAGGTATAGAACTATGCTAGTGACCAATCAAGCATGGCATGTGTCCAGGAAATGCATATCAACTGTTGAAGAAATCATGATATAACTCAACATGATAAACAAGCAACTGCTGGAAAATAAGCATGATATGTCTCAGTAGGGTAATCAAGCAATATAGCTGTAATGACTGGATGCTGGAATGAAAGCATATAGTAAGGCTAAAGCATAGGTTCAGGGTTACACCAAGAACAGGGGTCCGACCTACCACGGCACCCAATAGGGCCGACCTGATAAAACGCGGACCGAAGATAAACCCACCTGTATATTGGAGGAACAACGACTCCACCAGAAGGTAGACGGTCACGATAACCACAAGACGGATCACGGCTGGCTCCTGACGACTGGGCCCTACAATAATACCGGGTGACAACTCAGGATCTATCAATCCTCAAAGTGCAACTAGCGCGAATTGACTATTTCGTCGATTAACGCAATATTAAGCAATTTAGCTTTTCAAGAACCCCCGAGAAACCCACTGAAAGGTTAATACTGTTTTAGAACATTTATCTAGCTTTTCTATACTGCTACAATTGCAGCAAGGCCCTCGAGTTTACTCAGAATGGATTTTATACGATAAATAACCACTGTTTTGGCTCGTTCTCTCAAACGGTAAATCATTTTTACGAGCCGTCACCTCCAGTAGATGACATTCGACTTGCTGAACGCCGTGCTCACCCATTTGTGGCAGCACGATGCCCGGGGCAAACTTCGGGCCATAATTTACTTCTCTAACCTAGCCGAAACGCATTTTCGTTTCTTCGGATCACCAAAACCCAAAATAAACGCGAGCATCGCGTTCAGTGACCCCAAATTAGCCAGGAGTACACGGTTGCAATATTTTAAACAACCCTAATACTGTTATTAAGAATTTATTGTATTTAAGCTTGATTATGACACAACTTTGCATCTATTCCTCGCATGTTAAAACTTTGTATATCAAAGTGCTTCCAAACAGTGCAAGGACACTGGGGCTCACTTCCCTTGCAGCCCAGGTCTGCTGGTTCAACCAGAACCTCAACCTTGCTCTCACACAAGTTCACAATGCACCATACACTTGTCCACACAGATACAGGTTGATCTGAAGTGAGCATCAAGCTCAGGGGACAATTCTAAGCAACTTTCATATTCACAGTTTTGTCAAATTCTGCTTGGAAGTTCTTTGAAGCATTTTGTCAAGCACTTAGTGGGCATTACTTATAGCTTTATTCACAAACCATATTTCACACTGGATCTTCGCAACCACAGCACTTGGGGCTCTCAAGCTTGGATCAAAACATTCCACCAAGTCCCTGGAGTTGTTCTCATCAACTTGGAGCAACCAAAACTCCCAGGTTGGCTCGGGTCCGAGGAAGAAGATGACCCCCTCAACTTTGAAATTCGTGATGACCCAACCGAGAGTTCTGGGGCTCAACTAATGGCACCAAAAAGTGCTAATTACATCCCTGATGCTTTCCATACCCATGCCTGGTCGACGGGATGAGGCGGCGCTGGCGGGGCACAAAGCTCCATTTCGAGCTTCAAGCCTCTAATGGCGGATTTCAACAGAGGCCATATGAGGCTCTCTAACTTGCATGGTAGGTTTCATAGGCCCATACGAAGCTTCCCGACTAACCCATCCCAACCGGAGTTGGCCGGAGCGCCGGCGGCCGCGACATGGTTGAGAATCGGATCATCTATGGCCACCAATTTTTGATGCTGCATGGATGCCATGCAAGTGCATGGGTGCACTCCTCTCACACCCAGGAACATTTCTGGGCAAGTGGCCGGCGGCGGGGAGGCGCGCCGGCGCCGGAGCAGCAAGCTCGGCCAAGTGCAAGAAACCCGAAAACTAGGGTTCCAATCTGCAACCGATTGGTTTGATCAAACTCCACCAAATTTGGTGGAGTTGATCACTGACTCCAACAGTAAAAGTCCATGATTTTAGATTCCCATTTAGTCCACTGGTTGCCGAGAAAACTCGCGGCGGAGCTCGGCTAGGTTTCCGGCCAACTTTGCTCCCGCCGGCCAACCAGGCTGCATGGGGGCTCGGGCTCGTGCAGGGAGCATCCTTAGGACACAGGGAGTCTACTGCTAATGGTCTCGGGTCCTGAGAACCATTGGTTAGGGTGCTCTTACCTTGGCCGGAGTTGGTGAAGGAGGAAGAAGCCGGTTCTTGGTTCCTTCTTCACGCGCGGCCACGGCAAGCTTCAGCAACACTCCACTGGTACAGAGGAACTCCACTGGATCTCTAGATCAAGATTTGGAAGAAGTTGGTTCCATCTTCTTCTTCCTCTCTCTCTCTCTCGGTTTTCTTCAATGGAGGGGGTGACTCCTCGGCCACCACAACACCAAGGCCTTATGAGGATTAACTCTTGGGAGTTAGAAATCCCAAGAGCCTTCCTCGTGTAACCTCCCACGAGGAAGCCCAAAAGCCAAAAGGATTTAATGCAAGATTCTTTGTAAATGCCTCAAACCCGGTTCACACACACCCCTAGCCTCCAAGCTCTGCACAGTAGGTGCAAAATGCACCCAACACCCTCATATTTAATCCCCTAAATATTTGGTACATAAAATATTATAGTTTTCTCGAAAATACCCACTTTTCGGTACACTTCACGTATTTTTAGAAAATTCGCTCGACGAAATACGAAACAGACTTCGCCACGACGTCCGGCTCGTCGAGACCTTCAAGATAGGCTATTCATTTGCTTGATTTGGTGCTCAAATGAATTCTCGGGACATTCTGTTCTGTATGTCGCAACCCGACACACGCAGTTCGATGCACACGGATCGCCAAACGCGGAAACCGTCAGTGCCATTGCGCTCAGAACGTTGAAATTAGTTAGGATCCACTACTCATACCCCTATTTCAGGGTTTTAGACAGTGGTTCGGCCAACTGTCGCTCGCGAAGGGTCGAAAATCGCGAGTTACTATTCACACTTAAGTCGCGGGGCCCGTTTTTGATTTCTGATTTCGGGAAGATCCGACCGTCGGATCGAAAACATATGAATATGAAACTTCTATGTTTCGACGAGACGATCGCAATGGTGATCTCGGATTTTCCAGATCAGACCCCAATCAAAAGTCGATATTTTTGGGGTCCTATTTACTTATTTTCTGCTATTTAAAATTCCAGAAATTTATTTAAATCTTTTTAAAATTCACGATTACTACATCACCCACCACTTATAAAAAGTTTCGTCCTCGAAACTTAAACTTAACTATAGTACTACTAAAGTTTTAATATGACTCAATTATCACAAAATAGTTCCAAACCACCAATACTACTTCACCAAGGTAGCAGCCACAACGGCTACAATTATTGAATACTTATAGGAGAATCTGAGGCGGTTCACGAAATCCGTGCAAAAAGGTGGGACCTGACTTCAACACCAACCCAATCAGGGTTACTACTTGGCCATAGGCCACCAAAACTAATCGATACAACATCCATGACAGGGCCAACGCGCTCACTATCACAACCACCTCTATCGGAATAATCTTGAATTCCGGGCTACTTTCACTGTACAGGCTTAGTTCATAACTCGACAAAGGCTTGTATTTATAAAGTGTCATCAGAATCACTTCCTTCACAGCAAAAGAATTGCTAAACTCATAGTCGTCCCAATGGCTGTAATCGGGGAATCAGCAATAATAGCAGCCACCGGTGTAGTTCCGAGAATCATGGTAGTGACAAAGGTCACATATTATGTGGCGTGGGGCTACAGGAGGCTCAACAACACCTCAAAGTACCTGGGCTAGTGGTGGGGCTTGTGCAAAAATAGCAGTCATCTGCTGTACTAACCCAGCAAAAGTGGTGAGCTTTTTCTCAAACCACTGCGAACGATCCGAGCCCTCTGGCTCCACTGAACATCTCGCCCACGACCCGTATCACGATCGCGGCCAACACTGCACCTACTATCACCACCAAGCCCAGAGCGCGTGCGAACACCGCTCGTAGCCACAACAACAAGGTTAGGCAACAACTCGTTAGTAAATAATTCACCTGAGTTCCTAACCACAAGACAACACCCCGCGCTCTCACGTCAGACTCAAGTCATCCTAGGGTTTATCCTAACCCAATCCTAGGTACCGTGTACCTATTCTCTGATACCATCTAATCTGTCACGCCCCGAGATTCGAAAGTGGGTCTAAATTTTTTTTTTTTTTTTTTTATCAGAGTTAAAACTTGAACTCTCCAAGGCGTGAACAGACCGCCACATATATAGAAAAGTCTCTGTATCTCCAACAGAGTCTTCCCTATATGTGCTCGGCTAACAGATACAGTCAATCAGAGTAGATACAAGATAGATATACTAATTAAGTTCTACTCCATTACATCCACAAGGTTCCAGAGTTATTACAATCCAGTTTCTCAAAATGGAAATATCAGTTATAAGTTTTACTAAAACCAAAAAGGGTACATCCTACCAGGGTCAGTCTATCTCACGTCCTCACACAGAGCGTCCAAAAGTCCCCCCACCCGAAGGACCTGAAAAACAGTCACCCGAGGGTGTGAGACACACCGGAGTGTATCCCAGTGGGCACGACGGGCCGGGAAATAGCAAGTCGTACCTACTGGATACAATAATAAGCGGATAGCAAAAGTAGGATATACTGCAACTGAAAGGTATAATTCAAATATGTACCATTAATCATGGATTAATCAACAGAGCAGTGTAATCATATATAAAGCTGATCATGCTATAACTGATAATCTGACAAGTAGGAAATAACAAAGATCATGCGTCAAAGGTGTCACCACAAATATACCCAATCGAATGCCACTGTTGGCCACAAGGGCCTCAGGCTAAACTGCCATGGAGCATATGACCTCAGGCTAAACCACTTTTGGTCACACAATCAAGCTATCATAACCCCACTAGGCTCACGGGTCGATCAGACCTCTCTACCGGTAAAGAACACCCACACGGTGGCCAAACCGTCGGTGTGACGGTGGCCAAACCGTCGGTGTGCGTGACGAAAAGCTTGGCTCGACGGCGATCATTATGCTGATGCTCAAACCATGGTCCACTGACCACATAGACGGCAAGAAGCCGAGGAAAATCCCCACTGGGATACTAGTATAACATGCCACATGCTGAAGTAGTATCTCCTATTCTAAATATGCAGTGAAGAATAGAGACAGGTATAGAACTATGCTAGTGACCAATCAAGCATGGCATGTGTCCAGGAAATGCATATCAACTGTTGAAGAAATCATGATATAACTCAACATGATAAACAAGCAACTGCTGGAAAATAAGCATGATATGTCTCAGTAGGGTAATCAAGCAATATAGCTGTAATGACTGGATGCTGGAATGAAAGCATATAGTAAGGCTAAAGCATAGGTTCAGGGTTACACCAAGAACAGGGGTCCGACCTACCACGGCACCCAATAGGGCCGACCTGATAAAACGCGGACCGGAGATAAACCCACCTGTATATAGGAGGAACAACGACTCCACCAGAAGGTAGACGGTCACGATAACCACAAGACGGATCACGGCTGGCTCCTGACGACTGGGCCCTACAATAATACCGGGTGACAACTCAGGATCTATCAATCCTCAAAGTGCAACTAGCGCGAATTGACTATTTCGTCGATTAACGCAATATTAAGCAATTTAGCTTTTCAAGAACCCCCGAGAAACCCACTGAAAGGTTAATACTGTTTTAGAACATTTATCTAGTTTTTCTATACTGCTACAATTGCAGCAAGGCCCTCGAGTTTACTCAGAATGGATTTTATACGATAAATAACCACTGTTTTGGCTCGTTCTCTCAAACGGTAAATCATTTTTACGAGCCGTCACCTCCAGTAGATGACATTCGACTTGCTGAACGCCGTGCTCACCCATTTGTGGCAGCACGATGCCCGGGGCAAACTTCGGGCCATAATTTACTTCTCTAACCTAGCCGAAACGCATTTTCGTTTCTTCGGATCACCAAAACCCAAAATAAACGTGAGCATCGGGTTCAGTGACCCCAAATTAGCCAGGAGTACACTGTTGCAATATTTTAAACAACCCTAATACTGTTATTAAGAATTTATTGTATTTAAGATTGATTATGACACAACTTTGCATCTATTCCTCGCATGTTAAAACTTTGTATATCAAAGTGCTTCCAAACAGTGCAAGGACACTGGGGCTCACTTCCCTTGCAGCCCAGGTCTGCTGGTTCAACCAGAACCTCAACCTTGCTCTCACACAAGTTCACAATGCACCATACACTTGTCCACACAGATACAGGTTGATCTGAAGTGAGCATCAAGCTCAGGGGACAATTCTAAGCAACTTTCATATTCATAGTTTTGTCAAATTCTGCTTGGAAGTTCTTTGAAGCATTTTGTCAAGCACTTAGTGGGCATTACTTATAGCTTTATTCACAAACCATATTTCACACTGGATCTTCGCAACCACAGCACTTGGGGCTCTCAAGCTTGGATCTAAACATTCCACCAAGTCCCTGGAGTTGTTCTCATCAACTTGGAGCAACCAAAACTCCCAGGTTGGCTCGGGTCCGAGGAAGAAGATGACCCCCTCAACTTTGAAATTCGTGATGACCCAATCGAGAGTTCTGGGGCTCAACTAATGGCACCAAAAAGTGCTAATTACATCCCTGATGCTTTCCATACCCATGCCTGGTCGACGGGATGAGGCGGCGCTGGCGGGGCACAAAGCTCCATTTCGAGCTTCAAGCCTCTAATGGCGGATTTCAACAGAGGCCATATGAGGCTCTCTAACTTGCATGGTAGGTTTCATAGGCCCATACGAAGCTTCCCGACCAACCCATCCCAACCGGAGTTGGCCGGAGCGCCGGCGGCCGCGACATGGTTGAGAATCGGATCATCCATGGCCACCAATTTTTGATGCTGCATGGATGCCATGCAAGTGCATGGGTGCACTCCTCTCACACCCAGGAACATTTCTGGGCAAGTGGCCGGCGGCGGGGAGGCGCGCCGGCGCCGGAGCAGCAAGCTCGGCCAAGTGCAAGAAACCCGAAAACTAGGGTTCCAATCTGCAACCGATTGGTTTGATCAAACTCCACCAAATTTGGTGGAGTTGATCACTGACTCCAACAGTAAAAGTCCATGATTTTAGATTCCCATTTAGTCCACTGGTTGCCGAGAAAACTCGCGGCGGAGCTCGGCTAGGTTTCCGGCCAACTTTGCTCCCGCCGGCCAACCAGGCTGCATGGGGGCTCGGGCTCGTGCAGGGAGCATCCTTAGGACACAGGGAGTCTACTGCTAAGGGTCTCGGGTCCTGAGAACCATTGGTTAGGGTGCTCTTACCTTGGCCAGAGTTGGTGAAGGAGGAAGAAGCCGGTTCTTGGTTCCTTCTTCACGCGCGGCCACGGCAAGCTCCAGCAACACGCCACTGGTACAGAGGAACTCCACTGGATCTCCAGATCAAGATTTGGAAGAAGTTGGTTCCATCTTCTTCTTCCTCTCTCTCTCTCTCGGTTTTCTTCAATGGAGGGGGTGACTCCTCGGCCACCACAACACCAAGGCCTTATGAGGATTAACTCTTGGGAGTTAGAAATCCCAAGAGCCTTCCTCGTGTAACCTCCCACGAGGAAGCCCAAAAGCCAAAAGGATTTAATGCAAGATTCTTTGTAAATGCCTCAAACCCGGTTCACACACACCCCTAGCCTCCAAGCTCTGCACAGTAGGTGCAAAATGCACCCAACACCCTCATATTTAATCCCCTAAATATTTGGTACATAAAATATTATAGTTTTCTCGAAAATACCCACTTTTCGGTACACTTCACGTATTTTGAGAAAATTCGCTCGACGAAATACAAAACATACTTCGCCACGACGTCCGGCTCGTCGAGACCTTCAAGATAGGCTATTCATTTGCTTGATTTGGTGCTCAAATGAATTCTCGGGCCATTCTGTTCTGTATGTCGCAACCCGACACACGCAGTTCGATGCACACGGATCGCCAAACGCGGAAACCGTCAGTGCCATTGCGCTCAGAACGTCGAAATTAGTTAGGATCCACTACTCATACCCCTATGTCAGGGTTTTAGACAGTGGTTCGGCCAACTGTCGCTCGCGAAGGGTCGAAAATTGCGAGTTACTATTCACACTTAAGTCGCGGGGCCCGTTTTTGATTTCTGATTTCGGGAAGATCCGACCGTCGGATCGAAAACATATGAATATGAAACTTCTATGTTTCGACGAGACGATCGCAATGGTGATCTCGGATTTTCCAGATCAGACCCCGATCAAAAGTCGATATTTTTGGGGTCCTATTTACTTATTTTCTGCTATTTAAAATTCCATAAATTTATTTAAATCTTTTTAAAATTCACGATTACTACATCTTATGGATGTGCTACAATGCTTGGGTGGAAGAAGCTGTAGGCCGTGTTATTGAGGTACAAGTTTTAGCTTCTGAAGCATACCTTCTTGGGTCACATTGTGTTAGCCGTAGGGACGGCGGTGGAATCCGGCCAATATAGACACTATTTGGGAATTGGCCGAGATCGACAATTATTGTTGAGGTGAGGAGCTTCTTGGACTGGGCAGTGCCAGGAGAGCTTGGCAATCGGATGATGAGACTGATATCAGCGCCGATTTTTTTTTGCATTGCTAGTGCTGGGTGATGGACTTGCGAGTTATAGCGATGCCTCCCATAGTGACTGTGGAATTACCGTTGGTTTATTGTTGAGCATTCTG
This sequence comes from Tillandsia leiboldiana, assembly GCA_029204045.2. Taxonomy (NCBI): domain Eukaryota; kingdom Viridiplantae; phylum Streptophyta; class Magnoliopsida; order Poales; family Bromeliaceae; genus Tillandsia; species Tillandsia leiboldiana. The sequence goes on from CM055062.1 coordinate 7,774,939, forward strand.
GATTACCCCGACAGGGCCACTGTGATGGCAGATACCTGGAGCAGGAGAGCTGTTTGGGGTTGAGTTTGATGATTCCACAGCTGGCGCTGTGTGGACTGTTGAGGCAAACATGGCTTGTGGTTGTGTCTCTGAGGGTCCCTTTTGATGGTAGACCGCGGTTGAGTAGATCACTCGGATGGTCAAGATTCGTGAGTGACCGAGTGAGGACCCCTCCTTGTTAGGGCTCTTTTCCTTATTGGATGACAGAGTGGGGTATGCTTCGGATTGCCTTGGTTGAGTTGACACAGGATGTGGTTTGGTGCGTGTTGCACTGGTGGTTATTTTGTTTCCCCCAGCTTTTTGTCGGAGCCCCTGTGGTGTTTCACGTCTCAACTCAGGAGTGTTTTGCTTTTGGATCCCTCGCCCGTGATTGACTCGCTCCATTTGAGATCTAAGAGTGTTTGGAGTACGAGGGACGCCCATTGCGAATTCTGGCTCGTGAGATGAGGGAATTGCGCAATCGGGCTATGCCGTACTGGCTGTTGCTGTTGTTGTTGTTGTTGAGGAGTAATCACGCGGAGTGAGTGGTGACTTAGGAGCTGGAGATGGTGATGTTGAGTACTTACCCTTGGTGTTTGTGACTCCTGTTTAAGTTGTGTTAGTTTCGAGGACGAAACTTTCTTTTAGTGGGGGAGGATGTGGTGACTCGGATTTCTGCAGGGCTTCTACAGTGTGACCAGCAGCTTCTGGAGGCCTATGTGGCGTGTCGGCGGTGTTGGTGCACCAATTGGGCACAAGTGGTGGACTCAGTGTGTTAAATGGATCACAAGAGTAATCAGTTGACCTCGTCGGATGTCTAGAGGTGGTTTCGCGCGAAACGGATATCAAAATTGGACTCAGCGCGAAGTTTGGACAAAAGAACACCTTTCCGGATGCCTTCGGCAATTTTTAGAGTTGGAATTTGGCAAAACGGACAGCGGATTTGGATTCAGCGCGCGAAAACGATGAAAATGGACTATTTATTTATATTTTTTAGAGCCCGGATGCCGTGCACGGATTTCGAGGCAGTTGGCACTGTTCCGGCGGCCGGGGGCAGCGTCGGCAGCGGCGGAGCGCGGCGGCGCGGGCTCGGGCAGGCGGCGGAGCGGGCGCGGGCAGGCACGCGGGCGCGCGGGCAGGCGCGAGGTGCACGGGGGCATCGTGCCACGTGGCGTTTTTCTATTGGATTGGGTGCGGACACGTGGCCGGCTTGTATTGGTCGGTGCAGTGGACTTGGTCCACGGAACGGGTGCGGCCAACCTCGGGGCGCGTGCATGCACAGAGAGCAGGCGGCGGCGCAGGCGCGCACATGGGCGCGCGCTGACCGCGGTTTCCCGCGCTCGGGCTCGCCACGCGTCGGCGTCCGCGGGTGGCCACGCGGCGCGAGGCTGGAGGCTGGTTTGGTTGTATGCTGTGCGGGGGTGACGTGTTGCAATCACAGCGAACCTGGCGCGCGTTGGACGGCAGATCGGGCGTCACTGTTGGCGCCCGAATCTTTCGGGCGCCCGGAAAATGTCCCCCAATGTGCCTTTTTCATCCGGATTTCAGCCTATAATGAGGCAGCAGGGGCCTTATGTGCAGTTTTTTTGGCATTTCTGGGAGCTTTCCTGTGAGCGAAGCCTTCTACTTCATCTCCTCCACCCTTCGATGGATTTTCGATATTTTTCGAGAGCGCGCCATCGGCGTTTACTGCGACGCGGCGCACATCGACGCACCTTGGATTTTTGGCTTTTACCGTAGCCCTGCAGTCCGCGATGCACACCGGATCACCCCGATGATATTTTGAGCCAATTTTTTTGGCAACGCGTTCATGAGAGGTAAGGCTTCGTTTTTCGTGTTGATCACTTCTCCTCATTTCGAGTTTTTGGCACAGTTCATGAGGTGTTTTGGTGACCCCTTTTCTGTTGTGAGAGTTTGGATAGCGGAGGCTTGTCGATTTTCTACCTCGACCTACGATCATCGGAATGAGGCGTTTAAGGACTCAATTGACGTCTACTCTTCGAGAGGAACGCGCTCGTATTTTTATTGGATTTTTTTGAGGATTCTTGGAAGGTGAGATTTAAGCTTCTTTGGGGTTGTATCCCGCAGTTTTCGCAGTATTGTGGATTGCCGACGCACTACATTGTTTAATTTGTATCTTGGCCTACAGGTGTCGGATTGGGGCGTATAAGTACTCGTTTTGGGGCTACTCGTCCCGAGGATCGTAACAGTGAATTTTCTGGAATTTTTGGAGCACTGCTTGGAGGTGAGAATGTCCTTCTTGTGCTGTTTGGGAAAAACAGCAATGCTGTTGGTGTACATTTTGGGGTATGATTAGTGAGTTGTGTTGTGATGTTGATTATTGTTGTGGTGTTACATTGTTGGGGTGATGTTGTTTGGAGCCGAGGCTTGCGCGGCATGTACCGAGGATGCGGGTTCAGCAGATTATGTTAGCAAGCGGCGACGCTCTTCACCGACTTCAGCTTTGCCTGGGGAAAGCGTTTCAGGTGGGTTGCTTCATCTCCAGAACCGGTGGACGGTTCTCTAATTCTTGTATTAGAATGCATGCATGTTTAGGGTACAATAATTGTATGTTATTGTGAGGTAAGCTAGGAAGGATGATTGTATAAGGGAATTGCATGATTTAAATATTCATGATGATGAATAGTAAATGCTTACCTAAGGGATTTACCCTATGTGATTGTTAGCATGCTTGTTTAATTGTACAATATTTAGCATCGAGATGGAAGCTTGAGGAATGGCCTAGATCATGCAGATTAATATACCATAGTAGTGACCTTTTAGCATGCCTTGTTGCCCATAATCTTTTATGTTATGATTACTCGATGGAGTAGGAGGCTATATCTATGTGCGGGTATTATTCTTATCATTCTTTTGATGGACCCTGGATTGTGGACAGGCGTAGTTCATTAGGGATTCTGGCATGTTGTTTATTCCTAGTGGATCTATTATATGCTTTACTCCCTTTCATTTCCTTGAGGACATTTGCATGCTTGTATGGACATCTAGTTAGGCCATCTTTTACTGCTACACTACTTTTTGGAACTTGACTTAGGAGAAACCATGTTATTCCTTTCTCCTTCTTTGTTAGTCAAGCAGTCTGTGTTGCTCGGGTGCGAGCAGTGGTTGGGGTAGTGTAGCCGGGACATTGGTGTCAGGGATGGGTTGTGCTGGATTGAGGCTGGCAGGGTTTTGCGGTGACCGCGGACTTTGGGCGGTCGACCGGAGGTCGGTTTTAGATTAGGTTTGTGGGGTATTGCGGCAACCGCGGATATTGGGCGGTTGACCGGATATTTGTTTATGCATCTGATTGAGGACCGGGGCTTTCTTTAGTGGTTGAGCTTTCCCATTTTGATCAGAGTCATGATCCAGTCCTGCTGATTTATACTACTATTATACTTATTACTCGGGCACTTTACTCGTGTGGGTCGCTCCCCTCGAGTGCTACTCCGGAGTGTGCGTTATACATACTTTGAGTCCTTGAGTCTCCTATCCCCTATCGGTGTTATGCGTTGGCCAGCATACCCGATTTCGCAGGCACAGCAGGCAGTACCAGTTTTACTAGTGGCACTAGATTGGGGTTATTACAGGCATTTACTTTATTGTTGCACTCGTGTCAGGGGGACTGAGTGGAGTCTAGTAGCTGTGTTAGCCCAGTGCTAGTGTCGTTGGGAGCCATTTGGTTTGACGGTGGTCCCGTGTTGTTGTGAGTACCTTGACCGTTGTGTGAGAGGTTGAGCATCTTGAGTCTATCCATTCTGAGAGAGAGCGTGGATTTCGACTATAGCCTGCATGAGCCACTACTCGATAGCGAGTTAGTCCGTTTGGACACCCTACGTAATTCCTGCCCGGCAGTGGGAGGTGGTTGTAGGTGGGCGCAGGTTTGACTGGACCAGATGTGGCAGTCAGCTCGATTGGGTCGATTGTGCACTTCATGTGCTAGTGGTGGCATATCCTTCATTGGTTCTCCCCTTTTGAGCATTTAGATAGAGGCATGGTAGCTGTTGAGTGTCTCCAGCTTTCTTGTTCAGTTTTTACTGCATTGGTTATCTTATGCCTCTAGTGGACTTAGTGGGCAGATCGTCGGGCCTGGCTGTGGTACCCACTGAGAACTCCCTTTTTGGTGTAGTTCTCACACCCATTCGGGGTTTTTCCCCTCCCTTTCTTTTCTCTTCTTGTTTTGCAGAGTCTTAGCGGGTGTTGCTGATTCTGCGCTTGTTGATCGAGGCGAGGGAGTCGCGAGCTAGATCCCTACCCGTCGTTGGAGAGTAGCGGTACCCCTTCAGAGGAGATCTTCAGTAGATTAGTTATTTTATTTCCTCTTTTGAGAGACTGATGTAGTGAGGATATGATATGTATTGAGAGCCTGTACGCTGATGTATTTTTTGGAGATACCTCCCTGTTGAGTTCTGGGTTTTGTATCTGAGGATATTGTATGATTATCTTTTTTGGGAGATGGACATTATTGTATTATTTTCAGTTGTACAGTGGTTGATTTTAGTTTTACAGCAGATTTTCATTTATAGCTCTGATATCTGTTAGCTGTAGTATCTTTTCTTGCAGGTTGGACGCTTCGCCTGTGCGGGGTTTTGCATAGGCGGCGGATCTGTTGGCGAGCCCGGGTCGCAGTTTCGACCCCGGGGCGTGACAGGAACCTTCTTCCTCCTTCTTTGATCCGCCTTGCCACCACTTCATCTTGGTCATCGCCTAGCCTTCCCTCCACTCCAAGTGGGTCGCAGCCTGTGGGTTATGTTAATAATGAATCTGAATAGGGAAAAAACCACCTAGAGAGGGGGTGAATATGTGTAAACAATAAACACACCAAATCGTTGCATAAAAAATAACCCAATGCGGAAAATAAATAAAGTACACAAGATTTTACGTGGAAAACACCGTCACAGGAGTAAAAAACCACGGGACCGATAACACGGCGAAATCCACTAAGATTAAACACGTACAAGGTGATTTACCATAACACTACGACTTAACCTTTTCCATACTCTCCAAGTAGATCTTCTCTGCTCACTCCACAACGCTCATCGAATCCACGATTTGCGTCCAACGCCGAATCCACGACGTCCAACCGAATCCACGGTCTTCACCAATGTAGCACGTATCGATCACACGAACGTACCTCGCTCCGAATCCACGAGAGCGGTAGCACCTTGAATCTACAAGGCCACGCGAATTCATGCGCTGATTTTGAGAAATCGTTGTTTTCTTGGTGATGATAATCTGCCGAATACTTAGATCAAAGATAGATAAGAAAACACCATCTAAGTATTCTTCAATTTGATTCTACAAGAAATAGCGAGTTTGGAAACCCTAGAATCAAATTGAACAATATAGACGAAAAAACATAGATTAGATCATGTTTTCCTTTCTTCTCTATATATGTGGATTTTTTATATTTTTTTCAGTTTCATTCGGTTACCCTAGATGTGAAATTAGGGTTTATTTATAGGTTAGAAACCTTTAGAAAGAGATAAGCATCAAAAACTGACTTAACAGATTTTTTCCGCACGGCGGTCCGGACTGGATTTGGCCGATCCGGATTGTCGTCTTTTTTCATAAATTTTCTGAAAAAACAGTTTGGGGTCTGGACTGGAATTCATGATCCAGGCTGTTCATGCGATTTCAGCAAACACAAGGTTCGGGGTCCGGATTGACTGGGGACTATTCCGGACTAGAGTTACGCATGAACTCAACTCTGTTCGGGGTCCGGACTGGAATGTCCTGATCCGGATCCTGAACACTCAAATTGTCCATTTTTTTATTTTTATGCAATAAAAAATATTTCAAGTGTTTCTAAACTACAAGAATGTATTCGGATCACCAAAATTATTTAGTTAAACGTACCTGATCCTTTTGAATTCATTCTTCTTGAGATTGATGTATATGATCCACAATTCTTAATTTCAATCTTCAAGATTTAGAACACTTCACAAAACATGCCAATACAAAATCCTTAACAATCTCTCCCTTTGGCGGTTTCGTGACAAAACAAAAATTTACTTAAAAAATTCAAAAAGATATTTTTGTTGCTATCACCATACAACGAAAATTTACATGAATGATCTAAATAAAAATGAATACAAGAGATAAACTCCTAATATAAACTCTAGATTAGACGCTTGTACTCTCTGCAAAGAAATAATTTTTGAGAAAAAAAATCGTTAGATACCTCAAGAATTCAATAAACAATCAGAGAGATAGAGTTTATACTCCTTATGACATTATTTATCAGATATGTAAGAAAATCGACAGTCAAAGATTCACATATCATCTAATCATTAAGAGTTCAAATGTCATATCACAATAATTAACAAGTTCAAAATTATGTCAGTTATCAAGAAACTTGTTAGTAATATTACATGCCCAAATAGTTAGTCAAATAGTTAGTAGTGGTATGTACTTAGAGTTAAAAGTTTTCAACTTACCTTACTGTCAAAGTTCCTTACTGTCAAAGTTCAAAGTACTCAAGTTCAAGTTCTCAATGTTCCATGTTCTCTCCCCCTTTTTGTCATAGAAAATAAGCCAAAATAAAAGGAGGGTAATGCAAAGTTCAAAAATATTAAGAACTGAAATGAAAAACCTGCAAAAGAAAAACATGATTAGAACAAAGAAAACAAAAACGATTCTCTAAAGAAGGAAAATAAACTTGTTTATTCTAGATCTGATCTTTCCGAGCTGCTGCAATCAAATTTGTTTAAAATTCCCTTGAGCAGTCTTGAGATTTTCGAACATTTCCTTTTAATCTGTCGTTGTCCAGTAGAGATACGCTGTAAATCAAGTGACATTCTTTCTTGTTCTGTAGACAGTCGCTTTTGCTCTTGACGGATGGAGGACATAGATGTATCATCCTCTGTCATGTCCTTCATAGAGGTTGAAGTAGGTAGCGTAGATGCAGATGGTTCATATCTACCTTTAATCCATGGAGATTCTCTAGGTAGAGATTGTACACCGGCAAGAGGCTCATTAATATGAAGTCCACTACCCCTTGTGTTCTTCCGTCTAGCGTACTTCTTAAATGTTGAACAAGATTTCATAGGTTCTTTGTTCTTTAATGCGAACCTATCTTCCTCATCAACAACCTGTTGTATTTCCCTGCATATTTCTTCCCAGTCTTCTGAGTCATACTCTGAATCATCTTGAAGGACATTCTTTGTTTCTTCATGACTTGCTCTATCTTGCTCTTTTTTTATTGTCGCTCGTGTGCTGACCATTGCTATGATAAACACAATCAACCAAGCAAATGTCATTTGAAAGATTTTCAAAAATCAGCCTGTGAGCAAGAACTCAAAAACATGAAAAAATTTGTTTCATTTCAAAAATTTGAAAAATCATACCCAAACAATCTTTATCATGTATAGAGACTAGGAATCAAGAAAGATTTGCAAAAAGAATTTTAAAAATAGATCAATCCCATGATTTTCGAAAATTCCTAAAATTTTCTATAAAATCGAATTTTCAGAAATCGAAGCCCAAAAATCCGTTAATCAAATGAATATAAGGCATAGAAACAAATCTAAGGTGTCCAGAGTTCTTATTTCAAAAGAAATTTGATCAAAAACCGTGCAAAAATGAAATCATAGCACGAATTCTGTAGAGTCCTGGCGTTCCAATACCTTTGTATACCTTCTTTTTATGACGGGATTGTGAGGAAAACTTTTCACTGTGTTTTCTGCAATGGACTGGCCTGGACCGCGAGTATTTTTCTGCGATTGAGCTCGGAAAACGGAGGACGGCAAAGCGAACGGATTCGGATTCCGATTTACGGATCTCCCGGAATGGGGTCAAAGCGTTTGCCTTGGAGTGGTGCATCGGAATCCGTGCTAAGTGTCCGGCACGCTTTCCGAGGTGATCGGACGGGATCTTTCTATGATCAGTTTCTTTTATCTTATTTATGTTATTGGTTTATTTTAATTATTTTTGTAATACCTCGACCTTCCGGTTTTCCGTTTTGGTCTTAATTGAATCTTTTTAGTTGTTAGGGGGGGATTGAAAGTTCGAGAATTTCTGGGCAGACCGTCGGGGCTCGAGGGTATTTTTAGGTGTTAGAGCTCGCGAAATGGAGAACGGTGGCGCGATCGGATCCGAATTCTGACCCCGGGATCTCCCAGAATAAATTTTTGAAGATTGCTAGCAGTTCCGGGTGCATCAGAAGGCGTGCGGGCGATCAGCACGCTTTCCGAGGTAAATTGGACCCCTGGTCCGCACCCCGATCGATTTTATTCTTGAGTTGGGGATTTTGGGTTCATTCCCACTTCTCATTTGTCGTGCGTTAGGTCTTTCTGAGCGCGTGCGGAAACCCCCGTTCCCAGTTTCCCCCTCTATCGGTTGGCGTGAAGAACCGAGGCGACGAGACGGGGAGAAGGAAGGACGATCGCACTTCCTGCGGAATCCGGCGAACGAGAACGGGACGATCCCCCTTCTTCCTCCCTTACCGGCGAAAATGAGGTGAGCGGTTCGGGTCTTTCCGGTTTTTCGGTGTGAGGTTTTCTTTCTTGTCGTGTCGCGTGCGTGGCGAGTTTGGTACTAAACGGGAGGCCGCCGCCGCCGTGGTTAAACGGGAAGCCGCCGCCGCCGTTACCGTGTTCACGGGGTCATCGCCGCAGCCGCCGTGATCGCGGGGTTGCAACGGGAGCCGAAAAGGGGCGGATTACTGTTCGTTCTGGCAGGATTCAGGCCGCGGTCCACCGCGCCGGCGTGCACCCGGCGCACGCTTCCGCGGCCCGGGGGCGCAGACCCGGCGCACGGATGCGTGCGCCAGGCCGAGCGGTCCACCGGACCGGCGTGCACCCGGCGCACGCCTCCGCAGCCCGGGGCCGCAGACCCGGTGCACGGATGCGTGCGCCAGGCCGCGTGGTGCACGCCCTAGGCGTGCACCCGGTGCTCGCCACCACAGCGGGGAAGCGGTGGACCCGGTGCGCGCCCCTGCCCATGCGCGGCCCGGCCCAAGCCGCAGCGGTCCACCGCTGTGGCGTGCTCCCGGCCCGCGCCGCGGCCGCCTTCTATCGTGGACCCAGTCCACGCCTGGATCCGTGCACTAGTCTTCAGAAAAAGATCCAGAAGCTCCGTTTTTGGCCCGTTTCGCCCCGTTTTTGAGTGTTTTTTACCACGACGATGATTATTTTTAACAATATTTCTTATTGTAGCTTTTCGGGCACAGGGTGAGGGTATTTTAGTTGGAGCTCCCGCACGTCTTCTCCTTCGTGGTTGAGGTGGGTACCCCTTAGAACCCCTTTGTGCATATTCTCGTTACTATTATGTATCATTGTCATCATATTTGTGGCGACCGAGGGTCACGGTGCACGAGGATACATCCCGTTGTGGGGAATTTTTCCGGTGTTTGAATTACGGTATTGTGGGAGAGGTGTAAGAGTAAGCGGTTGCATCAATTAATATTGTTAACTCCCGTTATCATTATCATATGCTCTTATCAATGTTATAGCGACCAAGTGTCGCGGTGCCCTATATTATGTATACGTATGTGGGTTTTCCTTCTAAGACTTAGTGTGGGACTTTTGGAAACTGTAATCAAGTTTTAATAACTCGTCTAACTGTGCTAATATGAGTAATCTCTATTGTTGTTACTATCGGGTTTTACTATTGTGTACTTGGTTACTATGCTCGAGGCTGCAGCACGCGCACCCGCGGTTTGGCCACCGCAAAGGGTGCGCTTTTCCGGAAAAGTGGTCTATGACCCGTGTAAACCCACGAGGTGACGTAGTGGGGGCCCCCGTAGGTGTGGGGTTTTGAGGCGCCAAGGTGTGAGCGGTGCGACCCGTCGGGGTAGGTGCCCGACGTGGTCAGGTTTTGAAGGTGTTCGTATTTTATTTCCCTCTTGGGAGGGTGGTTGCTCCGGATAGTCTTACGGTTGGATTTGCACGATGAGGAGGGCGGTTGCTCTGGTTTTACTGTGGTTTGCTTTATCTATAGCCCTAGTTGCTTTCGTGCTTTATTTTCTGGTCACTGACTTCCCACTCTGTGACAGGTTTCTCGGGGGTAAGAGCTAGGGCAACGGTGAGGCCGTGGTAGGAGCACTTTTGGTCCTTCGAGGCCATAGACTGTATTTACTTCTTATATTGCGCATTTCATTACTTGTTAGTAGCTTACTATGTGGATTGCGATACCCTTGTGGGGTCGATGTGGATGTTGGAATGTCTTTTTATTATCCTTATGGGTGGTTGTTTTGCTTTTCCCGATTGGCCGCTTTCAAACTACAAAAGAAAAGAAAAAGAAAATATTTCGAAAACTGTTTTAAAAATATGGGTGTCGTGTGGGCACCATTTTAAAACCCTGTGGATTTATGGATTGCGAAAACCGTTTTAAAAATCTTGGTGTCGTGTGGGCACCATTTTAAAACCCTGTGGATTTATGGATTTCGAAAATCGTTTTGAAAAACCTGAGTGTCGTGTGGGCACCGTTTCTAAAAACTTGTGGATTTATCCTTTCAAAATTAGCCGGCCTCTTTAATACTTATGGAAAATGGTTGTATGTATTCGACTGTTGAACTAGTGTGGTTAAAGTGTTGATTGTATGGTTGTCGTAGTCAGGATGCCGTGCATATACAAAGGAGACTCTGCCCGTTCGCAGAGTGAATTTGTATATGTGGCGGGTCTGGGCACGCACTGGGGGAGGTTGGTTTCAAAAAAAAAAAAAAAATGTATACGCAAATTCAATCTTTTCGTTGGTCGTCTTCCGCTTAATGAAACCCTCGGGGCGTGACAAATTCTCTCACGTTTTGATAAATATAAGCAAAAACAGTGAAAACAAGAGTTTTGATCATAAGAACTTACTTGGATCGAGTGAAAATGAGTTGCAAAAGATCCAAATCTTCTTGATTCTAGAGAAAGAAACTCTAGGAAGCTAGAAACAAAAGTTTAGAGAGAATAGAATTCGAAAAACCCTTCGTTTCTATTAAAACCTAGCCGCGGTCCAGATCGGGTCAGGATTTCAGTCCGGATCGGCTTGGCGCAGGAAATCCCATCGTTCGGGATCCGGACTGAATCAATCCAGTCCGGACTGCCAGCAATTTTTTCTTCAGAAAAATTTGTAAAAATTTCAGAAAATCCAGAAAAAGTATGTAAGCATTCTTGCATATCAACTTTAAACAAAAAGTATCGTTTCACATCAAAAGAAATAGATTATACTAAATCTATCATTAATACTCAAATAATGAAACGAAAATTTATAAAAGTTATATCCTCTAAAGTTGAGCAAGTTCTAAATATCAATCACGATTTAATGAGTAACGTGTTTATGAAATCATCAATTGAATGAAGAAAATGACGCACAAAGATCGATAGATGTTTGAAATCCCAAATAAATTAGATAATACTATCTAGTTAATATGTTTTAGGGAGTGGCTCTTTGAGCATCTTTCAATTTGAAATCCCACCTTATACCAACCTTGGAATTCGACAAAGTCAAGTATTCCAAAAAGCATTTTAAAAAACACATGCTTGGTAAACATGTGGTAGCTGCACACAGTACTCGGACGACGAGGTGGTAGCTCTTTCCTCCATGTGCTGGTAGTTTTCATACTCCACTAAGGGATCTAACTCTTTCCACATCTTTTGAGCATGACACTTTAAATAATACCCTCCCTCAATTGGCTATCAATTATGTAAAATATTGAGTATTCAACCAACTATTGATCTCATGTTCATACTTAACTCAGTTATCAAATAAGATAAAAACTATACCAAGAGATCATTGAGTGAGGAATTGACTTTGATCAAATAAAGATGAAATAAATGATATAAATGATCAATGCATCAAGAAAGTTATAATAATATCCAAATCATAATGAATTTCTCTAAATATGAAAAGATGCAATTAAAGTCAATTATACTAATGCTCAGTTAATGTTCTATTTTACAAACAAAAAGAGCACAAAACACAAAACAAAACCTAACCTAAGCAATGGTTCAAAAATTGTTATTTCAAATAAAGCATTCTAATTGTTTTACGCAAATAAATAAAACATTTTTGATCCAAAGGTTTTGTCAAAATATCGGCTAATTGATATTCAGTTGAAACATAGGAAATTAGTAAAGTACTTGATTCAACTAGCTCTCTAAGAAAATGATATCTAAGTTCAATGTGTTTTGTTCTTGAGTGCAACACAGGATTTTTAGAAATATTTATGGCACTAGTGTTGTCACAAAGAATTGTTACCGAAGTTGCAGGAATGCGAAAGTCGCTCAACACACTTTTCATCCAAATTAATTGAACAACTTCCCGCTGAAATGTATTCCGCCTCGGCAATAGAGAGAGCAATGCAGTTTTGCTTTTTACTATGCCATGCTGCAAGACAATGGCCAAGGTAAAAATATGCACCACTCGTGCTCTTCCGATCATCCACTGATCCAGCCCAATCAACATCCGAATATCCTATTATATCGAGAGATGTGCTCATAGGATACCAAATTCCGAAATTTAATGTACCTTTTGTGAGGACCCGAATCCCCACTTAAGGGCTCATTGATGGATTAGTTGTTTTTGGGAGTGTTTGTGCGTGTGTCGGGGCCCGGAAATGGATTTCTGGTGATAATGGGAGCAAGACTTGCTTATCGGGAGGCCATTTTGAGTGATTGAGATTTTTGCGCGCTTATTGGAACCAAGGAAGTGACCCGGCACGAAAAACGGATCAAGTTTATTTTTTCGGGAATTTTTGGGAAATTTTAGAAGTGGAATTTGGCAAATCGGACATCGGATTTGGATTCAGCGCGCGAAAACGGTCAAGATGGACTATTTACTTATATTTTTCGGAGCCCGAACGCAAAAACACGGATTTCGAGGCGTGGGGTTACTGTTCCGGCGGCCGGAGACGCGCCGGCGGCGGCGGCTGGCGGCGGAGCGCGGCGGCGGGTGGAGGCGCAGCCGCGCGGTCCACCGCGAAGGCGTGCACCCGGGCCCTGGCCACGTGGCGGGCCCCGGTTGGCGGGCGCAGCGGGCGCGGTCCACGGAAAAAGGCGGGTGTACGGTGGACCGCTGGGTGGACACATGGCATCTCCGGATTGGCGGGCTCTCGTGCGCGCGGTCCAGGCAGCAGTGGCGGGCAGGTGACCGTACGCGGGCAGGTGCGGGCCAGGTGTGGCGGCGTGGGGGGCGACGTGGGGGCGCCACGTGGCGCCCCGTGGTTGGCCGGGTGCAGCCGCGCACGTCCGCGTGTCGGGACACGCGGCGTCGCGCGGTTCGCGGGCGCACGTGCGCCGGGCTCGGGGAGCGCGTCTGGGCCACGTGGCGGCCCGAGAAGGATTCGGGCGCGCACAGTAACGGGCCGAGCCCAGGATTCGGGCGCGCACAGTAACGGGCCGGGCCCGTTACTGTAGCAGCCCGAATGCCCCGGGCGCCCGAATTTTGGGCCAAAAGTCCAAAATCTGGATTTTTTCGGGCTGGGCCTATAAATAGGTTGCTTGCTTGTGCTTTTTGCCCCCTTTCCCGAGCTCCTCTGCCCTTAGCCCCTTTAGCAAAGTTGGAGATCTTCATGTTGCGCATCTTCTGGCAAAGGTCCAGAATTTTTGGAAGCCGCGGCGTCGACGACTTCGGCATCGGAGCGCAGTGCGACGATTTTCAGTTGGAGGCCCGTTTCCGTCGCACTTCAGTCTGAGAGGTCTACAGAGCTACCCCGACTGTATTTTTGGACGATTTTCCCGGCGTTGGAATCACGAGAGGTACGCCGTCGATTTCCGTATTGATCTCTTCATCTCGTTTGGGGTTTTTGACACGGATCCCGAGGAGTTTCTGAACCCACCTTTTTCTGTTGGAGTTTTTGGATAGTAAGGCCTTCGCAGATTTTTATCTCCTCATCCGGTCATCGGAATTCGACGATTCAAGGCTCTATCGACATCTACTCTTCACGAGGATCGCCGTCATATTTTTATTGGAATTTTTGGAGATTGTTTTACAGGTGAAAATTTCACTTTAAGGGGACTGTTCACAGCAGATTTGTGGAACTTGGAATTTTATGGAATTAATGTAACTTTGGGTGGTATTTTTGTACCCAGGATGCTTTGAACACTACTTTGGTACTATTGGCTTGGTGATTGTGCTCGTATATCTGTTTCTGGGCTTTCTTTGCTGTACGACCCTGGATAGTTGTGCACCTTCAGGTGGGTGGCCCTGTCTCCAAGAATGATGGAATGTGCATTAAATCTGCTATAGTAGGACCATGCATGATAGTGATATCCCTGTGTAACATGCTAGAATGTGATAGCTGTTGATTCTAGAGTTATATGATGATCATGCGATCTCTTGTTCCTACTCTGTAAAATTATTATTATTATCTTGGAATTTGACCTAGCACCCCGTCATATGCAGCATGTTCAGCCAGACTGTAGAAAACTTCAACTTGGGCTAGGTTTTATTCTGCTTTAGACATCCACACTTCTTTTCTTTCCTGGACATAGTGTTTTACTCGCCCGGGTAGTGGGCCGAGTGGTCGGGTTTCTTTTAGTGTGGGATGCATTCTTGCACTCGTGCTTGGGAGCAGAGTGGAGTCTGGTAGATACAGTTGATCGTTCATCCGTAGCGGGAGCCGTTTGGTAGACGGCGGTCCCGAGATGTTTTGGTTTCTTGTTTTATTGTCGCCACTGTGTCAGTGGCAGCTTTGTACAAGTGATAGCAGGACCTTGAACCCAGAACTGTTTTTGGACACACATATGATTTTAGTCAACCAATGTTTTCTTCCGAGCATCGTGGAGTCGCCGAGTCTGTTCTTGTTTGATTGGACAAAGGCATTAGCTCTACGAGGCTTGGATATAAAACTTGTTTTCAATTGTTTTCCTAAAAAGAACTAAAAATCATTAAATATGGATTTCTTCCAGATCAAATGGCTTTCAATAAGAAATATCACCTTTTTCCGATAAATTTAACCACCCGAGATGGTTCGAGTGGTCTGGGTTCCAAGGTCTGCCTTTTTTCCTTTGGGACGAGAACAACGAGAGGCTATGCCTAGAGCCTGTTCTTGTTTGATTAGGGTTGTAGGTTCTAGTCTTTCGGGGTTCCCGGACCCTTTATTGTGTCTGTTGTGGAGTTATCCTGTCAGTGATGCCTGTTTTAGGGAGCCGTTGGGTTGACAGCGGTCCCGACTGTCGAATGTTCCTTGTTGCTCGGGTTAGAGAGCAGGGATGGGGGATAGTATAGCTATATTGTTGAGTCGGGTCGGATTGCACCAGATTATCGACTCGGGTTATTATTTCGGTAACCGCGAACTGTGGGCGGTTTGACCGATTAGTGTTATACATCAGTTGGGGCTGGGTTTTGCATTGTGGATTGAGTGAGTCTCCACTTTGAGCATAGTGTCGACTTTTGCCTCATTGGCTGTGATACTTGACAGAACTGTTGGACATGGGTTACTTTTGACTCGAGCGGGTCGCTCCCCTCGAGTGCCACTCCGGAGTAGGCGAGACCGGGTTGTTGTAACCGGCGTCGAGATTGAGCTTTAGACCGGGTTGTTGTAACCGGCGTTGAGATTGAGCTTTAGACCAGGTTGTTGTAACCGGCGTGAGATTGAGTTCTTCTATCGTGACTTGTCGACGCTGTCCCTCTGGCTGGCCCAGTTGTGGCAGTCATGGACACCCTACGGTAGACCGTCCTGTTGAGGATGTGCAGCAGTAGGTGGGCGCAGGTTTGACTGGACCCTATGTGGCAGTCATTATAGTTTGGGTTGCTATACCTGAGAGTTAGTATATGCATCATGTTTCCCTTCTGTTCCACTTGTTGAGCATCTAGATAGGGGCATAGTAGCTGTAGAGATATTCTTTTCCAGCTCTTCTTTCAGTATTTCATTTATTACCTTATGCCTCTAGTAGACTTAGTGGGCAGACCGTTGGGCTTGTTGACGGCACCCACTGAGAACTACTGTGGGATGTAGTTCTCACACCCGTCGTGGTGTATTTTTCCCCAGGGACGTCTGCTCCTGTTTCTGCTGCTCCAGTTGCTGCTTCTTCGGATCGAGGTGAGGGAGTCACGAGCTAGATCCCTACCAGTCGTTGTCCAGAGAGTAGATATACCCTTATTATTTTGAGAGTTCTTGTTGAGAGACTTGTAGCGAGGGATAGAGTTGTACTTTTATTTCAGAGTTGAGCGACTTTTGTACTTGTGGTGAGGACTTGGAGTTGTATTTATTCTATTTATAGCAGTTTATTTTTGTTGGGTTATGTATAATTGGATCTAAATAGGGGAAGAAACACCTAGAGGGGGGTGAATAGGTGTAAACATTAATAAACACTCAAAAATCTTTGCGATATAAAACCCAATGCGGAAAAATAAATAACACGCAGAGATTTTTACGTGGAAAACTCCAAACCGGAGTAAAAAACCACGGGACCGATAACACGGTGAAATCCACTAGAATTAAACACGTACAAGGTGATATACCGTACTCACAGACGACTCAACCTTTTCCATACGCTCCTAGTTGATCTTCTCCGCTCGCTCCACGACGCTTCTCGAATCCACGATCTGCGTCCAACGCCGAATCCACGACGTCCGACCGAATCCACGGTCTTCACCCAGTAGCACGCTTCGAATCCACGAACGTACCTCGCTCCGAATCCACGAGAGCGGTAGCACCTTGAATCCACAAGGCCACGCGAGTCCACGCGCCGATTTTGGAAAAATCGTTGTTTTTGGGTGGTGATGATCCGCCGAATACTTAGATTAGAAATAGATCGGAAATACCATCTAAGTATTCATTGATTTGATTCTACTCAAAATGTGAGTATGAAAATCTAGAATCAAATCAATCAATATAGATGAAGAAACATAAGATTTAATCTATTGATTTCCTTTCTTCTCTATTTGTGGATCTATCTAATTCGGTCGTCTTTTTCCCTTTTTCGTGGGTTACCCTAAAAGATGAATTAAAGGGTCTATATATAGGTTAGAAACCATTGGAAGAGGATAAGAATCAAAAACTAACCTTTTCTGGAATTTTTCAGGACGGCGATCCGGATCGGACTTCGGCGATCCGGATTGCAGTAGCGAGACAAACAGTTTCCAGAAAAACCAAGGTTCGGGATCCGGATCGAAGTGCCTGATCCGGATCGTTCATACGATTTCACCAAACACCAACGTTCGGGATCCGGATTGCAAAGCCTGATCCGGATCGTTCATAAAACATGGTAAAACCAGTGTTCGGGATCCGGATCAAAGGAGGCTACGATCCGGATTGAACTGCTGTATGAACGAACACCCTTCGGGATCCGGATTGGAAAGTCTGATCCGGATCCTGAACATGTCCCATGTCCAGTTTTTTGATTTTTATGCAATTAGAAATTCATCCAAGTGTTTCTACACTATAAGAAGTATTCGGATCACCAAAAATAATTAGTTAAACATACCTGATCCTTTTGAATTCTTCTTTCTTGAGATTGAGTTAAATGATCCAACTTTCTTTATCTTCAATCTTCAAGACTTAACCGAATTCACGAAATACGCCAACTCAAATTCCGTAACAATCTCCCCCTTTGGCGG
This sequence comes from Tillandsia leiboldiana, assembly GCA_029204045.2. Lineage (NCBI taxonomy): Eukaryota > Viridiplantae > Streptophyta > Magnoliopsida > Poales > Bromeliaceae > Tillandsia > Tillandsia leiboldiana. The sequence continues at coordinate 7,792,447 of CM055062.1, forward strand.
TTTCGTGACAAAACATAAATCCACTCAAGAAAATTCAAAAAGATATTTTTGTTGCTATCACCATACAACAAAAATTTACAATGGAGATCCAAAATAAAATAGATACATGAGTTAAACTCCTAAACCAGACTCTAGACTTAGACATCTGTACTCTCTGCAAAAAAATCATTCTTGACAAAAGAAATCGTTAGGTACCTCAAGAATTTTATATCATTCAAAAACCACATACAGAGATGAAGTTTATGCTCATTTACTTACCATGACATTTATACATTCAGATATGTAATTTGATCATAGTTATAAACCAACATATCTCCTATGCAGTCAAAATCCAAATGTCACAAAAATTGTTAGTGAACATCAACTTGTTAGTTATATTACATGCCCAAATAGTTAGCAAATAGTTAGTCGAGGCATGCGTGCAATCACAAATGAAAACCAAAAGTTGAAGTTCTACTTATCTTACTTACCTTCATAGTTCAACTGGACAATAGATTGTTCAAACTGTTCTAATACTCTCTCCCCCTTTTTGTCACAAAGTTAGCCAAAATTACCAAAAAGGAGAGAAAAGTTAACAAGTTCAAGAACCAAAAGTTTGAGAATTAAAACTAAAAACTAAAACTTAAAACCTGCACAAGAAAAAGATTAAAAATCTGCACAAGAAAAGATTAAAAAGGAAGGGAATTACTCAGAATCATCCGAACTGATGCAGCCGAGTATTTGGAAGATTTTCTTTAAACGTTTGTTCATGGATGACTGGTTTTTGTTGACCTTTTTAATTTCTTCCTTTACTTCAATCAGTTCATTCGAAATGCGTTCTTGCTCGTTGGAGAGCCTTTGCTGTTCTTTATAAATGGAGGTAACCGATGCATCATCATCGGATGTCGATGGAGGTGCTTGTTGTGCTGCAGGTGCTGGTTGGACTGGAGGTGCTGCTGGTGCAGAGGTTGTTGCTTGTTGTTGAGCTCTTCGTCGGTGAGGAGGTGATGGGGGCTCATCTTGTTTTGTTGAGAGAGACTTTACAATAGTTGTTTCATTGATCGTTCCTAGACTGTGCATGTAGGAACTCGCACTTGTGTCAGCTTTAAACTTTCGAAGAATGCGCATAATGATCATTGGATAAGGTAGTCTCTCTGAAGGGTGAGTATGTTCCACATAGCGTGCCATCCTCGACCAGATGATGTAAGGAATATTTAAGTTTGCTCCTATTGCTGCTGTGGGGTTGCCAAGAAGATAGAGGAACAACATCCTATCCCACCGAAGAACCTTTGTATTCATATTTGGAAGGACGTTATAACAGATAATGAAGTTCAAATAGCGATACTCTGGTCGAAGTTCTTTTGAAAAGATGGAGTTTCCTGCCGACAGAGTATCTGGAAGACAGATTCCATCAACTACCACTCTCCAGGAGTTGGTGGTGAAGGTTTGACACTTCATATAATGAGCCCCATCAGCTCTGGCCGTCATTCCTAACGCCTCTCCAATCAGTTGAGGGGTTACTTTGATCTTAACATTCTTGACCAATGTTTGGAATTCTCGACGTCCGCTCTCCTGATCAACTAGATAGCAGGCATTTTGATAAAACATTCTTACTGAGTGAAGACAATACCCAATGGTCTCGGGGAAGTTGCAAATGGGAGCAAGACCTGTCTGGTCATACAGAGTCCCAAAAAGCGAAGATCGTTCCTTCAAGGCTTTGACATTAACATGTCTTTCGCCAATGCATTCCCTGTTCTCAAAATCCTTTATCCTAGCAGAGCTGATAAAGTCTTGTGGAGGAGGCTGGCTAGCAACTGGTTGCTCAATGGAAATTCCTCGAGCACTCCCTCTCTTGCGAGCAACACTTTTTCTTCTTGTTTTCACAGAAGTTTCTTCCATTGGAGCTTTGCCCTTTTCAGCAGCAGTAGGCGGAGCCTTTGATGTTTCTGCAGGCGCTTTTCCCTTCGAAGCAGTGGGTGCAGTTGCTTCAACTTGCAACTCATCCCAATCGATCGATTCCGTCTCAGATTCCGTATCGGAATCATCTTTTATTTTCTTCGCCTTCTTAGCCCTCTTGGTGTCACGCCCCAGGGCGATACTGCGCCCCGGCTCGCCAACAGATCCGCCGCCCATACGGGGAAGCCCCGTATAGGCGTAGCGACTAACCTGCAAAGAAACATCTACACTAGCAGATATCAGAGCTGAAAGAGAAAAGCTGGAATAAAATACATAAAATAAAACTACAACTCACAAATATACAGACCAACCTCACCAGAATACAAGAGTCTCTCAGAAAAGCAGAAAAGAAAGGTACAACTCAAAACCTCACTACAACAGTCACTCGACATAACACACACCAAAATAGTACTGGGGTACATCTACTCACACACTGAAGATGACAGGAGGGGATCTATCTCGCGACTCCCTTACCTCGGTCTGAAGGAGCTGGATCAGCAACAGGAGCTGCAGGAACCGGAGCAGAAGTCCCTGGGGAGAAGACACCACGACGGGTGTGAGAACTACATCCCACAGTAGTTCTCAGTGGGTGCCGCCAACAAGCCCGACGGTCTGCCCACTAAGTCTACCAGAGGCAAAAAGAAACATATGCAGTGCTGTATGGAAAGCTGGAGAAAAATAACTCTACAGCTACTATGCCTCTAACTAGATGCTCAAAAGTGGAACAGAAAGACATGATGCCACGACTAACTCTCCTCCCTGATCACCCAATCTAAACTGACTGCCACATCGGGTCCAGTCAAACCTGCGCCAACCTACTGCCGTTACATCCCGGAGGAGCGGTCTTACGTAGGGCGTCCATGGCTGCCAACAAAAGCACAGCCAGAGGGACAAATGCAACAACAAGTCGCTAAAGAACATCTCAACTCACGCCGGTACAACAACCCGGTCTCGCCTACTCCGGAGTGGCACTCGAGGGGAGCGACCCGCTCGAGTCAAAGTAACCCATAAGTATCACTGTAAAGTATCTCTGTAAAGCTCAAATGTGGCTCATGCAGGCTATGATCCAATCCTCGATCAATAAGATCGACTACCAAACAAATCACTGACTCACTCACTGGCTGGAATCTACACAGCTGAAACTCACTGTCTCTCTGACAGTTTCCAAGAACCCAGATCTACCATCACTATCACTCTCCCAAAGAAATCAAATCTACAGACTGCTATCAACTCCACTCGGTCCCCAGACACGAGTGCAAATGCATCCCACAACCACCCGACCTCTCGGCCCACAACACGGGCGAGGAAAAGCTAAGTCCATAGTGAAATGAAGTATCGTGATGTGGAATGTCTAGAGCAATAAAAAACCTAGCCCAAGTTGGAGTTTTCTACAGACTGGCTGAACATGATACATATGACAGGGGTGCTAGGTCAAGTTCCAAGATTTCACTACTTAACATAAAGTAGGGATCAAAAGATTCATCAACTGATATACGAGATACAACATACAGTTTTACACATGCTAATACTCCAATTTCTAACATGCATGATCCTACACACATAGAATTAGTACACAGTCCAGCGTTCTTGGAAGCAAGGTCACCCACCTGAAAGTGCTAACTGCCCGGAATCGTACAGCTGAGAAAGCCCAAAACAGTCAAATCACAGATCCCACCAAGCCAACAACACGGTAGAAGTGCTTACAACCTCCTGGGTACAAACATACACCAAAATTACACTTTAATCCACACAATTTCCAAAATCCCAAAATCTGTGGTGAACAGTCCCATTCACACGAAATTTTCACCTAAAAAACTTCCTCCAAAAATTCCAATAAAAATATGAAGGCGATCCTCGCGAAGAGTAGATGTCGATAGAGTCCTGAAACATCGAATTCCGATGTCCGGATGAGGAGATAAAAATCCGACAAGTAGGTGCTGTCCAAATCAACCAACAGTCGCAAAGGGGGTTAAAAATGTACCCAGAACCCCAAGAAAAGCTCGGATCCAGAAAAAGTGTCCAACACGGAAAATGTAGATTTATCTCTTACGAAACCGTCACCGTAGAAATCGTCCAAAAATAACATCGGGGTAGCCCGGTAGACCTCCCAGACTAAACTGAGACGAAAATGGGCCTGCAACAGTAGATCGCCGCTCCGCACCCCGATGCAGAAGTCGCCGTCGTCGCGGCCTCCAAAAATTCTGAACCTTCGCCAAAAGATGCACAAGAGGGAGAGGAGGAAATTTGGTTAAGGACTCAAGAGCTAAAAGCCTCGGGAAAAGCCTCAAAAAGGAAGCTAAGGAGGCCTATTTATAGGCCTCACCCGAAATCAGCCCAAAACACAAGTCAACAGGTTTCGGGCCCGATTTTTCGGGCGCCCGAAAGTTTCGGGCGGCTACAGTGTTGGGCCGGCCCAACACTGTTCACGCCCGAACGCACCAAATGATGCCACATGTCCCGCCGAACAGGAAACAGCGGTGTGGGCCACTCTATGGCCGCCACGTGTCACGCCGAACAGGAAACAGCGGTGCGGGACCAATCGCTGCCCGCCACGTGTCCACACGCCGCACAGTAAGGCGGCTGGCGCCCGCCAATCAGGCGGTGACACGTGGCCTCCCGGTTGACCCGCCAGCCGGTCGGCGGCCCCGCCGGGAGCGCGGCATGGCCCCGTCATGCGCACGCGCCCCGAGGTACCGGCCCCGGCTCCGTGCACCGCGCACGGTGCGCCCGCGAACCAGAGGGTGACACGTGTCCCCTACACCCGGTCCACGCATTCCACTTTGGAATTCCGTGGACCGCGCCGCGTGCACCGACCAACCGGAGGCTGCCACGTGCCCCCGCCTTGGTCCATGCACCGCCGCGCTCACCCGGTAGACCGCGCGCCTTGCGCCCGCCAATCAGGCGGTGCCACGTGTCCATGCGCCGGGTCTGTGCACCCCGCCGCACAGCTCTGTGGACCGCGCATCCTGAACCGGCCAATGACAGGCCGCCACGTGGCATCCCGGCGGTCTACGGCCCCTCCCATGCACCATTTTCCACTAAAAACTTTCGGGAGTCCGTTTTTGGGCATCCGGACTCAGAAACAAACAAGCAAATAGCCGTTTTCAAACGTTTTTCCGTGCTGAATCCATTTCCGACCTCTGTTGGGCCTAATTCTTTTCCAAAATTTCGGCAAACTCAGCCGAAGGCCTACACAGCTAATAATAACACACAGGGTCCATCTGTGGCATCCCATTGATGCACCATGGGCCAGATACACCAACACTAGGTGCTCTAACAGTGGATTCATCGGAAGAACGCTGCATGGGAATTAGGGCCACTACATCCTCCCCCACTAAAAGGAAGTTTCGTCCTCGAAACAAAGTAAGGTAGAACAGGCGTACCTCAACCAGTAGTCTCGAACAGAAAAGGGTATGCAGATCTCATCTCTGTCTCTAGCTCCCAAGTAGCCTCACGCTCTTCGTGATTGCTCCATAAGATCTTCACATACGGAATGGTCCGGTTGCGCAATTCCCTCACCTCACGAGCAAGAATCCGCAACGGCCGCTCCTCGTAAACCAGGTCCTCACCGATCTCTAAGGGAGTGAAGTCAACCACATGCGACGGATCAAAGACATATCTCCTCAGGGCTGAGACATGAAAAACATCGTGTACACCGGCCAAACGTGGAGGAAGAGCAACTCTATAAGCCACAGGGCCTACCCTCTCAAGTACCTCAAAGGGTCCAACAAAACGGGGACTAAGCTTCCCACGCACTCCAAATCTCCGGACCCCTTTCGAAGGCGAGACCTTTAAGAATACATGGTCACCAATCTGAAACTCTAGGTCTCGCCGTCGAGTATCTGCATAACTCCTCTGACGACTCTGGGCTACCTCAAGGTGTCGACGAACAACTCTGACTTTCTCCTCAGCCTCCAAAAGAAGGTCTGGTCCCTAAGTCCTCCTCTCACCCACATCACTCCAATACAAGGGTGACCGACACTTGCGTCCATACAACGCCTCAAACGGAGCCATCTGAATGCTCGCCTGATAGCTGTTGTTGTACGCAAACTCAACCAAAGATAAGTGTCGGTACCACCCCCTCCAAAATCCATAACGCACGCTCTCAGCATATCCTCGAGGGTCTGTATAGTGCGCTCAGACTGGCCATCAGTCTGTGGGTGGAATGCTGTGCTGAATCTGAGCTGGGTCGCCAAAGCTGACTGTAAACTCCCCAGAATCGTGACACAAAACCTCGGATCCCGATCTGAAACAATCGACTGCAGGTATCCCGTGTAGCCTCACTATCTCGTCCAAATACAACTGTGCCAGACGCTCCAATGACCAAGTCATCTGAACAGGCAAGAAATGTGCAGACTTGGTGAGTCTATCTACAATAACCCAAATCGGCGTCGGCTCCACTCCCTCTGCGCTGCTCGCAGCCCTGTAACAAAGTCCATGGTGATGTGGTCCCATTTCCACTCGGGAATTGGAAGACTTTGTAACTTGCCAGCAGGAACCCGGTGCTCTGCTTTCACTTGCTGGCAAGTTAAACAGTGAGCCACAATTCTTCCAATGTCCCGCTTCATTCCGGACCACCAAAATGTGCCTTGAGGTCCTTATACATCTTAGTACCACCAGGATGAATGGTATAAGGTGTATATGGGCCTCTCCCAAAATCTGGTCTCTGATCTCTGAATCCGAAGGCACACAAACTCGGTCCCTGTACCGCAGTAACTCCCGAGCTACCATGAAGAAAAGATCCCCTATACGATCTGCATGTATCTGGGATCTGATCCTCTCCAGTGGGGGTCCTCACTCTGCGTCTCCTAATCCTGTCCAACAGAGTGGGCTGAAGCCCAAGTCATCAGTCTAGCAGAGACCCAGGGGATACAACCTCAATCTGGAGTCGCCAGAACTCAACTGCTCATTCAGCGGGGCCTGCTGTGTGACCACATGCTCAAGCTCCTGCACTGACCTCCGAGCTCAAAGCACTTCGACCACTTGGCCTGCCGGGAGATAAGGATGATCACTCGTAATCCTTCAGTAACTCCACCCACCGCGTTGCCTCGGCCGTTCGCTCCTTTTGGAGTAACAATACTTTTAAGCTGCTTTGATCCGTGTAGATCTCACAATGCTCATCGTATAGGTAATGGCGCCCCAGGCTTCAATGCAACACCACACTGCCACTCTACATCATGAAGTAGGGATTCTTCTCATAGTCCTGTAATGCCGTAAGCATAAGCAATTACCCTCCCAGCTGCATAGACACACCAAACCGCGTGCAGGCATCACTGTAAATCCGTAGCCATCTCCTGCATCACTGGCAGTAGTAGGAACTGGTGCGCACTCATCTCCCTCTTCATCTCCTCAACACTCCGCTGACACTGCCTCCTTCCAAATGGACCTCATACCCTTCCTCAAACAGGTCGGGGAGTAGAGATCTTCGCAAAGCCCTCTATACAAAACCGCGGTAGTAGCCCTGCCAATCCCATAAATCTCCGGACCTCCGTCCCCGGGGCTTCGTCCCGTGGCCGCTCCCGAACTGTATCCGAATCTTCGTCGGATCAACTGCCACCCCTGCGGATGACTACAGTGGCCACCAAAATGCCACCTCCGGGGCCAAAACTCGCACTTCTTACGCTTGGCATAGCTTCTTCTCACGTAGAAGCTGCCCTATCCATCAGTGCTCCTCAATGATCCACATCGCTCCGGGATAGATCAAGATTTCATCAATGAAACACAACCCAAACAGTCCCAGTACTGCGTGAAATACCCGGTTCATCAATCCATGATGCAGCTGGGGCATTCGTCAACCAAACGGCATAACCGTAAACTCATATGCCCATACCGGGATCAAAGCCGTCTTAGGGATGTCCTC
>CM055062.1:7800341-7821942 GCA_029204045.2 Tillandsia leiboldiana
GTACTTTGAATACCCCCGTTGAACGTTGGTTATGTAGAACACTGCCGAATAAAAAATATTTTCGTACTTTCAGAGGAGTCAGCTGTTACACTTTTAACGCGCTGCGAAAATCTTGAAAAATTTCAGACTCTCGAATTGATAGAGTAATTTTTTTATTGGTTAGGTCTACAAACCGTCGAGCTATATTTATTTAAACCTTGATCTAAAACGATGATAGAATCTTTCAATTTTAAGTAGATGATGTCACGCCCCGGGGTCGAAACTGCTACCCGGCTCGCCAACAGATCCGCCACCTATGCACAATCCCGCATAGGCGAAGCGTCTAACCTGCAAAAGATAGTACTATAGCTACTAAATATCAGAGCGGAAAATAAAATGAGGTAAATAAAATATAATCACTGTACAACACGAAATAAAGTACAACATCCATCTCCTCAAAATACAGATAATCATCAAACATGTCCTCAGTACAGCATCTCTCATATAAAAGGGAGATAAACTAAAACTATAGTACATCAGTCTCTACATCAGTCTCTCCAAATACAAAAGATCCCTCGCCAAAGTAAACATAAAAAACCAGCTGACAGCTACAGGAATTCGTCCACCAGGGATACAGCTACACTCCTCGGGGCGGTAAGGATCTAGCTCGTGACTCCCTCGCCTCGAACAACGACCGAACGATCAGCAACTCCCCAGAAGACTCTTCTGCAAAATAGAGGAAGAAAAGAGGGAAACAACAATGGGGGTGAGAACCACTAGTAAACCAGTAGCCTCCCCTGTGGTAAAGCCTCAAACTCCGGCGTACCACTAAGTCTACCAGAGGCAAGAAAAGGAATAAGTGGTAAAGCTGTAAACAGAACTGCTGAATAAAGGAAAACCACCACTAGTATGCTCTAAATGCAATACCGAAAGAAATGACTGTATGAATGCATCAGAAACAGTATCTGACCAAATAACTCAATCTAGTCACCAGTAAAACTGGTACTGCCTGCTCTGCTGTCGAACTCAAGAACTCAGTAAGGGACCAGCACATAAGGCTCGAAATCCAATCAGATGGACCGGTACCTATCACGGTCTAAAGCCTACTCCGGAGTGGCACTCGAGGGAGCGACCCACACGAGTAAGTAACCTGTCACACATATCTCAATATAGCAGGACTGGATCAAGACTATGATCAAAGTGGGAAACTCCGTCCACTAATGAAACCCCGATCTGATGTAATGACACTCAATAAGTGGGAAAAACCATCCCTAGAGAAAGCTGATACCCAATCTGATGCAATAGTAAACATCCGGTCAACCGCCCAATGTCCGCGGTCGCCACCACACCCCACAAGACCCAAAATATGATAAGTAATCAACATCTGGCTAAACCGCCTAATGTCCGCGGTTACCACAATAACCCACAATCCAACGTCAGTACACCCTGTCTCCGACCCTAAGGTCCCGGCTACACTATCCCAAACCTCTGCTCGATCCCGAGCAACATGACTCGAAAGTCAAATAAGAAGGAAAAGGAAACAATCATGGTTCTCCTAAGTCAAATCCCAATATGATAGTGTAGCAATAAATAGTGGCCTATCTAGATGTCCATACAAGCATGCAAAAGTCCTCATGCAAGATGAAAGAGAAAATATCAAATAACAGTTCCACATGTGTAACAAATAATAAATCCACATAGATATAACCATCATGCTAAAATCATCAGTCAACTACACATGTAAATAATCCCTGATCCATAATAAATCCCAAAGTGGTATCCGCACATAGATATGTCATAATATCCCAATAATTAGTCCATTTAACCAACTTTTGTAAAATCTATGTGCTAATATGGCACGTTAATTATCACTATAATCTTCTCATAATCATGTTCTCACAGTTAATATTTCCTCAATAATATTCCCAACATGATATGTCCACAAAATTAATCTCAAATGATAGGCTTACATTTATATCAATCATCATGCATGGAAATCAATCAATATGTCCAATAGAGGGCTTCTCTAATAAACTTAGTGAACAAGTCAGAAGTTGAGGTATGCAACAACCACCCACCTTGAAAAGCGCAATCCACAGCTGTAGAAGTCTCCTACTGTCCAACCTTCATTTCCTCACAAAACACCAAAACACAAAGCAAACCACTGTACAAAAGTCACTTCCGGCATACAAACCAACTACCCAAAAAAATAGCACCTTGCTGTTTTGTAAAACACAGAGAAACAGGGATTTTCACCTCTCTGTAGTCCCCTAAAAAATCCAGAAAAATAACCGCTGCGATCGTCGCGCTGAGCCGGTCGAAACGAGTACTCGCACGTTCCGATTCGATGCCTGTAGGCCAAGATAAAAATAAAACACCGTGAATGCTCAAAACCTCCCACAATCAAATTCCTGTGGCAATCTGTCCAGAAAAGTGGGATTATCACCTTCGCAGCAATCTCCAAATATCCCAGAAAAATCACCACTGTGTTCCACGCGACGAGTAGATCCAAATCGAGTACTTATACGCCTTGATCCGATACTCCTAGGCAAGATATAAATCGAACAAGCCGGTGCTGTCCACAATTCATCACAGAAAAAAGGGGTCAAAAATGCCTCGGGAACATGCCAAAAACCCAAAATTAGTGGAACAATCAACACGGAAAACGAAGCCTTACCTCTAGGGAACGCACCGCCGCAGAATTGCCTAAATTCCTCCTGGTTTGCTCACAGGAAAATTCCGACTGAAATGCGACGGAAAAGCCCAACTGTAAGGGAATCGTCACAGTGCGCCGAATCGCAGATAACGCCGATGCCGAGGCCTCCAAAAATTCCGGGATCCATCAAGAAGTAGGGGACAAGATGATGAACAATTCTTCTTAAGGGCCCAACCCGAGAGGGGCTCGGAAAAGGCCCAAAAGAACAGCCTAAGAGGAGTTTATATAGCCCATTCCAAACAATTGAAGAAATGACCTTGTGTCCCTAAATCGGGCGCCCGAATCGTTTCGGGCTGCTACAGTGCCGCACAGTAACTCAATCCCGGCCGTCCGTCCAGCGCCCGAATCCACCTGATGCTGCCACGTGTCCCCGAACAGCGTACAGCCGGTCCAGCCGCTCCCGTGCTGCCGCGTGGCCCGCACGGTCAACGGAGTGGTTGGCGCCCGCCAATGGCGGGCCACCACGTGGCGCACGCGTGCGCCACGTCGGCGCCGTGGCGGCCACGCCAGCCGCCCCCGCTGCCACGCCGTCTGTCACGCCACCTGCCCCCGCACGCGCACAGTGACGCGCCCAATCCCCGCGCGCCACGTGTCAGGCTCCCGCGCTCGCTGCGCCCGGTGCACACACTCCGTGCACCAGACGAACCACAACCTGCCACGTGTCCAACTCTCAACCAATAGGAAACCGCCACGTGGCACACCACCAACCTGCACTTCCGCGCCTGCCCGTGCACCTGCCCGGCCTGCCCGCGCACCCAAGCGTGCGCCGCGTCCGCTTGCACCGAACCAATGAAGAGCAGCCACGTGTCCCGCTCCGGTCTACTGTACACCGCGCGCTCTACCGTGAACCGAGCGCGCTGGCGCCCGCCATCCGCATTGCCACGTGTCAGCCCGACCGGTCCACTGCACCAGCGCCTCACCCCGTGGACCCGGAAGCGTGCGCCGCCATATCCGATGCTGCCATGTGTCCCGGCCGGCGGTCCACGGCTCCCCCATGCACCAAAATACACCAGAAAACTTTCGGGTCTCCGTTTTTGGGCGTCCGGACTCAGAAAAATACAAGTAAATAGCCGTTTTTCAAATCGTTTTTCGTGCGCTGAAATCCAAATACGGCCTCTGTTTGCCAAAAGCTCCTCCCAAAATTCGACGGGGTATCCGAATACACTCAGGATCCATTCAACGCACTGAGTCCGTTCTTGAGTCCGATACACACCCAAACACTCCCATCTTCCAAGATGTCCTCTAGAAGCCACTGATCAAGCCTAACCCCCCAATGAATATCCGGGTCATCACATCCTCCCCCACTAAAAGAAAGTTTCGTCCTCGAAACTAAAACAACTCAAAGGGAGTCTCAAAACTAGGGTAGATATCCATCAACCATCGTCTCCACTCCCAAGTCACTGCTCACTCCCCGTGATTACTCCTCACAAACAAAAACAACAACCAGTACGGCATGGCCCGATTGCACAATCCTCTCATCACACGAGCCAGAATTTGCAACGGGCGCCCCTCGTACTCCAAACATTCACAAAATCTCAATAGAGCGAGTCAATCACGGGCGAGGGATCCAAAAGCACGTCACTCTCCCGTGTTGAGACGTGGAAAAATCTCGGGGACTCCAACAAAGGCTGGGGGAAAAGGGAAGAAGAACAGTACAACACACATCAACACCACACCCTGGTGCCAACTCGACCAGTGTAACCCAAAACACCCCTACGCGATCATCCAAGAGGGAAAGAAGCCTTAACAAAGCCGGGGTCCTCACTCGGTCACTACTCAAATCCTGACCATCCGAGTGGACTGCTCCACCGCAGTCTACCATCAAAAGGACCCCCCCCAGGGACACAACCTCGGAGCGCTGTTCACTTCAACGGTCCCACACAGCACCAGCTACGGAATCATCAACTCAACCCCAAATAGCCTCTCCTGCTCCGGGTATCCGCCACCACAGTGGCCCTATCGGGGTGATACTGGATGCTCGTCAATAATCCAATTGTAACTTCATAGCCACAATGGGAGGCATTACTGTATCTCACAAATCCATCTCCCATCACTGGCGATGCTGAAATCGGCGCTGGTATCATGTCATCGCCCATTCGTCAAGCTCTGCAGGCACTATCTGGCCCAAAAGCTCCTCACCTCAACCAATAACCGTCGGTCTCGGCCAGTCTCGAATAGCATCCATTTTGGCCAGATTTCCACCGCCGCCCCCCATGGCTAGAATATGTAATCCAGAAGATATGCTCTCGAAGCTAAAACTTGTACCACAACAACTTGGCATATAGCTTCTTCCTCACAGACCTTGTCACACCCATCTACAAGTGCTCCACAAGCTCTAAATCACACAGGGAGGGGGGTAAAATCAAAAGTCCCGGGAGAATACCGCCAATAATCCTTCCAAGTGCAGCAGGAACACACAATTCCTCAAATCTTAAAGGCGACAGGGCATTAGTCATTCCATCTGGCCTCACTGTACTCATAATGCCCCTACCGTGTCCTGAACACCATCTTGGCGAAATACTCAGCTGTATGATTCCGAAAAGATACATGTATCATAAGCAAACAACTACTGGAGTATAACTCCATCAAAAGGTCCTAAATAATACCCGGACCTGCCTGCGGTCACACCACACAAGAACCCTCACCGCCGTGTATCAACGACGTGGCATCACCACCGTGTATCAACGGGGTGGCATCACCACCGTGTATCAACGGGGTGGCACTAGGTCCGAACAGACCCTCGATCCCTCAGATCCTGCGACTGCGCCATCAGCTCTCTCAGCTCTACAGGTGATATCCAATAAGGTGCTATCGGGGTTGGCGCGGTTCCCAGAACCACGTCAATCCCAAACTCAAACTCCCTAATCGGCGGCATCATCATCAGCTCACGGTGGGATCACACCCGGGATCTCACCGAAACAGGAATATCCTTGAGTCCCGGTGTCGCCGTAGGTACCTCCCGTATTGTCGCTGCAACCTGTGTTCGCTAACTGTCTCAACAAACAAGCCTCTATTGTCTGCCTTGCAGAAGATCATAGCCTTCTCTCTCCGCAGTCAAGCATCATGTGGCATTGTGGCAACCAATCCCACGCACTGGGTCAAAACACCGAACTGACACAAATACCAATAAGTTCGCCGATACCACTCGAGGTCTCAACAGCACTGGACATGATCCACAAGCCTCCTCCACATGCACCACACCAACCGAAACCTGTACCTCTAGTGCACGTGGTAACCACTCTGCCTCTAGTCCATGCAGGAATGCAGAGTGTTCTAACTCTGACTGCTGTGATGGAATCACACCTGCGACGACCCGATCCACTGCCTTGGCGCCCTCCAACCAGGCGGCACAATCTCATCCGCACGATGCAAGCGGTTGTCGCTCAGTCTGCCAAAAATATCTCGACCAATCACACAGGGAGCACGACCTCTGCCTCTGCTCACACTGAGGCGACGGATATGGTCCTCCGCAGACAACAAATCCACGCTACTGCTGCGCTACTCTGATATAGATGCTGATGCTGCCATCGGGGTCCACCCGACCTCTGACATCTCAGAAAATCCATTATTGCAACCGTCATACGACAAAACACAATTAATTCATGCAATTCCTTAAACAATTATCCTTACTAAGCTCAACCCTCAATCACATATATTGTACCCCAAACATGCATGTTATCAATCACAAAGGGTAACATTCCCTTGGGTAAGCTTTACATAATCCGTCCACAAGGATATCCACCATCTGGGAAAGGGAAAACGAGAATGCCTCTGCCGGCCGATCAGTCCTCCAACACCTAGCGCCAAGCACCTCTATCCAGAACTCGCCTCTAGCGGCAGATCCCTATCCAAAGGAACTGCAGTGCCACGCTCCAAACACAACGCCTACACCATCGAGGCGTCAACAATCCGTAACGGAGGGAACCAACTAAACTGAAAGGTATCCTGGCGCAATCCACTCCCAGTCACACATATCCTATGCGCCTCGTCCCTCGAAACCTGGAGCGCGCAGTTCAACAACTGCATAAACTCTCTAGCACAGGGAGGCTCTCAATTGATCACTCCATCACCACCAACCACGATTCTGCCTCCAAAGGCTCCAACTCAATTCCATGAATCGGGGTGGTTCATCTGCCAAAACTAGCTCTATCGATCGATGATGTCCCATAGCTCATCAACTATCAGCTATCAACCCCGCCTCAGTGCCTTGGCACTAAACATTGGCACGGAGGGGGCTACTCGCTCCATCGGCGCCACAGAAATCACTGCCGCTGAGGATAATGCAACCAGGTGGTCTCAGGAGAAAAGCACTGTCGGGCTGCCCACTGCTCCGACAACTGCGTCACCCAGACCAGCTGTTCACTCTGCCGCTGATAAGCCTCTGACAATCCTGTCATCTGGGTCCGGAGCTCTCTGACCTCAATCCGGGTATCCGTCCCCAAAACAATTCGCTCAAGCTCCACTACTGCGACGAGTGCACACCAATCCGCACAATGCGTCGGGGAGACACCGCTCACCACGACCAACTGCACCACAGCACAAAACAAAACTCGACCCAATCCGACGAGAGTCTAGAGCATGTCAACCGTTCCACCGCATTATGTTGTCTGCAGCCAACATAATTGCTTAGGAGAATAAACATGCCAATCACTTATCCCATCACTTGGGAGAGGTATAAAACTCAATCAGGACTCTCGCTAAAATCACGACTCTCACGAAGTCATCACAAGCCTAGGGTTTCTACAGTCCCAACTGACCTATCCCTAAGCTCTGATACCAACCTAATCTGTCACGCCCCGGGGTCGAAACTGCGACCCGGGCTCGCCAACAGATCCTCCACCTATGCAAAATCCCGCATAGGCGAAGCGTCTAACCTGCAAAAGATAGTACTATAGCTACGCAAATATCAGAGCGGAAAATAAAAATGCTGTAAAATAAAATCCAATCACTATACAACACGAAATAAAGTACAACATCCATCTCCTCAAATACAGATAATCATCATACAATATCCTCAGTACAGCATCTCTCAACTATAAAAGGGAGATAAACTAAAACTGTAGTACATCAGTCTCTACATCAGTCTCTCCAAATACAAAAGATCCCTCTCCAAAGTAAACAGTAAAAACCAGCTGACAGCTACAAGGAATCTCCAACCAAGGGATACAGCTACACTCCTCGGGCGGTAAGGATCTAGCTCGTGACACCCTCGCATCGAACAACGACCGAACGATCAGCAACTCCCGCAGAAGGCTCTGCAAAACAGGAGGAAGAAAAGAGGGAAACAACAATAGGGGTGAGAACCACTAGTAAACCTGTAGCCTCCCCCTGTGGGTAAAGCCTCAAACTCCAGCGTACCCACTAAGTCTACCAGAGGCAAGAAAAGGAATAAGTGGTAAAGAAGTAAACAGAACTGCTGAATAAAGGGAAACCACCACTAGTATGCCTCTAAATGCAATACCGAAAGAAATGACTGTATGAATGCATCAGGAAACAGTATCTGACCAAATAAACCCAATCTAGTCACCAGTAAAACTGGTACTGCCTGTTTTGCTGTCGAACTCAAGAACTCAGTAGGGGACCAGCACATAAGGTTCGAAATCCCAATCAGATGGACCGGTACCTATCATGGTCTAAAGCCTACTCCGGAGTGGCACTCGAGGGGAGCGACCCACACGAGTAAAGTAACCCTGTCACACATATCTCAATATAGCAGGACTGGATCAAGACTATGATCAAAGTGGGAAACTCCGTCCACTAATGAAACCCCGATCTGATATAATGGTACTCAATAAGTGGGAAACACCATCCACTAGAGAAAGCTGATACCCAATCTGATGCAATAGTAAACATCCAGTCGACCGCCCAATGTCCGCGGTCGCCGAAACACCCCACAAGACCCAAAATATGATAAGTAATCAACATCTGGCTAACCGCCTAATGTCCGCGGTTACCACAATAACCCACAAATCCAACGTTAAGTACACTCTGTCTTCGACCCTAAGGTCCCGGCTACACTATCCCAAATCTCTGCTCGATCCCGAGCAACATGACTCGAAAGTCTAAATAAGAAGGAGAAAGGAAACAATCATGGTTTCTCCTAAGTCAAATCCCAATATGATAGTGTAGCAATAAATAGTGGCCTATCTAGATGTCCATACAAGCATGCAAAAGTCCTCATTCAAGATGAAAGAGAAAATATCAAATAACAGTTCCACATGTCTAACAAATAATAAATCCACATAGATATAACCATCATGCTAAAATCATCAGTCAACTACACATGTAAATAATCCCTGATCCATAATAAATCCCAAAGTGGTATCCGCACATAGATATGTCATAATGTCCCATTAATTAGTCCATTTAACCAACTTTTATAAAATCTATGTGCTAATATGGCACGTTAATTATCACTATAATCTTCTCATAATCATGTTCTCACAGTTAATATTTCCTCAATAATATTCCCAACATGATATGTCCACAAAATTAATCTCAAATGATAGGCTCACATTTATATCAGTCAATCATGCATGGAAATCAATCAATATGTCCAATAGAGGGATTCTCTAATAAACTTAGTGAGCAAGTCAGAAGTTGAGGTATGCAACAACCACCCATCTCGAAAAGCGCAATCCACAGCTATAGAAGTCTCCTCGCTGTCCAACCTTCATTTCCTCACAAAATACCAAAAACAACAAACCACTGTACAAAAGTCACTTCCGGTATACAAACCAACTCCCCAAAAAAATAGCACCTTGCTGTTTTGTAAAACAGCAGAGAAAACAGGGATTTTCACCTCTCTGCAGTCCCCTGAAAAATCAAGAAAAATAACTGCTGCGATCGTCGCGCCGAGCCGGTCGAAACGAGTACTCGTACGTTCCGATCCGATACCTATAGGCCAAGATAAAAATAAAACACCGCTGCATGCTCAAAACCTCCCACAATGAAAATTCCTGTGGCAATCTGTCCAGAAAAGTGGGATTATCACCTTCGCAGAAATCTCCAAAAATCCCTGAAAAATCACCACTGTGTTCCTCGCGACGAGTAGGTCCAAATCGAGTACTTATACGCCTTGATCCGATAACCCTAGGCCAAGATATAAATCGAACAAGCCGGTGCTGTCCAGAATTCATCACAGAAAAAAGGGGGTAAAAAATGCCTCGGGAGCTATGCCAAAAACCCAAAATGAGGTGGAACGATCAACACGGAAAACGAAGCCTTACCTCTAAGGAACGCACCGCCGCAGAAATCGCCTAAAAATTCCTCCTGGTTGCTCACAGGAAAATTCCGACTGAAATGCGACGGAAAAGCCCAACTGTAAGAGAATCGTCGCAGTGCGCCGAATCGCAGATAACGCCGATGCCGAGGCCTCCAAAAATTCCGGGGATCCATCAAGAAGTAGGGGACAAGATGATGAACAATTCTTCTTAAGGGCCCAACCCGAGAGGGTGTGAGGATCCGGATCCCCACGACGAGATTACTGGTTGACCAGCAGCTTCTAGAGGCCTTTGTGGTGCGTCGGTGGTGATTGTGCGCAATCTGGACACAAGTGTTGGACATTGAGCTTAAAAGGAGATCCCGTGGGAAATTGGAGGACCCGTCGAGTGTTTAGAAGTGGTTTCGCGCGACGCAGATGTCAAATTTGGACTCCGGGTGAAGTTTGGATAAAAGATTACCTCTCCGGTCGCCTTCGGGAATTTTTAGAGTTGGAATTTGGCAAATCGGACTTTAGGAATGGACCCGGCGCAAAAATCGGATCAAGTGGGCTTTCCGGGGGCTTTCAGCAAATTTTCGGTTGAGAATTTGGAGAAACGGACATCGTTTTTGGATTCAGCGCGCGAAATCGTTGAGAAGGGATTATTTACTTGTTTGTTTTGGAGCCCGGATGAAATGCACATTTTTCGAGGCAACGCGGCACGAATCCAGAGGCGAGGCGACGGCACGGAAACCCAGGCCGTGCGGCGCGCGGCTCGAGGCGCGCGGCAGGCGCGCTGCGCTCACTTGGGAAGCGCGCCCGCCTGCGCGGGAGGCACGCGGGGGCCGCCACGTGGCGGGCCCCCACTGGCGCCCTCTCGGGCGCGCGCCCGTGTGGCGCGTCCGTGTCCCGCGCCTGCGCGGGCGCGGTGTCACGCGCCCGTGTGGCGCGTCCGTGTCCCGCGCCTGCGCGGGCGCGGTGTCACGCGCCCGTGTGGCGCGCGGGGTGCGCGCCCGCGTGGCACGCAGGGACGCGGCCAAGTGGCGCGGCGCGCGCGCGCCTGGACCTGGTGCACCGCCCTTGTGCGTGTGGACCGCTGGGTGGAGAGCTCCCATTGGCGGTGCACCGTGGACCCGGTGCATGAGCACCTTCTCTCCTCATTTTTCTTCTTCTTCTTCCTTCTCCACCCCCAGCGCCATTTTTCTTCTCTTCTCTTCCTTTCTTCTCCAACCGAGCGTGAGAGAGTGAGAGAGAGGGAGTTGTGTGGGGTGCGGCGGTGCGTCGTGGGCCTCGTGGAGCGCGCGAGTTTTTCCAACGGAGCAGTTGGGCGGCGCGGCGCGGCGCAGTCGAGGTTGGTCCCGTGTGTTAATTTTGCGGAGTTTTTGCGCTGTTTGGGGCGTTCTTTTGGACTTTGAGTTTAACCCCTAATTCTTATCTGTGTTAGGGACCATATTTTTATTGCACCATTTTGCGTGCGGACCCCGACGGCGTGCTCCGTTTTGCGTGCGGAATCTGTTTTGCGCGTGGATTTCTGCACGGTGCATCGTTTTGCGTGCGGACTCCGTTTTGCGCGCGGGTTTCGGCACCGTGCACCGTTTTGCGTGCAGACTCCGTTTTGCGTGCGGGTTTCGGCACCGTGCTTCGTTTTGCGTGCGGACTCCGGCGGTGTGCACCGTTTTGCGTGCAACTTATTGTACGAGCTCGGATTGAGGCGTGCCTTTACACTCTTTGGATCTACGCGTCACAAGGATTACCGTCGTGTTTTCGGGGAATTTTCTAAGATTCGCCCGAAGGTATATTTCGTTCCCCTTTTCTATGCAAAGTATTACAGTTGTGTTTGTTGTGGACTTTCGCGCTCACCGTCTTGTGGAATTTGTAACTCGGCCACCGGGACTCGGATTTTGACGTGCAGGTACTCGTTTCGAAGGGCTCGACGCGACGGTCGCGACTGTATTTTTGTTAGATTTTTCAGAGTCCGTTCTGCAGGTGAAAATTGCACATCTTCGGGGCTGGTTTCAGCAGATGGTGTATACTTGGATATTTTCGCATTAAGTGTAACTTTGGACCTTCTGTTGTACCCAGGAGAATTCGTGAGTGTTTTGGAACACTGCTAGGAGCTGAGGTTTGCGCGACAGGTACCGTGGATGCGGGTTCAGAGGATTGTGCGTGCAAGTGGCCACGCTCTTCACCAACCCCAGGTTTGCCTTGGATTCAGCACTTCAGGTGGGTGCTCTGTTCCCAGAACCGATGGACGGTTCTTTAATTCTTATATTAGAATGCACGCATGTTTAAGGTACAATAATTGTATGTTATTAGAAGGTAAGCTAGGAAGGATGATTATATAAAGGGGACTACAAGATTTAATATTCATATTAAATATTATCGAGAACTTGCAGCATTCATATATTCATGATGATGAATTGTAAATGCTTACCTAAGGGACGTACCCTATGTGAAGGACATTTGCATGCTTGTATGGTCATCTAGTTAGGCCATCTTTTACCGCTACACTACATACTGGAACTTGACTTAGGAGAAACCATGCTTTTCCTTTCTCCTTCTTTGTTAGTCAAGTGGTCAGTGTTGCTCGGGTTCGAGCAGGGGTTCTGGGTAGTGTAGTCGGGACTTGGCGTCTGGGACAGGTTGGATTAGTTGTGGGGCTTTGCGGCAACTGCGGATGTTGGGCGGTTGACCGGATATTTATTTATGCACCAGATTGGGTATCTGATTTCTCTAGTGGACAGAGTTTCCCACTTTGATCAGAGTCATGATCCAGTCCTGCTTTTGTTACTTATCGCACCGGCGCGGATATTGCCCGGTGATACTTTACTCGTGTGGGTCGCTCCCCTCGAGTGCCACACCGGAGTGTGCGATCGGACGGTTAGAGTTGCCGATCTGTTACTTACTTTTGGTTGCGATCGGACGGTAATAGTTGCCGATCTGTTACCTAAGAGTCCTTGAGACTCCTATCCCTGATACTTTACTCGTGTGGGTCGCTCCCCTCGAGTGCCACACCGGAGTGTGCGATCGGACGGTTAGAGTTGCCGATCTGTTACATACTTTTAGTTGCGATCGGACGGTAATAGTTGCCGATCTGTTACCTAAGAGTCCTTGAGACTCCTATCCCTGATACTTTACTCGTGTGGGTCGCTCCCCTCGAGTGCCACACCGGAGTGTGCGATCGGACTGTTAGAGTTGCCGATCTGTTACTTACTTTTGGTTGCGATCGGACGGTAGTAGTTACCGATCTGTTACCTAAGAGTCCTTGAGACTCCTATCCCTTATCGGTGTTATGCATGGCCAGCATACCCGATTCGTCAGGCACAGTAGGCAGCACCAGTATTTCTGGCGTCCCTAGATTGGGTTTATTACAGATGTTTACTTTACTGTTACACTCGTGTCAGGGGGACCGAGTGGAGTCCAGTAGCCGTGTTTAGACCAGTGCTAGTGTTGTTGGGAACCGTCTGGGGATCGACGGTTGTCCCAAGGTCATTGTGAGTTATTGACCATTATACGAGAGGCATGGCAGGCATAGTAGGCATAGCAGGCATGGCAGGCATAGCAGGCACGGCAGGCATGACAGGCATGGCAGGCATAGCAGGCGTAGCAGGCATAGTAGGCATAGCAGGCATGGCAGGCATAGAGGCATGTTAGCTGTTGAGAGTCTCCAGCTTCCTTATTTCAGTCTTTACGGCTTTGGTTAGTTTTTGTCTCTTGAGGACTTGGTGGGCAGACCGTCGGGCCTGACGGTGGTACCCACTGAGAACTCCCTTTTTGGTGTAGTTCTCACACCCATTGGGGGTTTTCCCCCTCCCTTTCTTTCGTCTCCTTTGTTTTGCAGAGTTTTAGTGGGCGTTGCTGATTCTGCGGTCGTTGATCGAGGCGAGGGAGTCGCGAGCTAGATCCTACCCATGTTTGGAGACTAGCGGTACCCCTTCAGAGGAGAGCTTCAGTAGATTAGTTGTTTTATTTTCTCTTTTGAGAGACTGTTGTAGTGAGGATATTTTTGTATTGAGAGCTTGTACACTGATGCTTTTATTGGAGATATCTCCCTTTTGGGTTTTTTTGTATCAGAGGACTTTTTATACGATCGATTTTGGGGAGATGGATATTGTACTATTTTCAGTTGTACAGTAATTGGATTTCAGTTTTTATTAGTTTACTTTCAGCTCTGATATCTGTATACTGTAGTTGATTCTTTTTGCAGGTTAGACGCTTCGTCTGTACGGCAGTTTCCGTACAGATGGCGGATCTGTTAGCGAGCCCGGGTCGCAGTTTCGACCCCGGGGCGTGACAGATTAGAGTGGTATCAGAGCCTAGGTTGTAGGTCGTGGTGACTTAGAAACCCTAGGCTTATGGTTTGACCCTTGGTTGACTTCGTGAGAGTCGTGACTTTTAGCGAGAGTCCTGATTGAGTTTTATACCTCTCCCAAGGGACGGGAAGAGTGATTGGCATGTTTATACTCCTAAGTGATTATGTTGGCTGCAGACAACATAATGCTGTGGAAGGGGTGACATGCTTTAAACTTTCGCTGGATTGGGTCGAGCGTTGTTTTGTGCTGT
The DNA here is from genome assembly GCA_029204045.2 of Tillandsia leiboldiana. Classification (NCBI taxonomy): domain Eukaryota; kingdom Viridiplantae; phylum Streptophyta; class Magnoliopsida; order Poales; family Bromeliaceae; genus Tillandsia; species Tillandsia leiboldiana. The sequence goes on from CM055062.1 coordinate 7,814,801, forward strand.
TTTGCAGTTTCGTCGTGGCGAGCTGTGTCTCCCCGACGCTGGGTTTTGACCCGTGTACTTCGGTCATAGCAGTTGAGCTTGAGCGGTTGGTTTTGGGCCGGATACCCGGATTGAGGTCAGAGAGTTCCGGACCCAGATGACAGGATCGTCTGAGGCCTATCAGCGGCAGAGCGAGCGAGCAGCTGGTTTTAGTGACACAGTTGTCGGAGCAGCGGGCAGCTCGACAGTGCTTCCTTCTGAGACCACCCGGTTGCAGTATCCTCAGGGGCGGGGATTTTTGTGGCACCGATGGAGTAGGTAGCCCCTCTGTGCCGATGTTTAGTGTCGAGGCACCGAGGCAGGGTGGATAGTTGACAGCTGGTGAGCTGAGGGGACGTGATCGATCTATTGAGCCAGATTGGGCAGATGAACCACCCCGGCTCGTAAGATTGAGTTGGAGCATTTGGAGGCAGAGTCGTGGTTGGTGGTGATGGAGTGATCAATTGAGAGCCTCCCTGTGCTAGAGAGTTTTGGCAGTTGTTGAACTGCGCGCTCCAGGTTCGAGGGACGAGGCGCATAGGATATGCGGCTGGGAGTGGATTGCACCAGGATACCTTTCCGTTTATTCAGTCCCTCCATTATAGGTTTTGACGCCTCGTTGGAGTAGGCATTGTGTATGGAGCGTGGCGCTGCAGTTCCTTTGGATAGGGATCTGCCGCTAGAGGCGAGTTCAGGATATTGGCGCTTGGCGCCTGGCGCCGGGTGGATGGAGGACAAATCGGCCGGCAGAGGCACTTCTGATTTCTTTTCTAGGATGACGGGTTCCTGGGATGCCAGAGATCGGGTGGACCCCGATGGCCGCATCAGCATCTATATCAGAGTGGCGCAGCGGTAGCGTGGATTTGTTATCTGCGGAGGACCTTATTCGTCGCCTCAGTGTGAGCAGAGACGAGGTCGTACTCCCTATGTGGATAGCCCTGATTTTCAGGCAGATTGAGCGACAACCACTTGCATCAAGTGGATGAACCTATGCCGCCCGGTTGGAGGGCGCCACGGTAGTGGATCGAGTTGTCGCAGGTGCATCACAGCAGTCGGAGTTAGAGCATGTTGCATTCCTGCATGGACTAGAGGCAGATTTGTTACCACGTGCACTTGAGGTACAGGTTCCTGTTAGTGTGTGCATGTGGAGGAGACTTTTGGATCATGTCCAGTGCAGCTGAGACTGCGAGTTACCGGCAGACTTAATGGTAATTGTGGCAGTTCGGTATCTTGACCATGTGCTTGAGAGTGATTGGCACAACGCCACAGGATGTTTTGGCTGAGGAGTGAGAGGACGTCGATTTTCTACGAGGCAGACGAGAGGAGGTTTGGTTGTTAAGACGGTTAGAGCATACAGGCTTTAGCGATAGTGTGAGAGGTGCTTTTGGCGGCACCGGGATTCAAAGATATCCCTGTTGCCCACGAGATCCCGGGTGTGATTTCACTTGAGCTGTTGACGATGCCGCCGGTTAGGGAGATAGAGATTGCGTTTGACGTGGTTCGGGGAACCGCGCCACCCTTGATAGCACCTCATTGGATATCGCCTGTAGAGCTGAGAGAGCTGATGGCGCAATTACAGGATCTGGTGGATCGAGGGGTCTGTTTAACCTGATGCCACGCCGTTGGTACACGGTGGTGATGCCTCGTCGTTGATGCACGACTATGAGGGTCCTTTTATAGTTCGAGTGTAGACAGGTCCGGGTGGTATCTAGGACCTTTTGATGGAGCTACATGCAGGCAGTTATTGTATGATGTGAGTACCTACTCAGAATCAGACAGCCGAGGATCTTGTCTAGATGGCGTTCGGGACACGGTAGGGCATCTCGAGCTCACAGTGAGGCCGAGTGGATTGATTAATGCCCTACCACTCTTATGATTTAGGGAATTGTGCTCCAGCTGTACTTGATTGGATTGGTAACAAGATCCTCCGGGGATATTTGGATTTACTCCCAGAGCGATGTGGAGCGCGAGGAGCACTTGTGGATGTGCTACCATGCCCGTGTGGATGAAGTGGTATGCCAAGTTATTGAGGTACAAGTTGTAGCTCCAGAAGCATACCTTCTTGGGTCACGTTGTTCGAGCCGTAGGAACGGCGGTGGAAATCCGGCCAATATGGATATCACTTGGGATTTGGCCGAGATCGACAATTATTGTCGAGGTGAGGAGTTTCTTGGACTGGGTAGTGCCAGGAAAGCTTAGCAATCGGATGATGAGATTGCTACCAGCGCCAATGCTAGTATTTTCCAGTGTTGGGAGAGATATATGCGAGTTTTAGTGATGCCTCTTGTAGCGACTGTGGAATTACCGTTGGGTTATTGTTGAGCATTTTGGATTACCCCGACAGGGCCCTGTGATGGCGGATACCTGGCGCAGGAAAGCTGTCTGGGGATGAGTTTGATAATTCCATAGCTGGCGCTGTGTGGACTATTGGGGCAAACATGGCTTGTGGTTGTGTCCCTGAGGGTTCCTTTGGATGATAGACCGCGGCTAAGTAGTTCACTCGGATGGTTAAGATCGGGAGTGACCGAGTGAGGACCCCTCCTTGTTAGGGCTCATTTCCTTTGGTTAATCGTGTGGGTGCGTGTTGCACTGGCGGTTATCTTGTTTCCCCCCAACTTTTGATGGAACCCTTGTTGTGTTTCATGTCTCAGCTCCGGAAGGTTATGTTTTTGGACCCCTCGCTGTGATTGACTCACCCCTTTGAGATCTATGAGTGTTTGGAGTACGAGGGACGCCCGTTGCGAATTCTAGCTCGTGAGATGGGGGAATGCGCAATCGGGCTATACCGTACTGGATGTTGCTGTTACTGTTGTTGAGGAGTAATCACGGGGAGTGAGTGATGACTTAGGAGCTGGAGATGATGATGTTGAGTACTTACCCTTGGTGTTTGTGACTCCTGGTGGAATTGAGCAAGTTTCGAGGAGGAAACTTTCTTTAGTGGGGGAGGATATGAGGACCCGGATCCCCACGACGAGATTACTGGTTGACCAGCAGCTTCTGGAGGCCTTTGTGGTGCGTCGGTGGTGATTGTGCGAAATCTGGACACAAGTGTTGGACATTGGGCTTAAAAGGAGATCCCGTGGGAAATTGGAGGACCCGTCGAGTGTTTAGAAGTGGTTTCGCGCGACGCAGATGTCAAATTTGGACTCCGGGCGAAGTTTGGATAAAAGATTACCTCTCCGGTCGCCTTCGGGAATTTTAGAGTTGGAATTTGGCAAATCGGACTTTAGGAATGGACCCGGCGCGAAAATCGGATCAAGTGGGCTTCCAGGGGCTTTCGGCAAATTTTCGGTTGAGAATTTTGAGAAACGGACATCGTTTTTGGATTCAGCGCGCGAAATCGTTGAGAATGGACTATTTACTTGTTTGTTTTGGAGCCTGGATGAAATGCGCATTTTTCGAGGCGACGCGGCACGAATCCCGAGGCGAGGCGACGGCACGGAAACCCAGGTCGTGCGGCGCGCGGCTCGAGGCGCGCGGCAGGCGCGCTGCGCGCACCGGGGAAGCGCGCTCGCCTGCGCGGGAGGCACGCGGGGGTCGCCACGTGGCGGGCCCCCACTGGCGCCCTCTCGGGCGCGCGGGGGCGCGCGCCCGTGTGGCGCGTCCGTGTCCCGCGCCTGTGCGGGCGCGGTGTCACGCGCCCGTGTGGCGCGCGGGCTGCGCGCCCGCGTGGCACGCAGGGACGCGGCCACGTGGGCGCGGCGCAAGCGCGCCTGGACCTGGTGCACCGCCCTTGTGCGTGTGGACCGTCGGGTGGAGAGCTCCCATTGGCGGTGCACCGTGGACCCCGGTGCCATGAGCACCTTCTCTCCTCCTTTTTCTTCTTCTTCTTCATTCTCCACCCCGAGCGCCATTTTTCTTCTCTTCTCTTCCTTTCTTCTCCAACCGAGCGTGAGAGAGTGAGAGGGAGGGAGTTGTGTGGGTGCGGCGGTGCGTCGTGGGCCTCGTGGAGCGCGCGAGTTTTTCCAACGGAGCAGTTGGGCGGCGCGGCCGGACGCAGTCGAGGTTGGTCCCGTGTGTTAATTTTGCGGAGTTTTTGCGCTGTTTGGGGCGTTCTTTTGGGACTTTGAGTTTAACCCCTAATTCTTATCTGTGTTAGGGACTATATTTTTACTGCACCGTTTTGCGTGCGGACCCCGACGGCGTGCTCCGTTTTGCGTGCGACTCCGTTTTGCGCGCGGATTTCGGCACGGTGCCCGTTTGTGCGTGCGGACTCTGTTTGCGCCGGGGTTTCGGCACCGTGCACTTTTTGAGTGCGGACTCCGTTTGCGTGCGGGGTTTTGGCACCGTGCTTCGTTTTGCGTGCGGACTCCGCGGTGTGCACCGTTTTGCGTGCAACTTATTGTACGGCTCGGATTGAGGCGTGCCTTTACACTCTTTGGATCTACGCGGCACAAGGATTACCGTCGTGTTTTTAGGGAATTTCTGAGATTCGCCCGAAGGTATACTTCTTTCCCTTTGCTGTGTAGAGTATTACAGTTGTGTTTGTTGTGGACTTTCGCGCTCACCGTGTTTTGGAATTTGGTAACTCGGCCACCGGGACTCGGATTTTGAACCGTGCAGGTACTCGTTTCGAAGGGCTCGACGCGACGGTCGCGACTGTATTTTTGTTGGATTTTTCAGAGTCCGTTCTGTAGGTAAAAATTGCACATCTTCGGGGCTGGTTTCAGCAGATGGTGTATACTTGGATATTTTCGCATTAAGTGTAACTTTGGACCTTTTGTTGTACCCAGGAGAATTCGCGAGTGTTTTGGAACACTGCTAGGAGCTGAGGTTTGCGCGACAGGTACCGTGGATGCGGGTTCAGAGGATTGTGCGTGCAAGTGGCCACGCTCTTCACCAACCCCAGGTTTGCCTTGGATTCAGCACTTTAGGTGGGTGCTCTGTTCCCAGAACCGATGGACGGTTCTTTAATTCTTATATTAGAATGCACGCATGTTTAAGGTACAATAATTGTATGTTATTAGAAGGTAAGCTAGGAAGGATGATTATATAAAGGGGATTACAAGATTTAATATTCATATTAAATATTATCGAGAACTTGCAGCATTCATATATTCATGATGATGAATTGTAAATGCTTACCTAAGGGACGTACCCTATGTGAAGGACATTTGCATGCTTGTATGGTCATCTAGTTAGGCCATCTTTTACCGCTACACTACATACTGGAACTTGACTTAGGAGAAACCATGCTTTCCTTTCTCCTTCTTTGTTAGTCAAGTGGTCAGTGTTGCTCGGGTTCGAGCAGGGGTTCTGGGTAGTGTAGTCGGGACTTGGCGTCTGGGACAGGTTGGATTAGTTGTAGGGCTTTGCGGCAACCGCGGATGTTGGGCGGTTGACCCGATATTTATTTATGCACCAGATTGGGTATCTGATTTCTCTAGTGGACAGAGTTTCCCACTTTGATCAGAGTCATGATCCAGTCCTGTTTTTGTTACTTATCGCGCCGGCGCGGATATTGCCCGGTGATACTTTACTCGTGTGGGTCGCTCCCCTCGAGTGCCACACCGGAGTGTGCGATCGGACGGTTAGAGTTGCCGATCTGTTACTTACTTTTGGTTGCGATCGGACGGTAATAGTTGCCGATCTGTTACCTAAGAGTCCTTGAGACTCCTATCCCTGATACTTTACTCGTGTGGGTCGCTCCCCTCGAGTGCCACACCGGAGTGTGCGATCGGACGGTTAGAGTTGCCGATCTGTTACTTACTTTTGGTTGCGATCGGACGGTAATAGTTGCCGATCTGTTACCTAAGAGTCCTTGAGACTCCTATCCCTTATCGGTGTTATGCATTGGCCAGCATACCTGATTCGTCAGGCACAGCAGGCAGTAACAGTATTTCTGGCGTCCCTAGATTGGGTTTATTACAGATGTTTACTTTACTGTTACACTCGTGTCAGGGGACCGAGTGGAGTCCAGTAGCCGTGTTTAGACCAGTGCTAGTGTTGTTGGGAACCGTCTGGGGATCGACGGTTGTCCCAAGGTCATTGTGAGTTATTGACCATTGTACGAGAGGCATGGCAGGCATAGTAGGCATAGCAGGCATGGTAGGCATAGCAGGCACGGCAGGCATGACAGGCATGGCAGGCATAGCAGGCGTAGCAGGCATAGTAGGCATAGCAGGCATGGCAGGCATAGAGGCATGTTAGCTGTGAGAGTCTCCAGCTTCCTTATTTCAGTCTTTACGGCTTTGGTTAGTTTTTGTCTCTTGAGGACTTGGTGGGCAGACCGTCGGCCTGACGGTGGTACCCACTGAGAACTCCCTTTTTGGTGTAGTTCTCACACCCATTGGGGGTTTTCCCCCTCCCTTTCTTTCCTCTCCTTTGTTTTGCAGAGTCTTAGTGGCGTTGCTGATTCTGCGGTCGTTGATCGAGGCGAGGGAGTCGCGAGCTAGATCCCTACCCATGTTTGGAGACTAGCGGTACCCCCTTCAGAGGAGAGCTTCAGTGATTAGTTGTTTTATTTCCTCTTTTGAGAGACTGTTGTAGTGAGGATATTTTTGTATTGAGAGCTTGTACACTGATGTTTTTATTGGAGATATCTCCCTTTTGGGTTTTTTTGTATCAGAGGACTTTTTATACGATCGATTTTGGGGAGATGGATATTGTACTATTTTCAGTTATACAGTGATTGGATTTTAGTTTTTAGTAGTTTACTTTCGGCTCTGATATCTGTATACTGTAGTTGATTCTTTTTGGCAGGTTAGACGCTTCGTCTGTACGGCAGTTTCAGTACAGATGGCGGATCTGTTAGCGAGCCCGGTCGCAGTTTCGACCCCCGGGGCATCACAGAGGAGCTCGGGAAAAGGCCCAAAAGAACAGCCCAGAGAGGAGTTTATATAGCCCATTCCAAACAATTGAAGAAATAACCCTTGTGTCCCTAAATCCGGGCGCCCGAATCGTTTCGGGCTGCTACAGTGCCGCCCAGTAACTCAATCCCGCCGTCCGTCCAGCGCCGAATCCACCTGATGCTGCCACGTGTCCCCGAACACGTACAGCCGATACCAGCCGCTCCCGTGCTGCCGCGTGGCCCGCACCGGTCAACGGAGTGGTTGGCTCCGCCAATGGCGGCCGTGCGCCACGTCGGCGCCGTGGCCGCCACGCCAACCGCCCCCGCTGCCACG
>CM055062.1:7822042-7849442 GCA_029204045.2 Tillandsia leiboldiana
GGCAGGTGCATCCTATCAGGCGCGTTGATTGGTGCGGTTCCCGGTACACATCAATCACAAACTCCACCTCCCTCTCCGGCGGCATAGTCGTCAACTCAGGGGGAAACACATCTGGGAACTCGCGGACAACAGGAATATCCTCGAGTCCCAGTGCCGCCGTAGGCACCCCCACAATCGTCGCTAAGAAAGCGGTGCAGCCCCTACTAATCATCCGCCTAGCCCTCGCCGAAGAAACAGTCATCGCAAAGAAGGTGCTCTGGCAGCCTCTGAAGACGAACTCCTCCTGTCCAGGCTCGCGGAGGGTCACCGTCCTCTCTCTGCAGTCTATAACAGCATAGTACCTCGACAACCAATCCATACCTAGCACGACGTCGAAATCCTGGAGCTGCCGCAAGACAAGCAAGTCTGCCGGCAAAATCCAGGATCCCAACTGCACAGGGCAATCCCTACAATACTCCTCGACACGCAAGACATGATCTGGTATCTGAACCTCTAATGCATGCGATAAAGAAACTACCTCTATACCATGAAGGGATGCAAATGCTCTACTGATAAAAGAATGCGATGCACTGGTATCAAAGAGAGTACGAGTACGAACTGCAGAAATCAAAATAATACCTGCGACGACATGCTCTGCTGCTGTAGCATCCTCTACCTGAGCGGCATAAACTCGACCGCTCGGCGCCGGGGGATGTCGCTCTGGCTGTCGCGAGGACGATGAAGCAAAGTCTGGCCTACCGGAGGCCGCCGAAGGTCCTGCTGACTGACGAGGAATGAAGGATGCAGAAGCTGATGAAGGAGCTGGGTAACCTGCCCTGGGGCACGCCCTCGCGAAGTGACCGGTCTGCCCGCAACGGAAGCAGCGGCCCTGACTCTGCGGGCACTGGGCCGGTGGGTGCGGTCCTCCACAAATGACACAACGATCAGGGCGCGGCTGCCGCGAAGTCTGCTGCTGCTGCGAAGACTGCTGCTGCTGCGAAGACTGCTGCTGTCGAGGTGGTCGACGCTGCTGCTGCTGGAACTGACGAGATGCCCCAGATCTCTGCCGTCCCTGATACCCCCGTCCCTGAGAGTGGAAACGGGGAGGTCTCGGGGGTCCCTGTCTACTCGACTGCCCCTCTTCAAACAGCGCCGGGCGCTTTGCCCCAGGAGTCACTACGGGGGCTGGAGCCACCTCTGCCATCACGACCTCACCACTCTCCACATACAGTGCCTGCTCCATCGAGGCCTCCAAAGTCTGTAATCTGCGGGAGCGGACCAACTGATAAATGTCCCGACGCAACCCTCTCTCGAACATATAGATCCGGTGGGTCTCATCTCTGGCCACGTGGGGCATACAAGCTAACAGCCGATTGAAATCGGCTATGTACACGTGTACGGGCCTATCTCCCTGGTGGAGATTCCTCAGCTGCTCCTCCAAACTCTGCCGAACACTCTCGGGAAAGAAGGCCCCAAGAAGCATACCACGAAACTCTTCCCAAGAGATAAACTGGGTCCCAGGCGGACCTGCGGGTCGCACACGCCGCCACCATGCCTCGGCGTTGCTCTCCAAGAAATGAGTAGCCAACAGAACTCGAAACCTCTCATCAATAAAAAGGCTCTCGAAATGGCGCTCCATGGCCGTAACCCAAGACTCAGCCGCCCACGGCTCAGCACTCATACCCGAAAAGCGGGGTGGATCAAACTTGCGAAACCTCAACAAAAGACCCACCAAAACCTGCTGCTCTACCAAAGTCAAAGATCCCGTCGTCCCAGACGGTGGCCTACTGGAAACTGGCTCAGCCGGAACTGCCGGTGCATGCTGCACAACCGAGGGTGCCACAACAGGGGAAGAAGGCACCGGTGAACTCTCAGGGGGTGCTACCGCCGGCTGCGCTCTCTGCTCCAACAAGAGCGTCAACCGACTCACAGCCTCCTCCTGGCGTCAAGACGCCTCAGCCAACTGTGCCATCTGGGCACGGAGCTCCAAAATCTCGCTCTGCTGTCCCTGCCCCGAGTCCTCCTACTCGGGCTCAGAGGACGAAGGCTGCGAACGCGTCACCATCGAGCGTCGAGGAGGCATCCCCACCTGAGGGACAAGGCAAACAATCAGAACCCAAATCATCTCTCGACCCAATCTAGCGAAAGTCAGAAGGCATGTCCCCCTTCCCGAAGTACTATGTTGTCTGCAGCGAACATAGTTGCCACCGAAGGAAGACATGTCAATCGCTCACCCCGAACCACTCGGGAGAGTTAGAAATCCAATCAGGACTCTCGCTAAAATCACGGCTCTCACGCGAGTCATCCTAGGGTCCAACCACAAGCCTAGGGTTCCTAAGTCCTCCAAGACCTACATCCTTGGCTCTGATACCACTCTAATCTGTCACGCCCAGGGGCGATACTGCGCCCCGGCTCGCCAACAGATCCGCCGCCCATACGGGAAGCCCCGTATAGGCGTAGCGACTAACCTGCAAAGAAACATCTACACTAGCAGATATCAGAGCTGAAAGAGAAAAGCTGGAATAAAATACATAAAATAAAACTACAACTCACAAATATACAGACCAACCTCACCAGAATACAAGAGTCTCTCAGAAAAGCAGGAAAGAAAGGTACAACTCAAAACCTCACTACAACAGTCACTCGACATAACACACACCAAAATAGTACTGGGGTACATCTACTCACACACTGAAGATGACAGGAGGGGATCTATCTCGCGACTCCCTTACCTCGGTTTGAAGGAGCTGGATCAGCAACAGGAGCTGCAGGAACCGGAGCAGAAGTCCCTGGGGGAGAAGACACCACGACGGGTGTGAGAACTACATCCCACAGTAGTTCTCAGTGGGTGCCGCCAACAAGCCCGACGGTCTGCCCACTAAGTCTACCAGAGGCAAAAAAGTAACATATGCAGTGCTGTATGGAAAGCTGGGGAAAAATAACTCTACAGCTACTATGCCTCTAACTAGATGCTCAAAGTGGAACAGAAAGACATGATGCCACGACTAACTCTCCTCCCTGATCACCCAATCAAAACTGACTGCCACATCGGGTCCAGTCAAACCTGCGCCAACCTACTGCCGTTACGTCCCGGAGGAGCGGTCTTACGTAGGGCGTCCATGGCTGCCAACAAAAGCACAGCCAGAGGGACAAATGCAACAACAAGTCGCTAAAGAACATCTCAACTCACGCCGGTACAACAACCCGGTCTCGCCTACTCCGGAGTGGCACTCGAGGGGAGCGACCCGCTCGAGTCAAAGTAACCCATAAGTATCACTGTAAAGTATCTCTGTAAAGCTCAAATGTGGCTCATGCAGGCTATGATCCAATCCTCGATCAATAAGATCGACTACCAAACAAATCACTGACTCACTCACTGGCTGGAATCTACACAGCTGAAACTCACTGTCTCTCTGACAGTTTCCAAGAACCCAGATCTACCATCACTATCACTCTCCCAAAGAAATCAAATCTACAGACTGCTATCAACTCCACTCGGTCCCCAGACACGAGTGCAAATGCATCCCACAACCACCCGACCTCTCGGCCCACAACACGGGCGAGGAAAAGCTAAGTCCATAGTGAAATGAAGTATCGTGATGTGGAATGTCTAGAGCAATAAAAAACCTAGCCCAAGTTGGAGTTTTCTACAGACTGGCTGAACATGATACATATGACAGGGGTGCTAGGTCAAGTTCCAAGATTTCACTACTTAACATAAAGTAGGGATCAAAAGATTCATCAACTGATATACGAGATACAACATACAGTTTTACACATGCTAATACTCCAATTTCTAACATGCATGATCCTACACACATAGAATTAGTACACAGTCCAGCGTTCTTGGAAGCAAGGTCACCCACCTGAAAGTGCTAACTGCCCGGAATCGTACAGCTGAGAAAGCCCAAAATAGTCAAATCACAGATCCCACCAAGCCAACAACACGGTAGAAGTGCTTACAACCTCCTGGGTACAAACATACACCAAAATTACACTTTAATCCACACAATTTCCAAAATCCCAAAATCTGTGGTGAACAGTCCCATTCACACGAAATTTTCACCTAAAAAACTTCCTCCAAAAATTCCAATAAAAATATGACGGCGATCCTCGCGAAGAGTAGATGTCGATAGTGTCCTGAAACGTCGAATTCCGATGTCCAGATGAGGAGATAAAAATCCGACAAGTAGGTGCTGTCCAAATCAACCAACAGTCGCAAAGGGGGTTAAAAATGTACCCAGAACCCCAAGAAAAGCTCGGATCCAGAAAAGTGTCCAACACGGAAAATGTAGATTTACCTCTTACGAAACCGTTACCGTAGAAATCGTCCAAAAATAACGTCGGGGTAGCCCGGTAGACCTCCCAGACTAAACTGCGACGAAAATGGGCCTCCAACAGTAGATCGCCGCTCCGCACCTCGATGCAGAAGTCGCCGTCGTCGCGGCCTCCAAAAATTCTGAACCTTCGCCAAAAGATGCACAAGAGGGAGAGGAGGAAATTTGGTTAAGGACTCAAGAGCTAAAAGCCTCGGGAAAAGCCTCAAAAAGGAAGCTAAGGAGGCCTATTTATAGGCCTCACCCGAAATCAGCCCAAAACACAAGTCAACAAGTTTCGGGCCCGATTTTTCGGGCGCCCGAAAGTTTCGGGCGGCTACAGTGTTGGGCCGGCCCAACACTGTTCACGCCCGAACGCACCAAATGATGCCACGTGTCCCGCGAACAGGAAACAGCGGTGTGGGCCACTCTATGGCCGCCACGTGTCACGCCGAACAGGAAACAGCGGTGCGGGACCAATCGCTGCCCGCCACGTGTCCACACGCCGCACAGTAAGGTGGCTGGCGCCCGCCAATCAGGCGGTGACACGTGGCCTCCCGGTTGACCCGCCAGCCGGTCGGCGGCCCCGCCGGGCGCGCGGCATGGCCCCGTCGTGCGCACGCGCCCCGAGGTACCTGCCCCGGCTCCGTGCACCGCGCACGGTGCGCCCGCGAACCAGAGGGTGACACGTGTCCCCTACACCCGGTCCACGCATTCCACTTTGGAATTCCGTGGACCGCGCCGCGTGCACCGACCAACCGGAGGCTGCCACGTGCCCCCGCCTTGGTCCATGCACCGCCGCGCTCACCCGGTAGACCGCGCGCCTTGCGCCCGCCAATCAGGCGGTGCCACGTGTCCATGCGCCGGGTCTGTGCACCCCGCCGCGCAGCTCTGTGGACCGCGCATCCTGAACTGGCCAATGACAGGCCGCCACGTGGCATCCCGGCGGTCTACGGCCCCTCCCATGCACCATTTTCCACTAAAAACTTCCGGGAGTCCGTTTTTGGGCATCCGGACTCAGAAACAAACAAGCAAATAGCCGTTTTCAAGCGTTTTTCCGTGCTGAATCCATTTCCGACCTCTGTTGGGCCTAATTCTTTTCCAAAATTTCGGCAAACTCAGCCGAAGGCCTACACAGCTAATTATAACACACAGGGTCCATCTGTGGCATCCCATTGATGCACCATGGACCAGATACACCAACACTAGGTGCTCTAACAGTGGATTCATCGGAAGAACGCTGCATGGGAATTAGGGCCACTACACTTGGGCTTGATAGTGTCTCTAGTATGGACCATAGTAGCCAGAAGAAAAATGATCCAGGTGATCACCGTTGCTACTGGTTTCTTGTGAGAAAGGAAATCCTGTGAGCAACAACTCAAGAACACGAAAAAATTGTTAATTTTCAAAAATTTGAAAAATTGTACCCAAACAATCATTATCGTGTAGAGAGACTAAGAATCAAATTAGTTTTGCAAAAGGAATTTTAAAAATAGATCAATCGCATGATTTTGTAAAATTCCCATTATATGCCCTAAAACCGAAATTTTTTAAATCGAATGCCAAAAATCCGTTTATCTTTAGAATACCTAGCATATAATCAAAACTAATCTACCCAGAGTTCTTATTTCAAAAGAAATTTGATCAAAAACCATCCACAAACGAAAAAGATACGGAAATTCCATCACGTTTTGAAGAAAAATATGAAAAACTGTGAAATACCGAGATTTTGATCAATAAAACTTATTTGGAATCGAAGAACTTGAGTTTGAAAGCTTCCAAGATGGATGAATTCTAGAGAGAGAAAAGCTCTGGAGACTTTTGAACAAAAGATTGAAGTAAAAGAAATCAAAACCCTTTTGTTCTATATAAAACCCTAGCCGCGATCCGGATCAGTTCGTGATTACGATCCGGATCGGCTACCCGCAGAGAATACCTGCGTTCGGGATCCGGATCGGCTTGTCCAATCCGGATCGGCTCCAACTTTTTCTTCAGAAAAATTCAGAAAAATTCTAGAAAATCCAGAAAAAGATTGTAAGCACTTTTGTGTATCAACTTTAAATGAAAATCATCGTTTCATACAACAAGAAATAGATTATGCCAAATCTATCAATAACATTCAACAAATGAAACGAAAATTTATAAAAATTAAATTCCTTAAAGTTGAACAACTTCAATTACATCTAACTTGATCTTATGAGTAATGCCTTTATCAAATCATCAATTCGGTAAAGAAAATGAAATACAAAGATCAATAGATGTCTGAAATCCCAGATAAGTTAGATAATATATCTAGTCAATTTATTGAAGAGAGTGGCTCTTTGAGCATCTTTCATTCAAATTCCCACCTTATACCAACCTTGAAATTTTGACAGAGTCAAGTATTTCAACATGCATTTTATTTAATCAAACTTGAAAAACCTTGCTTGGTATACATGTGGTAGCTGCACACAGTACTCGGACGACCGAGGTGGTAGCTCTTTCCTCCATGTGGTGGTAGTTTTCACACTCCTCATTGGGATGTAACTCTTTCCACATCTTTTGAGCATAACACTTTTTCTTTGACTCCCCCTCAATTGGCTATCAATTATTTAAGATATAAAGTATTCAGCCAAATATTGATCTCGATTTCATACTCGACTAAACAGTCAAATAAGATAAAAACTATACCAAGAGATCATCGAGAGAGAAATTGACTTTGATCAAAACAAAGATGATTTAATTCACATAAATGATCATTGCATCAAATGAATTATTATGATATCCAAAGCATAATAAATTTCAAAACATATAAAAGGATGCAGTTAAAGTCAATAAAAACTAATGCTCAATTAATGTTCTATGTCTAAGCATAGATAATGAACAAAAACACAAAAACAAAACCTAACCTAAACAAAAGTTTCAAAAAGAGGTTATTTCAAGGAAAGCATTCCAATTGCTTTACGCAAATGAATAAAACGTTTTTGATCCAAAGGTTTTGTTAAAAAGTCAGCTAATTGATCTTCAGTTGAAATGTAGGAAATTTGAAGAATATTTGATTCAACTAGCTCTCTAAGAAAATGATATCTAAGTTCAATGTGTTTTGTTCTAGAGTGCAACACAGGGTTTTTTGAAATGTTTATAGCACTAGTGTTGTCACATAAAACAGTTACCGAAGTTGCTGAAATCCGGAAGTTGCTCAACACGCTTTTCATCCAAATGAGTTGAGTTGAACAACTACCCGCAGAGATGTATTCCGCTTCGGCAGTCGAGAGTGCAATGCAGTTTTGCTTTTTACTATGCCATGCAACAAGGCAATGGCCAAGATAAAAACATGCACCACTCGTACTTTTCCGATCATCCACAGATCCTGCCCAATCGGCATCTGAGTATCCAATAATATCTAGACTTGTTCCCATAGGATACCAAATTCCGAAATTAATGGTTCCTTTGATGTACCGGATGATCCGTTTCACCGCTTTCAGGTGAACCTCCTTTGGTGCTGATTGATATCTCGCGCAAATCCCAACACTAAAGGATATGTCCGGGCGACTAGCTGTGAGGTAAAGTAGACTTCCAATCATGCTGCGATAAAGTTTCTCGTCTACATTCTCACTAAGAGATTCACTTCCTAATCCCTTTTTGCTAGTTCCCATAGGAGTAGGAAAATCTTTAGAATCTTCTAATCCGAATTTCTTTACCAACTCCTTTGCATACTTGGATTGACACAGATGGATGCCTTCACCATTTTGTTTCACTTGCAATCCAAGAAAGTATGTCAATTCGCCCATCATAGACATCTCAAATTCGCTTTCCATGGTTTCAGCGAATTTAGAAGCATCATTATCCTTTGTTGCTCCAAATACAATGTCATCGACATAGATTTGTGCAACAATGAAGTTATTTTGATAATGCTTCACAAAGAGAGTCCTGTCTGCTCCCCCTCGAGTATAGCCCTTCTCCAAAAGGTGCTTTGTCAACCTTTCGTACCACGCTCGCGGTGCTTGTTTTAAACCGTAAAGAGACTTTTTCAAACGAAAAACATGGTTAGGTAGTTTACAGTCTACAAAACCTTTCGGTTGAGCCACATAAACTTCCTCATTTAAAAACCCATTTAAAAACACGCTCTTAACGTCCATTTGAAAGAGTTTTATTTTAAAGTGACAAGCAATAGCGAATAAGATACGAATGGACTCGAGTCTAGCTACAGGGGCGAACGTTTCATCAAAGTCTATACCTTCTATTTGAGAGTAGCCTTGAGCAACTAAACGTGCTTTATTCCTGATGATGGTACCATCCTCATTTTTCTTGTTCTTGAAAATCCATTTAGTACCGATCACATTGTGTTGCTTCGGAGGCGTCGTTAATTCCCAGACTTTGTTTCGTTCAAACTGATGGAGCTCTTCCTGCATTGCTTCAATCCAGTAGTCATCCTGAAGAGCTTCATCGACATTCTTTGGTTCGATCATGGAAACGTAACAAGCGAATCCACAAACCAACTGTCTCCGAGTTTTGACTCCTTCTTGTGGGTCTCCAATGATGTTTGATTCAGGATGCTCCTTGGAGATGCGTAACGTTTGATGTAATGGAGTACTCGGAGGTATATGAGATGATTCCTGCACATCAGATAAACTTGGAGAACCATTAGATGCATCATTAATATTGGAAGTATTATCATCAGAAGATGCATTTACAGGAGTATCATCATCAAGAGAGATATCAGGGGTAGATTTATCAGATGCAAAGTGGAAAGCTTCATCTACTTTAACATTTATGGATTCTACAATCGTTTTAGATTCCAAGTTAAATACCTGAAATGCTCTACTATTTGTAGAATAACCTATGAAAATCCCTTCGTCACTTCGAGAGTCAAATTTTCTAAGATTTTCGCGGTCACGTAAAATGTAACATCGACTCCCAAAGATGCGAAAATATTTGATGTTGGGTTTTCTACAACACCATAGTTCATATGGTGTGTTTAACGTCCCCGGGCGCAAATAAACTCGATTAATAACATAGATTGCAGTGTTCACAGCTTCAGCCCAAAAATGTAGCGGTAGATTCCGGCTGTGAAGCATAACACGTGCCATCTCTTGTACAACCCTGTTTTTGCGCTCGACTACACGATTCTGTTGAGGTGTATAGGGTGCTGAGAATTCATGTTTAATGCCATTGGAAGTGCAAAAGTCAATGAATTTTGAATTTATGAATTCTCCACCTCTATCACTTCTAACACGAATGATCTTTTCATTCTTTTCAATCATAATACGAAGGCAAATCTCGTGAAAAGAATCAAAAGTATCAGCCTTCTCTTTTAAAAATGCTACCCATGAGTATCTAGAGAAATCATCAACCAATAAGAAAATATACCATTTACCTCCCAAGGATGGTTGACGAGTCGGCCCCATAAGATCCATATGCAATAATTCCAAGGGCCGTTTGGTACCGACATGATTCAAGTTCTTGTGTGCAGTCCTAGATTGTTTTCCCTTTTGACAACCACCACACACAATGTTTTGTTTAAGTGAAAGTTTAGGAACCCCCTTGACCACGTCTTTGTTTGAAATTCTAGCAACTTCTTTAAAATTTATGTGACCAAGCCTTTCATGCCAAAGTGTTTCATTATTCAAAGAGGCTAAGTTACAATTTTCAGAAAATTTATTGGGAACAACATAACAATTGTTTTCCGATCTAACCCCTTTTAAAAAGAAAACATGGTCCTTATCAGTTACAATGCATTCGACAGATGAAAAATTAACTGAAAAACCATTGTCACAAAGTTGACTGATACTTATGAGGTTAGTCTTAAGGCCATCAACAAATAACACATTATTTAGAATCGGCCCATCTGGAATAGCTACTGTTCCTTTTCCAACAATTTTGGAAGACTGACCATCTCCAAAAACTACAAGTCCTCCGGAGATTTTCTCAAAATTTTGAAAACAGTTTTTTGTCACCGGTCATGTGACGAGAACAGCCGCTATCCAGATACCAAGACGAATTATCATAAGCATGCAAGGAAATATTTGTAACAAGACAAGGGAAAACTTCACCTTTGCGTACCCAAACCTTTCGAGTTTTGGTGTACGTCGGAAATGATTGTGAGGTTGATACCTTTGGTGAAAGCGTCTTATTTGATCCGTCCCTTTTCCTTGACGTCGTCGTCTTGTTTGATGAACTACCGAGGCTCTTTTCCTTCGAAGAATTTGCATTTGATTTCCGAGGAATCACCCTTTTGGTAGTCGTTGCAAGAAGTGCTTGAGTTGAGCGTTTGGCTCCCATCTTGCAATTTCTCCTTATGTGCCCTACAATACCACAACGAAGACATACCTTGATGCTTGACGATTCCGAAGAGGGGGAAGTAGGTTTGTTGTCGTTGTTTGTCGTCAATTCCGGTGTCGGAGGAGGAGATACCGACTGGGGCACAAAAACTGTCCCAACCGAACTAAAATTGTCGTTAGTTCGATTGTATCCGAGGCCGAACTTGTTTGATTGACCAAGACCAAGAAGCTTATCCAACTTACTCCTTCCTGATGAAAATCGCTGTAAGTCATCCTTGAGTTGGAGAATGGTCTCTGTCATTTCCAATTTTTCCTGTCGAGCCTCGCCGATGAGCTTCAAGAAGTAATTCGCTTTGTTCACCATATCTATATAATTCTTCTCGAGTTGCTCATTGGACTCTTGAAGGGAAACATTTATTTTAATCAGATCATCCCTTTCCACTTCAAGATCGGTCGAGAGAGAAGTTACCCTTTTTACTTCTTCTTCGAGATCCTGCAATCTCCCTCTCAACCCCTTGTTTTGCTTAGCCAGTTTCTTTGAATCCCTCAAAAGTCTGTGATAGGCTAGAGCAAAATCTTCACCTTCCGAGTTATCCGATTCATCGTCCGTTGCAATCTTTTCAACAGTGGAGTTGGACAATGACTCGGATGTATTAGCCATTAAGCACATGAAGGGTGAAGATGTGGACGCGTGGAACGCCGTTGCGTTATCTTCTTCATCACTTGACGATGACTCATTTGATGATGAGGTGTCATCCCAAGTGACGGCTTGCATCGCTTTCTTCTTTGTCGGATTCTTATTAGGACACTCCATTGAGATATGGCCGTACCCTCGGCACTTGAAGCATTGGACTTGTCCTTCTGAGCTTTTCTTATCCTTAGAAAAACCCTCTTGCTTTCTTGGTTTGAAACTTGAAGAACCTTTGCCTTTTTTCGACTTTACGAAAGATGGAGTTTTGCTTGAGTTACCCCTTCGAAAGTTTCGGCGAAATCTTCTTGTCAAGAGAGCAAGCTGCTTCTCAAAATCCTCCATAGATAGGTTTACGTCATCGTCTGAGGAGGATGAATCCGCGTCTTCTTCTTTTGTTGTTTTCAACGCATAACCTGAAGACTTGGAAGAGGATGCTTTTCCAGAAGAATAGTTAGTAGGAAATGTCATTTCATAAGTTTGTAATGAACCAACTAATTCTTCTACACGGATTTCGTCCGGGTGTTTAATAGTTTCAATGGCCGTAACCTTGGATCGAAATCTCTCAGGAAGAGTTCTTAATATTTTTCTTACAACTTTAAATTCTGGAATCTTCTCTCCCAAGTTAGCACATGAGTTTACGATGTCTTGCAATCGTGTGTAATAGTCTGTGAAAGATTCGTTTTCTGCCATGAAAATAGAGTCAAACTTGCTCGTAAGCATTTGCAGTTTCTTAATCTTCACAAGGTTAGTTCCCTCATGCGTAACTTGAAGAACATCCCATATTTCTTTCGCAGTCTCACATGCCGAGACGCGAGAGAAGTCTGTTTGAGACAAAGCATTAAATAGAGCATTAATCCCTTTGCCATTGTAAGAAGAAAAATCTATCTCTTCCTTGGTCCATTTCGACCTAGGTTTGATGGTGCGAACATCAGCAATAATTTCAGTTGGATTAGTCCATCCTAATTCAATTGATTGCCACACCCGTTCGTCGATGGAAATTAAAAAGGCTTTCATCCGTACTTTCCAGTACGCATAATTTGTTCCATCGAAGAACGGAGGTCTGTTGATGTTTCAACCTTCAACCATTGTTTACAACCCTATTCCCTCTCTGATACCACTTGTTGGGTTATGTATAATTGGATCTAAATAGGGGAAAAAACACCTAGAGGGGGGTGAATAGGTGTAAACAATAAACACTCAAAAATCTTTGCGATATAAAACCCAATGCGGAAAAATAAATAACACGCAGAGATTTTTACGTGGAAAACTCCAAACCGGAGTAAAAAACCACGGGACCGATAACACGGTGAAATCCACTAGAATTAAACACGTACAAGGTGATATACCGTACTCACAGACGACTCAACCTTTTCCATACGCTCCTAGTTGATCTTCTCCGCTCGCTCCACGATGCTTCTCGAATCCACGATCTGCGTCCAACGCCGAATCCACGACGTCCGACCGAATCCACGGTCTTCACCCAGTAGCACGCTTCGAATCCACGAACGTACCTCGCTCCGAATCCACGAGAGCGGTAGCACCTTGAATCCACAAGGCCACGCGAGTCCACGCGCCGATTTTGGGAAAATCATTGTTTTTGGGTGGTGATGATCCGCCGAATACTTAGATTAGAAATAGATCGGAAATACCATCTAAGTATTCATTGATTTGATTCTACTCAAAATGTGAGTATGAAAACCTA
Source organism: Tillandsia leiboldiana (assembly GCA_029204045.2). Classification (NCBI taxonomy): domain Eukaryota; kingdom Viridiplantae; phylum Streptophyta; class Magnoliopsida; order Poales; family Bromeliaceae; genus Tillandsia; species Tillandsia leiboldiana. The sequence continues at coordinate 7,834,991 of CM055062.1, forward strand.
GAATTAAATCAATCAATATAGATGAAGAAACATAAGATTTAATCTATTGATTTCCTTTCTTCTCTATTTGTGGATCTATCTAATTCGGTCATCTTTTTCCCTTTTTCGTGGGTTACCCTAAAAGATGAATTAAAGGGTCTATATATAGGTTAGAAACCATTGGAAGAGGATAAGAATCAAAAACTAACCTTTTCTAGAATTTTTCAGGACGGCGATCCGGATCGAACTTCGGCGATCCGGATTGCAGTAGCGAGACAAACAGTTTCCAGAAAAACCAAGGTTCGGGATCCGGATCGAAGTGCCTGATCCGGATCGTTCATACGATTTCACCAAACACCAACGTTCGGGATCCGGATTGCAAAGCCTGATCCGGATCGTTCATAAAACATGGTAAAACCAGTGTTCAGGATCCGGATCAAAGGAGGCTACGATCCGGATTGAACTGGTGTATGAACGAACACCCTTCGGGATCCGGATTGGAAAGTCTGATCCGGATCCTGAACATGTCCTATGTCCAGTTTTTTGATTTTTATGCAATTAGAAATTCATCCAAGTGTTTCTACACTATAAGAAGTATTCGGATCACAAAAAATAATTAGTTAAACATACCTGATCCTTTTGAATTCTTCTTTCTTGAGATTGAGTTAAATGATCCAACTTTCTTTATCTTCAATCTTCAAGACTTAACCGAATTCACGAAATACGCCAACTCAAATTCCGTAACAATTTTCAGCTCTGATATCTGTTTAGTATAGTATCTTCCTTTTACAGGTTTGACACTTCGTCTATACGGGGTTCACCGTATGGGCGGCGGATCTGTTGGCGAGCCCGGGTCGCAGTTTTGACCCCGGGGCGTGACACCTTTGACGTACCGGATGATCCTTTTCACCGCTTTCAGGTGAATTTCCTTCGGTGCTGATTGATATCTCGCGCAAATCCCAACACTGAAGGAAATATCCGGGCGACTAGCCGTAAGGTAGAGTAGACTTCCAATCATGCTTCGATAAAGCTTCTCGTCTACACTTTCTCTGTGAGATTCACTTCCTAATCCCTTATTGCTAGTTTCCATAGGAGTCGGAAAGTCTTTAGAATTCTCTAATCCGAATTTCTTGACCAACTCCTTCGCATACTTGGATTGACATAAATGAATGCCATCTTCACTTTTCTTAACTTGCAATCCAAGAAAATATGCAAGCTCGCCCATCATGGACATCTTAAATTCACTTTCCATTGTTTCGGCGAATTTTGAAGCATCGTTGTTCCTTGTAGCACCAAACACGATGTCATCCACATATATTTGTGCTACAATGAAATTGTCCTGAAAGTGCTTCACAAAGAGTGTCCGATCGGCTCCCCCTCGACTATAGCCCTTTTCCAAAAGGTGCTTTGTCAATTTTTCATACCATACTCGCGGTGCTTGTTTTAGACCGTAAAGAGCATTTTTCAATCGAAAAACATGGTTAGGTAGTTTATGATCAATAAAACATTTCGGTTTAGCAACATAAACTTCCTCATTTAGAAAATCATTTAAAAATGCGCTCTTAACGTCCATTTGAAAAAGTTTTATTTTAAAATGACAAGCAATTGCGAAAAGTATACGAATGGACTCGAGACGAGCAACTGGGGCGAAAGTCTCATCAAAATCTATACCTTCGACTTGTGAATAGCCCTGAGCAACTTGACATGCTTTGTTCCGTATAACGGTACCATCTTCATTTTTCTTGTTCTTGAAAATTCATTTAGTACCGATGATATTTTGTTGCTTCGGGGGCTTCGTTAATTCCCAGACTTTGTTCCTTTCAAACTAATTGAGCTCTTCTTGCATTGCTTCAATCCAATAGTCATCTTGAATTAAGAGCTTCGTCAACATTCTTTGGTTCGATCATGGAGACGTAACATGCAACTCCACAAACCAATTATCTCCGAGTTCTAACTCCTTCTTGAGGATCTCCAATGATGTTTGATTCCGGATGGTTCTTGGAGATTCGAAGCGTTTGAGGTAACGGAGTACTCGGGGGTATTTGTGATGATTCCTGCACATTGGATAAACTAGAAGAACAATGAGATGCATCAAAATTTTCAAAAGAATTATCATGTAAATATGCAATATCATTAGCAGGAGATTCATCATCAATAGACATATCAGGAGAAGATTTATCAGCAGAAAAATGAAAAGCTTCATCTGTGATGACCCGGATCTTCATTGGGGGTTATGGCTTGATCAGTGGCTTCTGGAGGACCATCTTGGAAGATGGGAGCGTTTGGGTGTGTATCGAACTCAAGAAATGGACTCAGTGCGTTGAATGGATCCTGAGTGTATTCGGATACCCCCATCGAATTTTGGGAGGAGCTTTGGGCAAAGTAGAGGCTGTATTTGGATTCAGCGTGGAAAAACGATGAAAAACGGCTATTTACTTGTATTTTTCTGAGTCCGGACGCCCAAAAACGGAGACCCGGAAGTTTCTGGTGTATTTTGGTGCATGGGGGAGCCGTGGACCGCCGGCCAGGACATGTGGCAGCATCGAATTCGCCTGCACACGCTTCCCAGTCCACGGGGTGAGGCACTGGTGCAGTGGACCGGGCGGGCTGACACGTGGCTGTGCCGGATTGGCGGGCGCAGCGCGCTCGGTTCACGGTAGAGCGCGCGGGTGTACGGTGGACCGGAGCGGGACACGTGGCAGCTCTTCATTGGTTCGGTGCAGTGGACGCGGCGAACGCGGGGGTGCGCGGGCAGGCCAGGCAGGTGCACGGGCAGGCGCAGAAGTGGAGGCTGGTGGTGTGCCACGTGGCGGTTTCCTATTGGTTGAGAGTTGGACACGTGGCAGGTTGTGGTTCGTCTGGTGCACGGAGTGTGTACACCGGGCGCAACGAGCGCGGGAGCCTGACACGTGGCGCGCGGGGATTGGGTGCGTCACTGTGCGCGTGCGGGGGGCAGGTGGCGTGACAGACGGCGTGGCAGCGGGGGCGGTTGGCGTGGCGGCCACGGCGCCGACGTGGCGCACGGCCCGCCATTGGCGGGCGCCAACCACTCCGTTGACCGGTGCGGGCCACGCGGCAGCACGGGAGCGGCTGGATCGGCTGTACGCTGTTCGGGGACACGTGGCAGCATCAGGTGGATTCGGGCGCTGGACGGACGGCCGGGATTGAGTTACTGTGCGGCACTGTAGCAGCCCGAAACGATTCGGGCGCCCGGATTTAGGGACACAAGGGTTATTTCTTCAATTGTTTGGAATGGGCTATATAAACTCCTCTTGGGCTGTTCTTTTGGGCCTTTTCCCGAGCTCCTCTGTGATGCCCCGGGGTCGAAACTGCGACCCGGGCTCGCTAACAGATCCGCCATCTGTACTGAAACTGCCGTACAGACGAAGCGTCTAACCTGCAAAAAGAATCAACTACAGTATACAGATATCAGAGCCGAAAGTAAACTACTAAAAACTAAAATCCAATCACTGTATAACTGAAAATAGTACAATATCCATCTCCCCAAAAATCGATCGTATAAAAAGTCCTCTGATACAAAAAAACCCAAAAGGGAGATATCTCCAATAAAAACATCAGTGTACAAGCTCTCAATACAAAAATATCCTCACTACAACAGTCTCTCAAAAGAGGAAATAAAACAACTAATCACTGAAGCTCTCCTCTGAAGGGGTACCGCTAGTCTCCAAACATGGGTAGGGATCTAGCTCGCGACTCCCTCGCCTCGATCAACGACCGCAGAATCAGCAACGCCCACTAAGACTCTGCAAAACAAAGGAGAGGAAAGAAAGGGAGGGGGAAAACCCCCAATGGGTGTGAGAACTACACCAAAAAGGGAGTTCTCAGTGGGTACCACCGTCAGGCCCGACGGTCTGCCCACCAAGTCCTCAAGAGACAAAAACTAACCAAAGCCGTAAAGACTGAAATAAGGAAGCTGGAGACTCTCAACAGCTAACATGCCTCTATGCCTGCCATGCCTGCTATGCCTACTATGCCTGCTACGCCTGCTATGCCTGCCATGCCTGTCATGCCTGCCGTGCCTGCTATGCCTACCATGCCTGCTATGCCTACTATGCCTGCCATGCCTCTCGTACAATGGTCAATAACTCACAATGACCTTGGGACAACCGTCGATCCCCAGACGGTTCCCAACAACACTAGCACTGGTCTAAACACGGCTACTGGACTCCACTCGGTCCCCCTGACACGAGTGTAACAGTAAAGTAAACATCTGTAATAAACCCAATCTAGGGACGCCAGAAATACTGTTACTGCCTGCTGTGCCTGACGAATCAGGTATGCTGGCCAATGCATAACACCGATAAGGGATAGGAGTCTCAAGGACTCTTAGGTAACAGATCGGCAACTATTACCGTCCGATCGCAACCAAAACTAAGTAACAGATCGGCAACTCTAACCGTCCGATCGCACACTCCGGTGTGGCACTCGAGGGGAGCGACCCACACGAGTAAAGTATCACCGGGCAATATCCGCGCCGGCGCGATAAGTAACAAAAACAGGACTGGATCATGACTCTGATCAAAGTGGGAAACTCTGTCCACTAGAGAAATCAGATACCCAATCTGGTGCATAAATAAATATCGGGTCAACCGCCCAACATCCGCGGTTGCCGCAAAGCCCTACAACTAATCCAACCTGTCCCAGACGCCAAGTCCCGACTACACTACCCAGAACCCCTGCTCGAACCCGAGCAACACTGACCACTTGACTAACAAAGAAGGAGAAAGGAAAAGCATGGTTTCTCCTAAGTCAAGTTCCAGTATGTAGTGTAGCGGTAAAAGATGGCCTAACTAGATGACCATACAAGCATGCAAATGTCCTTCACATAGGGTACGTCCCTTAGGTAAGCATTTACAATTCATCATCATGAATATATGAATGCTGCAAGTTCTCGATAATATTTAATATGAATATTAAATCTTGTAATCCCCTTTATATAATCATCCTTCCTAGCTTACCTTCTAATAACATACAATTATTGTACCTTAAACATGCGTGCATTCTAATATAAGAATTAAAGAACCGTCCATCGGTTCTGGGAACAGAGCACCCACCTAAAGTGCTGAATCCAAGGCAAACCTGGGGTTGGTGAAGAGCGTGGCCACTTGCACGCACAATCCTCTGAACCCGCATCCACGGTACCTGTCGCGCAAACCTCAGCTCCTAGCAGTGTTCCAAAACACTCGCGAATTCTCCTGGGTACAACAAAAGGTCCAAAGTTACACTTAATGCGAAAATATCCAAGTATACACCATCTGCTGAAACCAGCCCCGAAGATGTGCAATTTTTACCTACAGAACGGACTCTGAAAAATCCAACAAAAATACAGTCGCGACCGTCGCGTCGAGCCCTTCGAAACGAGTACCTGCACGTCAAAATCCGAGTCCCGGTGGCCGAGTTACAAATTCCAAAACACGGTGAGCGCGAAAGTCCACAACAAACACAACTGTAATACTCTACACAGCAAAGGGGAAAGAAGTATACCTTCGGGCGAATCTCAGAAAATTCCCTAAAAACACGACGGTAATCCTTGTGCCGCGTAGATCCAAAGAGTGTAAAGGCACGCCTCAATCCGAGCTCGTACAATAAGTTGCACGCAAAACGGTGCACACCGCCGGAGTCCGCACGCAAAACGAAGCACGGTGCCAAAACCCGCACGCAAAACGGAGTCCGCACTCAAAACAGTGCACGGTGCCGAAACCCGCGCGCAAAACAGAGTCCGCACGCAAAACGGTGCACCGTGCCGAAATCCGCGCGCAAAACGGAGTCCGCACGCAAAACGGAGCACGCCGTCGGGGTCCGCACGCAAAACGGTGCAGTAAAAATATAGTCCCTAACACAGATAAGAATTAGGGGTTAAACTCAAAGTCCAAAAGAACGCCCCAAACAGCGCAAAAACTCCGCAAAATTAACACACGGGACCAACCTCGACTGCGTCGCGCCGCGCCGCCCAACTGCTCCGTTGGAAAAACTCGCGCGCTCCACGAGGCCCACGACGCACCGCCGCACCCCACACAACTCCCTCCCTCTCACTCTCTCACGCTCGGTTGGAGAAGAAAGGAAGAGAAGAGAAGAAAAATGGCGCTCGGGGTGGAGAATGAAGAAGAAGAAGAAAAAGGAGGAGAGAAGGTGCTCATGCACCGGGTCCACGGTGCACCGCCAATGGGAGCTCTCCACCCGACGGTCCACACGCACAAGGGCGGTGCACCAGGTCCAGGCGCGCTTGCGCCGCGCCACGTGGCCGCGTCCCTGCGTGCCACGCGGGCGCGCAGCCCGCGCGCCACACGGGCGCGTGACACCGCGCCCGCACAGGCGCGGGACACGGACGCGCCACACGGGCGCGCGCCCCCGCGCGCCCGAGAGGGCGCCAGTGGGGGCCCGCCACGTGGCGACCCCCGCGTGCCTCCCGCGCAGGCGAGCGCGCTTCCCCGGTGCGCGCAGCGCGCCTGCCGCGCGCCTCGAGCCGCGCGCCGCACGACCTGGGTTTCCGTGCCGTCGCCTCGCCTCGGGATTCGTGCCGCGTCGCCTCGAAAAATGCGCATTTCATCCAGGCTCCAAAACAAACAAGTAAATAGTCCATTCTCAACGATTTCGCGCGCTGAATCCAAAAACGATGTCCGTTTCTCAAAATTCTCAACCGAAAATTTGCCGAAAGCCCCTGGAAAGCCCACTTGATCCGATTTTCGCGCCGGGTCCATTCCTAAAGTCCGATTTGCCAAATTCCAACTCTAAAAATTCCCGAAGGCGACCGGAGAGGTAATCTTTTATCCAAACTTCGCCCGGAGTCCAAATTTGACATCTGCGTCGCGCGAAACCACTTCTAAACACTCGACGGGTCCTCCAATTTCCCACGGGATCTCCTTTTAAGCCCAATGTCCAACACTTGTGTCCAGATTTCGCACAATCACCACCGACGCACCACAAAGGCCTCCAGAAGCTGCTGGTCAACCAGTAATCTCGTCGTGGGGATCCGGGTCCTCATATCCTCCCCCACTAAAGAAAGTTTCCTCCTCGAAACTTGCTCAATTCCACCAGGAGTCACAAACACCAAGGGTAAGTACTCAACATCATCATCTCCAGCTCCTAAGTCATCACTCACTCCCCGTGATTACTCCTCAACAACAGTAACAGCAACATCCAGTACGGTATAGCCCGATTGCGCAATTCCCCCATCTCACGAGCTAGAATTCGCAACGGGCGTCCCTCGTACTCCAAACACTCATAGATCTCAAAGGGGTGAGTCAATCACAGGCGAGGGGTCCAAAAACATAACCTTCCGGAGCTGAGACATGAAACACAACAAGGGTTCCATCAAAAGTTGGGGGAAACAAGATAACCGCCAGTGCAACACGCACCCACACGATTAACCAAAGGAAATGAGCCCTAACAAGGAGGGGTCCTCACTCGGTCACTCCCGAATCTTAACCATCCGAGTGAACTACTTAGCCGCGGTCTATCATCCAAAGGAACCCTCAGGGACACAACCACAAGCCATGTTTGCCCCAATAGTCCACACAGCGCCAGCTATGGAATTATCAAACTCATCCCCAGACAGCTTTCCTGCGCCAGGTATCCGCCATCACAGTGGCCCTGTCGGGGTAATCCAAAATGCTCAACAATAACCCAACGGTAATTCCACAGTCGCTACAAGAGGCATCACTAAAACTCGCATATATCTCTCCCAACACTGGAAATACTAGCATTGGCGCTGGTAGCAATCTCATCATCCGATTGCTAAGCTTTCCTGGCACTACCCAGTCCAAGAAACTCCTCACCTCGACAATAATTGTCGATCTCGGCCAAATCCCAAGTGATATCCATATTGGCCGGATTTCCACCGCCGTTCCTACGGCTCGAACAACGTGACCCAAGAAGGTATGCTTCTGGAGCTACAACTTGTACCTCAATAACTTGGCATACCACTTCATCCACACGGGCATGGTAGCACATCCACAAGTGCTCCTCGCGCTCCACATCGCTCTGGGAGTAAATCCAAATATCCCCGGAGGATCTTGTTACCAATCCAATCAAGTACAGCTGGAGCACAATTCCCTAAATCATAAGAGTGGTAGGGCATTAATCAATCCACTCGGCCTCACTGTGAGCTCGAGATGCCCTACCGTGTCCCGAACGCCATCTAGACAAGATCCTCGGCTGTCTGATTCTGAGTAGGTACTCACATCATACAATAACTGCCTGCATGTAGCTCCATCAAAAGGTCCTAGATACCACCCGGACCTGTCTACACTCGAACTATAAAAGGACCCTCATAGTCGTGCATCAACGACGAGGCATCACCACCGTGTACCAACGGCGTGGCATCAGGTTAAACAGACCCCTCGATCCACCAGATCCTGTAATTGCGCCATCAGCTCTCTCAGCTCTACAGGCGATATCCAATGAGGTGCTATCAAGGGTGGCGCGGTTCCCCGAACCACGTCAAACGCAATCTCTATCTCCCTAACCGGCGGCATCGTCAACAGCTCAAGTGAAATCACACCCGGGATCTCGTGGGCAACAGGGATATCTTTGAATCCCGGTGCCGCCAAAAGCACCTCTCACACTATCGCTAAAGCCTGTATGCTCTAACCGTCTTAACAACCAAACCTCCTCTCGTCTGCCTCGTAGAAAATCGACGTCCTCTCACTCCTCAGCCAAAACATCCTGTGGCGTTGTGCCAATCACTCTCAAGCACATGGTCAAGATACCGAACTGCCACAATTACCATTAAGTCTGCCGGTAACTCGCAGTCTCAGCTGCACTGGACATGATCCAAAAGTCTCCTCCACATGCACAACACTAACAGGAACCTGTACCTCAAGTGCACGTGGTAACAAATCTGCCTCTAGTCCATGCAGGAATGCAACATGCTCTAACTCCGACTGCTGTGATGCACCTGCGACAACTCGATCCACTACCGTGGCGCCCTCCAACCGGGCGGCATAGGTTCATCCACTTGATGCAAGTGGTTGTCGCTCAATCTGCCTGAAAATCAGGGCTATCCACATAGGGAGTACGACCTCTGTCTCTGCTCACACTGAGGCGACGAATAAGGTCCTCCGCAGATAACAAATCCACGCTACCGCTGCGCCACTCTGATATAGATGCTGATGCGGCCATCGGGGTCCACCCGATCTCTGGCATCCCAGGAACCCGTCATCCTAGAAAAGAAATCAGAAGTGCCTCTGCCGGCCGATTTGTCCTCCATCACCCGGCGCCAGGCGCCAAGCGCCAATATCCTGAACTCGCCTCTAGCGGCAGATCCCTATCCAAAGGAACTGCAGCGCCACGCTCCATACACAATGCCTACTCCAACGAGGCGTCAAAACCTATAATGGAGGGACTGAATAAACGGAAAGGTATCCTGGTGCAATCCACTCCCAGCCGCATATCCTATGCGCCTCGTCCCTCGAACCTGGAGCGCGCAGTTCAACAACTGCCAAAACTCTCTAGCACAGGGAGGCTCTCAATTGATCACTCCATCACCACCAACCACGACTCTGCCTCCAAATGCTCCAACTCAATCTTACGAGCCGGGGTGGTTCATCTGCCCAATCTGGCTCAATAGATCGATCACGTCCCCTCAGCTCACCAGCTGTCAACTATCCACCCTGCCTCGGTGCCTCGACACTAAACATCGGCACAGAGGGGCTACCTACTCCATCGGTGCCACAAAAATCCCCGCCCCTGAGGATACTGCAACCGGGTGGTCTCAGAAGGAAGCACTGTCGAGCTGCCCGCTGCTCCGACAACTGTGTCACTAAAACCAGCTGCTCGCTCGCTCTGCCGCTGATAGGCCTCAGACGATCCTGTCATCTGGGTCCGGAACTCTCTGACCTCAATCCGGGTATCCGGCCCAAAACCAACCGCTCAAGCTCAACTGCTATGACCGGAAGTACACGGGTCAAAACCCAGCGTCGGGGAGACACAGCTCGCCACGACGAAACTGCAAAACAGCACAAAACAACGCTCGACCCAATCCAGCGAAAGTTTAAAGCATGTCACCCCTTCCACAGCATTATGTTGTCTGCAGCCAACATAATCACTTAGGAGTATAAACATGCCAATCACTCTTCCCGTCCCTTGGGAGAGGTATAAAACTCAATCAGGACTCTCGCTAAAAGTCACGACTCTCACGAAGTCAACCAAGGGTCAAACCATAAGCCTAGGGTTTCTAAGTCCACCACGACCTACAACCTAGGCTCTGATACCACTCTAATCTGTCACGCCCCGGGGTCGAAACTGCGACCCGGGCTCGCTAACAGATCCGCCATCTGTACGGAAACTGCCGTACAGACGAAGCGTCTAACCTGCAAAAAGAATCAACTACAGTATACAGATATCAGAGCTGAAAGTAAACTAATAAAAACTGAAATCCAATTACTGTACAACTGAAAATAGTACAATATCCATCTCCCCAAAAATCGATCGTATAAAAAGTCCTCTGATACAAAAAAACCCAAAAGGGAGATATCTCCAATAAAAGCATCAGTGTACAAGCTCTCAATACAAAAATATCCTCACTACAACAGTCTCTCAAAAGAGAAAATAAAACAACTAATCTACTGAAGCTCTCCTCTGAAGGGGTACCGCTAGTCTCCAAACATGGGTAGGGATCTAGCTCGCGACTCCCTCGCCTCGATCAACGACCGCAGAATCAGCAACGCCCACTAAAACTCTGCAAAACAAAGGAGACGAAAGAAAGGGAGGGGGAAAACCCCCAATGGGTGTGAGAACTACACCAAAAAGGGAGTTCTCAGTGGGTACCACCGTCAGGCCCGACGGTCTGCCCACCAAGTCCTCAAGAGACAAAAACTAACCAAAGCCGTAAAGACTGAAATAAGGAAGCTGGAGACTCTCAACAGCTAACATGCCTCTATGCCTGCCATGCCTGCTATGCCTACTATGCCTGCTACGCCTGCTATGCCTGCCATGCCTGTCATGCCTGCCGTGCCTGCTATGCCTGCCATGCCTGCTATGCCTACTATGCCTGCCATGCCTCTCGTATAATGGTCAATAACTCACAATGACCTTGGGACAACCGTCGATCCCCAGACGGTTCCCAACAACACTAGCACTGGTCTAAACACGGCTACTGGACTCCACTCGGTCCCCCTGACACGAGTGTAACAGTAAAGTAAACATCTGTAATAAACCCAATCTAGGGACGCCAGAAATACTGGTGCTGCCTACTGTGCCTGACGAATCGGGTATGCTGGCCAATGCATAACACCGATAAGGGATAGGAGTCTCAAGGACTCTTAGGTAACAGATCGGTAACTACTACCGTCCGATCGCAACCAAAAGTAAGTAACAGATCGGCAACTCTAACAGTCCGATCGCACACTCCGGTGTGGCACTCGAGGGGAGCGACCCACACGAGTAAAGTATCAGGGATAGGAGTCTCAAGGACTCTTAGGTAACAGATCGGCAACTATTACCGTCCGATCGCAACTAAAAGTATGTAACAGATCGGCAACTCTAACCGTCCGATCGCACACTCCGGTGTGGCACTCGAGGGGAGCGACCCACACGAGTAAAGTATCAGGGATAGGAGTCTCAAGGACTCTTAGGTAACAGATCGGCAACTATTACCGTCCGATCGCAACCAAAAGTAAGTAACAGATCGGCAACTCTAACCGTCCGATCGCACACTCCGGTGTGGCACTCGAGGGGAGCGACCCACACGAGTAAAGTATCACCGGGCAATATCCGCGCCGGTGCGATAAGTAACAAAAGCAGGACTGGATCATGACTCTGATCAAAGTGGGAAACTCTGTCCACTAGAGAAATCAGATACCCAATCTGGTGCATAAATAAATATCCGGTCAACCGCCCAACATCCGCAGTTGCCGCAAAGCCCCACAACTAATCCAACCTGTCCCAGACGCCAAGTCCCGACTACACTACCCAGAACCCCTGCTCGAACCCGAGCAACACTGACCACTTGACTAACAAAGAAGGAGAAAGGAAAAGCATGGTTTCTCCTAAGTCAAGTTCCAGTATGTAGTGTAGCGGTAAAAGATGGCCTAACTAGATGACCATACAAGCATGCAAATGTCCTTCACATAGGGTACGTCCCTTAGGTAAGCATTTACAATTCATCATCATGAATATATGAATGCTGCAAGTTCTCGATAATATTTAATATGAATATTAAATCTTGTAGTCCCCTTTATATAATCATCCTTCCTAGCTTACCTTCTAATAACATACAATTATTGTACCTTAAACATGCGTGCATTCTAATATAAGAATTAAAGAACCGTCCATCGGTTCTGGGAACAGAGCACCCACCTGAAGTGCTGAATCCAAGGCAAACCTGGGGTTGGTGAAGAGCGTGGCCACTTGCACGCACAATCCTCTGAACCCGCATCCACGGTACCTGTCGCGCAAACCTCAGCTCCTAGCAGTGTTCCAAAACACTCACGAATTCTCCTGGGTACAACAGAAGGTCCAAAGTTACACTTAATGCGAAAATATCCAAGTATACACCATCTGCTGAAACCAGCCCCGAAGATGTGCAATTTTCACCTGCAGAACGGACTCTGAAAAATCTAACAAAAATACAGTCGCGACCGTCGCGTCGAGCCCTTCGAAACGAGTACCTGCACGTCAAAATCCGAGTCCCGGTGGCCGAGTTACAAATTCCACAAGACGGTGAGCGCGAAAGTCCACAACAAACACAACTGTAATACTTTGCATAGAAAAGGGGAACGAAATATACCTTCGGGCGAATCTTAGAAAATTCCCCGAAAACACGACGGTAATCCTTGTGGACGCGTAGATCCAAAGAGTGTAAAGGCACGCCTCAATCCGAGCTCGTACAATAAGTTGCACGCAAAACGGTGCACACCGCCGGAGTCCGCACGCAAAACGAAGCACGGTGCCGAAACCCGCACGCAAAACGGAGTCTGCACGCAAAACGGTGCACGGTGCCGAAACCCGCGCGCAAAACGGAGTCCGCACGCAAAACGATGCACCGTGCAGAAATCCCGCGCAAAACAGATTCCGCACGCAAAAACGGAGCACGCCGTCGGGGTCCGCACGCAAAATGGTGCAATAAAAATATGGTCCCTAACACAGATAAGAATTAGGGGTTAAACTCAAAGTCCAAAAGAACGCCCCAAACAGCGCAAAAACTCCGCAAAATTAAACACACGGGACCAACCTCGACTGCGCCGCGCCGCGCCGCCCAACTGCTCCGTTGGAAAAAACTCGCGCGCTCCACGAGGCCCACGACGCACCGCCGCACCCCACACAACTCCCTCTCTCTCACTCTCTCACGCTCGGTTGGAGAAGAAAGGAAAGAGAAGAGAAGAAAAATGGCGCTGGGGGTGGAGAAAGAAGAAGAAGAAAAAATGAGGAGAGAATGGTGCTCATGCACCGGGTCCACGGTGCACCGCCAATGGGCTCTCCACCCAGCGGTCCACACGCACAAGGGCGGTGCACCAGGTCCAGGCGCGCGCGCGCCGCGCCACTTGGCCGCGTCCCTGCGTGCCACGCGGGCGCGCACCCCGCGCGCCACACGGGCGCGTGACACCGCGCCGCGCAGGCGCGGGACACGGACGCGCCACACGGGCGCGTGACACCGCGCCCGCGCCGGCGCGGGACAGGACGCGCCACACGGAGGCGCCGCGCCCGATGAGGGGCCAGTGGGGGCCCGCCACGTGGCGGCCCCGCGTGCCTCCCGCGGCGGGCGTGCGCGCTTCCCAAGTGAGCGCAGCGCGCCTGCCGCGCGCCTCGAGCCGCGCGCCGCACGGCCTGGGTTTCCGTGTGCCGTCGCCTCGCCTCTGGATTCGTGCCGCGGCCTCGAAAAATGTGCATTTCATCCGGGCTCCAAAACAAACAAGTAAATAATCCCTTCTCAACGATTTCGCGCGCTGAATCCAAAAACGATGTCGTTTCTCCAAATTCTCAACCGAAAATTTGCTGTGAAAGCCCCCGGAAAGCCCACTTGATCCGATTTTTGCGCCGGGTCCATTCTAAAGTCCGATTTGCCAAATTCCAACTCTAAAATTCCCGAAGGCGACCGGAGAGGTAATCTTTTATCCAAACTCACCCGGAGTCCAAATTGGACATATGCGTCGCGCGAAACCATTATAAACACTCGACGGGTCCTCCAATTTCCCACGGGATCTCCTTTTTAAGCTCAATGTCCAACACTTTGTGTCCAGATTGAGCACAATCCCACCGAGCACCACAAAGGCCTCTAGAAGCTGCTGGTCACCCAGTAATCTCGTCGTGGGGATCGGATCCTCACACCCTCTCGGGTGGGCCCTTAAGAAGAATTGTTCAGCACTTGTCCCCTACTTCTGATGGATCCCCGGAATTTTGGAGGCCTCGGCATCGGCGTTATCTGCGATTCGGCGCACTGCGACGATTTTCTTACAGTTGGGCTTTTCCGTCGCATTTCACGTCGGAATTTTCCTGTGAGCAACCAGGAGGAATT
>CM055062.1:7849542-7931072 GCA_029204045.2 Tillandsia leiboldiana
GCCAATGGGAGCTCTCCACCCAGCGGTCCACAAGCACAAGGGCGGTGCACCAGGTCCCGGCGCGCCGGCGCGCGCGCACTTGGCCGCGTCCCTGCGGCCACGCGGGGCGACCCGCGCGCCACAAGGGCGCGTGGACACCGCGCCGCGCGCAGGCGCGGGACACGGACGCGCCACACGGGCGCGTGACACGCGCTCCGCGCAGAGGCGCGGGACACGGACGCGCCACACGGGTCGCGCGCGCCAGAGAGGGCGCCAGTGGGGGCCCGCCACGTGGCGGCCCCCGCGTGCCTCCGCGCAGGCTGGTAGCGCGCTTACCCAATGTGAGGAGCAGCGCGCCTGCCGCGCGCCTCGAGCCCCGAGCGCCGCAACGGCCTGGGTTTCGTGCCGTCGCCTCGCCTCTGGATTCGTTGCCGCGTTTGCCTCGAAAAATGTGCATTCATCGGGCTCCAAACAACAAGTAAATAATCCCTTCTCAACGATTTCGCGCGCTGAATCCAAAAAACGATGTCCGTTTCTCCAAATTCTCAACCGAAAATTTGCTGAAAGCCCCCGGAAAGCCCACTTGATCCGATTTTTGCGCCGGGTCCATTCCTAAAGTCCGATTGCCAAAATTCCAACTCTAAAATTCCCGAAGGCGACCGGAGAGGTAATCTTTTATCCAAACTTCACCCGGAGTCCAATTTGACATCTGCGCGCGCGAAACCACTTCTAAACACTCGACGGGTCCTCCAATTTCCCACGGGATCTCCTTTTAAGCTCAAGTCCAACACTTGTGTCCAGATTGCGCCACAATCCACCGACCGACGCACAAAAGCCTCTAGAAGCTGCTGGTCACCCAGTAATCTCGTCGTGGGGATCGGATCCTCACACCCTCTCGGGTTGGGCCCTTAAGAAGAATGTTCATCACTGGTCCCCTATTCTTGATGGATCCCGGAATTTTTGGAGGCTCGGCATCGGCGTTATCTGCGATTCGGCGCACTGCACGATTCTCTTAAGTTGGGATTTTCCGTCGCATTTAGTCGGATTTTCCTGTGAGCAACGGAGGATTTTAGCGATTTCTGCGGCGGTGCGTTCCTTAGAGGTAAGGTCGTTTTCCGTGTTGATCGTTCCACCTCATTTTGGTTTTTGGCAAAGCTCCCGAGCATTTTTTACCCCCCTTTTTTCTGTGATGAATTCTGGACGACCGGCTTGTTCGATTTATATCTTGGCCTAGGGTTATCGGATCAAGGGTTATAAGTACTCGATTTGGACCTACTCGTCGCGAGGAACACAGTGGTGATTTTTCAGGGATTTTTGGAGATTTCTGCGAAGGGATAATCCCACTTTTCTGGACAGATTGCCCAGGAATTTTCATTGTGGGAGGTTTTGAGCATGCAGCGGTGTTTTTTTTATCTTGGCCTATAGGTATCGGATCGGAACGTACGGTACTCGTTTCGACCGGCTCGGCGCGACGATCTCGCAGCAGTTATTTTTCTTGATTTTTCAGGGGACTGCAGAGAGGTGAAAATCCCTGTTTTTCTCTGCTGTTTACAAAACAGCAAGGTGCTATTTTTTTTTGGGAGTGGTTTGTATCCGGAAGTGACTTTTGTACAGTGGTTTGTTGTTTTGGTATTTTGTGGAGGAAATGAAGGTTGGACAGCGAGGAGACTTCTATAGCTGGGATTGCGCTTTTCGAGATGGGTGGTTGTTGCATACCTCAACTTCTGACTTGCTCACTAAGTTTATTAGAGAATCCCTCTATTGGACATATGATTGATTTCCATGCAATGATTGACTGATATAATGGTGAGCCTATCATTTGAGATTAATTTTGTGGACATATCATGTTGGATATTATTGAGGAAATAACTGTGAGAACATGATTATGAGAAGATTATAGTGATAATTAACGTGCCATATTAGCACATAGATTTTATAAAAGTGGTTAAATGGACTAATTAATGGGACATTATGACATATCTATGTGCGGATACCACTTTGGGTTTATTATGGATCAGGGATTATTTACATGTGTAGTTGATGATGATTTTAGCATGATGGTTATATCTATGTGGATTATTATTTGTAGACATGTGGAACTGTTATTTGATATTTTTCTTTCATCTTGAATGAGGACTTTGCATCTTGTATGGACATCTAGATAGGCCACTATTTATTGCCTACACTATCATATTGGGATTTGACTTAGGAGAAAACATGATTGTTTCCTTTCTCCTTCTTATTTAGACTTTCGAGTCATGTTGCTCGGGATCGAGCAGAGATTTGGGATAGTGTAGCCGGGACCTTAGGGTCGAAGACAGAGTGTACTTAACGTTGGATTTGTGGGTTATTGTGGTAACCGCGGACATTAGGCGGTTAGCCAGATGTTGATTACTTTCATATTTTGGGTCTTGTGGGGTGTTTCGGCGACCGCGGACATGCGGCGGTCGATGGATGTTTACTATTGCATCAATTGGGTATCAGCTTTCTCTAGTGGATGGGTGTTTCCCACTTATTGAGTACCATTATATCAGATCGGGGTTTCATTAGTGGACGGAGTTTCCCACTTTGATCATAGTCTTGATCCAGTCCTGCTATTGAGATATTGTGTGACAGGGTTACTTTACTGTGTGGGTCGCTCCCCTCTGAGTGCCACTCCGGAGTAGGCTTTAGACCATGATAGGTACCGGTCCATCTGATGGGATTTCGAACCTTATGTGCTGGTCCCCTACTGAGTTCTTGAGTTCGACAGCAAAAACAGGCATTACCAGTAGTTTTACTGGTGACTAGATTGGGTTTATTTGGTCAGAACTGTTTCTGATGCATTCATACAGTCATTTCTTTCGGTATTGCATTTAGAGGCCATACTAGTGGTGGTTTCCCTTTATTCAGCAGTTCTGTTTACTTCTTTACACTTATTCCTTTTCTTGCTCTGGTAGACTTAGTGGGTACGCTGGAGTTTGAGGCTTTACCCACAGGGGGAGGCTACAGGTTTACTAGTGGTTCTCACCCCTATTGTTGTTTCCCTCTTTCTTCCTCCTGTTTTGCAGAGCCTTCTGCGGGAGTTGCTGATCGTTCGGTCGTTGTTCGATGCGAGGGTGTCACGAGCTAGATCCTTACCGCCCGAGGAGTGTAGCTGTATCCCTTGGTTGGAGATTCCTTGTAGCTGTCAGCTGGTTTTTACTGTTTACTTTGGAGAGGGATCTTTTGTATTTTGGAGAGACTGATGTAGAGACTGATGTACTACAGTTTTAGTTTATCTCCCTTTTATAGTTGAGAGATGCTGTACTGAGGATATTGTATGATGATATCTGTATTTGAGGAGATGGATGTTGTACTTTATTCGTGTTGTATAGTGATTGGATTTTATTTTACAGCATTTTTATTTTCCGCTCTGATAATTTGCGTAGCTATAGTACTATCTTTTGCAGGTTAGACGCTTCGCCTATGCGGGATTTTGCATAGGTGGAGGATCTGTTGGCGAGCCCGGGTCGCAGTTTCGACCCCGGGGCGTGACGATTAGGTTGGTATCAGAGCTTAGGGATAGGTCAGTTGGGACTGTAGAAACCCTAGGCTTGTGATGACTTCGTGGAGAGTCGTGATTTTAGCGAGAGTCCTGATTGAGTTTTTATACCTCTCCCAAGTGATGGGATAAGTGATTGGCATGTTTATCTCCTAAGCAATTATGTTGGCTGCAGACAACATAATGCGGTGGAACGGTTGACATGCTCTAGACTCTCGTCGGATTGGGTCGAGTTTTGTTTTGTGCTGTGGTGCAGTTGGTCGTGGTGAGCGGTGTCTCCCCGACGCATTGTGCGGATTGGTGTGCACTCGTCGCAGTAGTGGAGCTTGAGCGAATTGTTTTGGGGACGGATACCGGATTGAGGTCAGAGAGCTCCGGACCCAGATGACAGGATTGTCAGAGGCTTATCAGCGGCAGAGTGAACAGCTGGTCTGGGTGACGCAGTTGTCGGGAGCAGTGGGCAGCCGACAGTGCTTTCTCCTGAGACCACCTGGTTGCATTATCCTCAGCGGCAGTGATTTCTGTGGCGCCGATGGAGCGAGTAGCCCCCTCCGTGCCAATGTTTAGTGCCAAGGCACTGAGGCGGGGTTGATAGCTGATAGTTGATGAGCTATGGGACATCATCGATCGATAGAGCTAGTTTTGGCAGATGAACCACCCCGATTCATGGAATTGAGTTGGAGCCTTTGGAGGCAGAATCGTGGTTGGTGGTGATGGAGTGATCAATTGAGAGCCTCCCTGTGCTAGAGAGTTTATGCAGTTGTTGAACTGCGCGCTCCAGGTTTCGAGGGACGAGGCGCATAGGATATGTGTGACTGGGAGTGGATTGCGCCAGGATACCTTTCAGTTTAGTTGGTCCCTCCGTTACGGATTGTTGACGCCTCGATGGTGTAGGCGTTGTGTTTGGAGCGTGGCACTGCAGTTCCTTTGGATAGGGATCTGCCGCTAGAGGCGAGTTCTGGATAGAGGTGCTTGGCGCTAGGTGTTGGAGGACTGATCGGCCGGCAGAGGCATTCTCGTTTTCCTTTCCCAGATGGTGGATATCCTTGTGGACGGATTATGTAAAGCTTACCCAAGGGAATGTTACCCTTTGTGATTGATAACATGCATGTTTGGGGTACAATATATGTGATTGAGGGTTGAGCTTAGTAAGGATAATTGTTTAAGGAATTGCATGAATTAATTGTGTTTTGTCGTATGACGGTTGCAATAATGGATTTTCTGAGATGTCAGAGGTCGGGTGGACCCCGATGGCAGCATCAGCATCTATATCAGAGTAGCGCAGCAGTAGCGTGGATTTGTTGTCTGCGGAGGACCATATCCGTCGCCTCAGTGTGAGCAGAGGCAGAGGTCGTGCTCCCTGTGTGATTGGTCGAGATATTTTTGGCAGACTGAGCGACAACCGCTTGCATCGTGCGGATGAGATTGTGCCGCCTGGTTGGAGGGCGCCAAGGCAGTGGATCGGGTCGTCGCAGGTGTGATTCCATCACAGCAGTCAGAGTTAGAACACTCTGCATTCCTGCATGGACTAGAGGCAGAGTGGTTACCACGTGCACTAGAGGTACAGGTTTCGGTTGGTGTGGTGCATGTGGAGGAGGCTTGTGGATCATGTCCAGTGCTGTTGAGACCTCGAGTGGTATCGGCGAACTTATTGGTATTTGTGTCAGTTCGGTGTTTTGACCCAGTGCGTGGGATTGGTTGCCACAATGCCACATGATGCTTGACTGCGGAGAGAGAAGGCTATGATCTTCTGCAAGGCAGACAATAGAGGCTTGTTTGTTGAGACAGTTAGCGAACACAGGTTGCAGCGACAATACGGGAGGTACCTACGGCGACACCGGGACTCAAGGATATTCCTGTTTCGGTGAGATCCCGGGTGTGATCCCACCTGAGCTGATGATGATGCCGCCGATTAGGGAGTTTGAGTTTGGGATTGACGTGGTTCTGGGAACCGCGCCAACCCCGATAGCACCTTATTGGATATCACCTGTAGAGCTGAGAGAGCTGATGGCGCAGTCGCAGGATCTGAGGGATCGAGGGTCTGTTCGACCTAGTGCCACCCCGTTGATACACGGTGGTGATGCCACCCCGTTGATACACGGTGGTGATGCCACGTCGTTGATACACGGCGGTGAGGGTTCTTGTGTGGTGTGACCGCAGGCAGGTCCGGGTATTATTTAGGACCTTTTGATGGAGTTATACTCCAGTAGTTGTTTGCTTATGATACATGTATCTTTTCGGAATCATACAGCTGAGTATTTCGCCAAGATGGTGTTCAGGACACGGTAGGGGCATTATGAGTACAGTGAGGCCAGATGGAATGACTAATGCCCTGTCGCCTTTAAGATTTGAGGAATTGTGTGTTCCTGCTGCACTTGGAAGGATTATTGGCGGTATTCTCCCGGGACTTTTGATTTTACCCCCCTCCCTGTGTGATTTAGAGCTTGTGGAGCACTTGTAGATGGTGTGACAAGGTCTGTGAGGAAGAAGCTATATGCCAAGTTGTTGTGGTACAAGTTTTAGCTTCGAGAGCATATCTTCTTGGATTACATATTCTAGCCATGGGGGCGGCGGTGGAAATCTGGCCAAAATGGATGCTATTCGAGACTGGCCGAGACCGACGGTTATTGTTGAGGTGAGGAGCTTTTGGGCCAGATAGTGCCTGCAGAGCTTGACGAATGGGCGATGACATTGATACCAGCGCCGATTTCAGCATCGCCAGTGATGGGAGATGGATTTGTGAGATACAGTAATGCCTCCCATTGTGGCTATGAAGTTACAATTGGATTATTGACGAGCATCCAGTATCACCCCGATAGGGCCACTGTGGTGGCGGATACCCGGAGCAGGAGAGCTATTTGGGGTTGAGTTTGATGATTCCGTAGCTGGTGCTGTGTGGGACCGTTGAAGTGAACAGCGCTCGAGGTTGTGTCCCTGGGGGGGGTCCTTTTGATGGTAGACTGCGGTGGAGCAGTCCACTCGGATGGTCAGGATTTGAGAGTGACCGAGTGAGGACCCCGGCTTGTTAAGGCTTCTTCCCTTCTTGGATGATCGCGTAGGGGTGTTTTGGGTTACACTGGTCGAGTTGGCACCAGGGTGTGGTGTTGATGTGTGTTGTACTGTTCTTCTTCCCTTTTCCCCCAGCCTTTTGTTGGAGTCCCCGAGATTTTTCCACGTCTCAACACGGGAGTGACGTGCTTTTGGATCCCTCGCCCGTGATTGACTCGCTCTATTTGAGATTTGTGAATGTTTGGAGTACGAGGGGCGCCCGTTGCAAATTCTGGCTCGTGTGATGAGAGGATTGTGCAATCGGGCCATGCCGTACTGGTTGTTGTTTTTGTTGTTGAGGAGTAATCACGGGGAGTGAGCAGTGACTTGGGAGTTGGAGACGATGTTGATGGATATCTACCCTAGTTTTGAGACTCCCTTTGAGTTGTTTTAGTTTCGAGGACGAAACTTTCTTTTAGTGGGGGAGGATGTGATGACCCGGATCTTCATTGGGGGTTATGGCTTGATCAGTGGCTTCTAGAGGACCATCTTGGAAGATGGGAGTGTTTGGGTGTGTATCGGACTCAAGAAACGGACTCAGTGCGTTGAATGGATCCTGAGTGTATTCGGATACCCCCGTCGAATTTTGGGAGGAGCTTTGGGCAAAGCAGAGGCCGTATTTGGATTCAGCGCAGAAAAACGATGAAAAACGGCTATTTACTTGTATTTTTCTGAGTCCGGACGCCCAAAAACGGAGACCCGAAAGTTTCTGGTGTATTTTGGTGCATGGGGGAGCCGTGGACCGCCGGCCGGGACACATGGCAGCATCGGATTGGCCGGCGCACGCTTCCGGGTCCACGGGGTGAGGCGCTGGTGCAGTGGACCGGGCGGGCTGACACGTGGCAATGCCGGATTGGCGGGCGCAGCGCGCTCGGTTCACGGTAGAGCGCGCGGGTGTACAGTAGACCGGAGCGGGACACGTGGCTGCTCTTCATTGGTTCGGTGCAGCGGACGCGGCGCACGCTTGGGTGCGCGGGCAGGCCGGGCAGGTGCACGGGCAGGCGCGGAAGTGCAGGTTGGTGGTGTGCCACGTGGCGGTTTCCTATTGGTTGAGAGTTGGACACGTGGCAGGTTGTGGTTCGTCTGGTGCACGGAGTGTGTGCACCGGGCGCAGCGAGCGCGGGAGCCTGACACGTGGCGCGCGGGGATTGGGCGCGTCACTGTGCGCGTGCGGGGGGCAGGTGGCGTGACAGACGGCGTGGCAGCGGGGGCGGCTGGCGTGGCCGCCACGGCGCCGACGTGGCGCACGCGTGCGCCACGTGGTGGCCCGCCATTGGCGGGCGCCAACCACTCCGTTGACCGGTGCGGGCCACGCGGCAGCACGGGAGCGGCTGGACCGGCTGTACGCTGTTCGGGGACACGTGGCAGCATCAGGTGGATTCGGGCGCTGGACGGACGGCCGGGATTGAGTTACTGTGCGGCACTGTAGCAGCCCGAAACGATTCGGGCGCCCGGATTTAGGGACACAAGGGTCATTTCTTCAATTGTTTGGAATGGGCTATATAAACTCCTCTTAGGCTGTTCTTTTGGGCCTTTTCCGAGCCCCTCTCGGGTTGGGCCCTTAAGAAGAATTGTTCATCATCTTGTCCCCTACTTCTTGATGGATCCCCGGAATTTTTGGAGGCCTCGGCATCGGCGTTATCTGCGATTCGGCGCACTGTGACGATTCCCTTACAGTTGGGCTTTTCCGTCGCATTTCAGTCGGAATTTTCCTGTGAGCAAACCAGGAGGAATGTTTAGGCAATTTCTGCGGCGGTGCGTTCCCTAGAGGTAAGGCTTCGTTTTCCGTGTTGATTGTTCCACCTAATTTTGGGTTTTTGGCATAGTTCCCGAGGCATTTTTGACCCCCTTTTTTCTGTGATGAATTGTGGACAGCACCGGCTTGTTCGATTTATATCTTGGCCTAGGAGTATCGGATCAAGGCGTATAAGTACTCGATTTGGATCTACTCGTCGCGTGGAACACAGTGGTGATTTTTCTGGGATATTTGGAGATTGCTGCGAAGGTGATAATCCCACTTTTCTGGACAGATTGCCACAGGAATTTTGATTGTGGGAGGTTTTGAGCATTCACCGGTGTTTTATTTTTATCTTGGCCTACAGGCATCGAATCGGAACGTGCGAGTACTCGTTTCGACCGGCTCAGCGCGACGATCGCAGCGGTTATTTTTCTGGATTTTTTAGGGGACTACAGAGAGGTGAAAATCCCTGTTTTCTCTGCTGTTTTACAAAACAGCAAGGTGCTATTTTTTTGGGTAGTTGGTTTGTATGCCGGAAGTGACTTTTGTACAGTGGTTTGCTGTTTTTGGTGTTTTGTGAGGAAATGAAGGTTGGACAGCTAGGAGACTTCTACAGCTGTGGATTGCGCTTTTCAAGGTGGGTGGTTGTTGCATACCTCAACTTCTGACTTGTTCACTAAGTTTATTAGAGAAGCCCTCTATTGGACATATTGATTGATTTCCATGCATGATTGATTGATATAAATGTAAGCCTATCATTTGAGATTAATTTTGTGGACATATCATGTTGGGAATATTATTGAGGAAATATTAACTGTGAGAACATGATTATGAGAAGATTATAGTGATAATTAACGTGCCATATTAGCACATAGATTTTACAAAAGTTGGTTAAATGGACTAATTATTGGGATATTATGACATATCTATGTGCGGATACCACTTTGGGATTTATTATGGATCAGGGATTATTTACATGTGTAGTTGACTGATGATTTTAGCATGATGGTTATATCTATGTGGATTTATTATTTGTTACACATGTGGAACTGTTATTTGATATTTTCTCTTTCATCTTGCATGAGGACTTTTGCATGCTTGTATGGACATCTAGATAGGCCACTATTTATTGCTACACTATCATATTGGGATTTGACTTAGGAGAAACCATGATTGTTTCCTTTCTCCTTCTTATTTAGACTTTCGAGTCATGTTGCTCGGGATCGAGCAGAGGTTTGGGATAGTGTAGCCGGGACCTTAGGGTCGGAGACAGGGTGTACTTGACGTTGGATTTGTGGGTTATTGTGGTAACCGCGGACATTAGGCGGTTAGCCAGATGTTGATTACTTATCATATTTTGGGTCTTGTGGGGTGTTGTGGCGACCGCGGACATTGGGCGGTTGACCGGATGTTTACTATTGCATCAGATTGGGTATCAGCTTTCTCTAGTGGATGGTGTTTCCCACTTATTGAGTGTCATTACATCAGATCGGGGTTTCATTAGTGGACGGAGTTTCCCACTTTGATCATAGTCTTGATCCAGTCCTGCTATATTGAGATATGTGTGACAGGGTTACTTTACTCGTGTGGGTCGCTCCCCTCGAGTGCCACTCCGGAGTAGGCTTTAGACCGTGATAGGTACCGGTCCATCTGATTGGGATTTCGAGCCTTATGTGCTGGTCCCCTACTGAGTTCTTGAGTTCGACAGCAGAGCAGGCAGTACCAGTTTTACTGGTGACTAGATTGAGTTTATTTGGTCAGATACTGTTTCCTGATGCATTCATACAGTCATTTCTTTCGGTATTGCATTTAGAGGCATACTAGTGGTGGTTTTCCTTTATTCAGCAGTTCTGTTTACAGCTTTACCACTTATTCCTTTTCTTGCCTCTGGTAGACTTAGTGGGTACGCCGGAGTTTGAGGCTTTACCCACAGGGGGAGGCTACTGGTTTACTAGTGGTTCTCACCCCCATTGTTGTTTCCCTCTTTTCTTCCTCCTATTTTGCAGAGTCTTCTGCGGGAGTTGCTGATCGTTCGGTCGTTGTTCGAGGCGAGGGAGTCACGAGCTAGATCCTTACCGCCCGAGGAGTGTAGCTGTATCCCCTGGTTGGAGATTCCTTGTAGCTGTCAGCTGGTTTTTACTGTTTACTTTGGAGAGGGATCTTTTGTATTTGGAGAGACTGATGTAGAGACTGATGTACTATAGTTTTAGTTTATCTCCCTTTTATAGTTGAGAGATGCTGTACTGAGGACATTGTTTGATGATTATCTGTATTTGAGGAGATGGATGTTGTACTTTATTTCGTGTTGTACAGTGATTATATTTTATTTTACATCATTTTATTTTCCGCTCTGATATTTACGTAGCTATAGTACTATCTTTTGCAGGTTAGACGCTTCGCCTATGCGGGATTTTGCATAGGTGGCGGATCTGTTGGCGAGCCCGGGTCGCAGTTTCGACCCCGGGGCGTGACATCATCTACTTTAAAATTGAAAGATTCTATCATCGTTTTAGATTCAAGGTTAAATACCCTATATGCTCTACTGTTTGTAGAATAACCCATAAAAATTCCTCTATCACTTCGAGAGTCGAATTTTTCAAGATTTTCTCGATCGCGTAAAATGTAACAGCGACTCCCAAAGATACGAAAATATTTTTTATTCGGTTTTCTACATAACCAAAGTTCAACGGGGGTATTCAAAGTACCCGGGCACAAATATATTCTATTGATCACATAGACAGCGGTGTTAACTGTTTCAGCCCAAAAGTGTAACGGAAGTTTCCGGCTATGAAGCATAACACGCGCCATCTCTTGTACAACTCTATTTTTGCGCTCGACTATACCGTTCTATTGCGGTGTATAAGGTGTAGAGAATTCATGTTTTATGCCGTTTGAAGTGCAAAAATCAATGAATTTAGAATTGATGAATTCTCCACCTCTATCACTCCGAACACGAACGATCTTTTCATTCTTCTCAATCATAATACGATGACAAATCTCATGAAAAGAATCGAAAGTATCCGCTTTCTCTTTTAAAAATGCTACCCATAAATATCTAGAGAAATCATCAACCATGAGAAAAATATATCATTTTCCACCCAAACTAGGTTGACGAGTTGGCCCCATTAAATCCATATGCAATAATTCTAATGGGCGTTTTGTTCCTACATGGTTCAAATTCTTGTGAGTGGATTTAGTTTGTTTTTTTCCTTTTGACAACCTCCACACACAATGTTTTCTTTGAAATTCAATTTAGGAACACCTCTAACTATATCTTTGTTAGATATTCTAGATAGTTCCTCAAAGTTCATGTGACCTAGTCTTTCATGTCAAAGTGTTTCATTATCAAGTGACACTAGGTTACAATGTTCAGAAAATTTATTAGGAACTACATAGCAGTTATTTTGAAATCTAACCCCTTTCAAAAAGAATAAATGGTTTTCGTAAGTTACAATGCATTCAACAAAAGAGAAATTAACTGAGAAACCATTATCACACAATTGACTAATGCTTATGAGGTTAGTCTTAAGGCATTCAACAAATAAAATATTGTTCAAAATCGGGCCATCTGGAATAGCAATTGTTCCTTTGCCAACTATTTTTGAAGATCGTCCATCTCCGAAAATTACAAGTCCTCCGGAGGTTTTCTCTAAAAATTGAAAATAGTTTTTATCACCAGTCATGTGACGAGAACAACCACTATCCAGATACCAAGACGAATTGTCATATGCATGTAGTGATGTATGAATGACAATACAAGGGAAGATTTCACTTTTACGCACCCAAATCTTACGAGTTTTGGAATACGTTGGCAATGATCGTGACATTGATCTCCTTGGTGAACGCGTCTTGTATGTTTGATCACTTTTCTTTAAGTTCCATGACGATGTCGTCTTGGGTGGTGTACTACCATTGTTCTTCACCTTTGGATGGTTCTTGCAAAATTTCTGGTGGATGAACTTGTCGGTAGTTGTTGCAAGTTTTGCTTGATTTGTCCGCTTGACTCCAAACTTGCAATTCCGTCTTATGTGCCCTGCAAAACCACAATGATAACATACCTTGGATAGATTTGATCCTGACCGTAATGAGGTAGACTTGTTAACGTTTGATGCGATGATCTTCGTCGGAGGAGGAGCAACCGACTGAGGCACAAAAACAGTCTTGCTCGAACTTGGACCCTCACCAGTTCGATCGTATCCAAGACCCAACCGATTCGTTTGACCAAGACCAAGCAATTTATCCAACTTGCTCCTTCCTGAAGAGAATCGCTTCAAATCTTCCTTAAGTTGGAATATGGTCTTTGTCATCTCTAATTTTTCTTGTTGAGCCTCAGAGTGGAGCTTCAGGAAGTGATTTGTTTTATTCACCAATTTGATATGTTTTTTCTCGAAATGCTCATTCTTCTCTTGAAGGGAAGTGTTTATCTTGATCAAGTTGTCCCTTTACTCTTCAAGAGCTTTTGAGAGATAAATTGCTTTGTTGGATTGTTTTTCAAGATCCCACAAATTTCTTCTCAAATTCTTGTTATGCTTTGCCAATTTCTTTGAATCCTTTAATAATTTATGATAGGCAAAAGCAAAGTCTTCACCTTCGGAATCGCTTGGTTCATCTTCCGTTGGAGTTTTTTTATTCAAGGAGGAGATGGATAATAAACCAGAGGAAGTCGTTGAAAAACACACGAAATGTGAAGTTGTGGACGCAATAAATGTTGTGGCGTTGTTATCCTCATCACTGGAAGATGACTCATCAGAAGAGGAAGTGTCATCCCATGTGACGGCTTGCATAGCCTTCTTCTTTGACGGATTCTTGTTGGGACACTCCGTTAAGATATGGCCAAAACCTCGGAATTTGAAGCACTGGATTTGTCCCTCGGTGTTCTTCTTGTCCTTTGAAGAACCCTCTTGCTTTCTTGATTTAAAGCTTGAATTTTCTTTGCCTTTCTTTGACTTAATGAAGGATGATGGTTTGCTTGAATTTCCCCTTCAAAAGCTTCGGCGAAATTTTCTTGTCAAGAATGCAATTTGTTTCTCAAAATCCTCCATGGATAGATTATCATCAGCGTCTGAGGAGGATGAAGCCGCGTCTTCTTCCTTTGTTGATTTCAATGCAAAACCTGGAGACTTAGAAGAATATGAAGGCTTTCCAAAAGAATAGTTAGTAGGAAAAGTCATTTCATACGTTTGAAGTGCACCAACTAATTCTTCTACCTTGATCTCGTCCGGGTGTTTCACTATTTCAATGGCTGCGACCTTAGGGCGAAATCTTTCAGGAAGAGTTCTCAAAATCTTTCTTACAACCTTAGATTCTGGAATTTTCTCTCCCAAGTTAGCACATGTATTAACGATATCTTGCAATCGTGTATAATAATTTGTGAAAGATTCATTTTCTGCCATATGAATAGAGTCAAACTTGCTCGTAAGCATTTGCAGTTTTTGAATCTTCACCAAACTTGTACCCTCATGTGTAACTTGTAGAGTATCCCAGATTTCTTTCGCGGTCTCATATGTGTTACGGAATTTGAGTTGGCGTATTTCGTGAATTCGGTTAAGTCTTGAAGATTGAAGATAAAGAAAGTTGGATCATTTAATTCAATCTCAAGAAAGAAGAATTCAAAAGGATCAGGTATGTTTAACTAATTATTTTTGGTGATCCGAATACTTCTTATAGTGTAGAAACACTTGGATGAATTTTTAGTTGCATAAAAATCAAAAACTGGACATGGGACATGTTCAGGATCCGGATCAGACCTTCCAATCCGGAGCCCGAAGGGTGTTCGTTCATACACCAGTTCAATCCGGATCGTAGCCTTCCTTAATCCGGATCCCGAACACTGGTTTTACCATGTTTTATGAACGATCCGGATCAGGCTTTGCAATCCGGATCCCGAACGTTGGTGTTTGGTGAAACTGTATGAACGATCCGGATCAGGCACTTCGATCCGGATCCCGAACCTTGGTTTTTCTGGAAACTGTTTGTCTCGCTACTGCAATCCGGATCGCCGAAGTCCGGTTTTACCATGTTTTATGAACGATCCGGATCAGGCTTTGCAATCCGGATCCCGAACGTTGGTGTTTGGTGAAACTGTATGAACGATCCGGATCAGGCACTTCGATCCGGATCCCGAACCTTGGTTTTTCTGGAAACTGTTTGTCTCGCTACTGCAATCCGGATCGCCGAAGTCCGATCCGGATCGCCGTCCTGAAAAATTTCAGAAATGGTTAGTTTTTTATCCTTATCCTCTTCCAATGGTTTCTAACCTATAAATAGACCCTTTAATTCATCTTTTAGGGCAACCCCCACGAAAAAGGGAAAAAGACGACCGAATAGATAGATCCACATATAGAGAAGAAAGGAAATCATTAGATTTATTCTTATGTTTCTTCATCTATATTGATTGATTTGATTCTAGGTTTTCATACTCACATTTTGAGTAGAATCAAATCAATGAATACTTAGATGGTATTTCCGATCTATTTCTAATCTAAGTATTCGGCGGATCATCACCACCCAAAAACAACGATTTCCCCAAAATCGGCGCGTGGACTCGCGTGGCCTTGTGGATTCAAGGTGCTACCGCTCTCGTGGATTCGGAGCGAGGTACGTTCGTGGATTCGAAGCGTGCTACTGGGTGAAGACCGTGGATTCGGTCGGACGTCGTGGAGTCGACGTTGGACGTCGTGGATTCGGCGTTGGACGCAGATCGTGGATTCGAGAAGCGTTGCGGAGCGAGCGGAGAAGATCAACTAGGAGCGTATGGAAAAAGGTTGAGTCGTCTGTGAGTACGGTATATCACCTTTGTACGTGTTATAATTCTAGTGGATTTCACCGTGTTATCGGTCTCGTGGTTTTTTACTCCGGTTTGGAGTTTTCCACGTAAAAATCTCTGCGTGTTATTTATGTTTTCCGCATTGGGTTTTATATCGCAAAGATTTTTGAGTGTTTATTGTTTACACCTATTCACCCCCCTCTAGGTGTTTTTTCCCCTATTTAGATCCTATTATACATAACCCAACAAGTGGTATCAGAGAGGGAATAGGGTTGTAAACAATGGTTGAAGGTGGAAACATCAACAGACCTCCGTTCTTCGATGGAACGAATTATGCGTACTGGAAAGTATGGATGAAAGCCTTTTTAATTTCCATCGACGAACGGGTGTGGCAATCAATTGAATTAGGATGGACTAATCCAACTGAAATTATTGATGATGTTCGCACCATCAAACCTAGGTCGAAATGGACCAAGGAAGAGATAGATTTTTCTTCTTACAATGGCAAAGGGATTAATGCTCTATTTAATGCTTTGTCTCAAACTGAGTTCTCTCGCGTCTCGGCATGTGAGACTGCGAAAGAAATCTGGGATGTTCTTCAAGTTACGCATGAGGGAACTAACCTTGTGAAGATTCAGAAACTGCAAATGCTTACGAGCAAGTTTGACTCTATTTTCATGGCAGAAAATGAATCGTTCACAGACTATTACACACGATTGCAAGACATCGTAAACTCATGTGCTAACTTGGGAGAGAAGATTCCAGAATTTAAAATTGTAAGAAAAATTTTAAGAACTCTTCCTGAAAGATTTTGTTCCAAGGTTACGGCCATTGAAACTATTAAACACCCGGACGAAATCCGTGTAGAAGAATTAGTTGGTTCATTAGAAACTTATGAAATGACTTTTCCTACTAACTATTCTTCTGGAAAGGCATCCTCTTCTAAGTCTTCAGGTTATGCGTTGAAAACAACAAAAGAAGAAGACGCGGATTCATCCTCCTCAGGCGATGACGAGAATTTATCTATGGAGGACTTTGAGAAGCAGCTTGCTCTCTTGACAAGAAGATTTCGCCGAAACTTTCGAAGGGGTAACTCAAGCAAAACTCCATCCTTCGTAAAGTCGAAGAAAGGCAAAGGTTCTTCAAGTTTCAAACCAAGAAAGCAAGAGGGTTTTTCTAAGGATAAGAAAAGCTCAGAAGGACAAGTCCAATGCTTCAAGTGCCGAGGGTACGGCCATATCTCAATGGAGTGTCCTAATAAGAATCCGTCAAAGAAGAAGGCGATGCAAGCCGTCACTTGGGATGACACCTCATCGTCAAATGAGTCAACTTCAAGTGATGAAGAAGATAACGCAACAGCGTTCCACGCGTCCACATCTTCACCCTTCATGTGCTTAATGGCTAGTACATCCGAGTCATTGTCCAACTCCACTGTTGAAAAGATTGCAACGGACGATGAATCGGATGATTCGGAAGGTGAAGATTTTGCTCTAGCCTATCACAAACTTTTGAGGGATTCAAAGAAACTGGCTAAGCAAAACAAGGGGTTGAGAGGGAGATTGCAGGATCTCGAAGAAGAACTAAAAAGGGTAACTTCTCTCTCGACCGATCTTGAAGTGGAAAGGGATAATCTGATAAAAGCAAATGCTTCACTTCAAGAGTCCAATGAGCAATTCGAGAAGAATTATGTAGATATGGTGAACAAAGCGAACTACTTCTTGCAGCTCAACGGCGAGGCTCGACAGGAAAAATTGGAAATGACAGAGACCATTCTCCAACTCAAGGATGACTTACAGCGATTTTCATCAGGAAGGAGTAAGTTGGATAAGCTTCTTGGTCTTGGTCAATCAAACAAGTTCGGCCTCGGATACAATCGGACTAAAGACAATTTTAGTTCGGTTGGGACAGTCTTTGTGCCCCAGTCGGAATCTCCTCCTCCGACACCGAAATTGACGACAAACAACGACAACAAACCTACTTCCCCCTCTTCGGAATCGTCAAGCATCAAGGTATGTTTTCGTTGTGGTATTGCAGGGCACATAAGGAGAAATTGCAAGATGGGAGCCAAACGCTCAACTCAAGCACTTCTTGCAACGACTACCAAAAGGGTGATTCCTCGGAAATCAAATGCAAATTCTTCAAAGGAAAAGAGCCTCGGTAGTTCATCAAACAAGACGACGACGTCAAGGAAAAGCGACGGGTCAAACAAGACGCTTTCACCAAAGGTATCAACCTCACAATCATTTCCGACGTACACCAAAACTCGAAAGGTTTGGGTACGCAAAGGTGAAGTTTTCCCTTGTCTTGTTACAAATATTTCCTTGCATGCTTATGATAATTCGTCTTGGTATCTGGATAGCGGTTGTTCTCGTCACATGACCGGTGACAAAAACTGTTTTCAAAATTTTGAGAAAATCTCCGGAGGACTTGTAGTTTTCGGAGACGGTCAGTCTTCCAAAATTGTTGGAAAAGGAACAGTAGCTATTCCAGATGGCCCGATTCTAAATAATGTGTTATTTGTCGATGGCCTTAAGACTAACCTCATAAGTATCAGTCAACTTTGTGACAATGGTTTTTCAGTTAATTTTTCATCTGTTGAATGCATTGTAACTGATAAGGACCATGTTTTCTTTTTAAAGGGGGTTAGATCTGAAAACAATTGTTATGTTGTTCCCAATAAAATTTCTGAAAATTGTAACTTAGCCTCTTTGAATAATGAAACGCTTTGGCATGAAAGGCTAGGTCACATAAATTTTAAGGAACTTGCTAGAATTTCTAACAAAGACGTGGTCAAGGGGGTTCCTAAACTTTCACTTAAACAAAACATTGTGTGTGGTGGTTGTCAAAAGGGAAAACAATCTAGGACTGCACACAAGAACTTGAACCACGTTGGTACTAAACGGCCCTTGGAATTATTGCATATGGATCTTATGGGGCCAACGCGTCAACCATCCTTGGGAGGTAAATGGTATATTTTTTTATTGGTTGATGATTTCTCTAGATACTCATGGGTAGCATTTTTAAAAGAGAAAGCTGATACTTTTGATTCTTTTCACGAGATTTGCCTTCGTATTATGATTGAAAAGAATGAAAAGATCATTCGTGTTAGAAGTGATAGAGGTGGAGAATTCATAAATTCTAAATTCATCGATTTTTGCACTTCCAATGGCATTAAACATGAATTCTCAGCATCCTATACACCTCAACAGAATGGTGTTGTCGAGCGCAAAAACAGGGTTGTTCAAGAAATGGCACGTGTCATGCTTCATAGCCGGAATTTACCGCTATATTTTTGGGCTGAAGCTGTGAACACTGCAATCTATGTTATTAATCGAGTTTATTTGCGCCCGGGAACGTTAAATACACCATATGAACTATGGTGTTGTAGAAAACCCAACATCAAATATTTTCGCATCTTTGGGAGTCGATGTTACATTTTACGTGACAGCGAAAATCTTAGAAAATTTGACTCTCGAAGTGACGAAGGGATTTTCATGGGTTATTCTACAAATAGTACAGCATATCGGGTATTTAACTTGGAATCTAAAACGATTGTAGAATCCATAAATGTTAAAGTAGATGAAGCTTTCCACTTTGCATCTGATAAATCTACCCCTGATATCTCTCTTGATGATGATACTCCTGTAAATGCATCTTCTCATGATAATACTTCCAATATTAATGATGCATCTAATGGTTCTTCAAGCTTATCTGATGTGCAGGAATCATCTCATGTACCTCCGAGTACTCCATTACAACAAACGTTACGCATCTCCAAGGATCATCCTGAATCAAACATCATTGGAGACCCACAAGAAGGAGTCAAAACTCGGAGACAGTTGGTCTGTGGATTCGCTTGTTACGTTTCCATGATCGAACCAAAGAATGTCGATGAAGCTCTTCAGGATGACTACTGGATTGAAGCAATGCAGGAAGAGCTCCATCAGTTTGAACGAAACAAAGTCTGGGAATTAACGACGCCTCCGAAGCAACACAATGTGATCGGTACTAAATTGATTTTCAAGAACAAGAAAAATGAGGATGGTACCATCATCAGGAACAAAGCACGGTTAGTTGCTCAAGGCTACTCTCAAATAGAAGGTATAGACTTTGATGAAACGTTCGCCCCTGTAGCTAGACTCGAGTCCATTCGTATCTTATTCGCTATTGCTTGTCACTTTAAAATAAAACTCTTTCAAATGGACGTTAAGAGCGCGTTTTTAAATGGGTTTTTAAATGAGGAAGTTTATGTGGCTCAACCGAAAGGTTTTGTAGACTGTAAACTACCTAACCATGTTTTTCGTTTGAAAAAGGCTCTTTACGGTTTAAAACAAGCACCGTGAGCGTGGTCCGAAAGGTTGACAAAGCACCTTTTGGAGAAGGGCTATACTCGAGGGGGAGCAGACAGGACTCTCTTTGTGAAGCATTATCAAAATAACTTCATTGTTGCACAAATCTATGTCGATGACATTGTATTTGGAGCAACAAAGGATAATGATGCTTCTAAATTCGCAGAAACCATGGAAAGCGAATTTGAGATGTCTATGATGGGCGAACTGACATACTTCCTTGGATTGCATGTAAAACAAAATGGTGAAGGCATCCATCTGTGTCAATCCAAGTATGCAAAGGAGTTGGTAAAGAAATTCGGATTAGAAGATTCTAAAGATTTTCCTACTCCTATGGGAACTAGCAGTAAGGGATTAGGGAGTGAATCTCTTAGTGAGAATGTAGACGAGAAACTTTATCGCAGCATGATTGGAAGTCTACTTTACCTCACAGCTAGTCGCCCGGATATATCCTTTAGTGTTGGGATTTGCGCGAGATATCAATCAGCACCAAAGGAGGTTCACCTGAAAGCGGTGAAACGGATCATCCGGTACATCAAAGGAACCATTAATTTCGGAATTTGGTATCCTATGGGAACAAGTCTAGATATTATTGGATACTCAGATGCCGATTGGGCAGGATCTGTGGATGATCGGAAAAGTACGAGTGGTGCATGTTTTTATCTTGGCCATTGCCTTGTTGCATGGTATAGTAAAAAGCAAAACTGCATTGCACTCTCAACTGCCGAAGCGGAATACATCTCAGCGGGTAGTTGTTCAACTCAACTCATTTGGATGAAAAGCGTGTTGAGCGACTTCCGGATTTCAGCAACTTCGGTAACTGTTTTATGTGACAACACTAGTGCTATAAACATTTCAAAAAACCCTGTGTTGCACTCAAGAACAAAACACATTGAACTTAGATATCATTTTCTTAGAGAGCTAGTTGAATCAAATATTCTTCAAATTTCCTACATTTCAACTGAAGATCAATTAGCTGACTTTCTAATAAAACCTTTGGATCAAAAACGTTTTATTCATTTGCGTAAAGCAATTGGAATGCTTTCCTTGAAATAACCTCTTTTTGAAACTTTTGTTTAGGTTAGGTTTTGTTTTTGTGTTTTTGTTCATTATCTATGCTTAGACATAGAACATTAATTGAGCATTAATTTTTATTGACTTTAACTGCATCCTTTTATATGTTTAGAAATTTATTATGCTTTGGATATCATAATAATTCATTTGATGCAATGATCATTTATGTGAATTAAATCATCTTTGTGTTGATCAAAGTCAATTTCTCTCTCAATGATCTCTTGGTATAGTTTTTATCTTATTTGACTGTTTAGTCGAGTATGAAATCGAGATCAATTTTTGGTTGAATACTTTATATCTTAAATAATTGATAGCCAATTGAGGGGGAGTCAAAGAAAAAGTGTTATGCTCAAAAGATGTGGAAAGAGTTACATCCCAATGAGGAGTGTGAAAACTACCACCACATGGAGGAAAGAGCTACCACCTCGGTCGTCCGAGTACTGTGTGCAGCTACCACATGTATACCAAGCAAGGTTTTTCAAGTTTGATTAAATAAAATGCATGTTGAGATACTTGACTCTGTCAAAATTTCAAGGTTGGTATAAGGTGGGAATTTTAATGAAAGATGCTCAAAGAGCCACTTTCTTCAATAAATTGACTAGATATATTATCTAACTTATCTGGGATTTCAGACATCTATTGATCTTTGTATTTCATTTTCTTTACCGAATTAATGATTTGATAAAGGCATTACTCATAAGATCAAGTTAGAAGTAATTGAAGTTGTTCAACTTTAAGGGATTTAATTTTTATAAATTTTCGTTTCATTTGTTGGATGTTATTGATAGATTTGGTATAATCTATTTCTTGATGTATGAAACGATGATTTTCATTTAAAGTTGATACACAAAAGTGCTTACAATCTTTTTCTGGATTTTCTAGAATTTTTCTGAATTTTTCTGAAGAAAAAGTTGGAGCCGATCCGGATTGGACAAGCCGATCCGGATCCCGAACGCAGGTATTCTCTGCGGGTAGCCGATCCGGATCGTAATCACGAACTGATCCGGATCGCGGCTAGGGTTTTATATAGAACAAAAGGGTTTTGATTTCTTTTTACTCCAATCTTTTGTTCTAAAGTCTCCAGAGCTTCTCTCTCTAGAATTCATCCATCTTGGAAGCTTTCAAACTCAAGTTCTTCGATTCCAAGTAAGTCTTATTGATCAAAATCTCGGTTTTTCACAGTTTTTCATATTTTTCCTCAAAAGCGTGGTGAATTTCCGTATCTTTCTCGTTTGTGGATGGTTTTTGATCAAATTTCTTTTGAAATAAGAACTCTGGGTAAATTAGTTTTGATTATATGCTAGGTAAACGGATTTTTGGCCTTCGATTTCAAAAATTTCGGTTTTAGGGCATATAATGGGAATTTTCCAAAATCATGCGATTGATCTATTTTTAAAATTCCTTTTGCAAAACTAATTTGATTCTTAGTCTCTCCACACGATAATGATTGTTTGGGTACAATTTTTCTAATTTTTGAAAATTAACAATTTTTTCGTGTTATTGAGTTGTTGCTCACAGGATTTCATTTCACAAGCAATTGCAGCAATGGCTTTCACATGGATCATAGTTCTTCTTGTTGCGATGGTACATACTCGAGCAACCAATAAATTAAAGAGGGCAAAGAAACCGTTTCGTAAAGGAGAATGTGTTCAACTTGAAGATTCAGAATCTGAACCAGAAAAGGATGAAGTCAATTGGGATGAGTTGTCAGATGATGAAACACATCCTGTAAAATCGACACAGAAAACCTCTGTTGTTTCGAAAGGAAAAACTGCAATGGACACTGGAAAAGCACCTATGACTGCCCCGTCCATCTCGGTGAAGAGGAAGAGACTAGCTCGACGCTTTGGACGAGCACGAAATGCTAATGTTAGCAAACCAATAGCTCCTGACTCCCCACCTCGCATGGAAGAAGTGTTCGTTAACACTGATCGCCTTAGAGCTTTTGAACATCGTGAATGCATCGGTGAACGACATGTCAACATTGAAGCTCTCCGAAATCACTCACCAGAGTTTGGGATTTTAGTTGAACAAACTAATCTTATTCAAGGCTGTCGATTCCCGGAATTACTTGGGTATTGTTTGTATCGTGTAAGAACCTTTTACACAAATGCGAGACATCTTCAGGAAGATGAACTTGGTTCGATGCAATTCTACACAAACATCCAAGGGATGAGACTCACAATCACTCCGCAGTTAATCGGCGAGGTCCTAGGAATGGAATCAAACAGATCGGGGATCAACTTTTTGATGGGAAGAAGTTTGACGAATGCCATGTGGCAAACCGTGATAGAAGGAATTTGTTTGGAAGGAACTGAATCAGCAGATGGTAAATCTGTAAAATCCAAACAACTTCGGCTTGAGTACCGATTTCTTAACTTCATCACGTGTTACAACATTCTCCCTAACTTGCAGACAAAGGTAGTGAGATGGGATAGAATGCTGTTCTTATATCTCCTAGGTCATCCTTCTGAGGCCGTAGGGTTGAACATGAACATCCCGTACATAATTTGGAATAGAATGTCTAGATATGTTAAGCATCCTCATCCTACTGAACGACTTCCATTCCCATTAATCATCATGAGGATCTTGAAAAAGTTTAAGATTGATATCAGCTCGACATCATATCAACACTGTTGGGGGATGATAGATGAATCAACAATTGTGAAGTCTCTTCACAAATTGCCTCATGTCACTTCGACTCCTTCCTCTACAAAGAAACCTTGTGCAGGCACCTCTGCCTCGCCATCACATCAAGCACCAGGAGCAGATGATGAAGCATCAGTAACCTCCATCTACAAACAGCAACAGAGACTGTCTTTTGAACAGGAGCAAATCACCAAAGAGCAAAGGCGAATCTCCGAAGAACTCGAAATAATCACAGCGTCCCAAATCACATTAACTAAAACGGTCTCGTCAATGAAGAAGTTAATGCAGAAAATGTTCTCGAAAATGGGATGCAGCGCCTCGGATGACTCAGATTCAGATGCTTGAGTCGTTTGTTTAATAATTCTCCTGTGCAGGACCTTACATTTTTTTTCTTTCTCTCTCCTGTGCAGGCTTTTACCTTTTAGGAATTTGTTTTTCAGATTTTTAATCTTCTCTTGTGCAGGTTTCTACGTTTTAGTTTTTAGTTTTAATTCTCAAACTTTTGGTTCTTGAACTTGTTAACTTTTCTCTCCTTTTTGGTAATTTTGGCTAACTTTGTGACAAAAAGGGGGAGAGAGTATTAGAACAGTTTGAACAATCTTGATTGTCTAGTTGAACCATGAAGGTAAGTAGAACTTCAACTTTTGGTTTTCATTTGTTATTGCATGCATGCCTCGACTAACTATTTGCTAACTATTTGGGCATGTAATATAACTAACAAGTTGATGTTCACTAACATGACATTTGGATTTTGATTGCATAGAAGATATGTTGGTTTTTAACTATGATCCAGTTACATATCTGAATGTAAAAATGTCATGGTAAGTATATGAGTATAAACTTCATCTTTGTATGTGGTTTTTGAATGATATAAAATTCTTGAGGTATCTAACGATTTCTTTTGTCAAGAATGATTTTTTTGCAGAGAGTACAGATGTCTAAGTCTAGAGTCTGTTTTAGGAGTTTAACTCATGTATCTATTTTTATTTGGATCTCATTGTAAATTTTTGTTGTATGGTGATAGCAACAAAAATATCTTTTTGAATTTTCTTGAGTGGATCTATATTTTGTCACGAAACCGCCAAAGGGGGAGATTGTTACGGAATTTGAGTTGGCGTATTTCGTGAATTCGGTTAAGTCTTGAAGATTGAAGATAAAGAAAGTTGGATCATTTAACTCAATCTCAAGAAAGAAGAATTCAAAAGGATCAGGTATGTTTAACTAATTATTTTTGGTGATCCGAATACTTCTTATAGTGTAGAAACACTTGAATGAATTTTTAGTTGCATAAAAATCAAAAACTGGACATGGGACATGTTCAGGATCCGGATCAGACCTTCCAATCCGGATTCCGAAGGGTGTTCGTTCATACACCAGTTCAATCCGGATCGTAGCCTTCCTTAATCCAGATCCCGAACACTGGTTTTACCATGTTTTATGAACGATCCGGATCAGGCTTTGCAATCCGGATCCCGAACGTTGGTGTTTGGTGAAACTGTATGAACGATCCGGATCAGGCACTTCGATCCGGATCCCGAACCTTGGTTTTTCTGGAAACTGTTTGTCTCGCTACTGCAATCCGGATCGCCGAAGTCCGATCCGGATCGCCGTC
The DNA here is from genome assembly GCA_029204045.2 of Tillandsia leiboldiana. Lineage (NCBI taxonomy): Eukaryota > Viridiplantae > Streptophyta > Magnoliopsida > Poales > Bromeliaceae > Tillandsia > Tillandsia leiboldiana. Next base: position 7,874,281 of record CM055062.1, read on the forward strand.
CTGAAAAATTTCAGAAATAGTTAGTTTTTTATCCTTATCCTCTTCCAATGGTTTCTAACCTATAAATAGACCCTTTAATTCATCTTTTAGGGCAACCCCCACGAAAAAGGGAAAAAGACGACCGAATAGATAGATCCACATATAGAGAAGAAAGGAAATCATTAGATTTATTCTTATGTTTCTTCATCTATATTGATTGATTTAATTCTAGGTTTTCATACTCACATTTTGAGTAGAATCAAATCAATGAATACTTAGGTGGTATTTCCGATCTATTTCTAATCTAAGTATTCGGCGGATCATCACCACCCAAAAACAACGATTTCCCCAAAATCGGCGCGTGGACTCGCGTGGCCTTGTGGATTCAAGGTGCTACCGCTCTCGTGGATTCGGAGCGAGGTACGTTCGTGGACTCGAAGCGTGCTACTGGGTGAAGACCGTGGATTCGGTCGGACGTCGTGGAGTCGACGTTGGACGTCGTGGATTCGGCGTTGGACGCAGATCGTGGATTCGAGAAGCGTTGCGGAGCGAGCGGAGAAGATCAACTAGGAGCGTATGGAAAAAGGTTGAGTCGTCTGTGAGTACGGTATATCACCTTTGTACGTGTTATAATTCTAGTGGATTTCACCGTGTTATCGGTCCCATGGTTTTTTACTCCGGTTTGGAGTTTTCCACGTAAAAATCTCTGCGTGTTATTTATGTTTTCCGCATTGGGTTTTATATCGCAAAGATTTTTGAGTGTTTATTGTTTACACCTATTCACCCCCCTCTAGGTGTTTTTTCCCCTATTTAGATCCTATTATACATAACCCAACAATATGCTGAGACGCGAGAGAACTCGGTTTGCGACAAAGCATTAAACAAAGCATTAATTCCTTTGCCGTTGTAAGAAGATGCATCAATTTCTTCCTTGGTCCATTTCGACCTAGGTTTGAGGGTGGGAACATCGACAATAATCTCAGTATGATTTGTCCATCCAAACTCAATCGATTGCCAAACCCGTTCATTGGTGGAAATCAAGAATGCTCTCATGCGTACTTTCCAATATGCATAATTTATTCCATCGAAGAATGGTGGTCTATTGATGTTTCCGCCTTCAACCATTGTTTACAACCCTATTCCCGCTCTGATACCACTTGTGGGTTATGTAAATAATGGATCCGAATAGGGAAAAAACCACCTAGAGGGGGGGTGAATAGGTGTAAACAATAAACACACCAAATCGTTGCGTAAAAAATAACCCAATGCGGAAAATAAATAAAGTACGCAAGATTTTACGTGGAAAACTCCGTCACAGGAGTAAAAAACCACGGGATCGATAACACGGCGAAATCCACTAAGATTAAACACGTACAAGGTGATTTACCGTAACACTACGACTCAACCTTTTCCATACGCTCCAAGTAGATATTCTCCGCTCACTCCACAACGCTTCTCGAATCCACAATTTGCGTCCAACGCCGAATCCACGATGTCCAACCGAATCCACGGTCTTCACCAATATAGCACGTATCGATCACACGAACATATCTCGCTCCGAATCCACGAGAGCGGTAGCACCTTGAATCCACAAGGCCACGCGAATCCACGCGCCGATTTTGGAAAATCGTTGTTTTCTTGGTGATGATAATCCGCCGAATACTTGGATCAAAGATAGATAAGAAAACACCATCTAAGTATTCTTCAATTTGATTCTATAAGAAATAGCGAGTTTGGAAACCCTAGAATCAAATTGAACAATATAGACGAAGAAACATAGATTAGATCATGTTTTCCTTTCTTCTCTATATATGTGGATTTTTTATATCTTTTCCGGTTTCATTCGGTTACCCTAGATGTGAAATTTGGGTTTATTTATAGGTTAGAAACCTTTGGAAAGAGATAAGCATCAAAAACTGACTTAACAGAATTTTTCCCGCACAGCGGTTCGGACTGGATTTGGCTGATCCGGACTGTCATCTTTTTTCAGCAAATTTCCTGAAAAAACAGTTCGGGGTCCGGACTGGAATTCTTGATCCGAACTGTTCATACAATTTCAGCAAACACAAGGTTTGGGGTCCGGACTGACTTGGGACTGTTCCGGACTGGAGTTACGTACGAACTCAACTCTGTTCGGGGTCCGGACTGGAATGTCCTGATCCGGATCCTGAACACTCAAATTGTCTAGTTTTTTTTATTTTTATGCAATAAAAAATATTCTATGTGTTTCTAAACTACAAGAATGTATTCGGATCACCAAAATTATTTAGTTAAACGTGCCTGATCCTTTTGAATTCATTCTTCTTGAGATTGATGTATATGATCAACAATTCTTCATCTTCAATTTTCAAGACTTAGAACACTTCACGAAATACGCCAATACAAAATCCTTAACACAGCCTAGCCTTCTTGGATGCCCCATGGTCGACTCCCTCCTCTACTGGCACCTTTATTGACAGCTAAGTTCTTTGCTCAATCTTGGTCTTTATTCACTTGTAGTTCCTCCTCTAGCTCTACTCTACTCCTAACCTCCAGTTTTCTTGGCAAACGTAGCAATCTCATGTTTTCCGTTTTTATTTTTTTGTGCATCAAGTGGATACAAAAATGGATGACTAAAAGTAAATATCATTCGAAAATTCATGATAGAATAATTTTTATAAGCGAGATCAATTCTATATATCTTGTTTTAAATAGTTAAAAAAATTCTAATTAAAATTTAATTTATTTATATTTTTTTACACCGTTAAACAAGTAAATGTTTCATATTTATTATTAAAAGTATAAATTTTGTAATCCATTGATCATCAGGTCAATGATGCCAAAAAAAATTGAAATTTGATTTCTAAATACTTTCAGTGGTTTAGATTATGTTCAACGGTAACGATCGTCAATTGGAAGGCTCCATCATCGAAAACAAATAGATAACAACGAAGGTTGTTTGTATATATATATATATATATATATATATAGAGAGAGAGAGAGAGAGAGATTTGGGCTAGAATATTATTGGTACCAAACAACCTTCGTATTTGGTGCTGCTTCCAATAGCACCAAGTATTTGGTGCTATCAGCTTTTTCACCATTAAATCTATTTCTTTTATCATTTCTACTCTTTGATTAATACTAGTGAAGGCCCGCGCTGCGCCGCGGGTCTAATTTGTTCAACAAATATTATTTTTCATGTTATACGCTGCATTACATGTAATTAAAAATAATGTTGATATGCTACAGAAAACTGAAAGAGAACTTCAAAAAACAATTTGAGGGAACAAATTTAGTCGTAAAGGAAAAACATAGCAACAAAAATACAATTTTCAATGCAAAGCAAGCAAGGTTTAATTTGAGTGATGATGAAAAAATAACATAAATATTTAATTGACCATAAAGGAGTATGACCAATTTTTGAAATACCACTTTGAAATAGAGTATGGCAAAAAACTGTTATAATTCAGTAAAAGCAGTTTGGATCACAAAGTAATTCTTCATAATAAAATTCACTTTACATTTAAAAACTACAGTAACATGCACTATACATATGAAAAATTATAAACTTACAAAAGCAAAGTAATTCTTCATAGTAAAATCCACTTTACATTTGATAACTACAATAATATGTACTATACATATGGAAACTTACAAACTTACAAAATGAATTAAATTTACACATTGATAATAGAGTTCACTCCACATTCGGAAAAGTGCAGTAATATTTCCAAATAGAGACACACACCAAAATAATAAGCTTTTTTTGGTGGGCAAAAAAATAATCAAAGATGGGCAATTATATTTACATTTAAGGGAGAACAAAAGAAAAAAGCAAATAACAATACAAACTGAGAACAAAACAAAATCAAATGAAGACACATATATTAAGAATTGAAATACCACAGAGATGCATCTTCTCCACACATTAATACCACACCATCTTTTTTTTATTTACAACATGTTCACATAGATGTGCATGGAAAATACATATGGCTTGCTTTCCATCTTTGATTTCCACACATTAAGAACCAAAGCCGCGCAGCATAACAAATAGGTATCATGTTCCATCCTTGATTCCTACACATTAAGAACCAAAGTAAAGCAGTGTACAAAAAAGACATATTTTCTTCAATTAGAGATGAGAGGTGCATAAAATATGTATTTGTTTTCTTATCTTTAAGTGTGCCGGAAGGATTCTTTCTTTAAATGGAAATTATAGGAACCGCCTTGATTTCTAAACATGAAAAAGTAAGAGAGAGGCATACAAAAAGTATGCTATCATTTATCATGCGGAAGCATACCGTTTCATGCTGAATTTTGAAACGAAATTAGCGAAATTTACATGATAGTATGAATAAATTGAAAGTCAGCATAACATACCTCAAATCAGCTATCAAAACTTAATTCTTAGGTATTTATTTTATTTTTTTTAGAAAGATAAAGTGATGGCAACTTTTGCTCACTGAAAACCTGCAAACTGTAATCAACATTAGATATGATATTCATAATTATGCTTGCTAAGTAGGGTAAAAACTGATTATAGGATTGATGCCAACAAACTGAAAGACAGGAATTAGTTCAACAAAGCAATCTCCAAAAAAGAACACAAATGGCTAAGGCAATAGTAAAAAATGCTCGGTTACCTTGATTACATTACAGTAAAAAAAGTTCGGTCACCTTAATGCGTGTAGAGGCGACATGTGTCCCTCAATAAATTTACATGCATCTGGTCTACATAAATATAACATGCACCAACTTTATTTTCTTAATTTTTTTACCTCTTTAAAGTTCTTACTTGGGTATGGGTAAAAGGACACGAATTCAATTAAAAACTATAAACTTTTCAAGTTCAATTCAAGAACAAAAAGTGATAGGAACAAATTTTGAAAAAAATAAGACTAAACAATACCAAATTTGTGCCAAATATTATTTATACATATAGCACAGAGGGAAAAAAAAAAAGAAAAAAAAAAGAAAAAAAAAGAAAGTGAAAAACCCGAAGACGAACTTAAATACATATTGCTCAGACTTCCCTATTAATCAAGCATCATTTGATTCATCCAAAATTTTTTTGTTTAACAGTGTAGGATGAATTAAGAAAAGAGAATTAAGACCTGAAATATAAATTGCAATACAAATGAGAGCAACCGGTTGCCTGCGAAGCAGGCCATCCGAGGTGTGCGTGGCATTAATTAAGAAACAAATTTCAAAACCTTTTGCTTACCAGTGTTGGACAAAATAAATTCGAAAATTGAGTTCAAAAATATACACTGTACTATGAATGAGGACAACACGAACCACCGAATAGGATCCAACAAAAGATTCGTTATCCAAAGGGAAGGTCATCATAGCAAACACCCGAGCTCACAAGGAACAGTCAAAGCAATAACAAAGAAACCAAATATACACGTTGTAAATCATCACATGCAAACAAAAAAACACCATTTTTGTATTGTATTTTTCTCAAAATTAGGTATGGTTTAGCTCAATGGGCTTAAATTTCTGTAAATAAAGAAGACCTCCAAATGTAGATCGATTGGAGTCTCTTATAGACCTTCACTTCTTAAGACAGAGGATGGACATTTCTGATCCTAAATATCTTGAAATTTCATACCTCATTCCTCATATTACTAAAAATATCCTGAAACTTCCGTGGAGCAACTTTCATGTTATGTAACTCGAGATGCAAAGACTAAGAAAGAACCACTTCGAGTATTAGAAAATCAAAGGGGGCCAATAGGTATTAAGATAACCTACTTTCTGTGAAGTCAACCTGTATATGATTTCATCCTTCAGGGATAGAGTTTTTCGAAGGTAACACCACTTAAGGGAAAACAAATGAATTGGGACATCTAATGAAACTCAAAAAAACCACATATCTTTATAAGTACTTGATGGAATGGATATTTCTTCAATTAGGGGCTGGAAATTGTTACTAAGTTTCTCTGTTTCAAGGTGTTCTTTTAGTTTCAAATAATTGTGTCCCTCCGGTGAAGTAAAAATTATATACATATTGCATCTAAGAAATTAAGCCAAGGAACAAAAAACTCAGTATATAGGGCAAGGAATCTCAAGAGTAAAAACTAAGCAAAGTAGAGAGAGGGGAGATGCGTGCCTGGGTCTCCACATGATGGGCTATTTATAGCCAAGGTTCTAAAGATGAGTAAATGAAGATAGCCAGGTGTACAGGGCCAGCCGGTGAAGAACAGGGGAGCACCAAACCGAGAGGGAGATGAAGGTAGCATGTAGGTGCCTCGGTGAGGCTTAGAGCCACAATCACCCATTCCCTCGGGTAGATGCCTCGGTGAGGCTTACAGCAACAGTCAACTACCCGATCGGGTAAATAAGAGGGGCTCCAAACCGTAGGGGGGCGGGGGGGAGAGAGAGGGAGAGAGGGAGAGGAGGGCGTTACCAGTGTACGAAGCAAACCCCGCGGCACCCAAAGTGGCTCGGTGTACGAACTCCTCACCTCGCAGCCACCCACGTTGGTTCCCATGGAAAATAGGGCATCCGAAGCGTAGGGAAGCGAGGGCGAGAGGAGGGCATCATCACACCGTCCGGGTACCACGGCGCATGGGAGCGAAGCAGAGGAACTGTAGAAAAATCCCTCCATGTGAAGAGGGGATCCGGAGAAACCGGAGAGAGGGGCGAGCGGCGCGGGCCCGTACAACCGGGCTACCGAAAAGAGTAGAGTGATTATTCTTCTATGATGACCTAGGGGAGAAGGCCATCTGTAGAAGGAGAGGGAGCAAGAGAGAGAAGAGAGAGTCCATCCATGTGAAGAGAGAGGAACCGAGTTGGGCGAAAATATCTGAGAAGAGAAGAAAGAGAGAATAGGAGGCAAACCCATGTGGGCGCAGCAGGTGCAAAGCGTGAACGCAGAGAGAACGACACATCAGCGCAGAACGCCTGGGAAGGCTCTGCGAAAACTCTGAATTTATATTCTTCTATTGATTATTGCACTAGCTACCACGGAATCCTAAGACGCCGGATTTTTTGAAAAAAAATATAAAAGGAATAAAATAGTTTATCTTTATTAGAACAAATGGATCAATTGTAGAGGCGGTTTCAATTGCCTCTATAAGTTAAAATTTGTAGAGGCCGGTCAAACCGTCTCTACAGTTTAAAATATTATAAAGGCAGTTCAAACCGTCCCTACCGATTAAAATTTTTAAAGATGGTTCACACCGTTTTTATATTATTACTAGATTAAAAATAAAAAATTTTAAAAATATTTAAAATTAAATATTGGGGCAGAGGAAACCGCCTCTAAGTACCCTGGCGGTCGCTGAAACAGCCTCTACAGACCTATAGGCACTGTCTATGGCAACGGTCTAGAGACGGTTGTAGGAACCGTCTCTACAAATCGTAGAAGCTGTTTAAACCGTCTTTACAATAACTAAAAACCGCCTCTAAAGCCGCTTTTTCTTGTAGTGAGATAGCCACAATTTTTTTTTCCAATTTTTTTTAGTAAGCGAAAAAAAAAATTAATATATTTTTTTTCAAAAATTTTTAAATTTTTTATTATTTTAATATGGGAGGATAATATTTTTTAATTCTGTTGCTTAGAGAATATATGAGGAGTCTTTTCTGACTTCGTCACATCTATAATTAGCGCACATTGCGCGGATGAACAAATTTTTAAGCTCTAGTACGGAGTCAAATTTTAGATGGAATAAGATTTCCTTTGACCAAACTGTTGGAATCATGCAGAGACGTTGCAATTTTCATTCCACCAAGAGAAAAAAAACTCTCTCAACCAAATTAAGATGATATTTCTACCAGTCCAAGACTAAAACTTCCTCAACCAAATACTTAGCATTAATTAGTTTCCATCATTCCAATTTGAATTTCAAATCCGTAACAATTACGTAAATACGCTGGAAAATATGCATGCACATGCGTTCGAACAATTCCTTCCTGCTATTTCTTGTAGTCCGTCCAAAGCCTAAAACTTATCTAAACCAAATGGTTAAGTATTAATTAACTAAATAGTTGCCATCATCATTTTAAATCCTTACGTAACCGTTACTGTATTATCTTCAAATAATTAATCAAAAGAGAAAGTATGTTAAAAAAAAAGATGTTCACGCATTCAAACAGTTCCGTCAAGTCCATTGAATTTTTACTGCATCATTTTACTATGCTAGGAGCCTCCGAGCATGATGGGTTGATCAATGATAACCAAATATATAATCAACAAAAAAAGAAAATAAGACTAAAATTTTGTTTCTAAATACTTTAAATACTCCAAAATATGTTTAGATTTATTTATTGAATTTGTTGAAATTAAAGAATAGCGAAAATATACAAACTGAATAACCAACCTATCGACTTAGACAAAAATACGCAATACACGAGTGCTATATCACCATCCAATTAATTAGCACGGACTAAATTTATTTATGTCTCAAACGATGATCAACACATTGGATCAAGTATCATAAATTTTTCTTCTATAATCAAAGAATTCGACCATACAATTATTTATTGTATTCATGATCATTTCAAATAATACAATCTAGAAAATCACAAAAATAATATGTTACAAGACTTGTATGATATGCTATCGAAATATCTTGCTCAGTTTCTCACATTAATTTATATTGATCCAAACATTTTAAAAATTGTTGTCACGTAAACTTTTAATTTTTGGCAATTAATTATATGTATAAATCTATAGCTTATAAATTTGAGATGACTAACATTAATCAAATAGTCAAAAATTATTAAAGAATGCTGCTATTAATATAGATGAATTTTCTAGATATAAAAAGTCACTCTTCTCCATAAAATTGAACATATATAATTATCACATTTAATCTTTAACGAGTATTGCACGACTGAATTTTAATGTTAAAAAGACTTTTTCTATATTACTGACCAGCATTATTTATTATTATTTTTTTATTTTTTTTTGACCATTTAACTATTGCCGTCACTTCAATTAATTGATAAAATTAATTAATTGATAAGGAAGCCTCACATCCTTATCATTATCATGCAAGTAATTAAAATTGTGCCAACCACTGGATGGGGGATTAGAGGATTTGATGTAGCACGTGTGAATGGTTCAGAGGGTGTGGTGCACAAGCTAGCGCGGGTGATGCACCGAGTGCACACAATACTTTCTCGCCGGAAACGCGAGTTATGAAATGGGAGAAATTATTGACTACGCCGGTGTGTAAGTAACGCCTCGTGCACCACAATCTAAAACTCCCTCATCAACGGGGCTGTCAACTTGCCGAACATGAGGGGAGCTGGGATCGGTTTGTATTCAACTTGTTTATTAAACTATCATCCCAACGCTCATTTGCTATCAGTAACAATAGAGCTCGTGTTTTAAATTATCACCCTAACCGTCTGCTTACTAAATTTTAGAGAACTACTGTTATCATAATCGTACATCTAAAGATTAAAAACTCATATATATTAATAACTTAGTAATTTTAAAAACATAATAACTTAATTATATATATATATATATATATATATATATATATATATATATATATATATATAGCTAGGCTGAAATACTATTAATAGTACAAAGTTATTGGTGCTATTAAGTTTTTAACCCTTGGATTAAAAGATGTGTGGTTGAGATGATAGTGGGCCCCATAGGTTTAATAGGGGTTGGGAAAATAGTAAAATCTAACAGATGAAAATTATCAAAGGGGTTGATCTAAGAATAGAAAACTTGATAGCACAAATAACTTGGTATTATTAATAGTATAATAGCCGGACTCATATATATATATATATATATATATATATATATATATATATATATAATTAGGCTGGAATACTATCGATATCACCAAGTCATTAGTACTATTAAGTTTATAGCCATTGGATGAAAAGATGTACGGTTGAAATTATAGTGGTTCCCTAGAATTTTTACTATTCAACCAACTATCCACTAAACCCTATGAGATCATTATCATCCTAACCGCACATCTTTTAATCCAAAAACTAAAAAATTGATAGCACCAATGACTTGGTGCTATCGATATATAGTATTCCAGCCTATATATATATATATCAAGTCGAAGCTGACTAGCGAGCTGAATTGCGCGCCCTACTCATAGATACCTTAAAACCACAATATAATCAGGATAAAACTGTATAAAACTTATTTAAATTATGGACGATTTTGATTTGGCTATTTAATTTTTTAAAATTTTTATTTTATAACCCAACCTCTTAATTTATTTGATTTGTTTGATTTCAAAATTTGAATGCATTACTTATCTTTATAGGTTTAATCAGTATACTTCGTGCAATTTTTAAACTATAAATTTATTAAAATAAATAAGTAATATAAATTTTGAAGTCAAAGTGTTGTTCATTTATTCAAATCAAGCATATTAAAAAGTTAGTAATAAAAAAAAATAAAAATTTTATAAATCAACTTAAAATAATCTATAATTCAAATAAGTTCTGTATTTTTTACATATGACCAATTATCATGTTCAACGACATTCAAATTAAAAGTTTACACATTGAAAATCATAAATATATATATAATTAAACACTAATTCCTTATAAATAAAACAATTATAAGATACATGACTTTTAATACACAAGTTCTTTAATTTGAAATTGCAAAGAGCATCTATCATGTTAAGTTTTAATTTTTAAAATATTAATTATTAAATATCAGGTGTGACATAAGAAGTGTACAAACACACGCAAAAAAATAATTTAACAAAAAAAAATTAATTTGACCAAAGAAAGAATTAATATCCAAACAACTCCGTTGGAAATTTCGTCGCAGTTCGGGATTTTCGCATTGCTGTTCTTGTTATAATTTTTTCTCAACGGGCCATCTCAAACCAAATTAGTATACAAAAGACGTGTTACAAAAAAAATTAATAATAGCTCTGGTTGGCTTAGATCGATACAGTCAAAGTAAAACTACATGCTCCAATTAGAATTCTAAAACTTAGGAAAAGGTCAAAAAGAAATTTATTTTACTTGGACCAAAATATTTAGAAAGTTTATCTATTGAGAATTCAAGATAAAATCCAAATTATTTCCAAGTAAATATGGAAAATATTAATTAATTGAGTGTACCTTGAAGAGATAGATACCGTTACATCCATGCATCTACGCTTACGTTTCCTTTTTCACTCATGCATCCACAAAAGTTTCTTTATTTGCACTTGGCTCCTCCTATTCATGTACGTGTATAAATACCACTTCTCACAATAAAAAAAATACCTCAACCACTTCACTTCTCTCTCTCCGCCATGGTTAACCCAAGTCGCCTTTCCTTCGCCTTCTTTGCCATCGTTCTCCTCATTCAAGGTAACGAACGAGCTCCATATTTACACTACTTGCTTTGAACTTATGCTTGAGATCAATATATATAAATGAATAAAACAAAGTTATTAATGTATTAAATCTATGTGTTGATTTGTTTGTTTTGTTTATATATCTTTTAGGTGTTAGTTCGACTACATTTACGTTCACCAACAATTGCCCCTACACGGTGTGGCCCGGGGCGATCTCTGGCTCGTCGTCCCCGCCGCTCCCGTCCACCGGGTTTGAACTCCAGCAGGGGTCCTCCCAGAGCCTCCAGGCGCCGTCTCAGTGGTCGGGCCGGATGTGGGCCCGCTACCGCTGCTCCACCGACTCGTCGGGAAAGTTCTCGTGCGAGTCTGGCGACTGTGGCACGGGGCAGGTGTGAAAATTAAATAATTATTTTTCTCTAATAACTTCAAACTTACCGATATAATTATCAATATAATTGCTGTTTCAATTCTTACTTTTCGCATATTTCTAGAATAAATGTTGGTTTCATATATATATATATATATATATATATATATATATATATATATATATATATATATATATATATATATATATATTCTCACATAATTATCTATTTTCCAATATACCTACTTTTGTAAAATGTAATATATATATTGAATTTGTATTGAGATTTGTGATATTGTAAAGTCAACTAATATATATATATATATATAGTAGAACTTATATACTCTCAAAACACAAACTCAAATATGCTTGTAAATTTTTTACCATTAAATTTGTATTGAGATTTGTGCTATTGTAAAGTTAACTAAAAAGAGAGAAAGAAAAAATACAATAGCATGTAACTCAATACAAATTTAATAGGTAAAAAATTTACAAGCATAATTGGCTTGTGCTTTTAAAAGTATATCAGTGCTATTTTATATATTTATATATAGATATAGAGAGAGAGAGTCCGACTTCTGTGCTATTGATAGCACCAAATACTTGATATTATCAAGTTTTTTTGCTGTTAAATTTATATTTTGATCATTTTCACTTTTTAGATCATACTATTTCTCCAACCATCTACTAAATCCTAGAAGTCTACTATCGTCCTAACCGTTCATCTCTTGATCCTAAAAAATAAAAAATTTAATAGGATCAATAATTTGGTGCTATTAATAGTATCATAATTAAGTTTTATATATATAGAGAGGTTTGTGTGCTTTTAAAAATATGGAGGTTTTCGTGATTCTAAGTTGTTTTCGATATTGGGACTTTCGAATGGAGGATTGACTTTGTTAAATTTGATCTAGAGTATTTAAAAGGTCTAGATGATTAATGGGACTCAAAATTAATAATTTTAATAGTTATAATGAGCCGTTTGCAAGTTTAACGGGGTAAAAATATTCAAATCACGTAAAAATTTGATATAAATTTTTTTATACTATATAAAATAAGATCAATATTTGATCTGAAATTTTAGTATCATATCATCACATTTTGTGATATTTTTATTTTCATCTGTTGATTTTGAGCTTTTTGATTAGTAATAAATGATATCGAAAAATCATAAAATTTATTTTCTAAATCCTTCAAATATTTTAGATCAAATCCAATAAAATCGAGCGTCCATTCGAAAGTCTCAATATTAAAAATAATTTGAAATAGGAGAGCTCTGCGCTTTTAAAAGCATACATGCAAGTTGGGATATATATATATATATATATATATATATATATATATATATATATATATATATATATATATATATATATATATATTTTGGCTGCTATATTTTTATACCAAAATTATTAATTTTTGTTTAGTTGGTGACTCATGCCGTAGAGTCGGTTCATAGTGTATAAAGAATTAGAGGGGGCAATTTGTGGAAGGAAAATAGATTATGTGCTTAGAAAATTGAACTTTTTAGAACATTATACATAAAAATTCAAATTTTGCCAGCGTTTATAATTAAGTAGCAGTGAACATTAGGGATAAAGAGTGCAAGCTAATAAATTATTCTGCCACATTACTTTATTTTATCGGTGCATTACACTTTTTTTTAAATATGTAAGGTAATAAAATTAAAAAAATACGATGCACAATTAGGATAAAAGATAATAAGATAAAAAAAAAAAGATGCACAATTAAGATAATTCTTTTTATGCTGTTTTGATGTACAAATATTTTATTTGAATTATACTTTTGATTTATTTTTAATTAAAAAATTATAATATTTGATTGATGAGAAATACAATAAAATATTTAGAATAATAGAATAATAGATTATATTTTTTAGCCAATTTTATAGAATAAGGTAGTTTATCTTCTAGTTGAAATATATTATCATGTTAAATTATGATGGGTAAGACTTTGAAAAAAAAAAGTAAAAATCAAACGTTGGAACGCTTACATGCATGCAGGTCGCGTGCGGCAGCTCCGGAGGGGCCCCGCCGGCGACGCTGGTGGAGTTCACCCTGCAGGGCTCGGGCGGGCAGGACTTCTACGATGTAAGCAACGTCGACGGCTTCAACGTGCCCGTGTCGGTCACCCCGCAGGGCGGCGGCCCCCCAGGGAACTGCAGCTCAACCGCGTGTGCCGCCAACATAGACGCAGAGTGCCCGCAGCAGCTGCAGTACACGTCGCCGTCCGACGGGGCCGTCATCGGCTGCAAGAGCGCGTGCTTGGAGTTCAACACCGACCAGTACTGCTGCCGGGGCGCCTACGGGACCCCCAGCACCTGCCCACCCACCAGCTACTCCCAGTTCTTCAAGACTGCATGCCCTCAGGCGTATAGCTACGCGTATGACGATTCCAGCAGTACGTTCACGTGTACGGGGGCGAATTATGTCATCACTTACTGTCCTTGAGAGATTTATATATAGAAATATAGAAACTAAATAATAAGGGTTTAAACCTCCAATTATCTCCATCGGGTTTAGCGCATTATCACTTCACCATCGTGTGGTTTAAATATATTATATTGCTTTGCTATTCTATAAAATTTTTTTGATCACTGCCACGATTTCAATGAAATCGTGATGGTAAATCAAGATAAAATTCAAATAATAGCCAAGTGATATTAATTTTTTAGACCACAGAGTGACAAGGTGAAATTGCATTGAACCACGTGGAGTCTAATTTATAAGGTTTATCCTAAAAATTAGTATATACTTATGATACTATACAATAAGGAAAATGCTATATGTATTCCTACTCATAGATATAAATTTTACTATTCTTTCATCCTAGAGTTCATAAATTTTAGTTAAAAAAAAATAATTAGAAAAATAGAGGTGAGAGCTTTTGGATGAGTGAATTATAAAATGTATACCAAATCTAGGAATATAAACCTAGCATTGCTTATACAATAAAGATTGCAGTGTTTCAAGTATTATAATAATATGATTTATATGAAAGGAAAATAGTATGAAGACATATAATAAGATATATATATATATATATATGCATGACACTATATATGTGGGGAGGTTTGTTAATTATGTGCCAACACATGTGTAGATATAAATTAGGAGCATAAGTGATAATAATGAAAAATGAATGAGCGGTCACATCTAACAATAACGATAACGACACATATATAAAAAAAAAGGAAAATGCTACTTGTACACCCGTAAGGGGTGTACATCTCACACCCCCACCCATCTAAGGGTGGGGGTGTGATGAGGAGTCACTTGATGTGACCCGTAAAAAACATCGACACCATTAAATAAGTGGAGGTGTAGGATGTACACCCCTTCGGGGTGTACATGTAGCATTACTCAAAAAAAAAAAGGGCAATTTTCTACATATCCCTAAAAATTTCTCTGTTTTCAGATTTACCCCTCTTAGAAGGCTAATATTAAAACTACCCTTCTTACGTTCCAACTTCTTTCCAAAATACCCCTGAAGTTAAACTCTGTTAGTGTACCGTTTGAAACTGCCGTTATCTGTGTGTAATTACTATTTTACCCTTTCAAATATAACCTAAACCCTAAAATCCTAAACCCCTAAACCCTAAAACCCTAAACCCTAAACCCTAAACCCTAAAACCCTAAACCCTAAACCCTAAAACCCTGAAAAAACCCTAAACCCTAAATCCTAAAACCCTAAACCCTAAACCCTAGAACCCTAAAAATCCCTAAACCCTAAACCCTAAAACCCTAAACCCTAAACCCTAAAACCCTAAAAAATCCTAAACCCTAAACCCTAAACCCTAAACCCGGGCAAAATAGGTATATCTAATAGTTTTCAACTCCGATTATTATTTAACTCTAGTTTAACCCTAGTTAACTTAACAAAGGAAAACGGTAGGGGTATTTTTAATAACGGTGGAACGTATGAAGGGTATATTGGAAAGAAAAAAATAAGAGGGGTAAATCAGATATTTCTTCATATTTCAGGGATACACAGGCAATTATTCCTAAAAAAAAATATAAAAATGAGAAAGGTCGCAACGATGTTTCTACTCTATAATTTTTTTTATTTTTTATTATTAATGAATGAGTTTACTTAAGATAAATTAATAGTATAGAGAATGTAAAATGAAAGAATAAAAGTTGATGGAGGCTTCAATTTCGTATAAAGGATCTCTATATATATACATTTTTGTCTAATATAAAATATATTTTAATATATTGAATTCAAATTTTTAATCATTTATTTCCAAATTTTGAAAGTGTAGTACACTTTAATTAAACGTCATTTTGATATTTACTTAGATATTTTTTCTCAAAAAAAAAAGATATTCACTTAGATATTTGCCAGTAGGGAGAGAAGAGCATTAATATATATTGAGGTTTACTAATATATGCATGAGAAATGTGCCTTTTTGCTTTAATTAATTCCTTGCAAATTATTTTTTCTTGTTTAACTAAGTAGTATTTTAATAATATATTTTCTCATTAGTTAATACCACAATGTAATCAAATATACTGTAATTATAACTCATAAATACTAATGCTATTCATATTTTTCATTTTTTATATTTCAACGCTTGGATCATTATTGGAATTAGAGGGTAATTAGAGGGTAGCAAAAATTTACAAACTGGATAGCTAATGTATCCAGAAACCGAAATCGGATCGGGTAACTTGTTTCACTAGCTTTCTTGGATCGTCCTTGTCTTGATGATTCTTGATTTTTCACTTATCTTGATGATTCTTGATTTTTCACGTATCTCCTACGAGTTGCGAATCGAATTTACGAAGATGAGGTATCTCCTACGGGTTGCGAATCGGATGTACGAAGAGGAGATATCTCCTACGGATTGTGAATCGGATGTACGAAGAGGAGGTATCTCCTACAGGTTGCGAATCGGATGTACGAAGAGGGCTACCGGAGTCCTCTTCTATGTCCACACTAGCCCTCTTCTATGTCCACACTCCAAAACTCCGGGAACGTAGGTGGAAACATAGAAAGAACGTAGAGAGAGAATAAGGAAAGAAAAAAGTCTTTTTTTCTTCTTGTGTATCGTATCGTATATCTCGTATAGAGGAAGGGGTTCTATTTATAGATTATTAGGACCGCTTCGGATATTCTGTTTTTCACATAGAGATAAGAGAATATCGGTTAAGATATGGGTTAAGATATATTTTTTAACTAATAAGAAATATATTTAACTTATCATCCTTATCTTTAACCTATAAGCATAAATCCTAACTTTATCCTTTACATATAATGATAAATTTCGATCTTATCCTTAACACAGAAGAATAAAATCCTAATCCACATCTTATATGGATTGAATCAAATTAGAACCGACCAATGTGGACACATCACATGACAACAATCTTCCACTTAGCCACATTGGCCACTTTTCTTTCATACACATTCTACTCTTCATACGGATAATGGAGCGCGCGACCTGATGAGAAAACTACACAATGCAGGAGTGCCATATTAAGTAACCACTCAACTAACATAGCACATCACTGACTAAAATCGTCTATGCCCCAAACGTTTCAACACACACCGATCAAGTATCATAAATCCTCCTCCTGTAATCACAGGGCTTGACCCCACAACATCTATTGTACTCATGATTATTGTGATGACCCGGATCTCCGCAGAGCTTTTGTAGTGTGAATTGTGGCTTCTGGAGGTCTATGATGTGTGTTGGAGATGGTTGCGCGCAAATCAGACCTCAGATTTGAACCCAGCGTGAAATTTGGATTAAGAATACCTGTCCGGATGCCTTTGACAAATTTTTGAAGTGGAATTTGGCAAAACAGACATCGGATTTGGACTCAGCGCGCGAAAACGATGAAAATGGACTACTTACTTGTATTTTTCGGAGCCCGGATGCCAAAACACGGATTTCGAGGCATGGTTTACTGTTCCGGCAGGCCAGGGCAGCGCCGGCGGCGACGGGTAGCGGCGGAGCGCGGCGGCGGGGGCGCGGGCAGGCGCGTGCGCGGCGGCGGGCAGGGCGGTCCACGGGTTTTGGCGTGCACCGGGACCTGCCAACGGCGGGCGTGCCACGTGTCGCGCGCTGATTGGGCGGTCAACGCACGCGCGACAGCACGCCGGGCGCGGCGCACCGTGGACCCCGCCAGGCCACGTGTCGCCCGCCCATTGGTGGGCGCAGCGACCCGGCTGGGCCGGCGTGAACCGCGGCCCACGGTTCCCGCCGTGGACCGCGTCGCCACGCGGCGCGCTACGTTTGGCGGGCGTGCGGGGCGCGGAGCGGGTGACGTGGCGCGCCGAGAAGGTTTCGGGCGCACACAGTGTTGGGCTTGGGCCGGATTCAGGTGCCCGAATCCGAACCCCTTCCTTGGTGGCCTTGGGCTATAAATAGCCCTCCCCTCTTTCTTGAGCCTTTGGACCTTTTTCCCGAGCCCTTTTGTGACTGAGCCCTCAAGTGAAGTTGTTTCTCTTCTTGTGCTGCACCTTGCAAAGGAGTTTCGGAATTTTTGGAAGGCACGGCATCGACGACTTCGGCATCTTGGCGCAGTGCGACGTTTCTTCTTCGGTGGCCCATTTCCGTTGCGTTTCAGTCCACGAGGTCCGCAGAGCTACTCCAACAAAATTTTTGGATTATTTTTTGCGGCATCGGTTTCATGAGAGGTAGGCCTTCGATTTCCGTGTTGATCACTTGGCTTCATTTTGAGTTCTTGGCATGGTTTACGAGGCATCTTTGAACCTCTTTCCTGCTGGTGGTTTTTTCTGGACAGCGGAGGCTTGTCGGATTTTTATCTCTGCACTCGGGTATTGGATTTCAAAATGTGATGACTCGATCGACATCTACTCTTCGCGAGGATCGCCGTCGTATTTTTATTGGAATTTTTGGAGATTATCTCGCAGGTGGTATTTAAGCATTTTCTGGACTGATTTTTCAGTAGTTTGTAAACTTGGAATTTTGTGTTGATTGCAATGTTTGGACTATATCTTTGTACCCAGGAGGTGTTTTTGGGTGATTTTGGACCCGTTGGAATTGTGGGAATCCGAGGATTTGTCCCCGTTCAGTTTCAGCCTTTTTGGATCTTGGGTTGACGCGCGCTTTAGGTGGGTTGCTTCGTCTCCAAAACCGGTGGACGGTTTATTAATTCTGTTGTATAGAAAGCATGCATGATTGTGAAATATGTTAGAATGCATGTTAGAGAGATGTTGTCTTTCCTGTGTTGTTATTGAAATCATGTTGGTTAATGTTCCCTGATCTTGCTTTAGTTAAACTAAATGCTACTCTTGGAACTTGACCTAGCACCCTGTCATATGTTACATGTGTAACCAGACTAGTAGAAAACCCTCACTTGGGCTAGGTTTATTTATGCTTTAGACATCCACACTTCTTATTCTATTCCTGGACATAGTGTTATCCTCGCCCGGGTAGTGGGCCGAGTGGTCGGGATTTATCTTAGTGTGGGATGCATGTTACACTC
Organism: Tillandsia leiboldiana; assembly: GCA_029204045.2. Classification (NCBI taxonomy): domain Eukaryota; kingdom Viridiplantae; phylum Streptophyta; class Magnoliopsida; order Poales; family Bromeliaceae; genus Tillandsia; species Tillandsia leiboldiana. Next base: position 7,893,393 of record CM055062.1, read on the forward strand.
GTGCTTGGGGGCAGAGTGGAGTCTGGTAGATGTGGCTGGTCTTTTATGTGTGGCGGGAACCGTTTGGGTGAACGGTGGTCCCGGGATGTCGTGTTTCTCAGTTTTATGTGTTGCCACTGTGTTAGTGGCAATAGTATACCAGTGATAGCAGGACCTTGAACCCAGAACCTTTTGGACACACACATGATTTTAGTCAACCAATGTTTTCTTCCAAATATCGAAGGGTCGCCGGAGTCTGTTCTTGTCTGATTGGACGAAGGCATTAGCCCTTCGGGGTTTGGGTATAAAAACTTGTTTTCTAACTATTTTTCCTAAAAGAACTAAAATATATTAAATTGGGTTTCTCATATTAAAATAGTTTTCAGTAATAACTACCATATTTTATTACAAACTTCCTTTCCCGAGAGAGTTGGGTGACCTGGGTTCTAGGGGCCGTTCCTTTATTTCGGGACGAAAGCTACGGGGGCTGTACCTGGAACCTTTTCTTATTTGATAGGGTTGTAGGTGTTGGTCTCCCGAAACTTTCGGACCCTGGTTGGTTTCTTCTGCATGTTTTACCAAGGGAGTTGTTTTCCCGAACTGTAAGGGGTCGAGAACTTCGAAAGGTTGAGTCTGGAGTCTGTTCTTGTTTGATTGGGATTCTAGACACCGACCTTTCGGGATTCTCGAACCCTTACTGTGTCGGTTGTTTCTTTCTCGTCTGTGAGTTGGATGTCCTGTTTTGGGAGTCGTTGGGTTGACGGTGGTCCCGGCTGTCGAGTATTTCCAGCCAGTGAGTTAGAGATGTGATTTGTTGGTTACTGTCGATCTTGTTGATCGTGGATTGGACTATAGCCTGCATGAGCCATATTGAGCTCGACAGAGATGCGCAGATACTTTCCTCGGTGGGGTCGCGCCACTCGAGTGCCACTCCGGAGTTGGGCCTGTTACTTTGCTATTGCGACTTGTCGACGCAGTCCCTCTGGCTGGGCCAGTTTTGGCAGTCATGGACGCCCTACGTAAATCCGGCCCTCCTTGGATGTAACTGTTAAGGAATTTGTTTTGGCGTATTTCGTGAAGTGGTTAAGTCTTGAAGATTGAAGATGAAGATGGTTGGATCATATACCTCAATCTAAAGAAAGAAGAATTCAAAAGGATCAGGTAAGTTTAACTAAATAATCTTGGTGATCCGAATACTTCTTATAATGTAGAAACACTTGAATGGGTTTTTAATCGCATAAAAATCAAGAAACTGGACTGTTATTTGTTCAGGATCCGGATCAGGGTACTACAGTCCGGACCCCGAACGTAGGTAGGTTCATGCGCAAATCCAGTCCGGAACACCCTTGGTTCAGTCCGGACCCCGAACGTGGATTTTGCAGAAATCGCATGAACAGTCCGGACCATGGTTATTTCAGTCCGGACCCCGAACGCTGTTTTTTCAGGAATTCTCTGAAAAACAACGACAGTCCGGATCAAGCCAAATCCAGTCCGGACCGTCGTGCGGGTAAAAATCTGTTACAGTCAGTTTTTTATTCTTATCCTCTTCCAATGGTTTCTAACCTATAAGTAAACCCTAATTCCATATTTTAGGGTAATCCATAATAAGTTTTTTATTCCGTAAATGAACGAGAAAAATTAACGGAGAAAAACTTATAAATCTACATATAGAGAAGAAAGGAAATAACTAGATTTATTCTATGTTTCTTCATCTATATTGATTAATTTGATTCTAGGTTTTCATACTCAGATTTTGAGTAGAATCAAATTAATGAATACTTAGATGGCATTTCCAATCTATCTTTGATCTAAGTATTCGGCGGATTTTCACCACCAACAAAACAACGATTTTTCCCAAAATCGGCGCGTGGATTCGCATGGCCTTGTGGATTCAAGGTGTTACCGCTCTCGTGGATTCGGAGCGAGGTACGTTCGTGTGATCGAGACGTACTACTTGGTGGAGACCGTGGATTCGGTCAGACGTCGTGGATTCGACGTTGGACGCCGTGGATTCGGCGTTGGACGCAAATCGTGGATTCGAGGCGCGTTGGGGAGCGAGCGGAGAAGATCAACTCGGAGCGTATGGAAAAAGGATGAGTCGTGTGTGAGTACGGTATATTACCTTTGTACGTGTTTAATCTTAGTTGATTTCGCCGTGTGATCGGTCCCGTAGTTTTTTACTCCTGGTTTTGGAGTTTTTCCACGTAAAATCTTGCGTGTTATTTTTTATTTCTGCATTGGGTTTTATTACGCAAAGATTTTTGAGTGTTTATTGTTTACACCTATGCACCCCCCTCTAGGTGTTTTTTCTCCTATTTAGATCCATATCTATCATAACCCAACAAGTGGTATCGGAGCGGGAATAGGGTTGTAAACAATGGTTGAAGGTGGAAACATCAACAGACCACCGTTCTTCGATGGAACAAATTATTGTTGGGTTATGTATAATTGGATCTAAATAGGAGAAAAAACACCTAGAGGGGGGTGAATAGGTGTAAATAATAAACACTCAAAAATCTTTGCGATATAAAACCCAATGCGGAAAAATAAATAACACGCAGAGATTTTTACGTGGAAAACTCCAAACCGGAGTAAAAAACCACGGGACCGATAACACGGTGAAATCCACTAGAATTATAACACGTACAAAGGTGATATACCGTACTCACAGACGACTCAACCTTTTTCCATACGCTCCTAGTTTATCTTCTCCGCTCGCTCCGCAACGCTTCTCGAATCCACGATCTGCGTCCAACGCCGAATCCACGGCGTCCAACGTCGAGTCCACGACGTCCGACTGAATCCACGGTCTTCACCCAGTAGCACGTCTCGAATCCACGAACGTACCTCGTTCCGAATCCACGAGAGCGGTAGCACCTTGAATCCACAAGGCCACGCGAGTCCACGCGCCGATTTTGGGGAAATCGTTGTTTTTGGGTGGTGATGATCCGCCGAATACTTAGATTAGAAATAGATCGGAAATACCATCTAAGTATTCATTAATTTGATTCTACTCAAAATCTGAGTTTGAAAAACCTAGAATCAAATTAATAAAATAGATGAAGAAACATAGAATTAAATCTAGTATTTCCTTTCTTCTCTATATGTGGATTTTTCTATTTCGGTCGTAATTTTTTCATTTTTCGTCGTACCCTAAAAGATGAATTAAAGGGTCTATTTATAGGTTAGAAACCGTTGGAAGAGGATAAGAATCAAAAACTAACCTTTTCTGGAATTTTTCATGACGGCGATCCGGATCGGATTTCGGCGATCCGGATTGCAGTAACGAGACAGACAGTTTCCAGAAAAACAAAGGTTCGGGATCCGGATCGAAGTGCCTGATCCGGATCGTTCATACAATTCACCAAACACCAATGTTCGGGATCCGGATTGAAATGCCTGATCTGGATCGTTCATATATTACGGTAAAAACCAGTGTTCGGGATCTGGATCAAAGGAGGCTACGATCCGGATTGAATTTGCGTATGAACTAACACCCTTCGGGATCCGGATCGTAGTGTCTGATCCGGATCCTGAACATGTCCCATGTCCAGTTTTTTATTTTTATGCAATTAAAAATTCATCCAAGTGTTTCTACACTATAAGAAGTATTCGGATCACCAAAGATAATTAGTTAAACATACCTGATCCTTTTGAATTCTTCTTTCTTGAGATTGAGTTATATGATCCAACCTTCTTTATCTTCAATCTTCAAGACTTAACCGAATTCACGAAATACGCCAACTCAAATTCCGTAACAATCTCCCCCTTTGGCGGTTTCGTGACAAAACATAAATCCACTCAAGAAAATTCAAAAAGATATTTTTGTTGATATCACCATACAACAAAAATTTACAATGAGATCCAAATAAAGATAGATACATGAGTTAAACTCCTAAAACAGACTCTAGACTTAGACATCTGTACTCTCTGCAAAAGAAATCATTCTTGACAAAAGAAATCGTTAGATACCTCAAGAATTTTATGTCATTCAAAAACCACACACAGAGATGAAGTTTATACTCATTTATACTTACCATGACATTTATACATTCAGATATGTAATTGGATCATAGTTAACAACCAACATATCTTCTATGCATTCAAAATCCAAATGTCACAACATTGTTAGTCAACATCAACTTGTTAGTTATATTACATGCCCAAATAGTTAATCGAATAATTAGTCGAGGCATGCATGCAATTACAAAAGAAAACCAAAAGTTGAAGTTATACTTAGAAAACCAAAAGTTGAAGTTATACTTACCTTCATGGTTCACAACTGGACAATCGATCATAGTTTCATTGATCATAGTTTCATTGTTCAACTGTTCTAATATTCTCTCTCCCTTTTTGTCACAAAGTTAGCCAAGATTACAAGAATAATAAGGAGAGTTAAAAAGTTCGAGAACCAAAAGTTTGAGAACTAAAAACAAAAATTAATACCTGCACAAAGAAAAAAAAGTTAGAGTCTGAGGTTAGATCATCCCGAGTCAGAACCGGTGGGATTGCTACAATCCAACTTCTTCACAATTGCTTTAAGCAATTTTGATATTGTGGAACACTTTCTTTTCATCTTGTGTTGCTCAGAGATAATCTGTTGGAGGTTTGTGGACAAAACGTCTTGTTCAGCAGACAATCTCCGCTGTTCTTGTCGAATGGAGGACCATACATTAGCTTTTGCAGTGTGTCTCCAGGACGTTGAGGGATGCAGTGTAGATGCAGATGGTGCATCTTGACCTACATTCCATGGAGATTCTCTAGGGAGAGAGCGAGCTCTGGTGAAGGGTTCATCAATCTGAATTCCAGTGCCCCGTGAATTCTTTCGCCTAGTGTACTGCTTGGTTGTTGAGGAAGATTTCGTCAGCTTTTTGCTCTTTAAGTACAACCTGTCTTCTTTATCAACAGCTTGTTGTGCTTGTTTACAGATTTCCTCCCAATCTTCTTCATCTGATTCTGAATTATTTTGACACACTTTCCTTGTCTCTTCTTGACTTGATTCATCTTGTTCTTCTTTTATAGTCTTACGTGTGTGCACCATTGCAACTAGCAGAAAGATGATCCATGAAAACGTCATTGTTGCTATTACTTGTGAAAAGAAATCCTGTGAGGAACAACTCAACAACACGAAAAATTATTAATTTTCAAAAATTTGAAAGATTGTACCCAAACAATCATTATCGTGTAGAGAGACTAAGAATCAAATTAGTTTTGCAAAATGAATTTTAAAAATAGATCAATCGCATGATTTTAGAAAATTCCCATTATATGCCCTAAAACTGAATTTTTTGAAATCGAAGGCCAAAAATCCGTTTATCATGAGAATACCTAGCATATAATCAAAACTAATGTTCCCAGAGTTCTTATTTCAAAAGAAATTTGATCAAAAACCATCCACAAACGAAAAAGATGCAGAAATTTCATCACGTTTTGAGGAAGAACTTGAAAAACTGTGAAAAACCGAGATTTTGATCAATAAAACTTACTCAGAATCGAAGAACTTGAGTTTGTAAGCTTCCAAGACGGATGAATTCTAGAGAGAGAAGCTCTGGAGACTTTGGAACAAAAGATTGAAGTAAAAAGAAATCAAACTCCTTTTGTTCTATATAAAACCCTAGCCGCGATCCGGATCAGTTCGTGAATCCGATCCGGATCGGCTACCCGCAGAAAATACCTGCGTTCGGGATCCGGATCGGCTTGTCCAATCCGGATCGGCTCTAACTTTTTCTTCAGAAAAATTCAGAAAAATTTCACAAAATCCAGAAAAAGTATGTAAGCACTTTTGTGTATCAACTTTAAATGAAAATCATCGTTTCATACAACAAGAAATAGATTATGCCAAATCTATCAAAAATATTCAAATAACGAAACGAAGATTTATAAAAATTAAATCCCTTAAAGTTGAACAACTTCAATTACATCTAACTTGATCTTATGAGTAATGCCTTTATCAAATCATCAATTTGGTAAAGAAAATGAAATACCAAGATCAATAGATGTCTGAAATCCCAGATAAGTTAGATAATATATCTAGTCAATTTATTGAAGAGAGTGGCTCTTTGAGCATCTTTCATTAAAATTCCCACCTTATACCAACCTTGAAATTTTGACAGAGTCAAGTATTTCAACATGCATTTTATTTAATCAAACTTGAAAAACCTTGCTTGGTATACATGTGGTAGCTGCACACAGTACTCGGACGACCGAGGTGGTAGCTCTTTCCTCCATGTGGTGGTAGTTTTCACACTCCTCATTGGGATGTAACTCTTTCCACATCTTTTGAGCATAACACTTTTTCTTTGGCTATCAATTATTTAAGATATAAAGTATTCAACCAAATATTGATCTCGATTTCATACTCGACTAAATAGTCAAATAAGATAAAAACTATACCAAGAGATCATTGAGAGAGAAATTGACTTTGATCACTTAAAAGATGACTTAATAGATATAAATGATCATTGCATCAACTGAAATATTATGATATCTAAAGCATAATAAATTTCTAAACATATAAAAGGATGCAGTTAAAGTCAATAAAACTAATGCTCAATTAATGTTCTATGTCTAAGCATAGATAATGAACAAAAACACAAAAACAAAATCTAACCTAAACAAGAGTTTCAAAAAGAGTTATTTCAAGGAAAGCATTCCGATTGCTTTACGCAAATGAATAAAACGTTTTTGATCCAAAGGTTTTGTTAAAATGTCAGCTAATTGATCTTCAGTTGAAATGTAGGAAATTTGAAAAATATTTGATTCAACTAGCTCTCTAAAAAAATGATATCTAAGTTCAATGTGTTTTGTTCTTGAGTGCAACACAGGGTTTTTTGAAATGTTTATAGCACTAGTGTTGTCACATAAAACAGTTACCGAAGTTGCTGAAATCCGGAAGTCGCTCAACACGCTTTTCATCCAAATGAGTTGAGTTGAACAACTACCCGCTGAGATGTCACGCCCCGAGTTCAAAAACCAGTGTATAAATTTTTTTTTTTTTTTTTTATCAGAGTTGCAAAAACAGCCAGGGCAATGACAGACCGCCACATATATAGAAGAGTCCCAATCCCCTTTGGAATTGAGCCTTTTCTATATATGCACGGCTAGCTTAGCAACAACATCAGAGTACTAACTACGTACTACAAATAATATTACACGAAAACCTTACAACTATCTTTACAAATATACAACTGAAATACAAAATCCTTTCTCTCAAACATCTATTACATAACTTTTCGGCTGTCCAGGGTCAACCTCTATATCGATACCTCGCCAATACGTCCCGACATCCCAACACCCGCTTGACCTGAAAAACAGTCACCCGAGGGTGTGAGACACACCAGAGTGTATCCCAGTGGGCACGACGAGCCGAGAAATAGCAGATCGTACCTACTGGTATACAATACTAGAGGATAGTAATAATCACATTAGGTAAGCATGATTATGAAGCGAATGAATAATCAACAGGAATATGTATAATCATGACAGGAATATAATGAACCGAGCATGCTGAATAACTGTATAGACAGGCATCAAACAATGAATATGCTGACAACAGAATCAGGAATCATGAGATAAGACCAAAGCAGTCTAAAAGCAACATATGCATCAAATAGAGGATATATCAAATTATCCAATCACAAGCCACCATATTGGTTCCACAAACCTCAGGCGAATTTGCCCAGCTGGCACCAGCGGGTTGACATTCCCCCCCTGGGGGTCACGGGTCGCCACTGCTGACCACTTTACCGGTAAAGAACAATATCCACGGGGCGCGACCCCGGCAATGTTCGTGAAGTACAACGGTGCGGGCGATCAATTGCAAATGCTCAAACTCACGGTCCACTGACCGGTTAATCGGCAACAAGCCGGGAAATCCCCACTGGGATGCAATCAACTGAATCTCAACTCTTATGCAGGAATAATCAGCAACTAATCAACTGAATCTCAACTCATATGCAAGATCAAAGGCAAATCTCAACTCAACATAAGATCAACAGCAAATCTCAACTCAATCATGCAGACCAACCAAACATACAAAACTAAACACATATTTTTGAGAAACTATTTTGAAAACAGGTTTTAGGCCCAAACTTCGAAGAGCAATGCCTTTGTCCTATCAAACAAGAACAGACTCAGGCGACCCTACGATGTTCAGTAAAACATTAGTTGATTAAAATTATGTGTTCAGCAGTGTAATATTTGATCAACAGAAAAGCAAGCTCAACACAATCCAATCAAGGATGCAATATCAGAATCAACTGAGTCTCAACTCATATGCAAGAATAAGCAGCAACTAAATATCATGGATCAGATATAATCAGGATGTACTGATAATCAGGTATATAACCTAGCAAATGACCAATCAGGCATGGCAATGTCCAGAATAATGATATGAAATACTGGAAGCACTATGTAAAGCAACAGATAACTGATAAAAGTTATAACTCAGGCATGAAGCAGTATAAACTGAATCAAAAGGAAGGCAGGCTCAAAGTAATAGTTAAGCTACCAAAAACAGGGGTCCAACCAATACCGTACACAGAGGGCCGAAATGATAAAGCCCGGACCGAAGATAAACCCACCTGTCAAATCGCAGGCGACAAGACTGAATCGACTATATGCTCAGAACCAGATGCAAACTGGACAGACCTGAATCAAACATATTGATCAACCTCGAATTCACTAATCACAACTTAAACCCCAGATCCATTTTAAAACCTCTAATTATTTAACTAATAGTGTCATTTGAGCACTGTTTTCGCTCGTTCTTTCAACTGGAAACTTATTTTAACAAACCGTCACTTCCAGCAGGTGACTTTTAACTTGCTGAACACCGTGCTCACACATTTGTGGCAGCACGCATCCCGAGGAAAACTTCGGGCCATAAAACACTCCTCTAACATAGCCATTTTGCATTTTTGTTTCTCCGGGACTTCAAAATCAGTTTTTAACGCGAGCATCGCGTCCAGTGACCCCAAATTAGCCAGGAATACACTGTTGCGGCTTCGCTAAGGGCCCGGAACTTAGTTTTGTTCCAACATTTCTTTAAAAGGTTGATTAAGCTATAACTTTTATTTTAAACTTCAAACAGGAAAACTTTGTATATCAAAGTTGATCTGGGCACTGCCAGGACCTCAGTGCTCACCCTGGTTGGAACCCAGGTGTGCTGGTTTAACTAGAACCAAGGCCATGTTCACTTAAAGGTTCACAATGCTCCCAATTTTATTCCACACAGATCCAGTTTGATCTGAAGTGAGCATCAAGCTCAGGGGACTATTTAGAGCAACTTTCATATTTACAGCAAACCCAAATTCCAAACATTTCTTCTCTGAATCATTTTATCAAACACCAAACATGCATCTTCTACAAGTAACCACACAACACCTTGCCAACCCTGGTTCTCTGCAACCACTACACCAAATGCTTCCAATCTTGGAAGGAAATGCTCTACAGAGCTCAAGCAATCTTCCCAGCATTTTGGTTTAACTTTTGCACTCTCGGATTGCTATAGCCCGAGGTTGAAGACAAGCTTCAAACCTCGAAAATGGTGACCAACCTAGTAGAGCTTTTGGACCTCAATCTTTTGCACCAGCAGGTGCTAAATTACCAAGTGAACCTTCCTGTGCTTGTGGTCGGCGCAGAACACGGCGGCGGCGCGGCGGAGGAGAAGAGCTCAATTTGAGCTTTTCACCTCTAATGGTGAAATTCAACAGAGACACTTTGGAGCCCTCCAAGATGGATGGAGTTGATACCCTGGACCATATGAAGCTTCTCGACCATCCCACCCCGGCCGGAGGTGGCCGGAGCGCCGGCGGCCAAGTTCCTTCCATTCTCGGGTTCATCCATGGCATCATGAATTTCATGATGCATGGAAGCCTTGCAACAGCATGGTTGCACTCCCCTTGGTCCCAGAAACATCTCTGGGCATGTGGCCGGCGGCGGGGAAGCGCGCCGGCGCCGGAGCACAAGGCTCGGCCAACTTGCAAATTTCCCGAAAATTAGGGCATAAATCTGCCATTGATCCACTCGACCATACTCCACCAAATTTGGTGGGGTAGATCCTCATCCCCTACAGTCCATGCCTACCAACTTTGGCTCAATTTGGTCCATTGGTTGTGGAGTTATGACGAGGCGGAGCTATTGCTAGGTTTCCGGCCAACCTTTTGTTCCCGCCGGCCATGCAGCATGCATGTGAGCTCGGGGCTTGGCACGTAGAATAGTAACAACCTTTAAAACCTACTGCTAGGGGTCCCGGATCCAAACAACCTTTGGTTTGAGAGAGCTTACCTTGGCCGGAGTCGATGAAGAGAGGATGAAGCCGGTTTCACTCCTCCTCCTCTGCGCGGCCACGGCCACCACCAAGGTGCTCTTCCAGTCACGAGGGAACACCTAGGGCACTCAGAAACTCTTTTGGGTGAAGTTGGTTCCAACCTTCTTCACTCTCTCTCTTTCCCTAGTTCACCACCCATGGAGTTTGTTCCCTCGGCCAACCTTAGTAACCCGAGCACTCTCTGGAGGATTCCTAAGGGATGTTGATGCTTCAGATGCCCCCAGGACTCCTCGTGAATGGATCAAGAATACCAAGGGACAACTTCACTTAATTCAAAGATTCCTTTGCAAAATTTCTTCAAACCTTGTTCACACCAAACCCTAAGCTCCGAGCTTTTCACAATAGGTGCAAAATGCACCCAACACCCTAAGGAATTAAGCCCCTAACATTTTAACACATAAAATATTAAGTTTCATACAATTTAGTCCATTTTTAGGTGCTTTTCACGCATTTCACGCATTTCGAGAAAATTTGTTCGCCGAAATGCGAAACCGACTTCGCCAAGACGTCCGGCTCGTCGAGACCTTCAAAATAGGCTACTCATTTGTCTAATTTGGTGATCGTACGAAATCTCGGGCCATAAAGTTCGACGTTTCGCGGTGTGCTGCACGCATCCCGATGCACTCGGAGCGTCAAACGCGAAATCCGTCAGTGCCATCGCGCTCAGAACGTCGAAATTAGTTAGGTTTGACTACTCATACCCCTATGTTAGGGTTCCAGACGGCGAAACGGCCGTTAGTGATCAAAAAGGGATTAAAAATAGGGATTACTATTCACAACTTAAGTTGTGGGACCCGTTTTTGATTTCTGATTTCTGGAAGATCCGACCGTCGGATCGAAAACATATGAATATGAAACTTCTATGTTTCGACGAGACGATCGCAATGGTGATCTCGGATTTTCCAGATCAGACCCCGATCAAAAGTCGACATTTCTGGGCCACTATTGACCCACTAATTGCCCATTTTTGCTATTTTAATAATTCTGAAAATTATTTAAACTTAAATTTTGAATTTTAAAAAATTACGGTTACTACATCACCCACCACTTATAAGAAGTTTCGTCCCCGAAACTTATCTAAACCACTATTAAGCCTTTAACGGGTTTGCAATTGACAATCAGTCACAAAGCGTCGTTAACTCTCAGGCTACTCATTTAGTCCCAATCCGAATATTCCCCATTACAGGGCAGAGTATTTCTCAGTTCTTTCGAAAGTACGTTGTCGGCCGCCAACGTGCTTACCAAAAGAAAGGCGAAATACCATAGATCTGTCGCCAACCACTAGTTGGGGACACAACTCACATCTGAAGGTACATCACATACCTCCCTACACAGTCACTATGCCAATGACATAACCTCTACCAAAGGTCACTGTCATCACGTGGTCAGGAATGCCACCCTGTCTATCCCCAAGAAACTAGACCATAATTCACTATTTTCCAACTTCTTATTAAAATTGACACATAGGCCAAAATTTAAATCCAACCCAACCCAGGATTATCATTGGGCACACAAGCCACTGAATTATGACACGGGAACACTGAAAAGTAAATCCTTCAACCACATGTATTGTACTGATCTGAGCCCTCTGGCTCCACTGAAACATCAAGCCCACGGCCGAAACCATGACCGCGGCTAACCTTGTACTAACAATGATTCTCAAAACCCGAATACGGAACACATCTAAGTTTCAAACCACTATTCCGAAACCCAGCGCTCTCTCGTGAACACAAGTCATCCTAGGGTTCGTTCCTAGCCAAACCTAGGCATCGTATTCCTATTGCTCTGATACCATCTAATCTGTCACGCCCCGAGTTCAAAAACCAGTAAATAAATTTTTTTTTTTTTTTTTTTTTTATCAGAGTTGCAAAAATAGCCAGGGCAATGACAGACCGCCACATATATAGAAGAGTCCCAATCCCCTTTGGAATTGAGCCTTTTCTATATATGCACGGCTAGCTTAGCAACAACATCAGAGTACTAACTACGTACTACAAATAATATTACAAGAAAACCTTACAACTATCTTTACAAATATACAACTGAAATACAAAATCCTTTCTCTCAAACATCTATTACATAACTTTTCGGCTGTCCAGGGTCAACCTCTATATCGATACCTCGCCAATACGTCCCGACATCCCAACACCCGCTTGACCTGAAAAACAGTCACCCGAGGGTGTGAGACACACCAGAGTGTATCCCAGTGGGCACGACGAGCCGAGAAATAGCAGATCGTACCTACTGGTATACAATACTAGAGGATAGTAATAATCACATTAGGTAAGCATGATTATGAAGCGAATGAATAATCAACAGGAATATGTATAATCATGACAGGAATATAATGAACCGAGCATGCTGAATAACTGTATAGACAGGCATCAAACAATGAATATGCTGACAACTGTCACGCCCCGGGGGATTTATTTAGCGGAAACGGCTTACAAAAGGCATGTACTCCCTTTTGTTTTTTTTTTTTTTTTTTTTTTTTCATTTGAAAACCTTCTTCCCCGGCGCGTGCCCAGACCCGCCGCATATACAGGATCACTCTACAAACGGACAGAGTCTCCCCTGTATATGCACGGCGTCGCGGTTGTACAATGTTCAATAATGAGGAAACATTCAATCACAACAACCCACTTCATACAACCATTCACAATATACTGAATTAACTCACGGCCGATTAGTTTGAAAGGATAAAACCCACGGTTGTTGAAACGGCGCCCACCCGGCACCCATATTTTGAAAACCGTTTTTGAAAGCAACATAAACTCAGGGTTTTGAAAACAGTGCCCACACGACACTTAGGTTTTGAAATCCATTTTCGCAAAAGCAACATAAACCCAGGGTTTTGAAAACAGTGCCCACACGACACTTAGGTTTTGAAATAATAGTTTTCGCAATCCGTTCTTTTATTTGCTATTTTATTTTCCAAAGCGGCCCACAGAAATATAAAGAAAAATAGACAATCCAATTGTCACCGTACCAACATCCACACCGACCCCACGAGGGTATCGAGAACCATCCACAGTCTACAAATAATAAATGGAATGTGAAAGTAAAGAGTAAAGTACTGTTCCGGTCTCCTGAGACCCAAAACCTCTAGCCGTGGCCTCACCGTCGCCTAACTCTCCCCCCTGTAGGACCCTGTCGCAAAGTGGGAAGTCAGCGACTAAACAAAAATGATAATAATATAGCAGGTAAAGAAAACGTCCAACCGTAGTCTATCCGGAGCAACCACCCCTCCCCCCGCAAGGGAAAAGTAGAATCAAACACCTGTAAACCTGCAATACCCGATCCCGTCGGACAACTAAACCGACGAATCGCACCGCGCCCAAGTCGGACAACTAAACCGAATGGGTCGCACCGCTCCCACGTCGGACAACTAAACCGACGGGTCGCACCGCTCACACCTTGGCGCATACATGCCCCACAACTAAAGAGGCTCCACGCCGTCCTGTGGGTATACACGGGTCATGGACCACTTTTCCGGAAAAGCACACCCTTTGCGGTGGCCAAACCGCGGGTGCGCGTGTTGCAGCCGAGCATAGTAACCGTGAACCATATATATATATATCAATGTATGAACCGTATGAAATAACATATACATATCCGTGCATGAGAACTATATGAAACAGTATATATATATTCACAGCATACTCCTATACGTGCATGAGAGCGACATGAAACAATATGTATGTCTAATCACGAGCACCGTAAAGCCATAACGAATAAATGATGCCTCCCTACCAGGTTTAACCCAAGTACACTTAAGGATGACCCCGTCCACCATGATAGAATTAAATGTTAAGACTTAAGAGTAAAAACCCACCTCTACGAGCGATGAACAAAGCGCTACCCCCCGTGTCCCGGTGCGCTCCCCAAAACTACAAAAAAATCCACCGGGAAGAAGTCAGCGACTACCCAACATAAAACAAGGAACAAGAACAGATATTCGGGTCCCGTCGTGGAACGGGCTCTCGGGTTCGACGGCGGCGGCGGCGGCCGAGTCGGAACCCGAGGCGGCGGCCGAGTCGGAACCCGAGGCGGCGGCGACCGTGCTGCCGCGTTGGCCGCACGCGTATCAGGCTCCGTGCGGTGTGATGCCCGCACGGCTCCCTGACCGCGGCGGCGCCCAGGTCGGTGCCTGGCCCCCCCGCGCGGCGCCCCGGTCCAGCACGGGCGCCCAGGCCGCACGCACGGGCTGCCCTGCGCGGCGCCCAGGTCCCGCGCGGGCACCCAGCCCGCACGCACGGGCGGCCCCGCGCGGCCCCCAGGCTCCGCGCGGGCGCCCAGCCCGCACGCACGGGCGACCCCGCGCGGCGCCCAGGCCCGCGCGGGTGCCAGACCCGCACGCACGGGCGACCCCGCGCGGCGCCCAGGCCCGCGCGGGTGCCAGACCCGCACGCACGGGCGACCCCGCGCGGCGCCCAGGCTCCGCGCGGGCGCCCAGCCCGCACGCACGGGCGACCCCGCGCGGCGCCCAGGCCCGCGCGGGTGCCAGACCCGCACGCACGGGCGACCCCGTGCGGCGCCCAGGCCCGCGCGGGTGCCAGACCCGCCCACCCGGTGCCCTAGCCCTGCGCGCAAGGGCGCCTCGCGACGGCGGTGGTGCGGCCGGCCGGGGTGAACCGTCTCCCCCCCTTCCCGTGCGACGATCCGGAAGAAACCCTAGCTAAAAATAAAAACTCACCGAACCAATGCGCCTCCGACTCGCCGATGAAGAGGGAGGGAGAGACGAGGATTATACCGTTCTTGCGTGCCCGGTTCCGGAGGTGTGCGGTGTTCTTCCCGTTCCTCGATCGTTCCGCCGCGGTTCCTCGCGCCGATCGGATGGGAAGAGGAGGGTTTGGGAGGGGCGGTTTCTCGTCCTTCTTCAAGTCGCGATGTAACAGAGGTGAGAGGAACGGTAGGGGGGGGGCTAAATCTGAACCTATACCAACGAATTAAAAGAAAAGCCGCCCGTACACGGGAACTTAACCCTAAGTCCCGAAAAGCAATTCAATCTCGGCGAAATGAGTTTGGGTGCGAACCTGGGTCCGGTCCGCCTCGAAGAACGTGTAAGTCGCCTGAACTGCTGCCAACTTCCGGAATTTATTCTGGGAGATTCCGGGGTCAGAATCCAGTACCGATTTCGCCCCCGTTTTCCACTTCGCGAGCTCTATTGTCTAAAAATACCCGCGAGCCCCGACAGTCTGCCCCCGACAGTCTGCCCAGAGATAAAGAAAAATAATTCACCCCTGGACCCCTTAGTCGAAAAGCGGATTAACAAGAATTCAAAAGAAAGTCTAGAAAGACAAATAAAGCCGCGGTTATTACAACAACAGAATCAGGAATCATGAGATAAGACCAAAGCAGTCTAAAAGCAACATATGCATCAAATAGAGGATATATCAAATTATCCAATCACAAGCCACCATATTGGTTCCACAAACCTCAGGCGAATTTGCCCAGCTGGCACCAGCGGGTTGACATTCCCCCCCTGGGGGTCACGGGTCGCCACTGCTGACCACTTTACCGGTAAAGAACAATATCCACGGGGCGCGACCCCGGCAATGTTCGTGAAGTACAACGGTGCGGGCGATCAATTGCAAATGCTCAAACTCACGGTTCACTGACCGGTTAATCGGCAACAAGCCGGGAAATCCCCACTGGGATGCAATCAACTGAATCTCAACTCTTATGCAGGAATAATCAGCAACTAATCAACTGAATCTCAACTCATATGCAAGATCAAAGGCAAATCTCAACTCAACATAAGATCAACAGCAAATCTCAACTCAATCATGCAGACCAACCAAACATACAAAACTAAACACATATTTTTGAGAAACTATTTTGAAAACAGGTTTTAGGCCCAACCTTCGAAGAGCAATGCCTTTGTCCTATCAAACAAGAACAGACTCAGGCGACCCTACGACGTTCAGTAAAACATTAGTTGATTAAAATTATGTGTTCAGCAGTGTAATATTTGATCAACAGAAAAGCAAGCTCAACACAATCAAATCAAGGATGCAATATCAGAATCAACTGAGTCTCAACTCATATGCAAGAATAAGCAGCAACTAAATATCATGGATCATATATAATCAGGATGTACTGATAATCAGGTATATAACCTAGCAAATGACCAATCAGGCATGGCAATGTCCAGAATAATGATATGAAATACTGGAAGCACTATGTAAAGCAACAGATAACTGATAAAAGTTATAACTCAGGCATGAAGCAGTATAAACTGAATCAAAAGGAAGGCAGGCTCAAAGTAATAGTTAAGCTACCAAAAACAGGGGTCCAACCAATACCGTACACAGAGGGCCGAAATGATAAAGCCCGGACCGAAGATAAACCCACCTGTCAAATCGCAGGCGACAAGACTGAATCGACTATATGCTCAGAACCAGATGCAAACTGGACAGACCTGAATCAAACATATTGATCAACCTCGAATTCACTAATCACAACTTAAACCCCAGATCCATTTTAAAACCTCTAATTATTTAACTAATAGTGTCATTTGAGCACTGTTTTCGCTCGTTCTTTCAACTGGAAACTCATTTTAACAAACCGTCACTTCCAGCAGGTGACTTTTAACTTGCTGAACACCGTGCTCACACATTTGTGGCAGCACGCATCCCGAGGAAAACTTCGGGCCATAAAACACTCCTCTAACATAGCCATTTTGCATTTTTGTTTCTCCGGAACTTCAAAATCAGTTTTTAACGCGAGCATCGCGTCCAGTGACCCCAAATTAGCCAGGAATACACTGTTGCGGCTTCGCTAAGGGCCCGGAACTTAGTTTTGTTCCAACATTTCTTTAAAAGGTTGATTAAGCTATAACTTTTATTTTAAACTTCAAACAGGAAAACTTTGTATATAAAAGTTGATCTGGGCACTGCCAGGACCTCAGTGCTCACCCTGGTTGGTACCCAGGTGTGCTGGTTTAACTAGAACCAAGGCCATGTTCACTTAAAGGTTCACAATGCTCCCAATTTTATTCCACACAGATCCAGTTTGATCTGAAGTGAGCATCAAGCTCAGGGGACTATTTAGAGCAACTTTCATATTTACAGCAAACCCAAATTCCAATCATTTCTTCTCTGAAGCATTTTATCAAACACCAAACATGCATCTTCTACAAGTAACCACACAACACCTTGCCAACCCTGGTTCTCTGCAACCACTACACCAAATGCTTCCAATCTTGGAAGGAAATGCTCTACAGAGCTCAAGCAATATTCCCAGCATTTTGGTTTAACTTTTGCACTCTCGGATTGCTATAGCCCGAGGTTGAAGACAAGCTTCAAACCTCGAAAATGGTGACCAACCTAGTAGAGCTTTTGGACCTCAATCTTTTGCACCAGCAGGTGCTAAATTACCAAGTGAATCTTCCTGTGCTTGTGGTCGGCGCAGAACACGGCGGCGGCGCGGCGGAGGAGAAGAGCTCAATTTGAGCTTTTCACCTCTAATGGTGAAATTCAACAGAGACACTTTGGAGCCCTCCAAGATGGATGGAGTTGATCCCCTGGACCATATGAAGCTTCTCGACCATCCCACCCCGGCCGGAGGTGGCCGGAGCGCCGGCGGCCAAGTTCCTTCCATTCTCGGGTTCATCCATGGCATCATGAATTTCATGATGCATGGAAGCCTTGCAACAGCATGGTTGCACTCCCCTTGGTCCCAGAAACATCTCTGGGCATGTGGCCGGCGGCGGGGAAGCGCGCCGGCGCCGGAGCACAAGGCTCGGCCAACTTGCAAATTTCCCGAAAATTAGGGCATAAATCTGCCATTGATCCACTCGACCATACTCCACCAAATTTGGTGGGGTAGATCCTCATCCCCTACAGTCCATGCCTACCAACTTTGGCTCAATTTGGTCCATTGGTTGTGGAGTTATGACGAGGCGGAGCTATTGCTAGGTTTCCGGCCAACCTTTTGTTCCCGCCGGCCATGCAGCATGCATGTGAGCTCGGGGCTTGGCACGTAGAATAGTAACAACCTTTAAAACCTACTGCTAGGGGTCCCGGATCCAAACAACCTTTGGTTTGAGAGAGCTTACCTTGGCCGGAGTCGATGAAGAGAGGATGAAGCCGGTTTCACTCCTCCTCCTCTGCGCGGCCACGGCCACCACCAAGGTGCTCTTCCAGTCACGAGGGAACACCTAGGGCACTCAGAAACTCTTTTGGGTGAAGTTGGTTCCAACCTTCTTCACTCTCTCTCTTTCCCTAGTTCACCACCCATGGAGTTTGTTCCCTCGGCCAACCTTAGTAACCCGAGCACTCTCTGGAGGATTCCTAAGGGATGTTGATGCTTCAGATGCCCCCAGGACTCCTCGTGAATGGATCAAGAATACCAAGGGACAACTTCACTTAATTCAAAGATTCCTTTGCAAAATTTCTTCAAACCTTGTTCACACCAAACCCTAAGCTCCGAGCTTTTCACAATAGGTGCAAAATGCACCCAACACCCTAAGGAATTAAGCCCCTAACATTTTAACACATAAAATATTAAGTTTCATACAATTTAGTCCATTTTTAGGTGCTTTTCACGCATTTCACGCATTTCGAGAAAATTCATTCGCCGAAATGCGAAACCGACTTCGCCAAGACGTCCGGCTCATCGAGACCTTCAAAATAGGCTACTTATTTGTCTAATTTGGTGATCGTACGAAATCTCGGGCCATAAAGTTCGACGTTTCGCGGTGTGCTGCACGCATCCCGATGCACTCGGAGCGTCAAACGCGAAATCCGTCAGTGCTTTCGCGCTCAGAACGTCGAAATTAGTTAGGTTTGACTACTCGTACCCCTATGTTAGGGTTCCAGACGGCGAAACGGCCGTTAGTGATCAAAAAGGGATTAAAAATAGGGATTACTATTCACAACTTAAGTTGTGGGACCCGTTTTTAATTTCTGATTTCTGGAAGATCCGACCGTCGGATCGAAAACATATGAATATGAAACTTCTATGTTTCGACGAGACGATCGCAATGGTGATCTCGGATTTTCCAGATCAGACCCCGATCAAAAGTCGACATTTCTGGGCCACTATTGACCCACTAATTGCCCATTTTTGCTATTTTAATAATTCTGAAAATTATTTAAACTTAAATTTTGAATTTTAAAAAATTACGGTTACTACATGAGATATATTCCGCTTCGGCAGTCGAGAGTGCAATGCAGTTTTGCTTTTTACTATGCCATGCAACAAGACAATGGCCAAGATAGAAACATGCACCACTCGTACTTTTCCGATCATCCACTGATCCTGCCCAATCGGCATCTGAATATCCTATAGTGTCAAGACTTGTTCCCATAGGATACCAAATTCCGAAGTTTACAGTTCCTTTGACGTACCGGATGATCCGTTTCACCGCTTTCAGGTGATCCTCCTTTGGTGCTGACTGATATCTCGCGCAGATCCCAACACTAAAGGATATGTCCGGGCGACTAGCTGTGAGGTAGAGTAGACTTCCAATCATACTTCGATAGAGTTTCTCGTCTACACTATCACTAAGAGATTCACTTCCTAATCCCTTATTGCTAGTTCCCATAGGAGTAGGAAAATCTTTAGAATCTTCTAATCCGAATTTCTTTACCAACTCCTTTGCATACTTGGATTGACACAGATGGATGCCATCACCATTTTGTTTCACTTGCAATCCAAGAAAGTATGTCAGTTCGCCCATCATAGACATCTCAAATTCGCTTTCCATGGTTTCTGCGAATTTAGAAGCATCATTATCCTTTGTTGCTCCAAATACAATGTCATCGACATAGATTTGTGCAACAATGAAGTTATCCTGATAATGCTTCACAAAGAGAGTCCGATCTGCTCCCCCTCGAGTATAGCCATTCTCCAAAAGGTGCTTTGTCAACCTTTCGTACCACGCTCGCGGTGCTTGTTTTAAACCGTAAAGAGCCTTTTTCAAACGAAAAACATGGTTAGGTAGTTTACAGTCTACAAAACCTTTCGGTTGAGCCACATAAACTTCCTCATTTAAAAACCCATTTAAAAACGCACTCTTAACGTCCATTTGAAAGAGTTTTATTTTAAAGTGACAAGCAATAGCGAATAAGATACGAATGGACTCGAGTCTAGCTACAGGGGCGAACGTTTCATCAAAGTCTATACCTTCTATTTGAGAGTAGCCTTGAGCAACTAAACGTGCTTTGTTCCTGATGATGGTACCATCCTCATTTTTCTTATTCTTGAAAATCCATTTAGTACCGATCACATTGTGTTGCTTCGGAGGCGTCGTTAATTCCCAGACTTTGTTTCGTTCAAACTGATGGAGCTCTTCCTGCATTGCTTCAATCCAGTAGTCATCCTGAAGAGCTTCATCGACGTTCTTTGGTTCGATCATGGAAACGTAACAAGCGAATCCACAAACCAACTGTCTCCGAGTTCTGACTCCTTCTTGTGGATCTCCAATGATGTTTGATTCAGGATGATCCTTGGAGATGCGTAACGTTTGAGGTAATGGATTACTCGGAGGTACATGAGATGATTCCTGCACATCAAATAAACTTAAAGAACCATTAGATGCATCATTAATATTGGAAGTATTATCATGAGAAGATGCATTTACAGGAGTATCATCATCAAGAGAGATATCAGGGGTAGATTTATCAGATGCAAAGTGGAAAGCTTCGTCTACTTTAACATTTATGGATTCTACAATCGTTTTAGATTCCAAGTTAAATACCCGATATGCTCTACTATTTGTAGAATAACCCATGAAAATCCCTTCGTCACTTCGAGAGTCAAATTTTCCAAGATTTTCGCGGTCACGTAAGATATAACACCGACTCCCAAAGATACGAAAATATTTGATGTTTGGTTTTCTACAAAACCATAGTTCATATGGTGTATTTAAAGTTCCCGGGCGCAAATAAACTCGATTAATAACATAGATTGCAGTGTTCACAGCTTCAGCCCAAAAATATAACGGTAAATTCCGGCTATGAAGCATAACACGTGCCATCTCTTGTACAACCCGGTTTTTGCGCTCGACTACACCATTCTGTTGAGGTGTATAGGGTGCTGAGAATTCATGTTTAATGCCATTGGAAGTGCAAAAATCAATGAATTTAGAATTTATGAATTCTCCACCTCTATCACTTCTAACACGAATGATCTTTTCATTCTTTTAAATCATAATACGAAGGCAAATCTCGTGAAAAGAATCAAAAGTATCAGCTTTCTCTTTTAAAAATGCTACCCATGAGTATCTAGAGAAATCATCAACCAATAAGAAAATATACCATTTACCTCCCAAGGATGGTTGACGTGTCGGCCCCATAAGATCCATATGCAATAATTCTAAGGGCCGATTAGTACCAACGTGGTTCAAGTTCTTGTGTGTAGTCCTGAATTGTTTTCCCTTTTGACAACCACCACACACAATGTTTTGTTTAAGTGAAAGTTTTGGAACCCCCTTGACCACGTCTTTGTTTGAAATTCTAGCAAGTTCCTTAAAATTTATGTGACCTAGCCTTTCATGCCAAAGTGTTTCATTATTCAAAGAGGCTAAGTTACAATTTTCAGAAATTTTATTGGGAACAACATAACAATTGTTTTCAGATCTAACCCCCTTTAAAAAGAAAACATGGTCCTTATCAGTTACAATGCATTCAACAGATGAAAAATTTACTGAAAAACCATTGTCACAAAGTTGACTGATACTTATGAGGTTAGTCTTAAGGCCATCAACAAATAACACATTATTCAGAATCGGGCCATCTGGAATAGCTACTGTTCCTTTTCCAACAATTTTGGAAGACTGACCGTCTCCGAAAACTACAAGTCCTCCGGAGATTTTCTCAAAATTTTGAAAGCAGTTTTTGTCACCGGTCATGTGACGGGAACAACCGCTATCCAGATACCAAGACGAATTATCATATGCATGCAAGGAAATATTTGTAACAAGACAAGGGAAGGTTTCACTTTTGCGTACCCAAACCTTTCGAGTTTTGGTGTACGTCGGAAATGATTGTGAAGTTGATACCTTTGGTGAAAGCGTCTTGTTTGATCCATCGCTTTTCCTTGACGTCGTCGTCTTGTTTGATGAACTACCGAGGCTCTTTTCCTTCGAATAATTTGCATTTGATTTCCGAGGAATCACCCTTTTGGTAGTCGTTGCAAGAAGTGCTTGAGTTGAGCGTTTGGCTCCCATCTTGCAATTTCTCCTTATGTGCCCTGCAATACCACAACGAAAACATACCTTGGTGCTTGACGATTCCGAAGAGGGGGAAGTAGGTTTGTTGTCGTTGTTTGTCGTCAATTCCGGTGTCGGAGGAGGAGATACCGACTGGGGCACAAAGACTGTCCCAACCGAACTAAAATTGTCTTTAGTTCGATTGTATCCGAGGCCGAATCTGTTTGATTGACCAAGACCAAGAAGCTTATCCAACTTACTCCTTCCTGATGAAAATCGCTGTAAGTCATCCTTGAGTTGGAGAATGGTCTCTGTCATTTTTAATTTTTCCTGTCGGGCCTCGCCGTTGAGCTTCAAGAAGTAATTCGCTTTGTTCACCATATCTACATAATTCTTCTCGAATTGCTCATTGGACTCTTGAAGGGAAACATTTATTTTAATCAGATTATCCCTTTTCCACTTCAAGAGAGTTTGAGAGAGAAGATGCCCTTTTTGCTTCTTCTTCGAGATCCTGCAATCTCCCTCTCAAACTCTTGTTTTGCTTTGCCAGTTTCTTTGAATCCCTCAAAAGCTTATGGTAGGCAAGAGCAAAGTCTTCACCTTCTGAATTATCCGATTCATCATCCGTTGCAATTTTTTCAACAGTGGAGTTGGACAATGACTCGGATGTACTAGCCATTAAGCACATGAAGGGTGAAGATGTGGACGCGTGGAACGCCGTTGCGTTATCTTCTTCATCACTTGACGATGACTCATTTGACGATGAGGTGTCATCCCAAGTGACGGCTTGCATCGCTTTCTTCTTTGACGGATTCTTATTGGGACACTCCGTTGAGATATGGCCGTACCCTCGGCACTTGAAGCATTGGACTTGTCCTTCTGAGCTTTTCTTATCCTTAGAAAAACCCTCTTGCTTTCTTAGTTTGAAACTTGAAGAACCTTTGCCTTTCTTCGACTTTACGAAGGATGGAGTTTTGCTTGAGTTACCCCTTCGAAAGTTTCAGCGAAATCTTCTTGTCAAGAGAGCGAGCTTCTTCTCAAAGTCCTCCATAGATAGGTTTACGTCATCGTCTGAGGAGGATGAATCCGCGTCTTCTTCTTTTGTTGTTTTCAATGCTAAACCTGAAGACTTAGAAGAGGATGCTTTTCCAGAAGAATAGTTAGTAGGAAATGTCATTTCATAAGTTTGTAATGAGCCAACTAATTCTTCTACACGGATTTCGTCCGGGTGTTTAATAGTTTCAATGGCCGTAACCTTGGATCGAAATCTTTTAGGAAGAGTTCTTAAAATTTTTCTTACAACTTTAAATTCTGGAATCTTCTCTCCCAAGTTAGCACATGAGTTTACGATGTCTTGCAATCGTGTATAATAATCTGTGAACGATTCATTTTCTGCCATGAAAATAGAGTCAAACTTGCTCGTAAGCATTTGCAGTTTCTGAATCTTCACAAGGTTAGTTCCCTCATGTGTAACTTGAAGAACATCCCAGATTTCTTTCGCAGTCTCACATGCCGAGACGCGAGAGAACTCAGTTTGAGACAAAGCATTAAATAGAGCATTAATCCCTTTGCCATTGTAAGAAGAAAAATCTATCTCTTCCTTGGTCCATTTCGACCTAGGTTTGATGGTGCGAATATCAGCAATAATTTCAGTTGGATTAGACCATCCTAATTCAATTGATTGCCACACCCGTTCGTCGATGGAAATTTAAAAAGCTTTCATCCGTACTTTCCAGTACGCATAATTTGTTCCATCGAAGAACGGAGGTCTGTTGATGTTTCCACCTTCAACCATTGTTTACAACCCTATTCTCACTCTGATACCACTTGATGGGTTATGTATAATTGGATCTAAATAGGGGAAAAAACACCTAGAGGGGGGTGAATAGGTGTAAACAATAAACACTCAAAAATCTTTGCGATATAAAACCCAATGCGGAAAAATAAATAACACGCAGAGATTTTTACGTGGAAAACTCCAAACCGGAGTAAAAAACCACGGGACCGATAACACGGTGAAATCCACTAGAATTATAACACGTACAAAGGTGATATACCGTACTCACAGACGACTCAACCTTTTTCCATACGCTCCTAGTTGATCTTCTCCGCTCGCTCCGCAACGCTTCTCGAATCCACGATCTGCGTCCAACGCCGAATCCACGGCGTCCAACGTCGAGTCCACGACGTCCGACTGAATCCACGGTCTTCACCCAGTAGCACGTCTCGAATCCACGAACGTACCTCGTTCCGAATCCACGAGAGCGGTAGCACCTTGAATCCACAAGGCCACGCGAGTCCACGCGCCGATTTTGGGGAAATCGTTGTTTTTGGGTGGTGATGATCCGCCGAATACTTAGATTAGAAATAGATCGGAAATACCATCTAAGTATTCATTAATTTGATTCTACTCAAAATCTGAGTTTGGAAAACCTAGAATCAAATTAATAAAATAGATGAAGAAACATAGAATTAAATCTAGTATTTCCTTTCTTCTCTATATGTGGATTTTTCTATTTCGGTCGTATTTTTTCCATTTTTCGTCGTACCCTAAAAGATGAATTAAAGGGTCTATTTATAGGTTAGAAACCGTTGGAAGAGGATAAGAATCAAAAACTAACATTTTCTGGAATTTTTCAGGACGGCGATCCGGATCGGATTTCGGCGATCCGGATTGCAGTAACGAGACAAACAGTTTCCAGAAAAACAAAGGTCCGGGATCCGGATCGAAGTGCCTGATCCGGATCGTTCATACAATTCACCAAACACCAATGTTCGGGATCCGGATTGAAATGCCTGATCCGGATCGTTCATATATTACGGTAAAAACCAGTGTTCGGGATCCGGATCAAAGGAGGCTACGATCCGGATTGAATTTGCGTATGAACTAACACCCTTCGGGATCCGGATCGAAGTGTCTGATCCGGATCCTGAACATGTCCCATGTCCAGTTTTTGATTTTTATGCAATTAAAAATTCATCCAAGTGTTTCTACACTATAAGAAGTATTCGGATCACCAAAGATAATTAGTTAAACATACCTGATCCTTTTGAATTCTTTTTTCTTGAGATTGAGTTATATGATCCAACCTTCTTTATCTTCAATCTTCAAGACTTAACCGAATTCACGAAATACGCCAACTCAAATTCCGTAACAATTATGCCTACTGGAAAGTACGGATGAGAGCATTTTTAATTTCCATCGATGAACGGGTGTGGCAATCAATCGAGTTAGGATGGTCAAATCCGACTGAATTTATTGCTAATGTTCACACCATCATATCTAGGTCGAAATGGAACAAGGAAGAATGTGATGCATCTTCTTACAACGGCAAAGGAATTAACGCCTTATTTAATGCTTTGTCGCAAACTGAATTCTCTCGCGTCTCGGCATGTGAGACTGCGAATGAAATCTGGGATGTTCTACAAGTTACACATGAGGGAACAAACCTTGTGAAGATTCAAAAACTGCAAATGACTTTTCCTACTAACAATTCTTCTGGAAAGCCTTCCTCTTCTAAGTCTTCAGGTTTTGCGTTGAAAACAACAAAAGAAGAAGACGCGGATTCATCCTCCTCAGACGATGATGAGAACCTATCAATTGAGGATTTCGAGAAGCAACTTGCTCTCTTGACGAGAAAATTTCGCCGAAACTTTCGAAAGGGTAATTCAAGCAAAACCTCATCTTTCGTAAAGTCGAATAAAGGCAAAGGAACTTCGAGCTTTAAGTCAAGAAAGCAAGAGAGTTCTTCAAAAGACAAAAAGAACTCGGAGGGACAAATCCAATGCTTCAAGTGCCGAGGATACGGCCACATCTCAACGGAGTGTCCCAATAAGAATCCGTCAAAGAAGAAGGCAATGCAAGCCATCACTTGGGATGACACCTCAACGTCCAATGAGTCATCTTCCAGTGATGAAGAAAACAACGCAACGGCATTCCACGCGTCCACAACTTCACCTTATGTGTGCTTTATGGCAAGTACATCCGGTTCATTGTCCAACTCCTCCCAAGTTGAAACAAATGCAACGGACGATGAACCGAGTAATTCCGAATGTGAAGACTTTGCTTTTGCCTACCATAAACTTTTAAAGGATTCAAAGAAACTGGTAAAGCAAAATAAGGGTTTGAGAGGGAGATTGCAGAATCTCGAAGAAGAAGCAAAAAGGGAAACTTCTCTCTCAAACGCTCTTGAAGTGGAAAGGGATAACTTGATCAAAGTAAATGTTTTCCTTCAAGAGAAAAATGAGCATTTCGAGAAGGAACACGTAAAATTGGTGGATAAAGCAAGTTACTTCTTGAAGCTCTACTCCGAGGCTCGACAAGAAAAAATGGAAATGACGAAGACCATTTTCCAACTTAAGGATGATTTAAAGCGATTTTCTTCGGGAAGGAGCAAGTTGGATAAGCTGCTTGGTCTTGGTCAAACGAACCGTTTCGGCCTTGGATACAATCAAACTGGAGACAGTCCTAGTTCGAGTAAGACAATTTTTGTGCCCCAGTCGGTGTCTCCTCCTCCGACGACGGAATTCACTGCATACAACGGCAACATGCCTAACTCACCTACTTCGGGTTCAACAAGTTCAAAGGTATGTTTTCGTTGTGATTTTGCAGGGCACATAAGAAGAGATTGCAAGATTGGAGCAAAACGAGCAAATCAAGCACCTCTTGCAACAACTACCAACGAGTTCATTCCACGGAAATCAAAGAATAATCTTTCAAAAGAAAAGAACATTGGTAGTTCACCTCACAAGATGACGTCATCAACGAAAAGCAATCAATCAAACAAGACGCTTTCACCAAGGAAAATAACTTCACAATCATTGCCAACGCACTCCAAAACTCAAAGGTATCGTTTGGTAACGGGATAAGCCAGAACTAGCTATTCTGGGGATAGGTATAAAGTACGGAACAAGAGCAAAAAAGCGTTTGGTTCGGTTCCAGGGATAAGAGATTTTGTGTTTGGTATGAGAATGAGGAAAAAGAAGAATAAAGAGATTGTGATGATAAGATGTAGTAATCCGAAATATTTTATTTTTAATAAATAAATCAAAGGTAATTTTCAGCCTGAGTTCGGATTCAAAAGACCTAAATTAACCTGCTTGGTCAATTGCCAGAGTGTTAGTTGCACGAATTACGAGACAAAAAGACTATTTTCCAATCCGGACATGATCTTGGAAATCCGAGTTGACCGTTGCGATCGTCTCGTCGAACCGAGCGATTTTCATATTCAGCACTTTTCGATCCGACGGTCGGATCTTCCAAAAATCGGAAAAGAAGCAGGCGATTTAACGTGACCAATGTACCAGTGCCTCCGCGCACAGTAATTTAAGTTGGATACTGTAGATGAACAGTAACCCTAGATTCGGGACTTCGTCGATTGCAACGCTGATTAATTCACTGTTCGGATTCCGAAAATAGTGATCCAGGTAGTCGTTTCAATCGACCTCGTCGATCCGGACGCAATGGCGCAGACGAAAATTTCATTGGACGACCCTGGAATCTCGAGAAGCGTGAAAACTGTAGAATTGGACAGTTTTCATGGACCCAGAATTTATCTGGACATCGCGTCGAAAAACAAAAATCGCTGTCTTGTAGATTTCGACGTGCCGGACGCAATGGCGAAGTCTGTTTTTCGTTTCGACGAGTGAAACGCCTCGAAAAGCATAAAATACGAGGAATAAAGGGCATTTTTCAAATAAATCAAAAAAGTGAGGGATTTAAGTGTTAAAGTAATGCAAATGGGATTAGGACTGAACTTTGAACACCGGAAATAGAAGGGGGCTTTGTGCAAATGTTCCATCTACGCATGCATTTATGCAAACCGTGTAGAACCGCTTCGTAATCTTCCCCACGCGGAACCTCTTCATTACCCCTCTCTGGAACCGAAGCTTCACAACCCCTCTCCCACTTCCAACCGAGCACCGCCACCACCTCCCCGTCGCCAGGGCAACCGCGAGAGAGTGAGAGCCACGCAAGCATTGATCCTCTCGGGTTGAAGTTGGACACACACCAGGGAGTCCATAGTTGGCTCAAGCTTCAACTGGAGAGACCTTCGTGGTGGTCGCGACCGAGCCTGGGCATCCCCGACCCCCAGCCATCGCCGCGCCGCCGCGGAGCATCATACTCTTCTTCTCCAATTTCCGGCGGGGTTAGTGTGTGGCTAAGTTTTTATTTTTATGGCTCAAGTGCTTGTGGGTGTGATTCCTGACGTCGTACGGGGTTTCTCTGTGAAGCCGAGGCCGTCGCCGTGCCTCCGGTCGCCGGCGGGAGCGCTTCCTTGCCGGAAGTTAGCTTTCGGCCGATCTCTACAACGGGAAGAATCCGGCCGTTGAAACCTTGATCATGGCCGTTGATACTCTTCCCCTCGTCGACTGCAAGCTTTCCCTAGAGTTGGAGGTTGATCGGACGAAGATCCGAGCCGCACGACAAAGCCCTAAACCCGGCTTTTGTTACACTTCGCCGGAGATCCTCCAACCGGCACCGTCGCTCATCCCCGACGCCGGCCATCATCACAGTAAGCTTCCTTGGGTCAAGTGGAGGCTTTTGGTCCATCTTGCAAAGCCCCGTTTGCACCCGACCGGATTCCGCCATTAAAGGGCCATTTTCCGGCGAACTCTTCTTTCGGTGATTCCCGGGGCACCGTCAAGTGGGAAAACGACGCAGGTATGTTCGTTTGGTGTAAATATGACTACCTATAAGGTTGCATGTAAAGTGTAACGTGGGGATTTAATACTTTGTAGTTGCACCCTTTTCCTTGGTCCGAGCCTCACCGCCGCCGCCGCCGCCGCTTCGGATTGCCGGCCAACGACTCGGGTGAGCTCTAAACACCTTCTAGAGTATTCCTATCAGTTTGGTTGAGCCCAGGAATCCTTGAGTTTAAACCGGCCAATTGTGATAATTTAGAAGCTATATTCATGCGTTTTCCGGCCGCTGCCGCCTCTGGCCGTCGGCCGAGGCTGCAACCTGGTCAGGAGCTCCCTCTGGGAGGTTGCTGTAACTCATGCTCCACTTTGTTACAGGTTTGAACTGAGCTTGACCCAAGTTGCCCAACCCGAGTCCTTGCTTGAATCGGGTGTTGCTCCGGCGATCACTCCGGCCAGTCCTCGACTGATTTTAGGTGAGCACCACACTTCCCGGTTAACTGTATACATGGTGCTTCAGTTATAGCTCAGTTATATCTAGTGTAAAGTATCATTTGTAAAGTTGTATTTTGGACCCTAAGTAATTATGGGCCAACTTTGCATGTGGGCCTCCTGTTGGCCCAAGCCCGTGAGCACGGGGTCCGTCTCGTTAAACCAGACGCGCTGGAACTTACAGCGCTGATTTTGGTTAACCGGATTTAAAGAACAGACCAGAACGGGGTTTCAATATTATGTAATAGCCTAGTTTTGGCTAAGTCCCCCGTGTTAGCGACAGGACATTATAGTATTATCAGGATAGGCATGAACGAGTCTGTTACTGATTCCAGTTATATGTTCAGGGCCTAGCAGTTCGGCAACCGCGTCCCAGTAGATTAGCGGGAGTTCGGGATCGGCCTACATTGAGGTGGGTTATCTTCAGTCCGGGCTTTATCTTTTCGGCCCTCTGGTTGCTTTAGTCCAGTCGGACACTTGTTTTTGATTTCAGCCCTGATTATGCCTATATGTGCTTGTTCCTAAATAATAGGAGTTCTAGTCTCAGTTCCTGGCATGATTACATAATTGCATTAGTATCGATATCCCAGTGGGGATTTCCTCGGCTTCTCGCCGTCTGTCCGGTCTACTGACCGTAGATTTAGATTCGGCATTGTGATTTGCATCAGTATCGATATCCCAGTGGGGATTTTCCTCGGCTTCTCGCCGTCTGTCCGGTCTACCGACCGTGGACTAAGATTTAGCATCATGACTACTACTGAGTTTATACCTGTTCTTATTACTTGCTCGCATATCATGCTTATATTCCAGCAGATTGCTTGATTACCCTACTGAGACATATCATGATTTCTTCAGCAGTTGATATGCATTTCCTGAACACATGCCATGCTTGATTGGTCACTAGCATAGTTCTATACCTGTCTCTATTCTTTACTGCATGTTTAGAATAGGTGAGATTACTTCAGTACTTGGCATGTTATACTTGTATCCCAGTGGGGATTTTCCTCGGCTTCTTGCCGCCTATTTGGTTAGTGGACCATGGTTTGAGCATCAGCATTATGATCGCCGTGTCGAGCCAGCTTTTAGTCACGCACACCGACGGTTTGGCCACCGTCAGGGTGTTCTTTACCGGTAGGGAGGTCTGATCGACCCGTGAGCCCAGTGGGGTTATGATAGCTTGCAGGGTGTCCAAGAATGGCTTTAGGCCTGAGGCCCCAGGGTGTCCAACAGTGGTTTAGCCTGAGGACCCAATGACCAAGAGTGGTTTAGCCTGAGGTCATATGCTCCATGGCAGTTTAGCCTGAGGCCCTTGCGGCCAAAAGTGGCATTTGATTGGGTATATTTGTGGTACTACCTTTGATGCACCTTCTTGATATTCTTGCTTGTTTGTTTACCTGCATTTTCATATCTGTTATAGATTTATCATGCATAGTATGATTGTGTCATATATGCATACTCTGTTTATTTGGTCCATGTTTGATCTTACTTGGCTTAGACTGCATATCTGCACTGTTGTTTAATCCCAGATAATGGTATTCTACTTAGTTGTGTTGGGTTATATGTAATAAGGATCTAAATAGGGGAAAAAACACCTAGAGGGGGGTGAATAGGTGTAAACGTATAAACACTCAAAAATCGTTGCGATAAAAACCCAATGCGGAAATAAAAAAATAACTCGCAAGATTTTTACGTGGAAAACTCCATCACCGGAGTAAAAAACCACGGGACCGATAACACGGCAGAAATCCACTAGAATTAAAACACGTACAAGGTGATTTACCGTACACACTTACGACTCAACCTTTTCCATACGCTCCTAGAGGATCTTCTCCGCTCGCTCCGCGACGCTTCTCGAATCCACGATCTGCGCCCAACGCCGAATCCACGGCGTCCAACGTCGAATCCACGACGTCCGACCGAGTCCACGGTCTTCACCCAATAGCACCCTTCGAATCCACGAACGTGCCTCGCTCCGAATCCACGAGAGCGGTTGAACCTTGAATCCACAAGGACACGCGAATCCACGCGCCGATTTTTGGGGTAAATCGTTGTTTTTGGTGGTGATGATCCGCCGAATACTTAGATCAAAGATAGATCGGAAATACCATCTAAGTATTCATTAGTTTGATTCAACTCAAGATGTGAGTATGAAAACCTAGAATCAAACTAATCAATATAGATGAAGAAACATAGAGTATTCTCTAATGATTTCCTTTCTTCTCTATATGTGGATCTAGAGCCGTATGAAATAAGATATGAATATGACGGCTATTTGGATTAACCCTAGAAAAAGAGCCATAGGGTCTATTTATAGGTTAGAAACCCTAGGAAGGAGATAAGAATCAAAAACCTAACATTTCTGGAAATTTTACGGACGGCGATCCGGATCGGATTAGCTGTGATCCGGATCGTCGTAACGAGTCAGGTAGTTCCAGAAAAACGAAGGTTCGGGATCCGGATCGAAGTTCTTGATCCGGATCGTTCATACAGTTCACCAAACATCAACGTTCGGGATCCGGATTGCGAAGCCTGATCCGGATCGCTCAAGGAAAATGGTAAACTCAATGTTCGGGATCCGGATCAAGAGAGGCTACGATCCGGATTGAACTGGTGTATGAACGAACCACCTTCGGGATCCGGATCGAACAACCTGATCCGGATCCTGAGCATGTCCCAAGTCCAGTTTTTGATTTTTATGTAATGAAAGATTCTTCCAAGTGTTTCTACACTATAAGAAGTATTCGGATCACACAAAATCTTTAGTTAAACATACCTGATCCTTTTAAATTCTTCTTTCTTGAGATTGAGTTAAATGATCCAACTTTCTTCACCTTCAATCTTCAAGACTTGAGACTTTCACGAAACTACGCCAACTCAGATTCCGTAACAATCTCCCCCTTTGGCGGTTTCGTGACAAAACACAGATCCACTAAAGAAAATTCAAAAAGATAATTTTGTTGCTATCACCATACAACAAAAATTTTACAATGGAGATCCAAAAATTTAAAAACATGAGATAAACTCCTAAAACAGACTCTAGACTTAGACATCTGTACTCTCTGCACAAAGAAATCGTTCTTGACAAAAAGAGATCGTTAGATACCTCAAGAATATTTAACATTCAAAACCTAGTACAGAGATAGAGTTTATCTGATCATCATGACATTTGAGAATTCAGATATGTAAGAGAATCATAGTCAAAAACCAACATATCTTCTATGCAATCAAAAACCAAATGTCATGTTAGTGAACATCAACTTGTTAGTTATATTACATGCCCAAATAGTTAGTTGAATAGTTAGTCGAGGCATGCATTCAAACAAATGAAAACCAAAAGTTGAAGTTCTACTTACCTTTCAAGTTGAGGTTATACTTACCTCGATGTTCACACATTCACATCATCATTGTTCAATCATTGTTCAAGTTCTCTCTAAACTCTCTCCCCCTTTTTGTCACAAACAAAGCCAGAAATTACAAAGAGTGGAGAGAATAGTTAGCAGTTCAAGTATCAAATGTTTGAGAACGAAAACTTAAAACACATCTGCACAAAAAGTAAAAGGGTTCGTGATAAACAGACATTAGAAGGATACAGATTATTCAGAGTCATCTGAACTGATGCAGCCGAGAATTTGAAAGATTTTCTTTAAGCGTTTGTTCATTGATGACTGATTCTTATTTACCTTCTTTATTTCTTCCTTTACCTCAATGAGTTCATTTGATATACGTTCTTGCTCGTTGGAGAGCCTTTGCTGTTCTTTATAGATTGAGGTAACAGATGCATCATCATCAGAAGTTGATTGAGGTGCTTGTTGTGCTGGATGTGCTGGTTGGACTGGAGGAGTTGCTGCCGGTGCAGAGGTTGTCGCTTGTTGTTGTTGTGCTCGTTGCCGGTGAGGAGGTATGAAGGGTTCATCTGGCTTCGTCGAGAGAGACTTTACAATTGTTGTTTCATTGATCGTTCCTAGACTGTGCATATAGGAGCTCGCATTTGTGTCAGCTTTAAATTTGCGAAGAATGCGCATGATGATCATTGGATAAGGTAGTCTCTCAGAAGGATGAGCATGCTCCACATATCGCGCCATCTTTGTCCAGATGATGTAAGGAATGTTTAGGTTAGCTCCCATTGCTGCTGTGGGGTTTCCAAGTAGATAAAGGAATATCATTCTCTCCCACCGAAGAACCTTTGTGTTCATGTTTGGAATGACATTACAACAAACAATTAAGTTTAAGAAGCGGTACTCTGGTCGTAGTTCTTTCGAGAAAACGGAGTTTCCTGTCGACCGAGTATTTGGAAGACAGATTCCATCAACTACCACTCTCCAGGAGTAGGTGTTGAAGACTTGATTCTTCAGGTAATGAGTGCCATCGGCTCGGGCGTCCATCCCTAATACCTCTCCAATCAGTTGGGGCGTCACTTTGATCTTAACATTCTTGACCAATGTTTGAAAGTCTCGGCGTCCGCTCTCCTGATCAACTAAATAACAAGCATTCTGATAAAACATTCTCACTGAGTGAAGACAATACCCAGTGGTCTCCGGGAAGTCGCAAATGGGGGCAAGACCTATCTGGTCAAACAAAATCCCAAATGTCCGAGAACGCTCTTTTAAGGCTTTTACATCAACATGTCTTTCTCCAATGCATTCCCTGTTTTCAAATTCCTTTATTCTAGCCGAGCTG
The DNA here is from genome assembly GCA_029204045.2 of Tillandsia leiboldiana. Taxonomy (NCBI): domain Eukaryota; kingdom Viridiplantae; phylum Streptophyta; class Magnoliopsida; order Poales; family Bromeliaceae; genus Tillandsia; species Tillandsia leiboldiana. Next base: position 7,927,673 of record CM055062.1, read on the forward strand.
ATAAAGTCTTGAGGAGTTGCTTGGCTAGCAGCTGGTTGCTCAATGGAGATTCCTCGAGCACTCCCTCTCTTGCGAGCAACACTTTTTCTTCTTGTCTTCCCAGAAGTTTCTTCCATTGGAGCTTTCCCATTTTCAGCAGCAGTAGGCGGAGCCTTCGATGTTTCCGCAGGCGCTTTTCCCTTTGAAGCAGTGGGAACAGTCGTTGCTTCAACTTGCAGTTCATCCCAGTCAATTGATTCCGTTTCAGATTCTGTATCGGAATCATCTTTAGATTTCTTCGCTTTCTTAGCCTTCTTAGCCCTCTTGGGCTTGACAGTGTCTCTCGTATGTACCATAGCAGCAAGTAGGAAAACAATCCAAGTGATCACCATTGCTATTGGTCTCTTGAGAAAAGAAATCCTGTGTGCAACAACTCAAGAACACGAAAAAATTGTTAATTTTCAGAAATTTGAAAAATTGTACCCAAACAATCATAATCATGTAGAGAGACTAAGAATCAAATTAGTTTTGCAAAAGGACTTTTAAAAATAGATCAATTGCATGATTTTTGAAAATCCTCATTATATGCCCTAAAACCGAAATTTTAGAAATCGAAGCCTAAAAATCCGTTAATCAAGAGAATACCTAGCATATAATCAAAACTAATCTACCCAGAGTTCTTATTTCAAAAGAAATTTGATCAAAAACCATCCACAAACAAAGTTGATCCAAGAATTTCATCACGTTTGAGGAGGAATAGAGAAAAACGGTGAAAAACCGAGATTTTGATCAATAAAACTTACTTGGAGTTGAAGAACTTGAGTTTGAAAGCTTCCAAGAAGGGTGAAATCTAGAGAGAGAAGCTCTGGAAACTTTGGAACAAAAGATTGGAGTAAAAGAAATCAAAACCCTTTTGTCCTTTATAAAACCCTAGCCGCGATCCGGATCAGACCATGCTTGCGATCCGGATCGGCTACCCGCAGTGAGAAACTGCGTTCGGGATCCGGATCGGCAGGTCCAATCCGGATCGTCAGCCCGCAGAAGAATACCTGCGTTCGGGATCTGGATCATCTTGCCCGATCCGGATCGGCTCCAACTTTTTCTTTAGAAAATTTCAGAGAAATTCAAGAAAAACCAGAAAAAGATTGTAAGCACAGATGTGTATCAACTTTAAACAAAAATCATCGTTTCATACAACAAGAATTAGATTATGCCAAATCTATCAATAATATCCAAAAATGAAACGAGAATTTATAAAAATTAAATCCCTTAAAGTTGAACACCTTCAATTACATCTAACTTGATCTTATGAGTAATGCCTTTATCAAATCATCAATTCAGTAAAGAAAATGAAATACAAAGATCAATAGATGTTTGAAATCCCAAATATAGTAGATAATGTATCTAGACAATCTGTTGAAGAGAGTGGCTCTTTGAGCATCTTTCTTTAAAAACCCACCTTATACCAACCTTGAAATTTGACGGAGTCAAGTATTTCAACATGCATTTTACTTAATCAAAATTTGAACAACCATGCTTGGTATACATGTGGTAGCTGCACACAATACTCGGACGACCGAGGTGGTAGCTCTTTCCTCCATGTGGTGGTAGTTTTCACACTCCTCATTGGGATGTAACTCTTTCCACATCTTTTGAGCATTTTACATTTCTTTGACTCCCCTCAATTGGCTATCAATTATTTAAGATATAAAGTATTCAACCAAAAATTGATCTCGATTTCATACTCGACTAAGCAGTCAAATAAGATAATGACTATACCAAGAGATCATTGAGAGAGAAATTGACTTTGATCACTCAGAAGATGATTTAATTAACATAAATGATCATTGCAACAGTGAAATATTATGATGGCAAAAGCATAATAAATTTCTAAATGTGCGAAAAGATGCAATTAAAGTCAATTATGATCTATGCTCAATTAATGTCCTATGTACAAACATAGATAATGAACAAAACAAAACAAAAACAAAACCTATCCTAAGCAAAGGTTTCAAAAAGAAGTTTATTTCAAGGAAAGCATTCCAATTGCTTTTCGCAAATGAATAAAACGTTTTTGATCCAAAGGTTTTGTATAGAATGTGAGCTAATTGATCATCAGTTGAAATATATGAAAGTTGAAGAGTATTTGATTCAACTAGCTCTCTAAGAAAATGATATCTAAGTTCAATATGTTTTGTTCTAGAGTGCAACACAGGGTTTTTAGAAATGTTAATTGCACTTGTGTTGTCACAAAGAATTGTTACCGAAGATGCTGAAATCCGGAAGTCGCTCAACACACTTTTCATCCAAATGAGTTGGGTTGAACAACTACCCGCTGAAATGTATTCCGTTTCGGCAGTCCGAGAGTGCTATGCAATTCTGCTTTTACTGTGCCATGCAACAAGGCAATGGCCAAGATAGAAGCATGCACCACTCGTGCTTTTCCGATCATCCACTGCATCCTGCCCAATCGGCATCTGAGTATCCAACAAGATCCAAACTTGTTCCATAGGATACCAAATTCCGAAATTAATTGATCCTTTGATATACCAGTATGATCCTTTTTCACCGCTTCAGGGTGAACCTCCTTTGGTGCTGATTGATATCTCGCGCAAATCCCAACACTAAAGATATATCCGGGCGACTAGCCGTGAGGTAAAGTAGACTTCCAATCATACTTCGATACAGTTTCTCGTCTACATTCTCACTATGTGATTCACTTCCAAGTCCCTTGTGGCTAGTTCCCATTGGAGTCGGAAAATCTTTACAATTTTCTAGATCAAACTTTTTGACCAACTCCATTGCATACTTGGATTGACTCAAGTGAATACCTTCATCATTTTGTTTAATTTGCAATCCAAGGAAATAAGTCAATTCGCCCATCATGGACATCTCAAATTCGCTTTCCATGGTCTCCGCGAATTTAGAAGCATCATTATCTCTTGTCGCCAAATACAATGTCATCGACATAGATTTGTGCTACAATGAAATTGCTTTGATAATGCTTCACAAAGAGAGTCCTATCAGCTCCCCCTCGAGTATAGCCCTTCTCCAAAAGGTGCTTTGTTAACCTTTCGTACCATGCTCGCGGTGCTTGTTTCAGACCGTAAAGAGCCTTTTTCAAACGAAAACATGGTTAGGTTGTTTATGATCTACAAAACCTTTCGGTTGAGCCACATAAACTTCCTCATTTAAAACCCATTTAGAAATGCGCTCTTACGTCCATTTGAAATAATTTGATTTTAAAATGACAAGCAATAGCAAACAGTATACGAATGGACTCGAGTCTAGCTACAGGGGCGAATGTTTCGTCAAAGTCTATACCTTCTACTTGAGAGTAGCCTTGAGCAACTATCGTGCCTGTTCCTGATGATAGTACCATTTTTTTTGTTCTTGAAGATCCATTTGGTACCTATCACAA
>CM055062.1:7931172-7977909 GCA_029204045.2 Tillandsia leiboldiana
AAGTTTCTGGAAGATCTTTTTAACTAACTTGCCTAGAACTTTCTGCTTTTTTCTTTAAGTCCCCGTATGCCCATCAGGCCCTCATCGTTCCGAATTCTGAAGACATTCGTTCCTTGGTCTGATGATAGCCGTTGTTGTTCTTGTTTATATATTGAAGTAACAGAGGCAATCATCCTATGGAGGTTGAAGCTGCTGCTGGTGGTGTTCTGAAGCTATTTGCGTGATGCGGGGGTGTTGCTTGAAGGTCCTTTTTCCGCGGAGGAGGTGTTGGAGGCTCATCCTTCAATGTGGTCGAGAGGGACTTCACAAGAGTTTGTAGTCGTTCATTGTTCCCAAACTGTGGCTGTATGAGCTCATGCATAGTTTCCGATCTGAGTTGCGAAAGATGCGCAGGTAAGATCATTGGGAATGAGTCGAGTCAGTAGATGGGGCATGTTTTCCACCTACTCGCCATCCTTGACCAAAATCAGATAGGGAATGTTGAAGTTGGATCCCAAGCTGCAGTAGGGGTGACTACGAAGATGAACAAAAACAGCATCCTATCCCAGCGGAAGGGGAACGTTTTGTTTTCATGTTTGGTAGATGTTGTAGCAAATAATAAAGTTCCGTAACGTTTACTCAGGTCAAGTTCTTGTAAAGAATTGAGTTGCCCGTCGACTGAGTATCAGGGAGACAAATTCCATCAACAACCCTCTCCAGGTTGTGTTGAAAAACATGACCCTTTTAGGTAGTGAGTGTCATCAACTTTAGCCTTCATTCCCATGCACCTCACCAATCAACTGAGGTGTAATCCTCAGCTTCCTTCTTGACGGTAGTTGGAAACTCTCTTGGTCCTTCCTCAGATCCAACTTCTCCGATGCATTTGATAAAATATCCGCACAAGATTAAGGACACAATATCCGTAATTCTGTGGAAATCGTAAGATTGGATCATCCCTTGGTCCAAAAGAGTGCCAAATAGTGCATAGGTCGCTCGCTTAGAGCTTTGACATTCGACATGTCTTTCCCGTGGATTCCCTCTTTCAAAAAGCCTTGATGTCTCTCAGAGCTTATAAAATCTTGTGGAGGAGGCTCGCTTGCAAGTGGTTCCTCGATTGAATTCCTCGAGCACTACCCCCCACTTTTCTGGCAAACGTCTCTTTCTCTTCATTCATACTAACTTTTATTCCATTGGGGCTTTCCCTTCTCTAGCGGCGGGTTGGCGGAGTCTTCGCCTTTGAAGCAGCTTACAGGGGCTTTCCCCCTTGAGGCATATGTGCAGCACGTGCTTGCCCTTTCCATCAGCTCGCCCAATCCCAATTCCGTCCGCGGATTCCGTCTCGAAATCGGTCCCATTTTGTTCGTTAGCCCTCTTGGGCTGTTTGATGCTCGTTGTGTGTACCATGGCTACCAGAAGAACTATATCCATGCAAACACCCATCTGTGCTTGTTCCTGGAAATGAGGAACCTGCGAGGCAAACTCAAGAACACGAAAAAATATTTAATTTTCAAAAATTTTTGAAAAATTGTACCTAAACAATCATTATCGTGTACAAAGACTAGGAATCAAATTAGTTTTGCAAAAAGAATTTTAAAAATAGATCAATTCCAATGATTTTAAAAATTCCTCATTATATGCCCTAAAACGAAATTTTTAAATCGAAGCCTAAAAATTCCGTTAATCAAGAGAATACAAGCATATAAACAAAACTAATCTACTCGAGTTCTTATTTCAAAAGAATTGATCAAAAACCATCTAGAATTGAAAAAGAATCATGATTTTCATCACGTTTGGAAGAACAATGCAAAAAACAACAGTGAAAATGAGTTTTGATCAAAAAACTTACTTCAATCCGAAGAAACTTGAGTTTAGAAAGGCTCCAAATGGTTGATTTCTAGAGAGAGAAAATCTGGAGACTTGGAAACAAAATTTGTTGTAAAAAGAAATCAAAACCCTTTTGTTTCATATAAAACCCTAGCCGGGTCCGGATCGGATCAAGAATCCAGTCCATCGGCTACCCGCAGAAAACCTGCGTTCGGGATCCGGAACAGAAATTCCAGTCCGGATCGGCTCCAACTTTTTCTTCAGAAAATTTAGAAAAATTCCAGAAAATCTAGAAAAAATGTAAGCACTTTTGTATGTCAACTTTAAACAAAATCATCATTTCATATTAAAAGAAATAGATTATGCTAAATCTATCAATAATATCCAAGTAATGAAACGAAATTTATAAAAATTAAATCCTTTAAAGTTGAACAAGTTCAAAACATCATCATATGATCTATGAGTAATGCGTTTATCAAATCATCAATTTAGTAAAGAAAATGAAGTACCAAGATCGATAGATGTTTGAAATCCCAAATAATTAGATAATATATCTAGTCAATTATTGTAAGGAGTGGCTCTTTGAGCATCTTTCAATAAAAATCCCACCTTATACCAACCTTGGAATTTGACAGAGTCAAGTATTCCAAAAAGCATTTTATTTAATCATCAAAAAACCATGCTTGGTATACATGTGGTAGCTGCACACAGTACTCGGACGACCGAGGTGGTAGCTCTTTCCTCCATGTGGTGGTAGTTTTCACACTCCTCATTGGGATGTAACTCTTTCCACATCTTTTGAGCATAAATATTTTAATAAACTCCCCCTCAATTGGCTATCAATTATTTAAGATATGAAGTATTCAACCAAAAATTGATCTCGATTCATACTTAACTCAATTTTCAAATATGATAAAAACTATACCAAGAGATCATTTGAGAGAGAAATTGACTTTGATCAATTAAAAATGAACTAATTGATATAAAAGATCATTGCATCAAATGAATTATCATGATATCCAAACCATAATAAATTTCTCAAAAATATGAAAGGATGCAAGTAAAGTCAATAACATATGCTCAATTAATGTTCTATGTACAAGCATAGATAAAGAACAACAAACACAAAACAAAACCTAACCTAAGCAATGGTTTCAAAAAGTGTTATTTCAAAGAAAGCATTCCAATTGCTTTACGCAAATGAATAAACCGTTTTTGATCCAAAGGTTTTGTTAAAATGTCAGCTAATTGATCTTCAGTTGAAATATAAGAAATTTGAAGAATATTGATTCAACTAGCTCTCTTAGAAAATGATATCTAAGTTCAATGTGTTTGTTCTAGAGTGCAACACAGGGTTTTTAGAAATATTTATAGCACTAGTGTTGTCACAAAGAATAGTTACCGAAGCCGCATGAATTCGGAAGTCGCTCAACACGCTTTTCATCCAAATGAGTTGGGTTGAACAACTACCCGCTGAAATATATTCCGCTTCGGCAGTCGAGAGTGCAATGCAGTTTTGCTTTTTACTATGCCATGCAACAAGACAATGGCCAAGATAAAAGCATGCACCACTCGTACTTTTCCGATCATCCACTGATCCTGCCCAATCGGCATCTGAATATCCTATTATATCAAGAGTTGTTCCCATAGGATACCAAATTCGAAATTCAATGTTCCTTTGACGTACCGGATGATCCTTTTCACCGCTTTCAGGTGAACCTCCTTTGGTGCTGATTGATATCTCGCGCAGATCCCAACACTAAAGGATATATCCGGGCGACTAGCCGTGAGATAGAGTAGACTTCCAATCATGCTGCGATAAAGCTTCTCGTCTACACTTTCACTAAGAGATTCACTTCCTAATCCCTTATTGCTAGTTCCCATTGGAGTCGGAAAGTCTTTAGAGTTTTCTAATCCAAACTTCTTCACCAACTCCTTTGCATACTTGGATTGGCACAGATGGATGCCTTCTTCACTTTGTTTCACTTGCAATCCAAGAAAGTATGTTAGTTCGCCCATCATGGACATCTCAAATTCGCTTTCCATGGTTCAGCGAATTTAGAAGCATCATTGTCCCTTGTTGCACCAAATACAATGTCATCGACATAGATTTGTGCCACAATAAAGTTATCCTGATAATACTTCACAAAGAGTGTCCGATCCGCTCCCCCTCGAGTGCAGCCCTTTTCCAAATAGGTGCTTTGTCAACCCTTTCGTACCATGCTCGCGTGCTTGTTTAGACCGTAAAGAGCCTTTTTCAATCGAAAAATATGGTTAGGTAGTTTATGGTCAATAAAACCTTTCGGTTGAGCCACATAAACTTCCTCGTTCAAAAACCCATTTAAAAAGGCGCTCTTAACGTCCATTTGAAAAAGTTTGATTTTAAAATGACAAGAAATTGTGACAAAATACGAATTGACTCGAGCAAAGCTACCGGGGCGAACGTCTCATCAAAGTCTATACATTCTATTTGTGAATAGCCCTGAGCAACTAGGCGTGCTTTGTTCCTGATGATGGTACCATCCTCGTTTTTCTTATTCTTGAAAATCCACTTAGTACCAATTACGTTGTGTTGCTTTGGAGGCTTCGTTAATTCCCAGACTTTGTTTCTTTCGAACTGATGGAGCTCTTCTTGCATAGCTTTAATCCAGTAATCATCCCGAAGAGCTTCATCAACGTTCTTTGGTTCTATCATGGAGACGTAACATGCGACTCCACAAATCAACTGTCTCCGAGTCCTGACTCCTTCTTGTGGGTCTCCAATAATATTTGATTCTGGATGATCCTTGGAGATGCGTAGCGTTTGAGGTAACGGAGTGCTCGGAGGTACGTGTGATGATTCCTGCATATCAGATAAACTAGAAGAACCATTAGATGCATCAACATTATCGGAAGAATTATTTTGAGAAGATGCATTTACAGGAGTATCATCATCAAGAGACATATCAGGGGTAGATTTATCAGATGCAAAATGAAAAGCTTCATCTACTTTAACATTAATAGATTCTACCATCGTTTTAGATTCGAGGTTAAATACCCGATATGCTCTACTATTGTAGAATAACCCATGAAAATCCCTTCGTCACTTCGAGAGTCAAATTTTCCAAGATTTTCGCGATCACGTAAAATGTAACAGCGACTCCTAAAGATACGAAAATATTTGATATTCGGTTTTCTAAAAAACCATAGCTCATATGGTGTATTTAAAGTTCCCGGGCGCAAATACACACGATTGATTACGTAGACGGCGGTGTTAACTGCTTCAGCCCAAAAGTGTAACGGGAGTTTCCGGCTGTGAAGCATAACACGTGCCATCTCTTGTACTACCCTATTTTTTTGCTCGACTACACCGTTCTGTTGAGGTGTATAGGGTGCTGAGAATTCATGTTTTATGCCGTTGGAAGTGCAAAAATCAATGAATTTAGAATTGATGAATTCTCCACCTCTATCACTTCTAACACGAACGATCTTTTCATTTTTCTCAATCATAATACGATGACAAATCTCATGAAAAGAATCGAAAGTATCCGCTTTCTCATTTAAAATGATACCAATGAATATCTAGAGAAATCATCAACCAAAAGTAAAATGTACCATTTACCTCCCAAACTTGGTTGACGAGTCGGCCCCATTAAGTCCATGTGCAATAATTATAATGGCCGATTGGTTCCCACGTGGTTCAAGTTCTTGTGTGCGCCCTTTGATTGTTTTCCCTTTTGACAACCTCCACACACAATGTTTTCTTTAAAAGATAATTTAGGAACCCTCTTAACCACGTCTTTATTAGAAATCCTTGCTAGTTCCTTAAAATTTATGTGTCATAGTCTTTCATGCCAAAGAGTTTCGTTATCTAAAGAAACTAGGTACAATCTTCAGAAATTTTATTTTGAACTACATAGCAATTATTTTCAGACCTAACCCCTTTCAAAAAGAATTTACATAAGTTACAGGACATTCGATCACAGAAAAGTCAAAGACAATGAAAGAATTCACCTTTGCGTACCCAAACCTTTTGCTCCTGTTTGGTTGGAATATAAATGATAAGATAAGAGGGTTATTCCTTTCTTATACCCAAAACAGAGTAATTTGAGAAGGCGAAACAGGTTATCCCTTAAGGCACCGTTTGTTTCGGGGCTAGAACAAGAATTATTCGGTACAGTAGTTCTAGTACAAGCAGAATAAGCTGGAACAACAGTTCTTACCTATTATTTTATAATTATTTTTTTTTTACCAAACTACCCCTCCTCCCCTCCTTTTTCTCTTCCCAATACACTCTCATCATCACAAATTCCTCTCTCTCATTTCTCTTTTTTCCTTCCCAATACACTCTCATCATCACAAATCCCTCTCTCTCCTCTCTCTCTTTTCCTTCCTAATACGCTCTCATGTCACGCCCCGAGTTTAAAAACCGGTCTAAACTTTTTTTTTTTTTTAAATCGGAGTTTTCAGAAACCGGGCGTAACAGACCGCCACATGCATAGGGAACTCCTCCATCCAGACAGAAACTTCCCTATACATGCACGGCTAGGCAAGTACATAATACATTCAGAGTTCAAGTACAGATAACTTAACTAAGAACGTAACTAACAACTGAACTAGTAAAATACCGTATCTGATCATTACCCAAAAGGTCAGATCCACAGGGGAACAGCTCTATCGTGATCACCTCACCAGACCGTCCCGACATCCCAACACCCGCTTGACCTGAAAAACAGTCACCCGAGGGTGTGAGATACACCGGAGTGTATCCCAGTGGGCACGACGAGCCGAGAAATAGCTAATCGTACCTACTGGATACAATAATCTGCGGATAGTAACAGGTCAGTGGATAAAGGCTGAATAAGCAATAGCAGGTCTACAGATAAGCAGAGTATACTGAAGGATAAGATGCAAGTATACAACTAAGTAGAATACCATTATCTAGGATTAAACAACAGTGCAGATATGCAGTCTAAGCCAAGTAAGATCAAACATGGACCAAATAAACAGAGTATGCATATATGACACAATCATACTATGCATGATAAATCTATAACAGATATGAAAATGCAGGTAAACAAACAAGCAAGAATATCAAGAAGGTGCATCAAGGGTAGTACCACAAATATACCCAATCAAATGCCACTTTTGGCCGCAAGGGCCTCAGGCTATACTGCCATGGAGCATATGACCTCAGGCTAAACCACTCTTGGTCATTGGGTCCTCAGGCTAAACCACTGTTGGACACCCTGGGGCCTCAGGCCTAAAGCCATTCTTGGACACCCTGCAAGCTATCATAACCCCACTGGGCTCACGGGTCGATCAGACCTCCCTACCGGTAAAGAACACCCTGACGGTGGCCAAACCGTCGGTGTGCGTGACTAAAAGCTGGCTCGACACGGCGATCATAATGCTGATGCTCAAACCATGGTCCACTGACCAAATAGGCAGCAAGAAGCCGAGGAAAATTCCCACTGGGATACAAGTATAACATGCCAAGTACTGAAGTAATCTCACCTATTCTAAACATGCAGTAAAGAATAGAGACAGGTATAGAACTATGCTAGTGACCAATCAAGCATGGCATGTGTTCAGGAAATGCATATCAACTGCTGAAGAAATCATGATATGTCTCAGTAGAGTAATCAAGCAATCTGCTGGAATATAAGCATGATATGCAAGCAAGTAATAAGAACAGGTATAAACTCAGTAGTAGTCATGATGCTAAATCTTAGTCCACGGTCGGTAGACCGGACAGACGGCGAGAAGCCGAGGAAAATCCCCACTGGGATATCGATACTGATGCAAATCACAATGCTGAATCTAAATCTACGGTCAGTAGACCGGACAGACGGCGAGAAGCCGAGGAAATCCCCACTGGGATATCGATACTAATGCAATTATGTAATCATGCCAGGAACTGAGACTAGAACTCCTATTATTTAGGAACAAGCACATATAGGCATAATCAGGGCTGAAATCAAAAACAAGTGTCCGACTGGACTAAAGCAACCAGAGGGCCGAAAAGATAAAGCCCGGACCGAAGATAACCCACCTCAATGTAGGCCGATCCCGAACTCCCGCTAATCTACTGGGACGTGGTTGCCGAACTGCTAGGCCCTGAACATATAACTGGAATCAGTAACAGACTCGTTCATGCCTATCCTGATAATACTATAATGTCCTGTCGCTAACACGGGGGACTTAGCCAAAACTAGGCTATTACATAATATTGAAACACCGTTCTGGTCCGTTCTTTAAATCCGGTTAACCAAAATCAGCGCCGTAAGTTCCGGCGCGTCTGGTTTAACGAGACGGACCCCGTGCTCACGGGCTTGGGCCAACAGGAGGCCCACATGCAAAGTTGGCCCATAATTACTTAGGGTCCAAAATACAACTTTACAAACGATACTTTACACTAGATATAACTGAGCTATAACTGAAGCACCATGTATACAGTTAACCGGGAAGTGTGGTGCTCACCTAAAATCAGTCGAGGACTGGCCGGAGTGATCGCCGGAGCAACACCCGATTCAAGCAAGGACTCGGGTTGGGCAACTTGGGTCAAGCTCAGTTCAAACCTATAACAAAGTGGAGCACGAGTACAGCAACCTCCCAGAGGGAGCTCCTGACCAGGTTGCAGCCTCGGCCGACGGCCAGAGGCGGCAGCGGCCGGAAAACGCATGAATATAGCTTCTAAATTATCACAATTGGTCGGTTTAAACTCAAGGATTCCTGGGCTCAACCAAACTGATAGGGATACTCTAGAAGGTGTTTAGAGCTCACCCGAGTCGTTGGCCGGCAATCCGAAGCGGCGGCGGCGGCGGCGGTGAGGCTCGGACCAAGGAAAAGGGTGCAACTACAAAGTATTAAATCCCCACGTTACACTTTACATGCAACCTTATAGGTAGTCATATTTACACCAAACGAACATACCTGCGTCGTTTACCCACTTGACGGTGTTACGGAATTTGAGTTGGCGTAGTTTCGTGAAAGTCTCAAGTCTTGAAGATTGAAGGTGAAGAAAGTTGGATCATTTAACTCAATCTCAAGAAAGAAGAATTCAAAAGGATCAGGTATGTTTAACTAAAGATTTTGTGTGATCCGAATACTTCTTGTAGTGTAGAAACACTTGGAAGACTCTTTCATTGCATAAAAATCAAAAACTGGACTTGGGACATGTTCAGGATCCGGATCAGGTTGTTCGATCCGGATCCCGAAGGTGGTTCGTTCATACACCAGTTCAATCCGGATCGTAGCCTCTCTTGATCCGGATCCCGAACACTGAGTTTACCATCTTCCTTGAACGATCCGGATCAGGCTTCGCAATTCGGATCCCGAACGTTGATGTTTGGTGAACTGTATGAACGATCCGGATCAAGCACTTCGATCCGGATCCCGAACCTTCGTTTTTCTGGAATTGCCTGACTCGTTACGACGATCCGGATCACAGCTAATCCGATCCGGATCGCCGTCCGTAAAATTTCCAGAAATGTTAGGTTTTTGATTCTTATCTCCTTCCTAGGGTTTCTAACCTATAAATAGACCCTATGACTCTTTTTCTAGAGAAAATCCAAATAGCCGTCATTTTCATATATCATCTTATACGGCTCTAGATCCACATATAGAGAAGAAAGGAAATCATTAGAGAATACTCTATGTATCTTCATCTATATTGATTAGTTTGATTCTAGGTTTTCATACTCACATCTTGAGTTGAATCAAACTAATGAATACTTAGATGGTATTTCCGATCTATCTTTGATCTAAGTATTCGGCGGATCATCACCACCAAAAACAACGATTTACCCCAAAAATCGGCGCGTGGATTCGCGTGTCCTTATGGATTCAAGGTTCAACCGCTCTCGTGGATTCGGAGCGAGGCACATTCGTGGATTCAAAGGGTGCTATTGGGTGAAGACCGTGGACTCGGTCGGACGTCGTGGATTCGACGTTGGACGCCGTGGATTCGGCGTTGGGCGCAGATCGTGGATTCGAGAAGCGTCGCGGAGCGAGCGGAGAAGATCCTCTAGGAGCGTATGGAAAAGGTTGAGTCGTAAGTGTGTACGGTAAATCACCTTGTACGTGTTTTAATTCTAGTGGATTTCTGCCGTGTTATCGGTCCCGTGGTTTTTTACTCCGGTGATGGAGTTTTCCACGTAAAAATCTTGCGAGTTATTTTTTATTTCCGCATTGGGTTTTTATCGCAACGATTTTTGAGTGTTTATACGTTTACACCTATTCACCCCCCTCTAGGTGTTTTTTCCCCTATTTAGATCCTTATTACATATAACCCAACAAGTGGTATCAGAGCGGGAATAGGGTTGTAAACAATGGTTGAAGGTGGAAACATCAACCGACCCCCGTTCTTCGATGGAACAAATTATGCGTACTGGAAAGTGCGGATGAAAGCCTTTTTAGTTTCCATCGACGAACGGGTGTGGCAATCAATTGAATTAGGATGGTCTAATCCAACTGAATTTATTGGTGATGTTCACACCTTAAAACCTAGGTCGAAATGGACCAAGGAAGAGTTAGACTCATCTTCTTACAATGGCAAGGGAATTAATGCTATTTTTAATGCCTTATCTCAAACTGAGTTCTCTCGCGTCTCAGCATGTGAGACTGCGAAAGAAATCTGGGATGTTCTTCAGGTTACACATGAGGGAACTAACCTCGTGAAGATTCAGAAACTGCAAATGCTTACGAGCAAGTTTGACTCTATCTTGATGGCAGAAAATGAATCTTTCACGGACTACTATACACGATTGCAAGACATCGTAAACTCATGTGCTAACCTGGGAGAGAAGATTCCAGAATTTAAGATTGTAAGAAAGATCTTAAGAACTCTTCCTGAACGATTTCGCCCAAAGGTTACTGCCATTGAAACTATTAAACACCCGGACGAAATACGTGTAGAATAATTAGTTGGTGCATTACAAACTTATGAAATGACATTTACTACTAACAATTCTTCTGTAAAAGCATCCTCTTCTAAGTCTTCAGGTTATGCGTTGAAAACAACTAAGGAAGAAGACGCGGATACATCCTCCTCAGACGATGACGAGAACCTTTCAATGGAGGAATTTGTGAAGCAGCTCGCTCTCTTGACAAGGAAGTTTCGCCGCAACTTTCGAAGGGGTAATTCAAGTAAATCTCCATCCTTCGGAAAGTCGAACAAAGGCAAGGGTACTTCAAGTTACAAGTCAAGAAAGCAAGAGAACTTCTCAAAGGATAAGAAAAGTTCAGAGGGACAACTACAATGCTTCAAATGTCGAGGCTACGGCCACATTGCAACGGAGTGTCCCAACAAGTATCCGGCAAAGAAGAAGGCGATGCAAGTCGTCACTTGGGATGACAACTCAACGTCAAATGAGTCGTCTTCGAGTGATGAAGAAAAGAGCTCCACGGCATTCCACGCGTCCGTATCTTCACCCTTCATGTGCTTTATGGCAAGTACATCCGAGTCGTTGTCCAACTCCACTGTTGAAAAGATTGCAACGGACAATGAATCGGATGATTCGGAAGGTGAAGATTTTGCTTTAGCCTACCACAGACTTTTGAGGGATTCAAAGAAAGTGGCTAAACAAAACAAGAGTTTGAGAGGGAGAGTGCATGATCTCGAAGAAGAAGCAAAAAGAGCAACTTCTCTCTCAAACGCTCTTGAAGTGGAAAGGGAAAATCTGATAAAAGTAAATGTTTCCCTTCAAGAGTCCAATGAGCGTTTTGAGAAGGAACATACAAATCTGGTGGATAAAGCGAATCACTTCTCAAAGCTCTACAACGAGGCTCGACAGGATAACCTGGAAATGACAAAGACCATTTTCCAACTCAAGGATGACTTACAGCGATTCTCTTCAGGAATGAGTAAGTTGGATAGACTTCTTGGTCTTGGTCAATCAAATCGGTTCGGCCTCGGATACACTCAAACTGGAAACAGTCCAAGTTCGAGTGGGACAGTTTTTGTGCCTCAGTCGGTATCTCCTCCTCCGACACCGGAATTCAAGACAAACAACGACAACAAACCTACTTCATCCTCTTTGGGATCGTCAAGATCTAAGGTATGTTTTCGTTGTGGTGTTTCAGGGCACATAAGAAGATATTGCAAGACGGGAGTCAAACGCTCACCTCAATCACCTCTTGCAACGACTACCAAAAAGGCGCCTCCCCGGAAATCAAAGCAAAACCTTTCAAATGAAAAGAGCCTTGGTCGTTCACCGCGCAAGACGACATCATCAAGGAGCGGCAATCGATCTGACAAGACGCCTTCACCTAGCAGAATAACCTCACGACCATTACCGACGCACTCCAAAAGGGTTTGGGTGCGCAAAGGTAAAATTTACCCTTGTCTTGTTACCAATGTTTCCTTGCATGCATATGATAGTTCGTCTTGGTATCTGGATAGCGGTTGTTCCCGTCACATGACCGGTGACAAAAATAGTTTTCAAAATCTTGAGAAAATCTCCGGAGGACTTGTTGTTTTCGGAGACGGTCGATCTTCCAAAATTGTTGGAAAAGGGACGGTAGCTATTCCAGATGGCCCAATTTTGAAAAACGTCTTATTTGTTGATGGTCTTAAGACTAACCTCCTAAGCATAAGTCAACTTTGCGACAATGATTTTTCAGTTAACTTTTCATCTGTTGAATGCGTTGTAACTGATAAGGACCATGTCTTCTTTTTAAAAGGGGTTAGATCTGAAAACAATTGTTATGTTGTTCCTAATAAATTTTCTGAAAATTGTAAGTTAGCCACTTTGAATAATGAAACTCTTTGGCATGAAAGGCTAGGTCACTTAAATTTTAAGGAACTTACTAGAATTTCAAACAAGGACGTGGTCAAGGGGGTTCCAAAACTTTTATTTAAACAAAACGTTGTGTGTGGTGGTTGCCAAAAGGGAAAACAGTCTAGGACTGCACACAAGAACTTGAACCACGTTGGTACAAAACGGCCTTTGGAACTTTTGCACATGGATTTAATGGGGCCGACCCGTCAACCATCTTTGGGAGGTAAATGGTATATTTTTTTTTATTGGTTGATGATTTCTCTCGGTATTCTTGGGTAGCATTTTTAAAAGAGAAAGCTGATACTTTTGATTCTTTTCACGAGATCTGCCTTCGTATTATGATTGAAAAGAATGAAAAGATCATTCGTGTTAGAAGTGATAGAGGTGGAGAATTCATTAATTCAAAATTCATTGACTTTTGTACTTCAAACGGTATTAAGCATGAATTCTCTGCACCCTATACACCTCAACAGAATGGTGTTGTCGAGCGCAAGAACAGGGTTGTTCAAGAGATGGCGCGTGTGATGCTTCATAGCCGGAATTTACCGCTACATTTTTGGGCTGAAGCTGTGAACACCGCTGTCTATGTCATTAATCGAGTGTTCTTGCGCCCGGGAACGTTAAATACACCATATGAACTATGGTGTGGTAGAAAACCCAACATCAAATATTTTCGCATCTTCGGGAGTCGGTGTTACATTTTACGTGACCGTGAAAACCTTGGAAAGTTTGACTCACGAAGTGACGAAGGGATTTCCTTGGGGTATTCTACTAATAGTAGAGCATATCGAGTATTTAACTTGGAATCTAAGACGATCGTAGAATCTATAAATGTTAAAGTAGATGAAGCTTTTCACTTTGCATCTGAAAAATCTACCCTCGATATCTCTCTAGATGATGATACTCCTGCTGTTGCATCTTCTCATAATAATACTTCCAATATTAATGATGCATCTAATGGTTCTTCAAGTTTATCTAATGTGCAGGAATCATCTCATATATCTCCGAGTACTCCGTTTCAACAAACGCTACGAATCTCCAAGGATCATCCGGGATCGAATATTATTGGAGATCCACAAGAAGGAGTTAGAACTCGGAGGCAGTTTGTTTGTGGATTTGCTTGCTACGTATCTTTAATCGAACCAAAGAACATAGATGAAGCTCTTCAGGATGACTACTGGATTAAAGCAATGCAGGAAGAGCTCCATCAACTTGAGCGAAACAAAGTCTGGGAATTAACGAAGCCTCCACAGCAACACAATGTGATAGGTACCAAATGGATCTTCAAGAACAAGAAAAATGAGGATGGTACTATCATCAGGAACAAGGCACGATTAGTTGCTCAAGGCTACTCTCAAGTAGAAGGTATAGACTTTGATGAAACATTCGCCCCTGTAGCTAGACTCGAGTCCATTCGTATACTGTTTGCTATTGCTTGTCATTTTAAAATCAAATTATTTCAAATGGACGTTAAGAGCGCATTTCTAAATGGGTTTTTAAATGAGGAAGTTTATGTGGCTCAACCGAAAGGTTTTGTAGACCATAAACAACCTAACCATGTTTTTCGTTTGAAAAAGGCTCTTTACGGTCTGAAACAAGCACCGCGAGCATGGTACGAAAGGTTGACAAAGCACCTTTTGGAGAAGGGCTACACTCGAGGGGGAGCTGATAGGACTCTCTTTGTGAAGCATTATCAAAACAATTTCATTGTAGCACAAATCTATGTCGATGACATTGTATTTGGCGCAACAAGAGATAATGATGCTTCTAAATTCGCGGAGACCATGGAAAGCGAATTTGAGATGTCCATGATGGGTGAATTGACTTATTTCCTTGGATTGCAAATTAAACAAAATGATGAAGGTATTCACTTGAGTCAATCCAAGTATGCAATGGAGTTGGTTAAAAAGTTTGATCTTGAAAATTCGAAGGATTTTCCGACTCCAATGGGAACTAGCCATAAGGGACTTGGAAGTGAATCACAAAGTGAGAATGTAGATGAGAAACTGTATCGAAGTATGATTGGAAGTCTACTTTACCTCACGGCTAGTCGCCCGGATATATCTTTTGGTGTTGGGATCTGCGCGAGATATCAATCTGCACCAAAGGAGGTTCACCTGAAAGCGGTGAAAAGGATCATCCGGTATATCAAAGGATCAATTAATTTCGAAATTTGGTATCCTATGGGAACAAGTTTGGATATTGTTGGATACTCAGATGCCGATTGGGCAGGATCAGTGGATGATCGGAAAAGCACGAGTGGTGCATGCTTCTATCTTGGCCATTGCCTTGTTGCATGGCACAGTAAAAAGCAGAATTGCATAGCACTCTCGACTGCCGAAGCGGAATACATTTCAGCTGGAAGTTGCTCAACTCAACTCATTTGGATGAAAAGCGTATTGAGCGACTTCCGGATTTCAGCATCTTCGGTAACAATTCTTTGTGACAACACAAGTGCAATTAACATTTCTAAAAACCCTGTGTTGCACTCTAGAACAAAACATATTGAACTTAGATATCATTTTCTTAGAGAGCTAGTTGAATCAAATACTCTTCAACTTTCATATATTTCAACTGAGGATCAATTAGCTGACATTCTAACAAAACCTTTGGATCAAAAACGTTTTATTCATTTGCGAAAAGCAATTGGAATGCTTTCCTTGAAATAAACTTCTTTTTGAAACCTTTGCTTAGGATAGGTTTTGTCTTTGTTTTGTTTTGTTCATTATCTATGTCTGTACATAGGACATTAATTGAGCATAGATCATAATTGACTTTAATTGCATCTTTTCGCATATTTAGAAATTTATTATGCTTTCGCCATCATAATATTTCACTGTTGCAATGATCATTTATGTTAATTAAATCATCTTCTGAGTGATCAAAGTCAATTTCTCTCTCTCAATGATCTCTTGGTATAGTCATTATCTTATTTGACTGTTTAGTCGAGTATGAAATCGAGATCAATTTTTGGTTGAATACTTTATATCTTAAATAATTGATAGCCAATTGAGGGGGAGTCAAAGAAATGTAAAATGCTCAAAAGATGTGGAAAGAGTTACATCCCAATGAGGAGTGTGAAAACTACCACCACATGGAGGAAAGAGCTACCACCTCGGTCGTCCGAGTATTGTGTGCAGCTACCACATGTATACCAAGCATGGTTGTTCAAATTTTGATTAAGTAAAATGCATGTTGAAATACTTGACTCCGTCAAATTTCAAGGTTGGTATAAGGTGGGTTTTTAAAGAAAGATGCTCAAAGAGCCACTCTCTTCAACAGATTGTCTAGATACATTATCTACTATATTTGGGATTTCAAACATCTATTGATCTTTGTATTTCATTTTCTTTACTGAATTGATGATTTGATAAAGGCATTACTCATAAGATCAAGTTAGATGTAATTGAAGGTGTTCAACTTTAAGGGATTTAATTTTTGTAAATTCTCGTTTCATTTTTGGATATTATTGATAGATTTGGCATAATCTAATTCTTGTTGTATGAAACGATGATTTCTGTTTAAAGTTGATACACATTTGTGCTTACAATCTTTTTCTGGTTTTTCTTGAATTTCTCTGAAATTTTCTAAAGAAAAAGTTGGAGCCGATCCGGATCGGGCAAGATGATCCGGATCCCGAACGCAGGTATTCTTCTGCGGGCTGACGATCCGGATTGGACCTGCCGATCCGGATCCCGAACGCAGTTTCTCACTGCGGGTAGCCGATCCGGATCGCAATCATGAACTGATCCGGATCGCGGCTAGGGTTTTATAAAGAACAAAAGGGTTTTGATTTCTTTTACTCCAATCTTTTGTTCCTAAGTTTCCAGAGCCTCTCTCTCTAGATTTCATCCTTCCTGGAAGCCTTCAAACTCAAGTTCTTCAACTCCAAGTAAGTTTTATTGATCAAAATCTCGGTTTTCACCGTTTTTCTCTTTACCTCCTCAAACGTGATGAATTTCTTGGACCAACTTTGTTTGTGGATGGTTTTTGATCAAATTTCTTTTGAAATAAGAACTCTGGGTAGATTAGTTTTGATTATATGCTAGGTATTCTCCTGATTAACGGATTTTTAGGCTTCGATTTCTAAAATTTCGGTTTTAGGGCATATAATAAGGATTTTCGAAAATCATGCAATTGATCTATTTTTAAAAGTCTTTTTGCAAAACTAATTTGATTCTTAGTCTCTCTACATGATTATGATTGTTTGGGTACAATTTCTCAAATTTTTGAAAATTAACAATTTTTCATGTGTTTTTGAGTTATTGTTCACAGGATTTTAAAACTTTTAAGCACTTGCACCAATGGCATTCGCCTGGATAATCTTCCTTTTGGTAGCAATGGTAGGACCGAGTGGGTCTTATATAAAAAGAGAACAAGATGACTCAAATCAAGAAGAGACAAAGAAAGTCTATCAAATTGATTCAGAATCAGATGAAGAAGACTGGGAAGAGATTTGTGAACAAGCACAAAAAGCTATTGACAAAGAAGATAGGTTGTACTTGAAGAACAAGAAGCTGATGAGATCGTCCTCAACAACCAAGCAGTACACTAGGCGAAAGAATTCGAGGGGAACTGGAATTCAGATTGATAGACCCCTCACCAGAGCTCGCTCTCTCACTAGAGAATCTCCATGGATTGAAGGTCAAGATGCACCGTCTGGTTCTATACTACATCCTTCAACGTCCTGGAGACACACAGCAAAAGCGAATGTAGGGTCCTCACTTCGACAAGAACAGCGAAGATCGTCTGCTGAACAAGACAGCGTGTCTACAAATCTCAAACAGATTATCTCTGAGCAACATAAGATGAAAAGAAAGGTCTCCAGAATGTCAAAAATGCTTCAAGCGATTTTGAAGAAGTTGGATTGTACCAATCCCACTAGTTCGGATTCTGACTGACTTAACCTTCTTTCTAATCTTTTTTTGTGCAGGTTTTTCAGTTTTTAGGACTTACTCTTAGTTCTAGTTCTTAATTTTCGAAACATTTTCTTTAAAATTTTTAACTCTCCTTCAATTTTTGGTAATTTTGGCTTTGTTTGTGACAAAAAGGGGGAGAGAGTTTAGAGAACTTGAACAATGATGATGTGAAAATTGTGATGATGTGAAAATTGTGAAAATTGTGAAAATCTTGTATACATCAAGGTACAATGATGAACAATGATGACTGCATCAAGGTACAATGATGAACAATGCTGATGTGAAAATTTTATATACATCAAGGTTACATACATCAAGGTAATATCACTTCAACTTCAACTTTGGTTTTTATCTTGTGATTGTTTGCATGTCTCTACTAACTATTCGACTAACTATTTGGGCATGTATTATGACTAACAAGTTGATGTTGGACTAACATTTTGTGACATTTGGTTTTTAATTGCATAGAAGATATGTTGGTTTTTGACTATGATTCTCTTACATATCTGAATTCTCAAATGTCATGATGATCAGATAAACTCTATCTCTGTACTAGGTTTTGAATGCTAAATATTCTTGAGGTATCTAACGATCTGTTTTTGTCAAGAATGATTTCTTTGTGCAGAGAGTACAGATGTCTAAGTCTAGAGTCTGTTTTAGGAGTTTATCTCATGTTTTTAAATTTTCGGATCTCCATTGTAAATTTTTGTTGTATGGTGATAGCAACAAAAATATCTTTTTGAATTTTCTTGAGTGGATCTGTGTTTTGTCACGAAACCGCCAAAGGGGGAGATTGTTACGGAATTTGAGTTGGCGTAGTTTCGTGAAAGTCTCAAGTCTTGAAGATTGAAGGTGAAGAAAGTTGGATCATTTAACTCAATCTCAAGAAAGAAGAATTCAAAAGGATCAGGTATGTTTAACTAAAGATTTTGTGTGATCCGAATACTTCTTGTAGTGTAGAAACACTTGGAAGACTCTTTCATTGCATAAAAATCAAAAACTGGACTTGGGACATGTTCAGGATCCGGATCAGGTTGTTCGATCCGGATCCCGAAGGTGGTTCGTTCATACACCAGTTCAATCCGGATCGTAGCCTCTCTTGATCCGGATCCCGAACACTGAGTTTACCATCTTCCTTGAACGATCCGGATCAGGCTTCGCAATCCGGATCCCGAAAGTTGATGTTTGGTGAACTGTATGAACGATCCGGATCAAGCACTTCGATCCGGATCCCAAACCTTCGTTTTTCTGGAATTGCCTGACTCGTTACGACGATCCGGATCACAGCTAATCCGATCCGGATCGCCGTCCGTAAAATTTCCAGAAATGTTAGGTTTTTTATTCTTATCTCCTTCCTAGGGTTTCTAACCTATAAATAGACCCTATGACTCTTTTTCTAGGGAAAATCCAAATAGCCGTCATTTTCATATATCATCTTATACGGCTCTAGATCCACATATAGAGAAGAAAGGAAATCATTAGAGAATACTCTATGTTTCTTCATCTATATTGATTAGTTTGATTCTAGGTTTTCATACTCACATCTTGAGTTGAATCAAACTAATGAATACTTAGATGGTATTTCCGATCTATCTTTGATCTAAGTATTCGGCGGATCATCACCACCAAAAACAACGATTTACCCCAAAAATCGGCGCGTGGATTCGCGTGTCCTTGTGGATTCAAGGTTCAACCGCTCTCGTGGATTCGGAGCGAGGCACACTCGTGGATTCGAAGGGTGCTATTGGGTGAAGACCGTGGACTCGGTCGGACGTCGTGGATTCGACGTTGGACGCCGTGGATTCGGCGTTGGGCGCAGATCGTGGATTCGAGAAGCGTCGCGGAGCGAGCGGAGAAGATCCTCTAGGAGCGTATGGAAAAGGTTGAGTCGTAAGTGTGTACGGTAAATCACCTTGTACGTGTTTTAATTCTAGTGGATTTCTGCCGTGTTATCGGTCCCGTGGTTTTTTACTCCGGTGATGGAGTTTTCCACGTAAAAATCTTGCGAGTTATTTTTTATTTCCGCATTGGGTTTTTATCGCAACGATTTTTGAGTGTTTATACGTTTACACCTATTCACCCCCCTCTAGGTGTTTTTTCCCCTATTTAGATCCTTATTACATATAACCCAACAGACGGTGCCCCGGGAATCACCGAAAGAAGAGTTCGCCGGAAAATGGCCCTTTAATGGCGGAATCCGGTCGGGTGCAAATGGGGCTTTGCAAGATGGACCAAAAGCCTCCACTTGACCCAAGAAAGCTTACTGTGATTATGGCCGGCGTCGGGGATGAGCGACGGTGCCGGTTGGAGGATCTCCGGCGAAGTGTAACAAAAGCCGGGTTTAGGGCTTTGTCGTGCGGCTCGGATCTTCGTCCGATCAACCTCCAACTCTAGGGAAAGCTTGCAGTCGACGAGGGGAAGAGTATCAATGGCCATGATCAAGGTTTCAACGGTCGGATTCTTCCCGTTGTATAGATCGGCCGAAAGCTAACTTCCGGCAAGGAAGCGCTCCCGCCGGCGACCGGAGGCACGGCGACGGCCTCGGCTTCACAGAGAAACCCCGTACGACGTCAGGAATCACACCCACAAGCACTTGAGCCATAAAAATAAAAACTTAGCCACACACTAACCCCGCCGAAAATTGGAGAAGAAGAGTATGATGCTCCGCGGCGGCGCGGCGACGGCTGGGGGTCGGGGATGCCCAGGCTCGGTCGCGACCACCACGAAGGTCTCTCCAGTTGAAGCTTGAGCCAACTATGGACTCCCTGGTGTGTGTCCAACTTCAACCCGAGAGGATCAATGCTTGCGTGGCTCTCACTCTCTCGCGGTTGCTCTGGCGACGGGGAGGTGGTGGCGGTGCTCGGTTGGAAGTGGGAGAGGGGTTGTGAAGCTTCGGTTCCAGAGAGGGGTAATGAAGAGGTTCCGCGTGGGGAAGATTACGAAGCGGTTCTACGCGGTTTGCATAAATGCATGCGTAGATGGAACATTTGCACAAAGCCCCCTTCTATTTTCGGTGTTCAAAGTTCAGTCCTAATTCCATTTGCATTACTTTATGTGACGCCCCCAATAGTTCCACATCAGATGTGGATGGAATTATGATTGGATTTATATGAGACATGGACACTAGTAATAGTAACTGGGCTTAAGCATTTTGGGCTGTGATTTGGGCCCAACAAGTTATTATTGCTAGTGGGCCGGGTCGTTACACTTTAACACTTAAATCCCTCACTTTTTGATTTATTTGAAAAATGCCCTTCATTCCTCGTATTTTATGCTTTTCGAGGCGTTTCGCTCGTCGAAATGAAAAACAGACTTCGCCATTGCGTCCGGCACGTCGAAATCTACAAGACAGCGATTTTTGTTTTTCGATGCGATGTCCAGATAAATTATGGGTCCATGAAAACTGTCCAATTCTATAGTTTTCACACTTCTCGAGATTCCAGGGTCGTCCAATGAAATTTTCGTCTGCGCCATTGCGTCCGGATCGACGAGGCCGATTGAAACGACTACCTGGATCACTATTTTCGAAATCCGAACAGTGAATTAATCAGCGTTGCAATCGACGAAGTCCCGAATCCAGGGTTACTGTTCATCTACAGTATCCAACTTAAATTACTGTGCGCGGAGGCACTGGTACATTGGTCACGTTAAATCGCCTGCTTCTTTTCCGATTTCTCGAAGATCCGACCGTCGGATCGAAAAGTGCTGAATATGAAAATCGCTCTGTTCGACGAGACGATCGCAACGATCAACTCGGATTTCCAAGATCATGTCCGGATTGGAAAATAGTCTTTTTGTCTCGTAATTCGTGCAACTAGCACTCTGGCAATTGACCAAGCAGGTTAATTTAGGTCTTTTGAATCCGAACTCAGGCTGAAAATTACCTTTGATTTATTTATTAAAAAAAAAATATTTCGGATTACTACATCACTCCCTCCTAAAAAGAAGTTTCGTCCCCGAAACTTAGTACAACTAGGAGTCAATATTTGAGGAAAACGCTTCATCAAGTTCAACTCACGCTTACAAGTGGCTTTGCGTTCCTCGTGATTCTCCCATTGCAACTTACATAGGGGATTGATATGCTTCTCAGCTTCTTTTCAACTTATGCAGGGATCATCAAAGGCGCATTTATCATAGCTCAGATCCTCACGAAGCTGGACAGCAAGGCTAATGACATGCGAAGGATTCCAGATGTACTTTCGGAGCATAGAATCGTGGAAGATGTTAAGCACATAGGCGAGGCTAGGAGGAAGAGCCAATCGATAAGCTGTAGGACCAACACGCTTCAGTATCTCAAAGGGATCGACAATCCGGGGATTAAGCTTGTTGCGGATCCCAAATCGCTTGATTCCACGAGTTGGTGACACCTTCAACAAGGGATGGTCACCAACTTGGAACTCCAAGTCTTGTCGTCGCTGGTCCTCATAGCTTTTCTGCCTGCTCTGCGCGGTCAGCAGTTGCTGTCTTGCCACGCGCACTCTGGCCTCAGCATCCTCAAGTAACTCTGGCCCGATAACACGGCGCTTACCGACGTCATTCCAGCAGATGGGGAATTGTCATCGGCGCCCGTACAGTGCCTCATAAGGAGCCATACCAATATTTGCCTGGTAATCGTTGTTATAGGCGACTGTGCCAAGAGAAATACCGGCACCAGCCGTTTCCACACTCAAGTACACATGCCTTCAGCATAACCTCCCAAGGTCTGGATGACTCACTTAGAGCCATAATATACCATTGTGCTGTGGCAAAAGAGGCATCACTACAAGTGCCCAACCAATAACTTGCTTGTTGACCAACATACACGGTCCCTAATGTCAATGCACCTTGCACTGCGTTGCTTGTGATACACTTGGGCTCACAATTTTATTTTATTCAAACTGCTAAAATTCAGGTTCACAAAGATACCACACAGGGTATGGGATATAACGGGTGGTAGTACCCTAGTTATGATCTTTCAGATCTATTAAAATTTTCCATCTGTGCATACAAGCGGTTCGAGAAATTTTCCGCTTTCTATTCACTCTCTCTTGTGGCATTTATACATTTCGCCACCCAGATTTAGAACTGAAACTTCGGCTTGCCAACCAGGCACTATATTGCCCCAAGGAACAAAGCTGGTTAATTTCACCTGCTCATTTACACTGCCGAAAATCCGGCTTAACCAGTTCTTTAATGTCACTGATATTCAAAATCTAGGTTCCAACATCCTCAAAGACTTAATAGCCTCGATTTGGACACGTCAAATTTTTAAGGCTTAACGATTTATGTTTTAAGCCCCAATGTCTAGGGTTCACGTAGATATGCTATACGTTCAACCCAGGCTACACCGCACAAGCACGCTAACTACGAAACTCTAATGAGATCCGGTGCTTTAGTGCAAAAATAATCGCACTCGATATGGCAATCAATTTCAATACACTTTCTGGTTCACATAATGCATGGCAACCCGGAGTCACCATTTGTAAAGCTTATTATACCCGATCTGGACATGTTGTCCAACTCCTTGGGCTTAACCCATATATTCTATTACCAACTCGGTTGCAAAATCTGGCGAGACCAACGTAGCTAGTGATCACAAGTTAGGACGATTGTCCACATTAACGACAAAGATAATCACCTATGCACGTGATCTGTCGGAGACCTACCTAAGGTCTAATCCTGTCACGCCCCGAGTCCAAAAACTAGTGTATAAATTTTTTTTTTTTTTTTTTTTTTTAAATCAGAGTTGCAAAAACAACCAGGGCAATGACAGACCGCCACATATATAGAAGAGTCCCAATCCCCAATGGAATTGAGCCTTTTCTATATATGCACGGCTAGCTTGGCAACAATCATCAGAGTACTAACTACGTACAACTACATGCAAAAGTTACAATTAACTTTACAATTATTTACATCTGAATTACAACTCTTTCCTTTAACATCAAATAATACATGAACTTTCGGCTGTCCAGGGTCAACATCTAACACGGAATCTCACCAACACGTCCCGACATCCCAGCACCCGCTCGGCCTGAAAAACAGTCACCCGAGGGTGTGAGACACACCGGAGTGTATCCCAGTGGGCACGACGAGCCGAGAAATAGCAGATCGTACCTACTGGTATACAATACTAGAGGATAGTAATAATCAGGGGTTAGGGTAAAGCAGATATATAACTGGTGCTGTAAAGAAAGCAAAACTTATAATCTGGGCACGAGCATGGTAGATAATTTTACCAGAATTTAAAACAGGACAAACATGTATTAGGATAATCAACGCATCAAGGAGTTAGGACAATCAGCAAGATAACAATGAAACTATAATCAAGGCATCAAGGAGTTAGGACAATCAGCAATATAACAATGAGATTATAATCAAGGCATCAAGGAATTAGGACAATCAGCAATATAGGTAGATAACTAGAAGCCAGATCAAAGAATCAAAAAATCATGTTAAAGCAACTTAACAACACATGCATCAAATAGATGAAAACACAAAGACCCAATCACAAGCTACCATATTGGCCTTCTCAAGACCTCAGGCAAGGCTGCCCACTTGGCACCACCTGGTTGACATTCCCCAAACTAGGGTCACGGGTTGCCTCAGCTAACCACTTTACCGGTAAAGTACACCGCTACGGGGGATCAGTCCGCTAGTGTACGTGAAGAACAACGGTGCGGGCGAATCATGTGCAAATGCTCAAACTGGCGGTCCACTGACCGGGTAATCGGCAACAAGCCGGGAAATCCCCACTGGGATGCAATAATCAAATCAACTGAATCTCAACTCATATGCAAGACCAAGGCAAATCTCAACTCAGCATAAGCTCAACCGAAAAACTCAACTCAATCATGCAGACCAACCAAATAATACAAAACTTAAACACATATTTTTAAGAAAACTGTTTTGAAAAGTCCACACCCCGAAGAGCATTGCCCTCGTCCTATCAAACAAGAACAGACTCAGGCGACACTACGAAGCTTGGGTTTCCAAACCTCGCAGAGCAATTGCCTTTGTCCTATCAAACAAGAACAGACTCCGGCGACCCTACGAAGCTCGGTAAAAACATCAGTTAAACAAATCTATGTGCTCAGCAGTGTATCATTTGATCGACAGGACAAACAGGCTTACTCATCAACCATGGAAATGTTCCAAGATAAGATATAAATACCAGAGGCACTAAGAATAATCATGTAAGGCAGAATAGAACTGATAACAGGCGTAGCTCAACATTCAGATGACCAAACAGGCATGGCAATATGTAGAGCAATAATATAACCACTGGAAACAACTAATCAGCAGATATGGTAAAGATCACTAAAGAAGATCATAATCAGGCATAAAGCAGGTATGACGTAGCAAATAACTGAATCAAAGGAAGGCAGGCTCAAGCATTGGTAGATCAATATAATAATCAAGCATAGGAGTGCAACTACGAAATGGCCAATCAGTCAAAGCAACTAACAGTAATATATATTGCAACCAAAGGCAGACAGGCTCAAGATAAACTAGGTTACCAAAAACAAGAGTCCAACTAATACCGTACACCGAGGGCCGAAAAGATCTCGGACCGAAGTTAAACCCACCTGATATATCGCAGGCGACTATTTGTATCAACAGATCACTTGAAAACCAGATGTAGATCGAACAGACCTGAATTAAACATATTGTTCAGGAATTAACTTAACTTTTAATCTAACAGTTTCAAATCAACTTAAAACCTCTTTTTAGCACTGTTTTCGCTCGTTCTTTTTACTGGAAATTCATTTTAACGAACCGTCACTTCCAGCAGGTGACATTTATTTTGCTGAACACCGTGCTCACCAATTTGCGGCAGCACGGAACCCGAGGAAAACTTCGGGTCATAAAACTCTCCTCTAACATAGCCCTTTTTGCATTTTTGTTTCTCCGAGACTTCCAACTCTGTTTTTAACGCGAGCATCGCGTTCAGTGACCCCAAAATACCCAGGAGTACACTTTTACAATTTTCCAAACAGACCCTAACACTGTTTTTAATCAATTATTGCATTAAGGCTTGGTTATGACTCATCTTTGAATCCACATATTTCCAGACAAAACTTTCTATATCAAACCATCTCTGGATAATGCCAGGATCACAGGGCTTGCCCTAGATGCAGCCCAGGTTTGCTGGTTCAACCCGAACCAAGCCCTTGCTCTCACATAAGTTCACAATGCACCAACCACTTGTCCACACAGATCAAGATTGATCTGAAGTGAGCATCAAGCTCAGGGGACCTTCCTGAGTAAGTTTGATATACAACTTGAAGCTTAATTCTGCCTCAAAGTTCTTTGAGACATTTCCTCAAACACTTGGCATGCACCATATATACAAAGCTTCACAACAACTTCCCCGAGTTGGTTCTCAGCCAATTCTGCACCTTAAGCCCTCAAACTTGGAAGGAAAGTTTCCACATAACTTCCTCTACAACTCCTGCAAGCCTGGGGCATCTTTGCACCCATGGTTGGCTGCGGGCAAGGTGGAGAAGATGACTCCATTGCTTTGAAATTCGTGACCAGCAACCTAAGGCATCTGGGATCAAATGACTTGGCCAACTAGGTGCTAAATCACTCAAGAAAACTTTCTGTGCCAGTGGCCGGCAACAAAACACGGCGGCGACGGCGGTGGAGCAAAGCTCCATTTCGAGCTTTCTTCAACAATGGCAACTTTGCTATTGTCCGCTTTAAGGTGCAAAGAACAGCACCACAAGCTTTCTAGCAAGCTTTTGAGAAGCTCTGGCCATGTCCCTGTCGTCGGAGATCGCCGGACGGCCGGCCGCCATTAACGGCCTCAAACTCGGGTCAACCATGGCACCCACCATTTCGGGCTGCATGGTTGCCATGCAAAAGCATGGGTGGATACCCCTCGACCCAATAAAGCTTCCTGTACATGTGGCCGGCGGTGGGAAGCCTCGCCGGCGCCGGAGCAACAAGCTCGGCCGAAGGGGTCATCTTCCCCAAACTAGGGCACTTCCGCACCACCTCCACACAGCATCAAAACACTCCAAATTTGGAGGGAAGCAAGAACAGGTCAAGAGGAAGAAGACCATCACTTTACTTTTCATTAAAAATCGCCGTAAGCAAAGAAAGCTCGGGGCGGAGCTCCGGCGGTGCAACTTGGCCGCCGGCCAACCGGAGCTTTTCCCATTTCATGGGTGGTCTGGAAATAATCCTTAGGCTATAGGGAAGATACTTCCAAAGGTCTTGGGTCTGAAAAACCATTGGATCAATAGGACTCACCTCGCCGGAGTTGGAGAAGATGAGGAAGAAGCCGGTTCTCTCCACGGCCACGCGCAGCCTCCAGCAAGCTCGGGTTTGCTCACCTGGAAGCAGAAGAACTCCCAGAAGTCCAGGAACCCTAGTTGGAGCAACTTCTCTCCAATCCTCACCCTTCTCTCTCACTCGGATTTTTTTTTTCAATGGGGTGATCTCCCTCGGCCACCCCAGCATCCGAGGCTTATGAGGAATAACTCTTGGGAGTTAGGAAATCCCAAGAGCCACCTCGTGTAACCTCCACGGGCAGACCAAGAGACACCTTTGCATAAATGCTAGATTTTGCAATTTTGCAAAATAACCCTTGTACAAGAAACCCTAAGCCTTAAGGACCCAGCTGTAGCTCACAATTGCATTCAGAACCTTAGTGAATTAAGCTTGTTAATTTTGATACATAAAATATTAAGGTTTCTTCAAAAATACCCGCTTTTTCGGCACCTTTCACGCATTTCGAGACAATCCGGTCGCCGTTTTGCGAAGCGGACTTCGCCACGACGTCCGGCTCGTCGAGACCTGTCAGGTAGCGTGTTTGTTTGGTTCGTTCGACGCCCGGATTAAAAGTCGTTCCATAAAGTTCGACTCAATATAGCGCGTGGCACGCACTTCGATGCACCCGGGTCGCCAAACGCGAAATCCGTCAGTGCCATTGCGCTCAGAACGTCGAAAATAGCTAGGATCCATTACTCATACCTCTAGGTTAAAACTCTAGATAGTGGTTCGGCCATTAGTGAAAGCGAGGGATTAAAAACCGAGGGTTACTATTCACTTTAAGTCGCGGGGCCCGTTTTTTGATTTCTGATTTCTGGAAGATCCGACCGTCGGATCGAAAACATATGAATATAAAACTTCTATGTTTCGACGAGACGATCGCAATGGTGATCTCGGATTTTCCAGATCAGACCCCGATCAAAAGTCGACATTTTAGGGCCACTGTTGCACTACTATCTACTAATTTTTGCTATTTAAATAATTCTGAAAATTATTTAAACCTGAATTCTGGATTTTAAAATCATGGTTACTACATCACTCACCACTTTAAGAAGTTTCGTCCCCGAAACTTAAACTTAACTAATCCACTATTACGCCTCTAATAGGTTCACAGTAGTGACAATCAGTCACAAAATATTGACAACTCTCAGATTACTCATTTAGACCCAATCTGAATATTCCCCGTTTACAGGGCAGAGTATTTCTCGGTTCTTTCGGAAGTACGTTGTCGGCCGCCAACGTGCTTACCAAAAGAAAGGCGAAATACCATAGATCTGTCGCCAACCACTAGTTGGGGACACAACTCACATCTGAAGGTACATCACATACCTTCCTACACAGTCTCTATGTCGATAATATAACCTTTACCAAATGTCACTACCATTACGGGGTCAATCTTTGAACCACAAGTACGGATCTGAGCCCTCTGGCTCCACTGAAACATCAATCCCACGGTCGAAACTATGACCGCAACTACTCTTCAGTAACAATGATTCTCAAAACCCGAATACGAAACACATCTAAGTTCCAAACCACTATTCTGAAACCCAGCGCTCTCTCGTGACCACAAGTCATCCTAGAGTTCGTTCCTAGCCAAACCTAGACATCGTATTCCTATTTGCTCTGATACCATCTAATCTGTCACGCCCCGAGTCCAAAAACTAGTGTATAAATTTTTTTTTTTTTTTTTTTTAAATCAGAGTTGCAAAAACAACCAGGGCAATGACAGACCGCCACATATATAGAAGAGTCCCAATCCCCAATGGAATTGAGCCTTTTCTATATATGCACGGCTAGCTTGGCAACAATCATCAGAGTACTAACTACGTACAACTACATGCAAAAGTTACAATTAACTTTACAATTATTTACATCTGAATTACAACTCTTTCCTTTAACATCAAATAATACATGAACTTTCGGCTGTCCAGGGTCAACATCTAACACGGAATCTCACCAACACGTCCCGACATCCCAGCACCCGCTCGGCCTGAAAAACAGTCACCCGAGGGTGTGAGACACACCGGAGTGTATCCCAGTGGGCACGACGAGCCGAGAAATAGCAGATCGTACCTACTGGTATACAATACTAGAGGATAGTAATAATCAGGGGTTAGGGTAAAGCAGATATATAACTGGTGCTGTAAAGAAAGCAAAACTTATAATCTGGGCACGAGCATGGTAGATAATTTTACCAGAATTTAAAACAGGACAAACATGTATTAGGATAATCAACACATCAAGGAGTTAGGACAATCAGCAAGATAACAATGAAACTATAATCAAGGCATCAAGGAGTTAGGACAATCAGCAATATAACAATGAGATTATAATCAAGGCATCAAGGAATTAGGACAATCAGCAATATAGGTAGATAACTAGAAGCCAGATCAAAGAATCAAAAAATCATGTTAAAGCAACTTAACAACACATGCATCAAATAGATGAAAACACAAAGACCCAATCACAAGCTACCATATTGGCCTTCTCAAGACCTCAGGCAAGGCTGCCCACTTGGCACCACCTGGTTGACATTCCCCAAACTAGGGTCACGGGTTGCCTCAGCTAACCACTTTACCGGTAAAGTACACCGCTACGGGGGATCAGTCCGCTAGTGTACGTGAAGAACAACGGTGCGGGCGAATCATGTGCAAATGCTCAAACTGGCGGTCCACTGACCGGGTAATCGGCAACAAGCCGGGAAATCCCCACTGGGATGCAATAATCAAATCAACTGAATCTCAACTCATATGCAAGACCAAGGCAAATCTCAACTCAGCATAAGCTCAACCGAAAAACTCAACTCAATCATGCAGACCAACCAAATAATACAAAACTTAAACACATATTTTTAAGAAAACTGTTTTGAAAAGTCCACACCCCGAAGAGCATTGCCCTCGTCCTATCAAACAAGAACAGACTCAGGCGACACTACGAAGCTTGGGTTTCCAAACCTCGCAGAGCAATTGCCTTTGTCCTATCAAACAAGAACAGACTCCGGCGACCCTACGAAGCTCGGTAAAAACATCAGTTAAACAAATCTATGTGCTCAGCAGTGTATCATTTGATCGACAGGACAAACAGGCTTACTCATCAACCATGGAAATGTTCCAAGATAAGATATAAATACCAGAGGCACTAAGAATAATCATGTAAGGCAGAATAGAACTGATAACAGGCGTAGCTCAACATTCAGATGACCAAACAGGCATGGCAATATGTAGAGCAATAATATAACCACTGGAAACAACTAATCAGCAGATATGGTAAAGATCACTAAAGAAGATCATAATCAGGCATAAAGCAGGTATGACGTAGCAAATAACTGAATCAAAGGAAGGCAGGCTCAAGCATTGGTAGATCAATATAATAATCAAGCATAGGAGTGCAACTACGAAATGGCCAATCAGTCAAAGCAACTAACAGTAATATATATTGCAACCAAAGGCAGACAGGCTCAAGATAAACTAGGTTACCAAAAACAAGAGTCCAACTAATACCGTACACCGAGGGCCGAAAAGATCTCGGACCGAAGTTAAACCCACCTGATATATCGCAGGCGACTATTTGTATCAACAGATCACTTGAAAACCAGATGTAGATCGAACAGACCTGAATTAAACATATTGTTCAGGAATTAACTTAACTTTTAATCTAACAGTTTCAAATCAACTTAAAACCTCTTTTTAGCACTGTTTTCGCTCGTTCTTTTTACTGGAAATTCATTTTAACGAACCGTCACTTCCAGCAGGTGACATTTATTTTGCTGAACACCGTGCTCACCAATTTGCGGCAGCACGGAACCCGAGGAAAACTTCGGGTCATAAAACTCTCCTCTAACATAGCCCTTTTTGCATTTTTGTTTCTCCGAGACTTCCAACTCTGTTTTTAACGCGAGCATCGCGTTCAGTGACCCTAAAATACCCAGGAGTACACTTTTACAATTTTCCAAACAGACCCTAACACTGTTTTTAATCAATTATTGCATTAAGGCTTGGTTATGACTCATCTTTGAATCCACATATTTCCAGACAAAACTTTCTATATCAAACCATCTCTGGATAATGCCAGGATCACAGGGCTTGCCCTAGATGCAGCCCAGGTTTGCTGGTTCAACCCGAACCAAGCCCTTGCTCTCACATAAGTTCACAATGCACCAACCACTTGTCCACACAGATCAAGATTGATCTGAAGTGAGCATCAAGCTCAGGGGACCTTCCTGAGTAAGTTTGATATACAACTTGAAGCTTAATTCTGCCTCAAAGTTCTTTGAGACATTTCCTCAAACACTTGGCATGCACCATATATACAAAGCTTCACAACAACTTCCCCGAGTTGGTTCTCAGCCAATTCTGCACCTTAAGCCCTCAAACTTGGAAGGAAAGTTTCCACATAACTTCCTCTACAACTCCTGCAAGCCTGGGGCATCTTTGCACCCATGGTTGGCTGCGGGCAAGGTGGAGAAGATGACTCCATTGCTTTGAAATTCGTGACCAGCAACCTAAGGCATCTGGGATCAAATGACTTGGCCAACTAGGTGCTAAATCACTCAAGAAAACTTTCTGTGCCAGTGGCCGGCAACAAAACACGGCGGCGACGGCGGTGGAGCAAAGCTCCATTTCGAGCTTTCTTCAACAATGGCAACTTTGCTATTGTCCGCTTTAAGGTGCAAAGAACAGCACCACAAGCTTTCTAGCAAGCTTTTGAGAAGCTCTGGCCATGTCCCTGTCGTCGGAGATCGCCGGACGGCCGGCCGCCATTAACGGCCTCAAACTCGGGTCAACCATGGCACCCACCATTTCGGGCTGCATGGTTGCCATGCAAAAGCATGGGTGGATACCCCTCGACCCAATAAAGCTTCCTGTACATGTGGCCGGCGGTGGGAAGCCTCGCCGGCGCCGGAGCAACAAGCTCGGCCGAAGGGGTCATCTTCCCCAAACTAGGGCACTTCCGCACCACCTCCACACAGCATCAAAACACTCCAAATTTGGAGGGAAGCAAGAACAGGTCAAGAGGAAGAAGACCATCACTTTACTTTTCATTAAAAATCGCCGTAAGCAAAGAAAGCTCGGGGCGGAGCTCCGGCGGTGCAACTTGGCCGCCGGCCAACCGGAGCTTTTCCCATTTCATGGGTGGTCTGGAAATAATCCTTAGGCTATAGGGAAGATACTTCCAAAGGTCTTGGGTCTGAAAAACCATTGGATCAATAGGACTCACCTCGCCGGAGTTGGAGAAGATGAGGAAGAAGCCGGTTCTCTCCACGGCCACGCGCAGCCTCCAGCAAGCTCGGGTTTGCTCACCTGGAAGCAGAAGAACTCCCAGAAGTCCAGGAACCCTAGTTGGAGCAACTTCTCTCCAATCCTCACCCTTCTCTCTCACTCGGATTTTTTTTTTCAATGGGGTGATCTCCCTCGGCCACCCCAGCATCCGAGGCTTATGAGGAATAACTCTTGGGAGTTAGGAAATCCCAAGAGCCACCTCGTGTAACCTCCACGGGCAGACCAAGAGACACCTTTGCATAAATGCTAGATTTTGCAATTTTGCAAAATAACCCTTGTACAAGAAACCCTAAGCCTTAAGGACCCAGCTGTAGCTCACAATTGCATTCAGAACCTTAGTGAATTAAGCTTGTTAATTTTGATACATAAAATATTAAGGTTTCTTCAAAAATACCCGCTTTTTCGGCACCTTTCACGCATTTCGAGACAATCCGGTCGCCGTTTTGCGAAGCGGACTTCGCCACGACGTCCGGCTCGTCGAGACCTGTCAGGTAGCGTGTTTGTTTGGTTCGTTCGACGCCCGGATTAAAAGTCGTTCCATAAAGTTCGACTCAATATAGCGCGTGGCACGCACTTCGATGCACCCGGGTCGCCAAACGCGAAATCCGTCAGTGCCATTGCGCTCAGAACGTCGAAAATAGCTAGGATCCATTACTCATACCTCTAGGTTAAAACTCTAGATAGTGGTTCGGCCATTAGGGAAAGCGAGGGATTAAAAACCGAGGGTTACTATTCACTTTAAGTCGCGGGGCCCGTTTTTTGATTTCTGATTTCTGGAAGATCCGACCGTCGGATCGAAAACATATGAATATAAAACTTCTATGTTTCGACGAGACGATCGCAATGGTGATCTCGGATTTTCCAGATCAGACCCCGATCAAAAGTCGACATTTTAGGGCCACTGTTGCACTACTATCTACTAATTTTTGCTATTTAAATAATTCTGAAAATTATTTAAACCTGAATTCTGGATTTTAAAATCATGGTTACTACAAATCCAGTCTGTGATATAATCACTGAAACTATAACATCGTTGTCCAGAGACAACCTTGGGACTAATAATTTAAGTAAACAAACAAATAGACCCAATTATAATATTTTCCCTTACGGGAATGGGTACTTCAAACCGCTCTTTTGACAGTACATTGTCTGCAGCCAACATACTTATCAAAAGAAAAGTGAAATACTGTAATCTGTTGCCAACATCTTGTTGGGAACACGACTCCCACCGGAATCAACAGAAGGTATAACTCATACCTCATGACACTAGTCTCTATGTCGATACAATAACTTATATCAACTGTCTCTACCACCTCGTGGTCATGAGTGCAACTCTGGCTACTCACAGGAATCCAAAACCATATTCCACTATCTATCAATATCTCAATGAATCACCACTTGCCAACACGGCTCTAGCGACATCAGTCGCAACTCACATATCGACAGGGACAATCATGACCCCAAATCAGTTCACACACACTGTGCGTATCATCTACAAATCGGATTCATTTAGGATAAATTCAAACCTCAAGCTATCTTTACTATTCTGAACATTAGACTTCCAGTCATATCACACATAATAGTAGCCACAACATCTAAATTTGTAGCATATTCAACGGAGTAACTAAGACTCCACTAAATTCGTGCCAAAGGTGGGGTCTGAATCTAAATCCAACCCAATTTTGTTTTAGGGTTTTAATCAGGCCTTAAATTACAGAATTAGCCTGTCCAACAATCATGTCTGCGCCAATGCGCTCACTGCTACCACCACCTCTATCGAAGTAATCATGAATCTCAACTATTTACACTGACCAGGGTTGGACACAACTTAATGAGGTCGAATATTTGCTGAGTGTCGTCCAAAGCGACATAATTGCTAATCTCAAAAGCATCCCGATGGCTACAATCGGGGAATCTTTAGTAACAGCAGCCATAACATAATTGCGATAACCACGGCTGCGACAAAAGCACTACATCATGTGGCACGGGGACAACTGGAGGATCACTGACTTCTCCAAATACATGGACTAGTGGTGGGGCCAGTGCAACAATAGCAAATATCTGATGCTGAGCCATCTGCTGGACTATCCCAGCAAAAGCGGTGAGCTGATTCTCCAACCGCTGCCAACGATCCGAGCCCTCAGGCTCCACTAATATATCAAATCCATGGCTCGTACTACAACCGCAGCTAACACTGCCCATACCATGACCACCAAGCCCAGAACACGTGCTAACACCGCACTTGGTTTCAACAACCAGTTAGGAAAAACAACTCATAAGTGTAACATACACCTGAGCTCCTAACCGCTAGACAAATACCCCACGCTCTCACGTCACAAGTCATCCTAGGGTTCAATCCTAACCAGATCCTAATCAACTTTCCTAGGTACCGTGTACCTTTGCTCCGATACCATCTAATCTGTCACATCCCGAGTTTAAAAACCGGTCTAAACTTTTTTTTTTTTTTTAATCAGAGTTTTCAGAAACCGGGCGTAACAGACCGCCACATGCATAGGGAACTCCTCCATCCAGACAGAAACTTCCCTATACATGCACGACTAGGCAAGTACATAATACATTCAGAGTTCAAGTATAGATAACTTAACTAAGAACGTAACTAACAACTGAACTAGTAAAATACCGTATCTGATCATTACCCAAAAGGTCAGATCCACAGGGGAACAGCTCTATCGTGATCACCTCACCAGACCGTCCCGACATCCCAACACCCGCTTGACCTGAAAAACAGTCACCCGAGGGTGGGAGATACACCGGAGTGTATCCCAGTGGGCACGACGAGCCGAGAAATAGCTAATCGTACCTACTGGATACAATAATCTGCGGATAGTAACAGGTCAGTGGATAAAGGCTGAATAAGCAATAGCAGGTCTACAGATAAGCAGAGTATACTGAAGGATAAGATGCAAGTATACAACTTGTTACGGAATTTGAGTTGGCGTAGTTTCGTGAAAGTCTCAAGTCTTGAAGATTGAAGGTGAAGAAAGTTGGATCATTTAACTCAATCTCAAGATAGAAGAATTCAAAAGGATCAGGTATGTTTAACTAAAGATTTTGTGTGATCCGAATACTTCTTGTAGTGTAGAAACACTTGGAAGAATCTTTCATTGCATAAAAATCAAAAACTGGACTTGGGACATGCTTAGGATCCGGATCAGGTTGTTCGATCCGGATCCCGAAGGTGGTTCGTTCATACACCAGTTCAATCCGGATCGTAGCCTCTCTTGATCCGGATCCCGAACATTGAGTTTACCATTTTCCTTAAGCGATCCGGATCAAGCTTCGCAATCCAGATCCCGAACGTTGATGTTTGGTGAACTGTATGAACGATCCGGATCAAGAACTTCGATCCGGATCCCAAACCTTCGTTTTTCTGGAACTACCTGACTCGTTACGACGATCCGGATCACAGCTAATCCGATCCGGATCGCCGTCCGTAAAATTTCCAGAAATGTTAGGTTTTTGATTCTTATCTCCTTCCTAGGGTTTCTAACCTATAAATAGACCCTATGGCTCTTTTTCTAGGGTTAATCCAAATAGCCGTCATATTCATATCTTATTTCATACGGCTCTAGATCCACATATAGAGAAGAAAGGAAATCATTAGAGAATACTCTATGTTTCTTCATCTATATTGATTAGTTTGATTCTAGGTTTTCATACTCACATCTTGAGTTGAATCAAACTAATGAATACTTAGATGGTATTTCCGATCTATCTTTGATCTAAGTATTCGGCGGATCATCACCACCAAAAACAACGATTTACCCGAAAAATCGGTGCGTGGATTCGCGTGTCCTTGTGGATTCAAGGTTCAACCGCTCTCGTGGATTCGGAGCGAGGCACGTTCGTGGATTCAAAGGGTGCTATTGGGTGAAGACCGTGGACTCGGTCGGACGTCGTGGATTCGACGTTGGACGCCGTGGATTCGGCATTGGGCGCAGATCGTGGATTCGAGAAGCATCGCGGAGCGAGCGGAGAAGATCCTCTAGGAGCGTATGGAAAAGGTTGAGTCGTAAGTGTGTACGGTAAATCACCTTGTACGTGTTTTAATTCTAGTGGATTTCTGCCGTGTTATCGGTACCGTGGTTTTTTACTCCGGTGATGGAGTTTTCCACGTAAAAATCTTGCGAGTTATTTTTTTATTTCCGCATTGGGTTTTTATCGCAACGATTTTTGAGTGTTTATACGTTTACACCTATTCACCCCCCTCTAGGTGTTTTTTTCCCTATTTAGATCCTTATTACATATAACCCAACAAGTGGTATCAGAGAGGGAATAGGGTTGCAAACAATGGTTGAAGGTGGAAACATCAATCGACCCCCTTTCTTTGATGGAATAAATTATGCGTACTGGAAAGTACGGATGAAAGCCTTTTTAATTTACATCGACGAAAGGGTGTGGCAATCAATTGAATTAGGATGGTCTAATCCAACTGAAATTATCTCAGATGCTCGCACATTAAAACCTAGGTCGAAATGGACCAAGGAAGAGTTAGATTCTTCTTCTTACAATGGCAAGGGAATTAATGCTATTTTTAAAGCCTTATCTCAAACTGAGTTCTCTCGCGTCTCAGCATGTGAGACTGCGAAAGAAATCTGGGATGTTCTTCAGGTTACACATGAGGGAACTAACCTCGTGAAGATTCAGAAACTGCAAATGCTTACGAGCAAGTTTGACTCTATCTTGATGGCAGAAAATGAATCTTTCACGGACTACTATACACGATTGCAAGACATCGTAAACTCATGTGCTAACCTGGGAGAGAAGATTCCAGAATTTAAGATTGTAAGAAAGATCTTAAGAACTCTTCCTGAACGATTTCGCCCAAAGGTTACAGCCATTGAAACTATTAAACTCCCGGACGAAATACGTGTAGAAGAATTAGTTGGTTCATTACAAACATATGAAATGACGTTTACTACTAACAATTCTTCTGGAAAGGCATCCACTTCTAAGTCTTCAGGTTATGCGTTGAAAACAACTAAGGAAGAAGACGCGGATACATCCTCCTCAGACGATGACGAGAACCTTTCTATGGAGGAATTTGAGAAGCAGCTCGCTCTCTTGACAAGGAAGTTTCGCCGCAACTTTCGAAGGGGTAATTCAAGTAAATCTCCATCCTTCGGAAAGTCGAACAAAGGCAAGGGTACTTCAAGTTACAAGTCAAGAAAGCAAGAGAAATTCTCAAAGGATAAGAAAAGTTCAGAGGGACAACTACAATGCTTCAAATGTCGAGGCTACGGCCACATTGCAACGGAGTGTCCCAACAAGTATCCGGCAAAGAAGAAGGCGATGCAAGTCGTCACTTGGGATGACAACTCAACGTCAAATGAGTCGTCTTCAAGTGATGAAGAAAAGAGCTCCACGGCATTCCACGCGTCCATATCTTCACCCTTCATGTGCTTTATGGCAAGTACGTCCGAGTCATTGTCCAACTCCACTGTTGAAAAGAATGCAACAGACAATGAATCGGATGATTCTGAAGGTGAAGATTTTGCTCTAGCCTACCACAGACTTTTGAGGGATTCAAAAAAAGTGGCTAAGCAAAACAAGAGTTTGAGAGGGAGATTGCATGATCTCGAAGAAGAAGCAAAAAGGGCAACTTCTCTCTCAAACGCTCTTGAAGTGGAAAGGGAAAACCTGATAAAAGCAAATGTTTCCCTTCAAGAGTCCAATGAGCAACTTGAGAAGGAACATACAAATCTGGTGGATAAAGCGAATCACTTCTCAAAGCTCTACAACGAGGCTCGACAGGATAACCTGGAAATGACAAAGACCATTTTCCAACTCAAGGATGACTTACAGCGATTCTCTTCAGGAAGGAGTAAGTTGGATAGACTTCTTGGTCTTGGTCAATCAAATCGGTTCGGCCTCGGATACACTCAAACTGGAAACAGTCCAAGTTCGAGTGGGACAGTCTTTGTGCCTCAGTCGGTATCTCCTCCTCCGACACCGGAATTCAAGACAAACAACGACAACAAACCTACTTCATCCTCTTTGGGATCGTCAAGATCTAAGGTATGTTTTCGTTGTGGTGTTTCAGGGCACATAAGAAGATATTGCAAGACGGGAGTCAAATGCTCACCTCAAACATCTCTTGCAATGACTACCACAAAGGTGATTCCTCGGAAATCAATTCCAAATCAATTGAATGAAAAGAACCCTGGTAGTTTACCGCGCAAGACGACCACATCAAGGAGCAGCAATCGTTTTAACAAGATGCTTTCACCTAGGCATATAACTTCACGACCATTACCGACGCATTCCAAAAAGGTTTGGGTGCGCAAAGGTGAAATTTTTCCTTGTCTTGTTACCAATGTTTCCTTGCATGCATATGATAGTTCGTCTTGGTATCTGGATAGCGGTTGTTCCCGTCACATGACTGGTGACAAAAATAGTTTTCAAAATCTTGAGAAAATCTCCGGTGGACTTGTTGTTTTCGGAGACGGTCGATCTTCCAAAATTGTTGGAAAAGGGACGGTAGCTATTCCAGATGGCCCGATTTTGAAAAACGTCTTATTTGTTGATGGCCTTAAGACTAACCTCATAAGCATAAGTCAACTTTGCGACAATGGTTTTTCAGTTAACTTTTCATCTGTTGAATGCGTTGTAACTGATAAGGACCATGTCTTCTTTTTAAAGGGGGTTAGATCTGAAAACAATTGCTATGTTGTTCCTAATAAAATTTCAGAAAAATGTTACCTAGTTTCTTTGAATAATGAAACACTTTGGCATGAAAGGCTAGGTCACATAAATTTTAAGGAACTTGTTAAAATTTCAAACAAGGACGTGGTCAAGGGGGTTCCAAAACTTTTATTTAAACAAAACATTGTGTGTGGTGGTTGCCAAAAGGGAAAACAGTCCAGAACTGCACACAAGAACTTGAACCACGTTGGTACAAAACGGCCTTTGGAACTTTTACACATGGATTTAATGGGGCCAACTCGTCAACCATCTTTGGGAGGTAAATGGTATATTTTCTTGATGATTGATGATTTCTCTCGGTTTTCTTGGGTAGCATTTTTAAAAGAGAAAGCTGATACTTTTGATTATTTTCACGAGATTTGCCTTCGTATTATGATTGAAAAGAATGAAAAGATCATTCGTGTTAGAAGTGATAGAGGTGGAGAATTCATTAATTCTAAATTCATTGACTTTTGTACTTCAAACGGTATTAAGCATGAATTCTCTGCACCCTATACACCTCAACAGAATGGTGTTGTCGAGCGCAAGAACAGGGTTGTTCAAGAGATGGCGCGTGTGATGCTTCATAGCCGGAATTTACCGCTACATTTTTGGGCTGAAGCTGTGAACACCGCTGTCTATGTCATTAATCGAGTGTTTTTGCGCCCGGGAACGTTAAATACACCATATGAACTATGGTGTGGTAGAAAACCCAACATCAAATATTTTCGCATCTTCGGGAGTCGGTGTTACATTTTACATGACCGTGAAAATCTTGAAAAGTTTGACTCACGAAGTGACGAAGGAATTTTCCTGGGGTATTCTACTAATAGTAGAGCATATCGAGTATTTAACTT
The DNA here is from genome assembly GCA_029204045.2 of Tillandsia leiboldiana. Taxonomy (NCBI): domain Eukaryota; kingdom Viridiplantae; phylum Streptophyta; class Magnoliopsida; order Poales; family Bromeliaceae; genus Tillandsia; species Tillandsia leiboldiana. The sequence goes on from CM055062.1 coordinate 7,970,760, forward strand.
GGAATCTAAGACGATCGTAGAATCTATAAATGTTAAAGTAGATGAAGCTTTTCACTTTGCATCTGAAAAATCTACCCTCGATATCTCTCTAGATGATGATTCTCCTGCCGTTGCATCTTCTCATAATAATACTTCCAATATTAATGATGCATCTAATGGTTCTTCAAGTTTATCTAATGTGCAGGAATCATCTCATATATCTCCGAGTACTCCGTTTCAACAAACGCTACGAATCTCCAAGGATCATCCGGAATCGAATATTATTGGAGATCCACAAGAAGAAGTTAGAACTCGGAGGCAGTTGGTTTGTGGATTCGCTTGCTACGTATCTTTAATCGAACCAAAGAACATAGATGAAGCTCTTCAGGATGACTACTGGATTAAAGCAATGCAGGAAGAGCTCCATCAATTTGAGCGAAACAAAGTCTGGGAATTAACGAAGCCTCCAAAGCAACATAATGTGATAGGTACCAAATGGATCTTCAAGAACAAGAAAAATGAGGATGGTACTATCATCAGGAACAAGGCACGATTAGTTGCTCAAGGCTACTCTCAAGTAGAAGGTATAGACTTTGATGAAACATTCGCCCCTGTAGCTAGACTCGAGTCCATTCGTATACTGTTTGCTATTGCTTGTCATTTTAAAATCAAATTATTTCAAATGGACGTTAAGAGCGCATTTCTAAATGGGTTTTTAAATGAGGAAGTTTATGTGGCTCAACCGAAAGGTTTTGTAGACCATAAACAACCTAACCATGTTTTTCGTTTGAAAAAAGCTCTTTACGGTCTGAAACAAGCACCGCGAGCATGGTACGAAAGGTTGACAAAGCACCTTTTGGAGAAGGGCTACACTCGAGGGGGAGCTGATAGGACTCTCTTTGTGAAGCATTATCAAAGCAATTTCATTATAGCACAAATCTATGTCGATGACATTGTATTTGGCGCAACAAGAGATAATGATGCTTCTAAATTCGCGGAGACCATGGAAAGCGAATTTGAGATGTCCATGATGGGCGAATTGACTTATTTCCTTGGATTGCAAATTAAACAAAATGATGAAGGTATTCACTTGAGTCAATCCAAGTATGCAATGGAGTTGGTTAAAAAGTTTGATCTTGAAAATTCGAAGGATTTTCCGACTCCAATGGGAACTAGCCACAAGGGACTTGGAAGTGAATCACAAAGCGAGAATGTAGACGAGAAACTGTATCGAAGTATGATTGGAAGTCTACTTTACCTCACGGCTAGTCGCCCGGATATATCTTTTGGTGTTGGGATCTGCGCGAGATATCAATCTGCACCAAAGGAGGTTCACCTGAAAGCGGTGAAAAGGATCATCCGGTATATCAAAGGATCAATTAATTTCGGAATTTGGTATCCTATGGGAACAAGTTTGGATATTGTTGGATACTCAGATGCCGATTGGGCAGGATCAGTGGATGATCGGAAAAGCACGAGTGGTGCATGCTTCTATCTTGGCCATTGCCTTGTTGCATGGCACAGTAAAAAGCAGAATTGCATAGCACTCTCGACTGCCGAAACGGAATACATTTCAGCGGGTAGTTGTTCAACCCAACTCATTTGGATGAAAAGTGTGTTGAGCGACTTCCGGATTTCAGCATCTTCGGTAACAATTCTTTGTGACAACACAAGTGCAATTAACATTTCTAAAAACCCTGTGTTGCACTCTAGAACAAAACATATTGAACTTAGATATCATTTTCTTAGAGAGCTAGTTGAATCAAATACTCTTCAACTTTCATATATTTCAACTGATGATCAATTAGCTCACATTCTAACAAAACCTTTGGATCAAAAACGTTTTATTCATTTGCGAAAAGCAATTGGAATGCTTTCCTTGAAATAAACTTCTTTTTGAAACCTTTGCTTAGGATAGGTTTTGTTTTTGTTTTGTTTTGTTCATTATCTATGTTTGTACATAGGACATTAATTGAGCATAGATCATAATTGACTTTAATTGCATCTTTTCGCACATTTAGAAATTTATTATGCTTTTGCCATCATAATATTTCACTGTTGCAATGATCATTTATGTTAATTAAATCATCTTCTGAGTGATCAAAGTCAATTTCTCTCTCAATGATCTCTTGGTATAGTCATTATCTTATTTGACTGCTTAGTCGAGTATGAAATCGAGATCAATTTTTGGTTGAATACTTTATATCTTAAATAATTGATAGCCAATTGAGGGGGAGTCAAAGAAATGTAAAATGCTCAAAAGATGTGGAAAGAGTTACATCCCAATGAGGAGTGTGAAAACTACCACCACATGGAGGAAAGAGCTACCACCTCGGTCGTCCGAGTATTGTGTGCAGCTACCACATGTATACCAAGCATGGTTGTTCAAATTTTGATTAAGTAAAAATGCATGTTGAAATACTTGACTCCGTCAAATTTCAAGGTTGGTATAAGGTGGGTTTTTAAAGAAAGATGCTCAAAGAGCCACTCTCTTCAACAGATTGTCTAGATACATTATCTACTATATTTGGGATTTCAAACATCTATTGATCTTTGTATTTCATTTTCTTTACTGAATTGATGATTTGATAAAGGCATTACTCATAAGATCAAGTTAGATGTAATTGAAGGTGTTCAACTTTAAGGGATTTAATTTTTATAAATTCTCGTTTCATTTTTGGATATTATTGATAGATTTGGCATAATCTAATTCTTGTTGTATGAAACGATGATTTTTGTTTAAAGTTGATACACATCTGTGCTTACAATCTTTTTCTGGTTTTTCTTGAATTTCTCTGAAATTTTCTAAAGAAAAAGTTGGAGCCGATCCGGATCGGGCAAGATGATCCAGATCCCGAACGCAGGTATTCTTCTGCGGGCTGACGATCCGGATTGGACCTGCCGATCCGGATCCCGAACGCAGTTTCTCACTGCGGGTAGCCGATCCGGATCGCAAGCATGGTCTGATCCGGATCGCGGCTAGGGTTTTATAAAGGACAAAAGGGTTTTGATTTCTTGTACTCCAATCTTTTGTTCCAAAGTTTCCAGAGCTTCTCTCTCTAGATTTCACCCTTCTTGGAAGCTTTCAAACTCAAGTTCTTCAACTCCAAGTAAGTTTTATTGATCAAAATCTCGGTTTTTCACCGTTTTCCTCTATTCCTCCTCAAACGTGATGAAATTCTTGGATCAACTTTGTTTGTGGATGGTTTTTGATCAAATTTCTTTTGAAATAAGAACTCTGAGTAGATTAGTTTTGATTATATGCTAGGTATTCTCCTTGATTAACGGATTTTTAGACTTCGATTTCTAAAATTTCGGTTTTAGGGCATATAATAAGGATTTTCGAAAATCATGCAATTGATCTATTTTTAAAAGTCCTTTTGCAAAACTAATTTGATTCTTAGTCTCTCTACATGATTATGATTGTTTGGGTACAATTTTTCAAATTTTCTGAAAATTAACAATTTTTTCGTGTTCTTGAGTTGTTGCACACAGGATTTCTTTTCTCAAGAGACCAATAGCAATGGTGATCACTTGGATTGTTTTCCTACTTGCTGCTATGGTACATACGAGAGACACTGTCAAGCCCAAGAGGGCTAAGAAGGCTAAGAAAGCGAAGAAATCTAAAGATGATTCCGATACAGAATCTGAAACGGAATCAATTGACTGGGATGAACTACAGGTTGAAGCAACGACTGTTCCCACTGCTTCAAAGGGAAAAGCGCCTGCGGAAAACATCGAAGGCTCCGCCTACTGCTGCTGAAAATGGGAAAGCTCCAATGGAAGAAACTTCTGGGAAGACAAGAAGAAAGAGTGTTGCTCGCAAGAGAGGGAGTGCTCGGGAATCTCCATTGAGCAACCAGCTGCTAGCCAAGCAACTCCTCAAGACTTTATCAGCTCGGCTAGAATAAAGGAATTTGAAAACAGGGAATGCATTGGAGAAAGGCATGTTGATGTAAAAGCCTTAAAAGAGCGTTCTCGGACATTTGGGATTTTGTTTGACCAGATAGGTCTTGCCCCCATTTGCGACTTCCCGGAGACCACTGGGTGTTGTCTTCACTCAGTGAGAATGTTTTATCAGAATGCTTGTTATTTAGTTGATCAGGAGAGCGGACGCCGAGACTTTCAAACATTGGTCAAGAATGTTAAGATCAAAGTGACCCCCCAACTGATTGGAGAGGTATTAGGGATGGACGCCCGAGCCGATGGCACTCATTACCTGAAGAATCAAGTTTTCAACACCTACTCCTGGAGAGTGGTAGTTGATGGAATCTGTCTTCCAAATACTCGGTCGACAGGAAACTCCGTTTTCTCAAAAGAACTACGACCAGAGTACCGCTTCTTAAACTTAATTGTTTGTTATAATGTCATTCCAAACATGAACACAAAGGTTCTTCGGTGGGAGAGAATGATATTCCTTTATCTACTTGGAAACCCCACAGCAGCAATGGGAGCTAACCTAACCATTCCTTACATCATCTGGACAAAGATGGCGCGATATGTGGAGCATGCTCATCCTTCTGAGAGACTACCTTATCCAATGATCATCATGCGCATTCTTCGCAAATTTAAAGCTGACACAAATGCGAGCTCCTATATGCACAGTCTAGGAACGATCAATGAAACAACAATTGTAAAGTCTCTCTCGACGAAGCCAGATGAACCCTTCATACCTCCTCGCCGACAACAAGCGACAACCTCTGCACCGGCAGCAACTCCTCCAGTCCAACCAGCACATCCAGCACAACAAGCACCTCAATCAACTTCTGATGATGATGCATCTGTTACCTCAATCTATAAAGAACAGCAAAGGCTCTCCAACGAGCAAGAACGTATATCAAATGAACTAATTGAGGTAAAGGAAGAAATAAAGAAGGTAAATAAGAATCAATCATCAATGAACAAGCGACTAAAGAAAATATTCCAAATTCTCGGCTGTATCAGTTCAGACGAGTCTGAATAATCCGTATCCTTCCAATTTCTTTTTATTATGCATATGTTTAAATCTTTCTGTTGTGCAGGTTTTTATGTTTTAGTTTTAGTCTTTAGTTCTCCAACTTGAACTGTTATCCATTCTCTCCACTTCTGTAATTTTTGGCTTTGTTTGTGACAAAAAGGGGGAGAGAGTTTAGAGAGAACTTGAACAATGATGATGTGAATATCGAACTTGCACAATGATGATGTGAATGTATGAACATCAAGGTAGCACAATGATGATGTGAATGTATGAACATCAAGGTAAGTATCACTTCAACTTTGGTTTTTATCTTGTGATTTGTGTGCATGTCTCTACTAACTATTCGACTAACTATTTGGGCATGTAATATGACTAACAAGTTGATGTTGGACTAACACTTTGTGACATTTGGTTTTTGATTGCATAGAAGATATGTTGGTTTTTGACTATGATTCTCTTACATATCTGAATTCTCAAATGTCATGATGATCAGATAAACTCTATCTCTGTACTAGGTTTTGAATGTTAAATATTCTTGAGGTATCTAACGATCTCTTTTTGTCAAGAATGATTTCTTTGTGCAGAGAGTACAGATGTCTAAGTCTAGAGTCTGTTTTAGGAGTTTATCTCATGTTTTTAAATTTTTGGATCTCCATTGTAAATTTTTGTTGTATGGTGATAGCAACAAAAATATCTTTTTGAATTTTCTTTAGTGGATCTGTGTTTTGTCACGAAACCGCCAAAGGGGGAGATTGTTACGGAATTTGAGTTGGCGTAGTTTCGTGAAAGTCTCAAGTCTTGAAGATTGAAGGTGAAGAAAGTTGGATCATTTAACTCAATCTCAAGAAAGAAGAATTCAAAAGGATCAGGTATGTTTAACTAAAGATTTTGTGTGATCCGAATACTTCTTGTAGTGTAGAAACACTTGGAAGAATCTTTCATTGCATAAAACTCAAAAACTGGACTTGGGACATGTTCAGGATCCGGATTAGGTTGTTCGATCCGGATCCCGAAGGTGGTTCGTTCATACACCAGTTCAATCCGGATCGTAGCCTCTCTTGATCCGGATCCCGAACACTGAGTTTACCATCTTCCTTGAACGATCCGGATCAGGCTTCGCAATCTGGATCCCGAACGTTGATGTTTGGTGAACTATATGAACGATCCGGATCAAGCACTTCGATCCGGATCCCGAACCTTCATTTTTCTGGAATTGCCTGACTTGTTACGACGATCCGGATCACAGCTAATCCGATCCGGATCGCCGTCCGTAAAATTTCCAGAAATGTTAGGTTTTTGATTCTTATCTCCTTCCTAGGGTTTCTAACCTATAAATAGACCCTATGACTCTTTTTTAGGGTGAATCCAAAAAGAAGGAAAATAGCCGTCATATTCTTATATCATCTTTTACGGCTCTAGATCCACATATAGAGAAGAAAGGAAATCATTAGAGAATACTCTATGTTTCTTCATCTATATTGATTAGTTTGACTCTAGGTTTTCATACTCACATCTTGAGTTGAATCAAACTAATGAATACTTAGATGGTATTTCCGATCTATCTTTGATCTAAGTATTCGGCGGATCATCACCACCAAAAATAACGATTTACCCCAAAAATCGGCGCGTGGATTCGCGTGTCCTTGTGGATTCAAGGTTCAACCGCTCTCGTGGATTCGGAGCGAGGCACGTTCGTGGATTCGAAGGGTGCTATTGGGTGAAGACCGTGGACTCGGTCGGACGTCGTGGATTCGACGTTGGACGCCGTGGATTCGGCGTTGGGCGCAGATCGTGGATTCGAGAAGCGTCGCGGAGCGAGCGGAGAAGATCCTCTAGGAGCATATGGAAAAGGTTGAGTCGTAAGTGTGTACGGTAAATCACCTTGTACGTGTTTTAATTCTAGTGGATTTCTGCCGTGTTATCGGTCCCGTGGTTTTTTACTCCGGTGATGGACTTTTCCACGTAAAAATCTTGCGAGTTATTTTTATTTCCGCATTGGGTTTTTATCGCAATGATTTTTGAGTGTTTATACGTTTACACCTATTCACCCCCCTCTAGGTGTTTTTTCCCCTATTTAGATCCTTATTACATATAACCCAACACTCGGTGGGGTGCCGGGGCAGGTGCCCGGTTTGGGGTTATGCAGGTGTTCGTGGTTTACTTTCCCTCTTGGGAGGGTGGACAGGTTTTGCAGGTGTTCGTGCTTTATTTTTC
>CM055062.1:7978009-8014150 GCA_029204045.2 Tillandsia leiboldiana
TTGAGGTGAGCGTTTGACTCCCTCTTGCAATATCATTCTGTATGTGCCCTGACACCACAACGAAAACATACCTTAGATCTTGACGATCCCAAAGAGGATGAATTAGGTTTGTTGTCTTGTTTTGTCTTGAATTCCGTGTACGGAGGGGATACCTACTGAGGCACAAAAACTGTCCCCTCGAACACTTGGACTGTTTCCAGTTGAGGTGTATCCGAGCCGAACCGATTTGATTTGCCAAGACCAAGAAGTCTATCCAACTTACTCTTCCTGAAGGAAATCGCTGTAAGTCATCCTTGAGTTGGAAAATGGTCTTTGTCATTTCCAGGTATCCTGTCGAGCCTCGTTGTAGAGCTTTGAGAAAGTGATTCGCTTATCCACCAGATTTGTATGTTCTTCTCAAACTGCTCATTGGACTCTTGAAGGGAAACATTTGCTTTTATCAGATTTTCCCTTTCCACTTCAAGAGCGTATTGAGAGAGAAGTTTCCGTCTTTTTGCTTCTTCTTCGAGATCATGCCACTCTCCCTCTCAAACTCTTGTTTTGCTTAGCCACTTTCTTGAATCCCTCAAAAGTCTGTGGTAGGCTAAAGCAAACTCTTCACCTTCCGATCATCCGATTCATTGTCCGTTGCAATCTTTTCAACAGTGGAGTTTGGACAATGACTCGGATGTACTTGCCATAAAGCACATGAAGGGTGAAGATGTGGACGCGTGGAATGCCGTGGAGCTCTTTTCTTCATCACTTGAAGACGACTCATTTGACGTTGAGTTGTCATCCCAAGTGACGACTTGCATCGCCTTCTTCTTTGCCGGATACTTTTGGACACTCGTTGCAATGTGGCCGTAGCCTCGACATTTGAAGCATTGTAGTTGTCCCTCTGAACTTTTCTTATCCTTTGAGAAGTTCTCTTGCTTTCTTGACTTGTAACTTGACCCTTGCCTTTGTTCGACTTTCCGAAGGATGGAGATTTGCTTGAATTACCCCTTCGAAAGTTGCGGCGAAACTTCCTTGTCAAGAGAGCGAGCTGCTTCTCATTCCTCCATAGAAAGGTTCTCGTCATCGTCTGAGGAGGATGTATCCGCGTCTTCTTCCTTAGTTGTTTTCAACGCATAACCTGAAGACTTAGAAGAGGATGCTTTTCCAGAAGAATTGTTAGTAGTAAATGTCATTTCATAAGTTTGTAATGAACCAACTAATTCTTCTACACGTATTTCGTCCGGGTGTTTAATAGTTTCAATGGCAGTAACCTTTGGGCGAAATCGTTCAGGAAGAGTTCTTAAGATTTTTCTTACAATCTTAAATTCTGGAATCTTCTCTCCCAGGTTAGCACATGAGTTTACGATGTCTTGCAATCGTGTATAGTAGTCCGTGAAAGATTCATTTTTCTGCCATCAAGATAGAGTCAAACTTGCTCGTAAGCATTTGCAGTTTCTGAATCTTCACGAGGTTAGTTCCCTCATGTGTAACCTGAAGAACATCCAGATTTCTTTCGCAGTCTCACATGCCGAGACGCGAGAGAATTCAGTTTGAGATAAGGCATTAAAATAGCATTAATTCCCTTGCCATTGTAAGAAGATGAATCTAACTCTTCCTTGGTCCATTTCGACCTAGGTTTTAAGGTGTGAACATCACCAATAATTCAGTTGGATTAGACCATCCTAATTCAATTGATTGCACACCCGTTCGTCGATGGAAATAAAAAAGGCTTTCATCCGTACTTTCCAGTACGCATAATTTGTTCCATCGAAGAACGGGGGTCGGTTGATGTTTCCACCTTCAACCATTGTTTACAACCCTATTCCCGCTCTGATACCACTTGTTGGGTTATATGTAATAAGGATCTAAATAGGGGAAAAACACCTAGAGGGGGGTGAATAGGTGTAAACGTATAAACACTCAAAAATCGTTGCGATAAAACCCAATGCGGAAATAAAATAACTCGCAAGATTTTTACGTGGAAAACTCCATCACCGGAGTAAAAAACCACGGGACCGATAACACGCAGAAATCCACTAGAATTAAAACACGTACAAGGTGATTTACCGTACACACTTACGACTCAACCTTTTCCATACGCTCCTAGAGGATCTTCTCCGCTCGCTCCGCGACGCTTCTCGAATCCACGATCTGCGCCCAACGCCGAATCCACGGCGTCCAACGTCGAATCCACGACGTCCGACCGAGTCCACGGTCTTCACCCAATAGCACCCTTTGAATCCACGAATGTGCCTCGCTCCGAATCCACGAGAGCGGTTGAACCTTGAATCCATAAGGACACGCGAATCCACGCGCCGATTTTTGGGGTAAATCGTTGTTTTTGGTGGTGATGATCCGCCGAATACTTAGATCAAAGATAGATCGGAAATACCATCTAAGTATTCATTAGTTTGATTCAACTCAAGATGTGAGTATGAAAACCTAGAATCAAACTAATCAATATAGATGAAGATACATAGAGTATTCTCTAATGATTTCCTTTCTTCTCTATATGTGGATCTAGAGCCGTATAAGATGATATATGAAAATGACGGCTATTTGGATTTTCTCTAGAAAAAGAGTCATAGGGTCTATTTATAGGTTAGAAACCCTAGGAAGGAGATAAGAATCAAAACCTAACATTTCTGGAAATTTTACGGACGGCGATCCGGATCGGATTAGCTGTGATCCGGATCGTCGTAACGAGTCAGGCAATTCCAGAAAAACGAAGGTTCGGGGATCCGGATCGAAGTGCTTGATCCGGATCGTTCATACAGTTCACCAAACATCAACGTTCGGGATCCGAATTGCGAAGCCTGATCCGGATCGTTCAAGGAAGATGGTAAACTCAGTGTTCGGGATCCGGATCAAGAGAGGCTACGATCCGGATTGAACTGGTGTATGAACGAACCACCTTCGGGATCCGGATCGAACAACCTGATCCGGATCCTGAACATGTCCCAAGTCCAGTTTTTGATTTTTATGCAATGAAAGAGTCTTCCAAGTGTTTCTACACTACAAGAAGTATTCGGATCACACAAAATCTTTAGTTAAACATACCTGATCCTTTTGAATTCTTCTTTCTTGAGATTGAGTTAAATGATCCAACTTTCTTCACCTTCAATCTTCAAGACTTGAGACTTTCACGAAACTACGCCAACTCAAATTCCGTAACACCGTCAAGTGGGTAAACGACGCAGGTATGTTCGTTTGGTGTAAATATGACTACCTATAAGGTTGCATGTAAAGTGTAACGTGGGATTTAATACTTTGTAGTTGCACCCTTTTCCTTGGTCCGAGCCTCACCGCCGCCGCCGCCGCCGCTTCGGATTGCCGGCCAACGACTCGGGTGAGCTCTAAACACCTTCTAGAGTATCCCTATCAGTTTGGTTGAGCCCAGGAATCCTTGAGTTTAAACCGACCAATTGTGATAATTTAGAAGCTATATTCATGCGTTTTCCGGCCGCTGCCGCCTCTGGCCGTCGGCCGAGGCTGCAACCTGGTCAGGAGCTCCCTCTGGGAGGTTGCTGTAACTCGTGCTCCACTTTGTTATAGGTTTGAACTGAGCTTGACCCAAGTTGCCCAACCCGAGTCCTTGCTTGAATCGGGTGTTGCTCCGGCGATCACTCCGGCCAGTCCTCGACTGATTTTAGGTGAGCACCACACTTCCCGGTTAACTGTATACATGGTGCTTCAGTTATAGCTCAGTTATATCTAGTGTAAAGTATCGTTTGTAAAGTTGTATTTTGGACCCTAAGTAATTATGGGCCAACTTTGCATGTGGGCCTCCTGTTGGCCCAAGCCCGTGAGCACGGGGTCCGTCTCGTTAAACCAGACGCGCCGGAACTTACGGCGCTGATTTTGGTTAACCGGATTTAAAGAACGGACCAGAACGGTGTTTCAATATTATGTAATAGCCTAGTTTTGGCTAAGTCCCCCGTGTTAGCGACAGGACATTATAGTATTATCAGGATAGGCATGAACGAGTCTGTTACTGATTCCAGTTATATGTTCAGGGCCTAGCAGTTCGGCAACCACGTCCCAGTAGATTAGCGGGAGTTCGGGATCGGCCTACATTGAGGTGGGTTATCTTCGGTCCGGGCTTTATCTTTTCGGCCCTCTGGTTGCTTTAGTCCAGTCGGACACTTGTTTTTGATTTCAGCCCTGATTATGCCTATATGTGCTTGTTCCTAAATAATAGGAGTTCTAGTCTCAGTTCCTGGCATGATTACATAATTGCATTAGTATCGATATCCCAGTGGGGATTTCCTCGGCTTCTCGCCGTCTGTCCGGTCTACTGACCGTAGATTTAGATTCAGCATTGTGATTTGCATCAGTATCGATATCCCAGTGGGGATTTTCCTCGGCTTCTCGCCGTCTGTCCGGTCTACCGACCGTGGACTAAGATTTAGCATCATGACTACTACTGAGTTTATACCTGTTCTTATTACTTGCTTGCATATCATGCTTATATTCCAGCAGATTGCTTGATTACTCTACTGAGACATATCATGATTTCTTCAGCAGTTGATATGCATTTCCTGAACACATGCCATGCTTGATTGGTCACTAGCATAGTTCTATACCTGTCTCTATTCTTTACTGCATGTTTAGAATAGGTGAGATTACTTCAGTACTTGGCATGTTATACTTGTATCCCAGTGGGAATTTTCCTCGGCTTCTTGCTGCCTATTTGGTCAGTGGACCATGGTTTGAGCATCAGCATTATGATCGCCGTGTCGAGCCAGCTTTTAGTCACGCACACCGACGGTTTGGCCACCGTCAGGGTGTTCTTTACCGGTAGGGAGGTCTGATCGACCCGTGAGCCCAGTGGGGTTATGATAGCTTGCAGGGTGTCCAAGAATGGCTTTAGGCCTGAGGCCCCAGGGTGTCCAACAGTGGTTTAGCCTGAGGACCCAATGACCAAGAGTGGTTTAGCCTGAGGTCATATGCTCCATGGCAGTATAGCCTGAGGCCCTTGCGGCCAAAAGTGGCATTTGATTGGGTATATTTGTGGTACTACCCTTGATGCACCTTCTTGATATTCTTGCTTGTTTGTTTACCTGCATTTTCATATCTGTTATAGATTTATCATGCATAGTATGATTGTGTCATATATGCATACTCTGTTTATTTGGTCCATGTTTGATCTTACTTGGCTTAGACTGCATATCTGCACTGTTGTTTAATCCTAGATAATGGTATTCTACTTAGTTGTATACTTGCATCTTATCCTTCAGTATACTCTGCTTATCTGTAGACCTGCTATTGCTTATTCAGCCTTTATCCACTGACCTGTTACTATCCGCAGATTATTGTATCCAGTAGGTACGATTAGCTATTTCTCGGCTCGTCGTGCCCACTGGGATACACTCCGGTGTATCTCACACCCTCGGGTGACTGTTTTTCAGGTCAAGCGGGTGTTGGGATGTCGGGACGGTCTGGTGAGGTGATCACGATAGAGCTGTTCCCCTGTGGATCTGACCTTTTGGGTAATGATCAGATACGGTATTTTACTAGTTCAGTTGTTAGTTACGTTCTTAGTTAAGTTATCTGTACTTGAACTCTGAATGTATTATGTACTTGCCTAGCCGTGCATGTATAGGGAAGTTTCTGTCTGGATGGAGGAGTTCCCTATGCATGTGGCGGTCTGTTACGCCCGGTTTCTGAAAACTCCGATTTAAAAAAAAAAAAAAGTTTAGACCGGTTTTTAAACTCGGGGCGTGACATGAGAGCGTATTAGGAAGGAAAAGAGAGAGAGGAGAGAGAGGGATTTGTGATGATGAGAGTGTATTGGGAAGGAAAAAAGAGAAATGAGAGAGAGGAATTTGTGATGATGAGAGTGTATTGGGAAGAGAAAAAGGAGGGGAGGAGGGGTAGTTTGGTAAAAAAAAAATAATTATAAAATAATAGGTAAGAACTGTTGTTCCAGCTTATTCTGCTTGTACTAGAACTACTGTACCGAATAATTCTTGTTCTAGCCCCGAAACAAACGGTGCCTTAAGGGATAACCTGTTTCGCCTTCTCAAATTACTCTGTTTTGGGTATAAGAAAGGAATAACCCTCTTATCTTATCATTTATATTCCAACCAAACAGGAGCAAAAGGTTTGGGTACGCAAAGGTGAATTCTTTCATTGTCTTTGACTTTTCTGTGATCGAATGTCCTGTAACTTATGTAAATTCTTTTTGAAAGGGGTTAGGTCTGAAAATAATTGCTATGTAGTTCAAAATAAAATTTCTGAAGATTGTAACCTAGTTTCTTTAGATAACGAAACTCTTTGGCATGAAAGACTATGACACATAAATTTTAAGGAACTAGCAAGGATTTCTAATAAAGACGTGGTTAAGAGGGTTCCTAAATTATCTTTTAAAGAAAACATTGTGTGTGGAGGTTGTCAAAAGGGAAAACAATCAAAGGGCGCACACAAGAACTTGAACCACGTGGGAACCAATCGGCCATTATAATTATTGCACATGGACTTAATGGGGCCGACTCGTCAACCAAGTTTGGGAGGTAAATGGTACATTTTACTTTTGGTTGATGATTTCTCTAGATATTCATTGGTATCATTTTTAAATGAGAAAGCGGATACTTTCGATTCTTTTCATGAGATTTGTCATCGTATTATGATTGAGAAAAATGAAAAGATCGTTCGTGTTAGAAGTGATAGAGGTGGAGAATTCATCAATTCTAAATTCATTGATTTTTGCACTTCCAACGGCATAAAACATGAATTCTCAGCACCCTATACACCTCAACAGAACGGTGTAGTCGAGCAAAAAAATAGGGTAGTACAAGAGATGGCACGTGTTATGCTTCACAGCCGGAAACTCCCGTTACACTTTTGGGCTGAAGCAGTTAACACCGCCGTCTACGTAATCAATCGTGTGTATTTGCGCCCGGGAACTTTAAATACACCATATGAGCTATGGTTTTTTAGAAAACCGAATATCAAATATTTTCGTATCTTTAGGAGTCGCTGTTACATTTTACGTGATCGCGAAAATCTTGGAAAATTTGACTCTCGAAGTGACGAAGGGATTTTCATGGGTTATTCTACAAATAGTAGAGCATATCGGGTATTTAACCTCGAATCTAAAACGATGGTAGAATCTATTAATGTTAAAGTAGATGAAGCTTTTCATTTTGCATCTGATAAATCTACCCCTGATATGTCTCTTGATGATGATACTCCTGTAAATGCATCTTCTCAAAATAATTCTTCCGATAATGTTGATGCATCTAATGGTTCTTCTAGTTTATCTGATATGCAGGAATCATCACACGTACCTCCGAGCACTCCGTTACCTCAAACGCTACGCATCTCCAAGGATCATCCAGAATCAAATATTATTGGAGACCCACAAGAAGGAGTCAGGACTCGGAGACAGTTGATTTGTGGAGTCGCATGTTACGTCTCCATGATAGAACCAAAGAACGTTGATGAAGCTCTTCGGGATGATTACTGGATTAAAGCTATGCAAGAAGAGCTCCATCAGTTCGAAAGAAACAAAGTCTGGGAATTAACGAAGCCTCCAAAGCAACACAACGTAATTGGTACTAAGTGGATTTTCAAGAATAAGAAAAACGAGGATGGTACCATCATCAGGAACAAAGCACGCCTAGTTGCTCAGGGCTATTCACAAATAGAATGTATAGACTTTGATGAGACGTTCGCCCCGGTAGCTTTGCTCGAGTCAATTCGTATTTTGTTCACAATTTCTTGTCATTTTAAAATCAAACTTTTTCAAATGGACGTTAAGAGCGCCTTTTTAAATGGGTTTTTGAACGAGGAAGTTTATGTGGCTCAACCGAAAGGTTTTATTGACCATAAACTACCTAACCATATTTTTCGATTGAAAAAGGCTCTTTACGGTCTAAAACAAGCACCGCGAGCATGGTACGAAAGGTTGACAAAGCACCTTTTGGAAAAGGGCTGCACTCGAGGGGGAGCGGATCGGACACTCTTTGTGAAGTATTATCAGGATAACTTTATTGTGGCACAAATCTATGTCGATGACATTGTATTTGGTGCAACAAGGGACAATGATGCTTCTAAATTCGCTGAAACCATGGAAAGCGAATTTGAGATGTCCATGATGGGCGAACTAACATACTTTCTTGGATTGCAAGTGAAACAAAGTGAAGAAGGCATCCATCTGTGCCAATCCAAGTATGCAAAGGAGTTGGTCAAGAAGTTTGGATTAGAAAACTCTAAAGACTTTCCGGCTCCAATGGGAACTAGCAATAAGGGATTAGGAAGTGAATCTCTTAGTGAAAGTGTGGACGAGAAGCTTTATCGCAACATGATTGGAAGTCTACTCTATCTCATAGCTAGTCGCCCGGATATATCCTTTAGTGTTGGGATCTGCGCGAGATATCAGTCAGCACCAAAGGAGGTTCACCTGAAAGCGGTGAAAAGGATCATCCGGTACATCAAAGGAACATTGAATTTCAGAATTTGGTATCCTATGGGAACAACTCTTGATATAATAGGATATTCAGATGCCGATTGGGCAGGATCAGTGGATGATCGAAAAAGTACGAGTGGTGCATGCTTTTATCTTGGCCATTGTCTTGTTGCATGGCATAGTAAAAAGCAAAACTGCATTGCACTCTCGACTGCCGAAGCGGAATATATTTCAGCGGGTAGTTGTTCAACCCAACTCATTTGGATGAAAAGCGTGTTGAGCGACTTCCGAATTCATGCGGCTTCGATAACTATTCTCTGTGACAACACTAGTGCTATAAATATTTCTAAAAACCCTGTGTTGCACTCTAGAACAAAACACATTGAACTTAGATATCATTTTCTAAGAGAGCTAGTTGAATCAAGTATTCTTCAAATTTCTTATATTTCAACTGAAGATCAATTAGCTGACATTTTAACAAAACCTTTGGATCAAAAACGGTTTATTCATTTGCGTAAAGCAATTGGAATGCTTTCTTTGAAATGACACTTTTTGAAACCATTGCTTAGGTTAGGTTTTGTTGTGTGTTTGTGTTCTTTATCTATGCTTGTACATAGAATATTAATTGAGTATATGTTATTGACTTTACTTGCATCCTTTCATATTTTTGAGAAATTTATTATGGTTTGGATATCATGATAATTCAGTTGATGCAATGATCTTTTATATCAATTAGTTCATTTTTAATTGATCAAAGTCAATTTCTCTCTCAAATGATCTCTTGGTATAGTTTTTATCATATTTGAAAATTGTGTTAAGTATGAATACGAGATTAATTGTTTGGTTGAATACTTCATATCTTAAATAATTGATAGCCAATTGAGGGGGAGTTTATTAAAATATTTATGCTCAAAAGATGTGGAAAGAGTTACATCCCAATGAGGAGTGTGAAAACTACCACCACATGGAGGAAAGAGCTACCACCTCGGTCGTCCGAGTACTGTATGCAGCTACCACATGTATACCAAGCATGGTTTTTCTTGATGATTAAATAAAATGCTTTTTGGAATACTTGACTCTGTCGAATTCCAAGGTTGGTATAAGGTGGGGATTTTATTGAAAGATGCTCAAAGAGCCACTCCTTACAATAAATTGACTAGATATATTATCTAACTTATTTGGGATTTCAAACATCTATCGATCTTGGTGCTTCATCTTCTTTACTAAATTGATGATTTGATAAACGCATTACTCATAAGATCGTGATTGATGTTTTTGAACTTGCTCAACTTTAAAGGATTTAATTTTTATAAAAATTCTCGTTTCATTACTTGGATATTATTGATAGATTTAGCATAATCTATTTCTTTTAATATGAAATGATGACTTTTATTTAAAGTTGACATACAAAAGTGCTTACAATCTTTTTCTAGATTTTCTGGAATTTTTCTAAATTTTTCTGAAGAAAAAGTTGGAGCCGATCCGGACTGGAATTTCTGTTCCGGATCCCGAACGCAGATGTTATCTGCGGGTAGCCGATCCGGACTGGATTCTTGAACCGATCCGGACCGCGGCTAGGGTTTATATGAAACAAAAGGGTATTTGATTTCTTTTTACAACAAACTTTTGTTTCCAAGTCTCCAGAGTTTCTCTCTCTAGAAAACAACCGATTTGGAGCCCTTCTAACTCAAGTTCTTCGGATTGAAGTAAGTATCTTTGATCAAAACTCTATTTTTTCACTGTTTTTGCATTGTTCTTCAAACGTGAGTGAAAATCATGATTCGAATTCAATTCTAGATGGTTTTTGATCAAATTTCTTTTGAAATAAGAACTCTGAGTAGATTAGTTTTGTTTATATGCCTTGTATTCTCTTGATTAACGAATTTTTAAGCTTCGATTTCAAAAATTTCGTTTTTAGGGCATATAATGAGAATTTTTATAAATTTTGGAATTGATCTATTTTTAAAATTCTTTTCGCAAAACTAACTTGATTCCTAGTCTCTGTACACGATAATGATTGTTTAGGTACAATTTTTCAAATTTTTGAAAATTAAATAATTTTTCGTGTTCTTGAGTTTTTGCTCGCAGGTTCCTCATTTACTAAGGAACAAGCAAAGATGGTGTTTGCATGGATTATAGTTCTTCTTGTAGCCATGGTACACACACGAGCATCAAACAAGCCAAAGAGGGCTAAGAAAACTCGGGACGATTTCGAGACGGAATCCGAGACGGAATCTGTTGATTGGGACGAGCTGATGGAAGAAGGCGCAGCACGTGCTGCACCTACTGCCTCAAAGGGGAAAGCCCCTGCAGCTGCTTCAAAGGCGAAGACTCCGCCAACCGCCGCAGAGAAAGGGAAAGCCCCAATGGAACAAACTTTAGTTAGAATGAAGAGAAAGAGCGTTGCTCGAAAACGGGGTAGTGCTCGAGGAATCTCAATCGAGGAACCACTTGCAAGCGAGCCTCCTCCACAAGATTTTATAAGCTCTGAGAGAATCAAGGATTTTGAAAAGAGGGAATCCATCGGGGAAAGACATGTGAATGTCAAAGCTCTTAAGGAGCGATCTGCACTATTTGGCACTCTTTTTGACCAAGCGGAACTTGATCCCATCTACGATTTCCCAGAATCTACAGGATATTGTCTTCATCTTGTGCGGATATTTTATCAAAATGCATCGAGACTAGTTGATCTTGAGGACGGACCAAGATAGTTTCAAACTACCGTCAGGAATGTCAAGCTGAGGATTACACCTCAGTTGATTGGTGAGGTGCTGGGAATGAAGGCTAAAGTTGATGACACTCACTACCTAAAAGGTCATGTTTTCACCAACACAACCTGGAGAGTGGTTGTTGATGGAATTTGTCTCCCTGATACTCAGTCGACGGGCAACTCAATTCTTTCAAAAGAACTTCGACCTGAGTATCGTTACTTGAACTTTATTATTTGCTACAACATCCTACCAAACATGCAAACAAAAGTTCTTCGCTGGGATAGGATGCTGTTTTTGTATCTTCTTAGTCACCCCACTGCAGCCTTGGGATCCAACTTCAACATTCCCTATCTGATTTGGTCAAGGATGGCGAGGTATGTGGAAAATGCCCATCCTACTGAGCGACTTCCATTCCCAATGATCATAATGCGCATCTTTCGCAAATTCAAGATCGACACTAGTGCGAGCTCATACATGCACAGTTTGGGAACAATTAACGATACAACTATTGTGAAGTCCCTCTCGACAAGACAGGATGAGCCTCCAACACCTCCTCGCGGAAAGAGACCTTCAGCAACAACAGCAGCAATAGCTTCAGCACCACCAGCAGCAGCTTCAACCTCATAGGATGATGCCTCTGTTACTTCAATATATAAAGAACAACAACGGCTATCATCAGAACAAGAACGAATGTCTTCCGAATTCGTAACGATGAGGGCCGGCATATGGGATTTAAAGAAAAAGCAGAAGTCTCTAGGCAAGTTAGTTAAAAAGATCTTCCAGAAACTTGGTTGCAGCAGCTCTGAGGATTCAGACTGATTTTTCTTTGTTGTTCTGATCTTTTTGTTTTGCAGGTTCTAGTTTTAGTTCTTACATTTTGTTTTTGAACTTTTAACTCCCTTTATTTTTGTAATTTTGGCTAACTTTTAGTAACAAAAAGGGGGAGAGAGATATGAACAAGTAACAAGTGGTTTGTGAGAACTTTGGAACAAATTAAAACTTGAAAGGTAAGTATGACAACAACTTTGGTTTTATATTGTGAATGAATGCATGCTTCAGCTAACTATTTGACTAACTATTTGGGCATGTATTATTACTAACAAGTTGTTTGTTGACTAACATACTTATGACATTTGGAATTTAATGCTTAGAAGATATGTCTATCTCTGATTGGTATTTTAATACATATCTTCTTTTATAAATGTCATTGTGAGAATAAACTTCATCTCTCTGGTTGGTTTTTTGATTGTTAAATTCTTGAGGTATCTAACGATTTCTTTTGTCAAGAATTACTTCTTTTTGCAGAGAGTACAAACGTCTAAGTCTAGAGTTTGTTTTAGGAGTTTAACTCATGTACTCATTTTTATTTGGATCTCAACTGTAAATTTTTGTTGTATGGTGATAGCAACAAAAATATCTTTTTGAATTTTCTTTAGTGGATTTTTGTTTTGTCATGAAACCGCCAAAGGGGGAGATTGTTAAGGAATTTGTTTTGGCGTATTTCGTGAAGTGGTTAAGTGTTAAAGATTGAAGATGAAGATGGTTGGATCATATACCTCAATCTAAAGAAAGAAAAATTCAAAAGGATCAAGTAAGTTTAACTAAATAATCTTGGTGATCCGAATACTTCTTATAATGTAGAAACACATGGATGGGTTTTTAATCGCATAAAAATCAAGAAACTGGACTGTTATTTGTTCAGGATCCGGATCAGGGTACTATAGTCCGGACCCCAAACGTAGGTAGGTTCATGCGCAAATCCAGTCCGGAACACCCTTGGTTCAGTCCGGACCCCGAACGTGGATTTTGCAGAAATCGCATGAACAGTCCGAACGGTAGTTATTTCAGTCCGGACCCCGAACGCTGTTTTTTCAGGAATTCTCTGAAAAACAACGACAGTCCGGATCAAGCCAAATCCAGTCCGGACCGTCGTGCGGGTAAAAATTTGTTACAGTCAGTTTTTGATTCTTATCCTCTTCCAATGGTTTCTAACCTATAAGTAAACCCTAATTCCATATTTTAGGGTAATCCACAATAAGTTTTTTATTCCGTAAATGAACGAGGAAAATTAACGGAGAAAAACTTATAAATCCACATATAGAGAAGAAATGAAATAACTAGATTTATTCTATGTTTCTTCATCTATATTGATTAATTTGATTCTAGGTTTTCATACTCAGATTTTGAGTAGAATCAAATTAATGAATACTTAGATGGCATTTCCAATCTATCTTTGATCTAAGTATTCGGCGGATTTTCACCACCAACAAAACAACGATTTTTCCTTAAATCGGCGCGTGGATTCGCGTGGCCCTGTGGATTCAAGGTGCTACCGCTCTCGTGGATTCGGAGCGAGATACGTTCGTGTGATCGAGACGTACTACTTGGTGGAGACCGTGGATTCGGTCAGACGTCGTGGATTCGACGTTGGACGCCGTGGATTCGGCGTTGGACGCAAATCGTGGATTCGAGGCGCGTTGGGGAGCGAGCGGAGAAGATCAACTCGGAGCGTATGGAAAAAGGATGAGTCGTGTGTGAGTACGGTATATCACCTTTGTACATGTTTAACCTTAGTTGATTTCGCCGTGTGATCGGTCCCGTGGTTTTTTACTCCAGGTTTTGGAGTTTTTCCACGTAAAATCTTGCGTGTTATTTTTCATTTCCGCATTGGGTTTTATTACGCAAAGATTTTTGAGTGTTTATTGTTTACACCTATTCACCCCCCTCTAGGTGTTTTTTCTCCTATTTAGATCCATATCTATCATAACCCAACAGTAACGGCCGTAGGTGGGCGCAGGTTGACTGGACCCTATGTGGCAGTCAGTGTAGATTGGGTGAATGTATTTTGAGAGCTAGTAGATGCATCATTTTCATCTGTATCACCCTTTGAGAATTGTAGATAGAGGCATGATAGCTGTAGACTCTTTCCAGCTTATATTTTCATTATTACAGTTTTCCTGTTATCTTATGCCTATAGTAGACTTAGTGGGCAGACCGTCGGGGCTTCCCGTATGGGCGGCGGATCTGTTGGCGGGCCCGGGTCGCAGTTTTGACCCCGGGGCGTGACAATTATCTCAAGTAAAACAACCGAGATAACCGCCCGAGTAATGAGTCACAAGACTTTCATGGTGTACTATCGAAACATCTTTCTCAGCCCTAACATTAATCTGTATCGGTCCAAACTCTTTACTAGACATGCTCCGCGAGATCGTATTTTCTCATGACCCTGAGATACACGCTAAGTTAGTTGCGTTGGATCTCTACTTCATAATGTAGTTCTAATTCGAGAGCATAAAAGGGTTAGTGCTCACACAATGATATAGAGGGAAGAAAACATGTCACTTTACTAACTGGTCGACAATCACATACAGTATGATATGTATGCCATGGCGGAGTACCCATCTAATGGGTTGTGTCACACTCTAAAACGCTATGCGAACCTTAGTCTAGGCACCACTAAGGCATCCAACCACTACACAACTTAGGTCATCTCTCTAACCCAAGTATTTAGGTTCGACTGCTATACAGGCTCGATATGAAATTTCACAAAAGAATTCTCATATCCAACTCCTAAGAGTCTCATCTTAAACTAATTAAGGCGACTTTCAAATTATATCAACACTTTATTCATAACAAATATGAACAAAATAATCATATTACAATTACTAAAGTTTAATATAATTATTTAGTCTCATCCTGCTCACTACTTAGGTGTCAGGGCGATCACGCGTGTGAGTGTGCTGACCTGAGCATGGTGACTTATAATAATATGTGCCTACTAGTATCAATTACGCAATTACATAAAAGAAAGATATATTTTCATTAAGAAAAGCGTAACATACAAAAGTATCAATAATGTCCATACATCATAACCTGTGAAGACCCAAACTACTAACGTGGGTCAGGAACATATCCCTAGCTATTAGCTTGGTCAACGGATTAGCCACCATCCTAGTGGTGGAGATATGTCGAAGAGTGACCTCGCCTAGCCTAATCATCTCTCGAATGTAGTGAAAACGGATCTCAATATGCTTGGTCCTGCCATGATACTTGGGGTCCTTCACATACTCCAAAGCAGCCATGCTATCAGAGAACATCTCAACTGGCTCATCAGCTCGAGTCACAATATCGAGGTGCTGGAGAAATCTCCTCAACCAAATAGCCTCCTGAACGGCTGTTGAACAAGCAACGTACTCCGCCTCCATGGTAAACAAGGTAATGCAACTCTGCTTTTTACTGCACCAAAAAATGGCCCCACCTCCAAGCATAATCACATAGCCTGAAGTGGACCTGCACTCATCTCTATCACTGCCCCAATCAGCATTACTATATCCTTTAAATCTCAAGTCCCCGGCTTAAAAGTATAGAACGAGATCACTGGTTCCCTTTAAGTATCGAAGGATCCTCTTGACCGCTTGCTAATGAATAGGTCCTGGGTTGCTCTCGTAATGACTTATCAAACCAACAGCGAAGTATGTGTCAGACTGAGTACACATCATAGCGTACATCAAGCTGTCAATCACACTCGCATAAGGTATCCTACTCATTTGCTCTTTTTCTTTATCCGTTTTAGGGCACTGATCAAAACTCAGAATGTGATTCTTTTCCACTGGAGTATCAATGGGTTTACTATGATGCATCCTAAACTGATCTAGAACCCTTTTAATATAGGATTCTTGAGACAAGAAGTCTCCTAGAGCGATCTCCGATGACTTTCACTCCGAGCACATAGCTCGCCTTACCCATATCTTTCATCTCAAAGTTGAAAGACAACCAATCCTTAGTGGTATTGATCAAGTCGATGTCATTTTCAGCCAATAGTATGTCGTTGACGTATAAAGAAAGGAACAAAATCCCCTTCTCTGTCTTCTTAACATATACACAGTGGTCTTCCTCTATCATAGACATACCAATAGAGGTAATAGCTTCATAAAATCTGAAATACCACTGTCTCGCTGACTGTTTGAGACCATAAATAGACCTTTTAAGACGACAAACTTTGTCTTCTTGACCTTTGAGTACAAAACCCTTAGGTTGATCCATGTAGATCTCCTCCGCTAATCCTCCATTGAGGAAAGCTATCTTGACATCCATTTGGAATAATTCCAAATCCAGATGAGCCACTAAGGTTAATATCACACGTATAGAGGCAAATCTCATAGCGGGAGCAAATATCTCGTTGTAATCTACCCCTTGCCTTTGATTATAGCTCTTAGCCATGAGCCGAGCCTTATATTTAACGATTGATCCATTCGCCTTGCGCTTAATTTTTAAAACCAATTTATTTCCAATAGACTTGCATTTAGGTGGAAGGAAAACCAACTCTCATACTTGGTTCTTGCTCATGGATTTCATCTCATCTCTCATAGCAGCCATCCACTCATTACAAGCTGGTGATTGTAGTGCTTCTATATAAGAAACATGCTCATCATCATCGAGCGGAGTGCACATAAAAATATTCCTTTCATTTCCAAAATGCCGACGGGGAATG
This sequence comes from Tillandsia leiboldiana, assembly GCA_029204045.2. Classification (NCBI taxonomy): domain Eukaryota; kingdom Viridiplantae; phylum Streptophyta; class Magnoliopsida; order Poales; family Bromeliaceae; genus Tillandsia; species Tillandsia leiboldiana. The sequence goes on from CM055062.1 coordinate 7,994,601, forward strand.
TTTCCACGTTCACTACTACGTAGTTGAGGGCCTAAACTGTCGGCTTCCAAGGGTATGCTCCCACACATGGAAGCACTCCTACTACCCGGAGGATCGCTATCACTTCCTTCGGTGACTTCGGGAAGTGATCGATCACCCTCACCAGTAGATGGGATAGCATTATCCTGTAACTCATACAATCCGGTGTCTTTTCGCATTTCACCAATGCTTGGAAATTCCTTCTCTAGAAATTCCACGTCACGAGATTCAATCTCGGTCATCCCACCATCTGGGTGTTCACTATACATCACATAGCCCTTCGAATTTTTAGGGTATCTGATGAACACATGCTTGCTTGCTCTAGGGCCGAGTTTTCCGAATCTATGTGAGGGGCTGTGAACATATCCAGCTGAACCCCCAGGGTGTAAGTAGTGTAAACTTGACTTTCTACCACTCCACAACTCATATGGGGTAGAATGCACTGATTTACTAGGGACTCGATTAAGAATATAAGTAACAGTCAAAAGAGCATCTCCCCAAAAACTTATGGGCAGATGAGCCTGCGCCATCATAGGCCTAACCATGTCCAGTAAAGTATGATTCCTTCGCTCTGCAACACCATTTTGTTATGGCGTACCTGGAATAGTGAGCTGTCTTCTAATGCCCGTTTGCTCACAGTAAGTCTTGAACTGATTAGACAACTACTCACATCCTCGATCAGTGCGAATCACTTTTACACTTCTATCTATTTGATTCTCAACCTCCGCAACGAAGCGATTGAAGCAATCTAAGGCTTCAGAACGGCAAGAAAGCAAATACACATAGCCATAACGGGAATAATCATCAATGAATGTGAGAAAATAGCACGCACCATGCCGGGCCCTCACATTCATTGGCCCACAAATATTCGAGTGGATCAGCTCCAAAGGATGAGAGGCACGAGTAACCTTACCAAAAGGCTTTCTACATGCCTTCCTAGCCAGACAAGGCTCATACACAGATAGGTTAACGTTGGCGAGAGACCCCAAAAGGCCTACTCGAGCTAGTCTATTCATTCTTTCTTGACCTATATGGCCTAATCTGGCATGCCATTTAACGGATTCATCACAGAGATTAGAAGAAGAAGAAGCAAATGCAAATGAATCATCCTCCAAATTTAACTTAAAGAAACCATTTATTAATGTACCATATCTAAATAAACTACCATGAAAGGAAATGTCAAGGCGATCTCTGTCAAAATGAAAAGAATAGCCTAACTATAGCAAAGCTAAAACTGAACATAGATTATATCTTATATCGGGTGCATATAGCACATCATGAAGAAGTAAAGTGCGGCCACCACGCAACTTGAGTCGGTACGAACCAGCTCTAATAACTTCCTCTTTTGAGCCATTCCCAAGGGTGACAAATTGTGTGCCAGTTGGTATTCGATGGTAATCTACAAATTTCACTCGATCACGCACTACGTGCTTGTTTGCTCTTGTATCCACGATCCAATAGGGAAGAGAATTAGCTACTAAAGTATAAGAGCAAACAAAACAGTGTGACAATGGTAGGGCTACCTTTTTCGTCTCAGAGCAATCCCGAGCGAAATGACCCTTCTGTTTGCAGTTATAACATTTTAGTTTCGTAACATCTCTACTGCCAACGCGCTTGCCTCTGTGGTGCTTTCCACCATGAGGAATTTGATTTTTACTTTTCTACGTTCCATTGTTGTAACGCTTCTTGCGCTTGGGCGTGATCCCATCGCGCTTCTCAGAGCGTGCAACAAGAGTGACAGAACGGTTCGCATCCAAGCGTTCTGCCTCAAGCTCGAGATGACACAATATGTCATTAAACGTTTTAACTGTGCGTCATCATGAGCTTCATCTGGGACCATTCAAGATCAAGCAGTGAATGAATCACCGTGAGAACCTGTTGCTCATCGGTGAGCTCATTTCCAGCAGCCTTAAGTGTGACGCCCCAACTTCCCACGGGGTCACCCATCCTAGAGCTACTCTAACTCTAGCATGCTTAACTCTCTTAATCTCTTGGGTTTTGCTACAACCTAAAATGCTATAGCCGGGTTAAGAGATTTAGTCCTATTATATCATTTATAAATAGGACTAATACATATTTCGGGGGTGTCACATTAAGGTCTCAAATCATGGCGCTCATCACACGAAGGTGCTCAACCATTGAGTGCTTCGGGTCCTTAATATACTGCCGAAACTTTAGATTTAAGGCACGCAACCTCGTAGCTGAAGTTTGCCCAAAAGCAATCTTCAGATTGTCTCACATGTCTTTGGCAGTCTCATATGTCTCAAATAGTCCAATGAGGTGATCTTGCATGGCACACAACATAGTATACCGAGCAGTACAATCCTCCTTGAACCACTTGTCATAGACATTCTGCTCATGCTGGTGTTGTGCAGTAGTGCTGTCTAGAGGCACGATCATTTTGATAGAGAGAGTTTCAAGAACACCTTGTTCATTAAGAAAGTATTATATTTTTCTGTACCATATGTCATATTAATTCTTTCCGTCTAGCTTATCACCCCTGGTGAGATCAGCTATGACGTTTTTGGAAGCCATTTCACTACATTCAAAACAGGTTTGAACATTATGCACATATTTTTTTTTAAAAAAAATTAACAAGATTGAAAAAATATCCCCTTCACAACGAGATCGAAAACTTCGCTAGGTTCGTAATCATCACCTAGTGTCGGTTCAAAAATTACAATCTTATTAATTTTCTTTTATTTAATTTTGAAATTTATTCAAAAAAATCGGAACTCATCTATTTTAAAAGAACACATCTTTAAAATAATATCTTTAAGAACTTATCTTAAAATATTAGAGAACTTATAATCACACAGATAAAAAAAAATAAGTGCTTGTGTCAAAATTTAATTTGAAAAATGTCAATAGTATGCAAAACACATTCATCTTACATGACCTTAATTATTATATCACTTTTTACAGAATAAAATCTACTACATCACTGCAAAGATGTACATCAAAGTGAAAATATTCTACTGGAATGTTGCACATGTCACGCCCCGAGTCCGCCAATTTGTACAGTTCGGGCACGCCATTAAACCCGCCAATCGGGCACGACCTCACGCCACCCGAAAGGAACGGTAACAACCATCTCAAATCAAAACAATGTGTATGATAAGATACAATATCAGAGTAAAAATCACTATTAATTTAAAACTTTCATTCAATAAACAATAAGTTTAAACTGTAAATAAAAGCAGGATAAGAGTGAACTAAAAATAACTTTATTACATTTCCATCTCTCAACTTGCAATTAAATAATATTACAATTCTTTTACATCATTTCCTCACAATACATAGTTCACTCAAAATATAAAAAGGAACATCTGCTAGACCCTTTAGGTCTCTATGCTGCTGAGCCCTTACCCCTGTCGTCTGTCTCGACCGCTGTATCTGGACTTGAAAAAATGGTCACCCGAGGGTGTGAGAACTATTTAAAGTCCCAATGGGTTCAACCACCGAGAAAGAATGTCCTACACCACTTGGTCCAATGGAAGCAATAATAGTAGAATGCTAGGAAAACTATAAACCTCGATATTAACATGCTGATATGCATATAATATGTCACTACACTATCTGTGTATACTCATCGACCAAATACTATTATGTCCAGCCATACCAGGCTACTATCCATAAACTTGGCCACTATGCCGCTGTAAAAAGGGGTTAAGCTAACCCGGCCACCTTGGCCACTCTATTTTCTCTTTATTCTTTACATTCTGGTGCTTTAGTTAAAGTTAAACCCTCAGAAATTCTTGCCCAGCGGGCCCCAGCCCGGTAGTCATGCTACCACAAGACAAGATTTCTAAGGTTGCCGATAGCACTCGCAAGTGCTACCCCGTCCTACGGGGGAAACGTGCCATACGGGTCACTGCCCGGGAGAGGGACACTGCCCTTAACTCCAACAAGAGCTATGTTTCACCCCCGAAGGTACGCCCGTTTTATTATCTTTTCTTTTTTTTCCTTTTCTTTTCTTTTCTTTTCTTTTCTTTTACTTTGGCACTTAGCCTCTTTGCACTTTATGCATTAGCACTTGCTTTTCTTTCTTATTCGAGCTTATAGCTCACATTGCAACTAGCAATCTGTTCCTCTTTTGTAACAACCCGTCCCACTAGCAATAATAACTCGTTGGGCCCAAACCACAGCCCAAAATGCTTAAGCCCAGTTATTATTACTAGTGTCCAAGTTTCATATAAACCCAATCACAATTCCATCCACATCCGATGTGGGACTATTGGGGGCGTCACAGACTCCCCCCGTTTAGGCCTGACGTCCTCGTCAGCCCAAACACACACACACAAGCCCAAGATCACCAGGCGATGTGAGACTCGTCTCGCTAGCCCTGTCATCTAGACCCAGGCTCAGCCGAGACTCATCACACACTTCCGGCTAGTTATTGGCTCTGATACCAAATGTAACAATGCGGCCCACTAGCAATAATAACTCGTTGGGCCCAAACCACAGCCCAAAATGCTTAAGCCCAGTTATTATTACTAGTGTCCAAGTTTCATATAAACCCAATCACAATTCCATCCACATCCGATGACTATTGGGGGCGTCACATCTTTCTTTTAAGCCTTTTAGTTTTTCACTTTTACTTTTACACTTGCCTTTATTTAATCGGCCCTCTGAATGAGTACCACATCCGATTCCCCTTGGAAGGGTCTCACAACTAGAGGCATCATTTGCATTTTCTTTTTGCTTTTTAGCCACTTTTAGCTTTCTTTTAACTTTGCATTTTTCATTAATTTATCCTTTACCCCAGGTCTTACCACACGGGTAACTAGAGAGTCTCTTGGACCCTTAAACATTTCTCCTTCATTCATTTAACTCAAATTGAAGTTAAAGTGGTTGTCCATTTGCCCAGACACCCTATGACCCACTCTAGGGTTATATTTGTTTAACTCTTTAACTTGGTGATCACATATGATTGTCCTTAGAGTTTGACTCTAAGTTAAATACTCTACTATCTGCTTAACTCTTCAACTTTGTGGTCACATACTCTTTTCCTTATTCCATGTTGAACTTGGAGTTACATTAACTCTATTTTTCTGCTCCACATTTAACTTAGAGTTTTATTGACTCTAATTCATTGCTTGAGAGTAAAACTCCACTAGTTCATCTTAGATTTCCTTTACCTAAGTTCCATATCGTGTTTTACCTAGAGCTCATTGACTCTATGTTAAATACTCTATTCTCAACCTTAGGTTATCCTCTAAGACTATGGTGTCCCGGTTTTTCCGTATGACCTGTCTGGGTGGTCGGCGGTGAGAAAACACCTATTATTGGTGTATCGAGCCCGTTGTGCGTCAAACGGATGCCAAAAACGGACTCAGCGCGCAAAAACGTTGATAATCGGCTATTTTCGGGCTAAACGGGCCAAACGGGCCGAATTTTTCGGGTGGGCCGAACCACGGCCCACTTGCCGTGCACCGGGAGGAGCCAACGGAGCGCGCTGCCACCTGGTGCGCCCCGATTGGCGGGTCAACGCACGCGCGACAGCGCGTGGACCGCGCCGGGCGTGGTGCACGGTGGACCCCGCCGGGCCACGTGTCGCCCACTCATTGGCGGGCGTAGTGACCCGGGCGGCCCGCCGTGAACCGCGGCCCACGGTCCCCGCCGTGGACCGAGCGGCCACACGGCGCACCGCGATTGGCGGGCGCGCGGGGCGCGGAGGGGACACGTGGCGGGCCCTGGGCTTTTCGGGCACCGTTTTGTGGGCCGGGCCCGGGTGGTTTCGGGCACTGTAGCAGCCCGAAACCCCCGGGCGCCCGGAAAATTGGGCCCGAAAGCCCATTTTATGTTTTTTTGGGGCTTTTTGTGAGAGGGCCTATAAATAGGCCTCTTCCTCTTCGGTTTTGGGCCTTTTCCCCAGCCTATTTGCGACTGAGCCCTTAAGCTTTCTTGTTGATCTTTTTGTGCTGCATCTTGTGAAGGAGTTTCAGAATTTTTGGAAGGCGCGGCATCGACGACTTTGTCCTTATAGCGCAGTGCGACGTTCTTTCGTTGGTGGCCTATTTCCGTTGCGTTTTGCTCCACGAGGTCCACAGAGCTACTCTGATAGAACTTTTGGACGATGTTTTGTGTCGTCGGATTCACGAGAGGTAAATCTACGATTTTCGTATTTTCCACTCCTCCCAGATTTGAGTTTTTTTAGGGGTTTCTGGTACATTTTTGAGCCCTATTTTGCTGGTGGTTTTTCCTAGACAGTAGCGCTTTGTTGGATTTGTATCTCTGCACTCGAATATTGTAATTCGATGTTTAAGGGCTCGATTGATATCTACGCTTCGCAAGGATCGCCGTCGTATTTTTATTGGAATTTTTGGAGTTTATATCGCAGGTGATAATTAAGCTTCTTTGGGACTGAAATTTCAGCAAACTGTACACTTGGAAATTTTGTGTTGAATGTAATGTTGGACTATGTCTTTGTAACTAGGAGGTGTTTCTCAGTGTTTTTGGGTCCGTTGGATTTGTGGGAATCCGAGGATTGTCCCCGTACAGTTTCAGCCTTTTTGGACTTTGGATCAATTTGCACTTCCCGATGGGTTGCTTCGTCTTCAAAACTGGTAGACTGATCATTAATTCTATATTGTAGGAAACATGCATGATTGTGAGTGTATTAGGAAGCATGCTAGAAAGAGAGAATTGATGTTACTTGTGTGCTATGATGATCATATTGATTTATTGCTTTCTAAATCTGTTAAATTAATGTTATCATTGGAACTTGACCTAGCACCCCGTCATATGCAACATGTTTAACCAGACTAGTAGAAAACTCCAACTTGGGCTAGGTTATTTATGCTTTAGACATTCCCACACTGTTATTTATTATTTTACCTGGACTTAGGGTTTCCTCGCCTAGCTAGTGGGCCGAGTGGCCGGGTTGTTGTGGGATGCATGTTACACTCGCACTTGGGGGCCGAGTGGAGTCTGGTAGCAGTGTTTAGAGCAGTGTTTTATTTTTGGGAGCCGTCTGAGTTGACGGTGGGTCCCGGTTGTGTGGTTTTCCAGCATGTGAGTGAGAGAAAGTTTTGTTGGTTGCTGTCGATCTTGTTGATCGTGGATTTGGATTATAGCCTGCATGAGCCACATTTGAGCTCGACAGAGATGCGCGGATACTTTCCTCGGTGGGGTCGCGCCCCTCGAGTGCCACTATGGAGTTGGGCTTGTTACTTGCTATCGCGACTTGTCGACACAGTCCCTCTGGCTGGGCCAGTTTTGGCAATCACGGACGCCCTACGTAAGTCCGGTCCTCCTTGGATGTAATGGCAGTAGGTAGGCGCAGATTTGACTGGACCCTATGTGGCAGTCAGTGTAGATTGGGTGATTATATATTGAGAGATAGTAGATGCATCATGTTTCCATCTGTTCCACTTCTTGAGCATTTAGATAGAGGCATAGTAGCTGTAGAGTTATTTTCCAGCCTTTACTTTCAGTACTGCATTTGTTACTTTATGCCTCCAGTGAGAGTAGATGTACTCTTTTTGGTGATGTTCTAGTACTTTCAGTGTTTTTGAGATGTATCTTGTACATTTTACATTTTTAGAGTTTTAGTTTTGGAGTGACTTATGTATTGTGAGGACCTGGCATGTACTATTTGAGGAGTTGTATATTTTTATTTCAGCAGTTTACTTTTCAGCTCTAATATCTGTATAGTGTAGTTGATCTTTTGCAGGTTAGTCGCTTCGTCTATACGGGGCTTCCCGTATGGGCGGCGGATCTGTTGGCGAGCCCGGGTCGTAGTTTCGACGTCGGGGCGTGACAGATTAGAGTGGTATCAGAGCCTAGGATGTAGGTCATTGTGGACTTAGAAACCCTAGGCTTATGGTTGGACCCTAGGATGACTCACGTGAGAGCCGTGATTTTTAGCGAGAGTCCTGATTCAGTTCTAAACTCGCCCAAGGGATGGGATGAGCGATCAACATGTCTTCTCTCGGTGGCGACTATGTTGGCTGCAGACAACATAGTGCTACAGGAAGGGGGACATGCCTTTGACTTTCGCTGGATTGGGTCGAGTGTTGTTCTGGTTCTGACTGGTTTTTGTTTGTCTCAGGTGTGAGCGATGCCTCCACGGCGCAAGATGCTGACGCGTTCGCAGCCTTCTTCCTCTGAGCCCGAGCAGGAGGAGTCGGGACAGGAACAGTAGAGTGAGGTACAGGAGCTTAGGGGACAGATGGACTTAATGTCGGAGGTTGTTCGACGTCAAGAGGAGGCTTCCCGGCGCCAGGAGGAGGCCATGGACCGGATGATGCATATGTTTGAGCAGAGGGCGCAGCCTGTTGCAGCACCGCCTGAGAGTTCCCCCGCACCATCTTCGCCGGCCGTGGCACCCCCAGTTGTACCGACGGCACCGGCGGACCCTATTGCGCCGATTACTAGCAGACAGCCGTCTGGGTCGGCGGGACCATTGACCCCTGCAGAGCAGCGAGAGGTGGTAGATATATTGATGAGATTCCGCCAGTTTGACCTGCCTTGTGTCTCGGGGCAGAGTTCAGAGCCGTGGGAGGCAAAGTCGTGGATCACGGCGATGGAGCGACATTTCGAGAGTCTGTTTATCGAGGAGCGGTTTCAGGTTCTGCTGGTGACGAACTTCTTGGAGCACAACGCTGAGGCCTGGTGGCGGCGTATTCGACCTGTTGGTCCGCCTGGGACTCAGCTTCTGTCACGCCCCGGGGGTTTATAAAAGCGGAAAAAATAGCGCAATAAAATTTTTTTGAAAGGGAACACCCGCCAGTCACGTGCGCAGACCCGCCACATACGCTAGCGTCCTCGATTTTAACAATCGAGCCACCCTTGCGTATGCACGACGTAGAAACCACAACTACACTTTAACCACTCCAGTCAAGAAGAAGACTAAAAGAGAACCATTAAACAAACACATTGACCAACCAATAACGTAAACTTGAAAGGATAAAACCATGAGTTTGTAAAACAGTGCTCACACGACACTTAGTTTTTAAATCGTTTTCACAATCCCATTTCATTTTAAAAACGGCCGTACGAAAGCATAACTGAAGCATAATGAAAAACGGTCGATCACCGAGTCAAAAGTCCATCCCAACATCCACATTATCCACAATAAAAGAAATCACATACTCACAACTAACCAACCGAAATAATCAAGTGCAAGAAGGAAAAAGTCACCAGCCACAGAAGAGCTAAATCCCTCTAGTCGTAGCCTCACCGTCATCCCAGACCCCACCCCTGACCGAACCTGTCACAATGTGGGAAGTCAGTGACACAAAGAGTAAAGGTAAAGTGTAAAAACATGTATGATAACAAGAGGTACAGATATTAAATCAAACCGTAAACTCTAGAGCATCCACAGCTGTCACGCCCCGGCGTCGAAACTGCGACCCGGGCTGGCTAACAGATCCGCCGCCCATACGGGAAGCCCCGTATAGACGAAGCGACTAACCTGCAAAAGATCAACTATACTATACAGATATCAGAGCTGAAAGTAAACTGCTGAAAATGAAAATATATACAACTCAAAATCCTCCCCAAATACATAAGTCTCTCAAACAGCAAAATAAAATACAACTCTATACCTCACTACAAAGGTCTCTCAACAAGTAACTCTCAAAATAATAAGGGTACATCTACTCTCTGGACGACGACTGGTAGGGATCTAGCTCGCGACTCCCTTACCTCGATCTAAAGAAGCAGCAGCTGGAGCAGCAGGAACAGGAGTAGAAGTCCCTGGGAAAAAGACACCACGACGGGTGTGAGAACTACATCCCACAGTAGTTCTCAGTGGGTGTCGCCAATAAGCCCAACGGTCTGCCCACTAAGTCTACTAGAGGCATGATATAACAAATGAAATACTGAAGGAAAAAGCTGGAAAAGAATAACTCTACAGCTACTATGCCCCTATCTAGATGCTCAAAAAGTGGAACAGATGAAAACATGGTGCATCTACTATCCCTCAACTCATATCACCCAATCTACCTGACTGCCTCCTCGGGTCCAGTCAAACCTGCGCCTACCTACTGCCGTAACATCCAGGAGGACCGGACTGACGTAGGGCATCTGTAGCTGCCAAAACTGGCCCAGCCAGAGGGACTGTGTCCGTAACTGCCAAAACTGGCCCAGTCAGAGGGACGGCGGCGACAAGTCGCGATACCAGAGTGCAGACCCACCCCGGACGTGGCACTCGAGGGGAGCGACCCCAACGAGGACAAAGGTATTCGCGCACTCTGTCGAGCTCAGGTGGCACTGCAGGCTATAGTCCAAAATTCACGCTCACGCTCTGAACGGAAAGACTCAGAATCCTCAAACATCTCGCACAACGGTCGGAGCACTCTCGACGACTCAGCTGATCAGCTCTCTCGAACCACAAGACACTAGCCTCTCCAACAACTCACAGCACAAAACACACTGGCTGGAGATACTCCACAGCCAGGATCGACCCACAACTCAGGGCTAACAAAACTGGTCGGACAACACTCAACGACCTGGGACCACCGTTAACTCCAACGGTTCCCAACAACAGAACACTAAACTCACAGGAAAGACCGATACCATAAGGGTTCGAAAACCCGATAGGCCGGTGCTTAGAACCCTACCAAACAAGAACAGACTCTAGGCTCCGCCTATCAAAGTTCCCGACCCCCTTATTGTGAGGACCCGAAATTCCCACTTATTGATCACTGTTGCGTCTGCTGCTTCTGGAAGCCTATGTGGCGTGTCGGCGGGGTTTTTGTACAATTTGGACACAAGTGATGGACTTCGGGCTTAAAAGGAGATCCCGTGGGAATTTGGAAGACCCGTCGGGTGTTTAGAAGTGGTTTCGCGCGATTCAGATGTCAAAATTGGACCCAGCTGGGAAAATCGGATCGAGTGGGCATTCGGCAAATTTTTGGGCGAGAATTTGGAGAAACGGACATCGTTTTGGGATTCAGCGCGCGAAATCGCTAAGAATGGACTATTTACTTGTTTGTTTTGGAGCCCGGTTGAAGTGCGCATTTTTCGAGGCGCGTGTGCGGATCTCGAGGTGGCGCGGCACGGATCCCGAGGTGCGGCGCGCTTTTCGAGGCGGCATCGCGCGGCTCGGAGCGCGGCGGCGCACTGCGCGAGGCGCAGGAGCCTTGGGAACGCGCTCCTGCGCGGGTGACGCAGGGGCCGCCACGTGGCGGGCCCCCGTTGGCGCCCGCGCGGGAGGGGAGCGGGGGTTTCGGTGTGGCGCTCGCGGTGTCCCGCGCGCATGTAGCGCGCGGGTGCGGCGCCCGCGTGGCACGGGGTGACGCGCCCCGCGTGGCGCTGTGGGCGCGCGCGTGGACCGGGCGCGCGCGCCCATGTGCTGTGGACCGGGGAGGATGGCTCCCCATTGGCTGCCGTGGTGGACCAAAACTGTGGACCGGGTCCGTGGACCACCTCCCTCTTTTTTTTTTCTTCTTCTTCTTCTTTCTCCCCCGCGCCATTTCTTCTCTTTTCTTTCTTTCTTCTCCACCCGAGCGAGAGAGGGAGTGAGGAGGGAATTTTTGGGTGGCGCGGTGGTGCGTCGTGGGCCTCGTGAAGCGCGCAAGGTGTTCCAATGGAGCAGTTTGGGCGGCGCGGCGCAGTCGGGTAGGTTCCGCACTTTGTTTTTACGGTATTTTTGGCACAGTTTTGGGGCGTTCTTTTGGACTGTGAATTAACCCCTTGTTCTTATCTGTGTTAGGGACCGTTTTTTTTTTACTGCACCGTTTTGCGTGCGGACCCCGACGGCGTGCTCCGTTTTACGTGCAGACTCCGTTTGGCGTGCGGATTCTGGCACCGTGCACCGTTTTGCGTGCGGATTCCGGCCCCGTGCATCGTTTTGCCTGCAGACTCCGTTTGGCGTGCGGATTCTAGCACCGTGCACCGTTTTGCGTGTGGATTCCGGCACCGTGCATCGTTTTGCGTGCAGACTCCATTTGGCGTGCGGATTCTGGCACCGTGCACCGTTTTGCGTGCGGATTTCGACACCGTGCACCGTTTTGCGTGCAGACTCCGTTTGGCATGCGGATTCTGGCACCGTGCTCCGTTTTGCATGCGGACTCCAGCAGCGGACTTCTTTTTTTGCGTGTGGATCACGTGGAGGCCAATTGCAAGTGTCTACGAGCAATTGGTGGCAAACTGAGGTGGGTGGCCTTATCTCCAAGTTTTATGGACTGTACAGTAATTCTACTGATGTAGGATCATGCATGATAAAGTATTTCTTGTGTAGCATGCTAGAAGGTAGGAACTGTTATTCCTTATATTTATCTGATGATCTTATGATCCCTTTTTGCTTCCTACCACATGTTAAAGTATGGTGATCTTGGAACTTGACCTAGCACCCCCGTCATATGTTGCATGTGTAACCAGACCAGTAGAAAACCCTCACTTGGGCTAGGGTTATTTATGTTTAGACATCCACACTATTTTTCTATTCCTCGACATAGTGTTATCCTCGCCCGGGTAGTGGGCCGAGAGGTCGGGACTTTCTTTTAGTGTGGGATGCATTTGCACTCGTGCTTGGGAGCAGAGTGGAGTCTGGTAGATGTAGTGGGTCGCTTATCTGTGCCGGGAGCTGTTTGGGTAAACGGTAGTCCCGGGAGGTCTTGTTGCCCTGTTTGTGCTGTCGCCACGGAGTTAGTGGCAGTTGTGTGCCTGTGTTAGCTGGACCTAGAACCCTTAACCTTTTTGACATACACATGATTTTTAGTCTATCGATGTTTTCTTCCAAGCATCGAAGGGCCGCTGAAGTCTGTTCTTGTTTGTTTGGACAAAGGCATCAGCCCTTCGGGGTTTGGGCAAATCCTTGTTTCTAACTGTTTTTCCTAAAAAGAACTAAAAATCATTAAAATGGGTTTCTCCTCAAATCAAGATGGTTTTTCAAAAAAGGGAACTACTTTTAGTCCTCACCCGCGTGGGTTGAGTGAAAATGGTTTTCAGTACAAAATGTCACCCCTTTTTCGTGTAAACTTCCCCACTCGAAAGGATTCGAGTGGTCTGGGTTCTAGGGGCCATTCCTTTGTCGGGAGGAAAGCCACGGGGGCCGAGCCTGGAACCTATTCTTGTCGAGAGGGTTGTAGGTGTTGGTCTCCCGGGGACTTTCGGGCCCTGGTTGGTGTCCTCTGTGAGTTTGACGTTCTGTCGTGGGGAGCCGTTGAGCAGACGGTGGTCCCGGGCCGTCGAGTACCTTCCGGTCAGTGTTGTTGGGAACCGTTGGGGTTGACGGTGGTCCTAGGTCGTTGAGTGTTGTCCGACCAGTGTTGTTAGCCCTGAGTTGTGGGTCGTTCCTGGCTATGGAGTATCTCTAGCCAGTGTGTTCTGTATTGTGAGCTGTTGGTGAGGCTTGTGTCTCGTGTTCGTGTGAGCTGATCAGATGAGTCGTCGAGAGTGCTCCGACTGTTGTGCGAGATGTTTGAGGATTGAGTCTTTCCGTTCAGTGCGTGAGCGTGGATTTTGACTATAGCCTGCAGTGCCACTTTGAGCTCGACAGAGTGCGCGGATACCTTCTTCCTCGATGGGGTCGCTCCCCTCGAGAGCCACGCCCGGGGTGGATTTGTTACTTTTGTATCGCGACTTGTCGACGCCGTCCCTCTGACTTAGCCAGTTAGTGGCAGTTACGGACGCAGTCCCTCTGGCTGGGCCAGTTAGTGGCAGCCACGGACGCCCTACGTAAGTCCGGTCCTCCGGGATGTAACGGCAGTAGGTAGGCGCAGGTTTGACTGGACCCTATGAGGCAGTCAGTTCGATTGGGTCGATTGAGCACCTTGGGTGCGAGTGGTCACATTTACTTTCATCTGTTCCACTTTTTGAGCATCTAGATAGAGGCATGGTAGCTGTAGAGTAGCTCCAGCTTTTCTTGTTCAGATTTCATTGCACTGTTATCTTATGCCTCTAGTAGACTTAGTGGGCAGACCGTTGGGCTTGTTGACGGCACCCACTGAGAACTACTGTGGGAAGTAGTTCTCACACCCGTCGTGGTGTATTTTCCCCAGGGACTTCTTCTCCTGTTCCTGTGCTCCTGTTGCTGATCCTTCTGACCGAGGCGAGGGAGTCGTGAGCTAGTTCCCTACCCGTCGTTGGAGTGTAGCGGTACCCCCTTCAGTGGAGAGCTTCAGTAGATTAGTTTACTACTTTTACCTCTGTTGAGAGAACTTTGTTGTGAGGTATAGAGTTGTACTTTTCTCTTTCAGTTTGAGAGACTGTTGTAGTGAGGATATTTTTGTAGTGAGAGCTTGTACACTGATGTATTTATTGGAGATATCTCCCTTTTGAGTTTTGTATCAGAGGACTTGTATAAGATCGTATTTGGGGAGATGGTTATTGTATTATTTTCAGTTGTACAGTGTTTGGATTTTAGTTTTTAGTAGTTTACTTTCAGCTCTGATATCTGTATACTGTAGTTGTTTCTTTTTGCAGGTTAGACGCTTCGTCTGTACGGCAGTTTCCGTACAGATGGCGGATCTGTTAGCGAGCCCGGGTCGCCGTTTCGACCGCGGGGCGTGACAGATTAGAGTGGTATTAGAGCCTAGGTTGTAGGTCGTGGTGGACTTAGAAACCCTAGGCTTGTGGTTGGACATTAGGATGACTACGTGAGAGTCGTGACTTTTAGCGAGAGTCCTGATTGTGCTTTATACCTCTCCCAAGAGACGGGATGAGTGATTGGCATGGTTATTCTCCTAAGCGATTATGTTGGCTGCAGACAACATAATGCTATGTAATGGATGACATGTCTTAGACTTTCGCTGGATTGGGTCGTATGGTTGTTGTGTCCTGACGTTTGTTATTGTGCAGTTGATTACGATACTCCTGAGACGTCGTGTTGTGAAGAGGACACACCCCGCACCTGATGAGTGCCCGAGCAGCGGGAGGCAGAGCTATCAGAGCCAAGCGAGACCCAGGAGTTATGGACCTAGATGGCACCGATGTCGGAGGCTATCCGATGCCAGGAGGAAGCCATGTAATGTTTGATGCGCCTGTTGGAGCAGAGAGCACAGCTAGTTGCAGTACCGCTTGAGAATCCTCCAGCACCTCCTTCCTATGCAGTGGCATATTAAGTTGTATCAGTAGCACCGATTGAGTGAGCAGCCCCCTCCGTGTCAACGATTAGTGCCGAGGCACCGAGGTAGGGTGGATGGCGGATAGTAGATGAACTTTGGGACATCATCGATCGATTGAGCCAGTTCCGGTAGTCTGATCAACCCCGATTGACAGGATTGAGCTTGGAGCCGTGGGAGGCTGAAAACTGGATAGCAGCAATGGAGAAGCATCAGGTGCACTTGGCTACGCACTTTTTGGAAAAGGACGCTGAGTTTTGGTGGCGTCGAGTTCGCCCCGTTAGACTACCGGGAGCGCAGTTGTTGACTTGGTGTGAGTTTCATGCTTTGCTGCTCAGGGCCTTCTTTCCTGACAGTGTAAGCAGAAACTAGAAGGAGATTTTAGACGCCTGCAGCAGGGGAGTCGACTTCTTCAGGAGTATGTTCGCGAGTTTTGCGATTGTTGAGCGGTGTACCCTTGTCGCCTGGATGAGGCCCAGGAAGTGGAGCTAGTTGAGAGAGGACTGCATCAGGATATCTATCACTTGGTGTATTCTCGGCGAGTGCCAACGTTAGATGCAGCGATTGAGCATGCTTAGCGGGTTGACCGAGGATCAGTGATCATGTCAGAGAAAGACGGACGCCAGGGACCAGCTCCGGGGAGAGGCATCCAGTGCCGCCTGAGTTTGGACAGTCGAGTAGATCGAGACCCCCGGGGCCGCCACGATCCCAGTCTGAGGGTCGTGAGTCTCAGAGGAGACAGAGACCAGGAGGTTCTCCACAGCCGATGTATCAGCAGTAGCAGCGGGACGACTGTGTCATTTGTGGTGGGCCGCATTCTGCGCCGCAGTGTGACCACAGGCAGGGGCGAAGTTTTTCGTGTGGACAGTCGGGACTTTTTCAGGCAGCATGCCCTCGAGCAGAGCTTACAGCAATACCGCTTACGACGGCACCCCCGCTACCTCTTCGGGATGTAGGAGCTCCTCCGATTTACCGCCAGGTAGATAGGGCCATGACGTCGGAACAGACTGAACGACGACCACCTACTTTGAGCGGATGAGTCGGTACCGCCCGGTTGGAGGGCGCTACGGCAGTGGATCGGGTGGTCGCAGGTGTGAATTCATCACAGCAGTCGGAGTTAGAGCATGTTGCATTACTGCATGGACTAATGGCGGATTTGTTACCACGTGCACTAGAGGTACTGGTTTCTGTTGGGTTGTGCATGTGGAGGAGGCTTGTGGATCATGTCCAGTGCAGTAGAGGCCGTGAGTTATGCCAGCAGACTTATTGGTAATCGTGGCAGTTCGGTGTTTTGACCCAGCGCTTAGGAATTTGGTTGGCATAGAGCACACAGGTTTTAGCGGCAGTGTGAGTGGTGCTTACGGCGGCACCGGGACTCAGGGATATCTTTGTTGCCCATGAGATCCCGGGTGTGATTTCACCTTAGCTGTTGATAATGCCGCCGGTAAGGGAGATAGAGATTGCTTTTGACGTGGTGCGGGGAACCGCGCCACCCTCGACAGCACCTCATTGGATGTCGCCTGTAGAGCTGAGAGAGCTGATGGCGCAGTTGCAGGATCTGATGGATCGAGGGTTCTGTTTGACCTAGTGCCACGCCGTTGATATACGGTGGTGATGCCACGCCGTTGGTACACGGTGGTGATGCCACGTCGTTGATACACGACTGTGAGGGTCCTTTTATAGTTTGAGTGTAGACAGGTCCGGGTAGTATCTAGGACCTTTTGATGGAGCTATACTCCGGCAGTTATTGTAAGATGCGAGTACCTACTTGGAATTAGACAGCCGAAGACTCTGCCTAGATGGCGTTCAGGACACGGCAGTGGCATTATGAGCTCATAGAGAGGCCAAATGGAATAACAAATGCCCTGCCGCTCTTATGATTTGAGGAATTGTGTGTCCCAGTTGTAGTTGGACGAATTGGGAGTGGTGTTCCCCAAGGATATTATGATTTACTCCCAGAGCGACTGGGAGTACGTGGAGCGCTTGTGGATGTGCTACCGTGCCTGTGTGGATGAAGTTGTATGCCCAGTTTTTGAGATACAAGTTTTAGCTTCAGAAGCATGCCTTCTTGGGTCACCTTATTCTTGTCGTTGGAGCGGCGGTGGAACCCGACCAAAGGGATGCTATTCGAGATTGGCTGAGACCAACAGTTATTCTTGAGGTGAGGAGTTCCTTGGACTTGGCAGTGCCAGGAGAACAAGGCCAATGGATAATGAAACTGATACCAGCGCCAATGCTAGTATTACCAGTGTTGGGAGAAGGATCTGCGAGTTGTAGTGATGCCTCCCATAGGGACTGTGGAGTTACCGATTGGGTTATTGTTGAGCATTCTGGTTTACCCCGACAGGGCCACCGTGATGGCAGATACCTGGAGCGGGAGAGCTGTCTGGGGTTGAGTTGATGATTCTATAGCAGGCGCTGTGTGGATTGTTGAGGTAAACATGGCTTGTGGTTGTGTCCCTGTGGGTTCCTTTGGATGATAGACCGCGGCTGAGTAGTTCACTCGGATGGTCAAGATTCGGGAGTGACCGAGTGAGGACCCCTCCTTGTAAGGCTTTTTCCTTATTGGTTATTAGTGTGGGTACGCTTCGGGTTGCATTGGTTGGGTTGACATAGGATGTGGTTTGATGCGTGTTGCACTGGTGATTATTTTATTTCCCCCCAGCTTTTGATGGAGCCCCTGTGGTGTTTCATGTCTCAGCTCAGGAGTGTTTTGTTTTTGGATTCCTCGCCCGTGATTGACTCGCTCCATGTAAGAGCTAAGAGTGTTTGGAGTACGAGGGACGCCCGTGCGAATACTGGCTCGTGAGATGAGAGAATTACGCATCGGGCCATGCCGTACTTGTTGTTTTGTTGTTGAGGAGTAATCACGGGGAGTGAGTGGTGTTTGGGGAGCTGGAGGCGTTATTGATGGATACCTACCTGTGGTATTTGTGACTCCTTGTGGATTTGAGCTAGTTTCGAGGACGAAACTTTCTTTAGTGGGGGAGAGTGTGAGGACCCGAAATTCCCACTTATTGATCACTGTTGCGTCTGCAGCTTCTGGAAGCCTATGTGGCGTGTCGGCGGGGTTTTTGTACAATTTGGACACAAGTGATGGACTTCGGGCTTAAAAGGAGATCCCATGGGAATTTGGAAGACCCGTCGGGTGTTTAGAAGTGGTTTCGCGCGATTCAGATGTCAAAATTGGACCCGGCGGGGAAAATCGGATCGAGTGGGCATTCGGTAAATTTTTGGGCGAGAATTTGGAGAAACGGACATCGTTTTGGGATTCAGCGCGCGAAATCGCTAAGAATGGACTATTTACTTGTTTGTTTTGGAGCCCGGTTGAAGTGCGCGTTTTTCGAGGTGCGTGTGCGAATCTCGAGGTGGCGCGGCACGGATCCCGAGGTGCGGCGGCGCTTTTCGAGACGGCGTCGCGCGGCTCGGAGCACGGCGGAGCACTGCGCGAGGCGCGCAGGCGCCTTGGGAACGCGCTCCCTGCGCGGGTGACGCAGGGGCCGCCACGTGGCGGGCCCCCGTTGGCGCCCGCGCGGGAGGGGAGCGGGGGTTTCGGTGTGGCGCTCGCGTGTCCCGCGCACTTGTAGCGCGCGGGGTGCGGCGCCCGCGTGGCACGCGGTGACGCGCGCCACGTGGCGCTGTGGCGCGCGCGGTGGACCGGGCGCGCGCGCCCATGTGCTGTGGACCGGGAGGAGTGGCTCCCCATTGGCTGCCGTTGTGGACCAGAACTGGGACCGGGTCCGGTGGACCACCTCCCTCTTTCCTTTTTCTTCTTCTTCTTCTTTCTCCCCCGCGCCATTTTCTTCTCTTTTCTTTCTTTCTTCTCCACCCGAGCGAGAGCGGGAGTGATGAGGGAATTTTTGGGTGGCGCGGTGGTGCGTCGTGGGCCTCGTGAAGCGCGCGAGGTGTTCCAACGGAGCATTTTGGGCGGCGCGGCGCAGTCGGGTAGGTTCCGCACTTTGTTTTTACGGTATGTTTGGCACAGTTTGGGGCTTTCTTTTGGACTGTGAATTAACCCCTTGTTCTTATCTGTGTTAGGGACCGTATTTTTTTTACTGCACCGTTTGCGTGCGGACCCCGACGGCGTGCTCCGTTTTGCGTGCAGACTTCGTTTGGCGTGCGAATTCCGGCACCGTGCAACGTTTTGCGTGCAGACTCCGTTTGGCGTGCGGATTCTGGCACCGTGCATCATTTTGCGTGCGGATTTCGGCACCGTGCACCGTTTTGCGTGCAGACTCTGTTTGGCGTGCGGATTCTGGCACCGTGCACCGTTTTGCGTGCTGATTCCGGCACCGTGCATCGTTTTGCGTGCAGACTCCGTTTGGCTTGCGAATTCTGGCACCGTGCACCGTTTGGCCGTGCGGATTCTGGCACCGTGCTCCGGTTTTGCGTGTGGACTCCGGCAGCGGACTCTTTTTTTGCGTGCGGCATCGCGTGGAGGCCAATTGCCAAGTGTCTACGAGCAATTGGTGGCAAACCGAGGTGGGTGGCCTTATCTCCAATTTTATGGACTGT
>CM055062.1:8014250-8040418 GCA_029204045.2 Tillandsia leiboldiana
CCCCCCCCCCCCCCCCCCCCCCCCCCCCCGTGAAAACGACATATTAATATAAGAATCATCCATTCATTAATACTTAGTCCATTTTAAGATGTAGCCCAAGCAATAGTCCAATTCTCAACCAAAATGCCATTTTAATTATTCCGGTTCATTTAGCAACATAATAGTGAAGCACTCCAATAGGCCTAGTGGGGACATCATAAGTAGGAGGTAAACAACGCGTACCCACCTCGAGCGCTAAATCCGGTCCTCAAAGGCTAAGTCCGCGCTCGCTCCGGAAAAAACCCGCAACACTGTGCCAAAGATCCCAAAGAACACACACAAATTACAATTCAAGTTTAACCCAAAATCTGTCTCCCAAATTCAGATTTACTGTTCAGCCATTTTTACCTGCGACACGTGCCCACAAATTCCCAGAAAATATACACTGCGATCTACGCGACGATCCGGTCGAAACAAGTACCTGCACGTTTTCCCACGATTTTTCTGTGCTGAGAACGAAAATCGACAAGAGGACCACCTCAAACAATACATTCATCCCAAAACAGCGATATAAAAATTCTGTAAAAAGGGGATTCCTCACCTTCGGGAAATTCCACAAAAATCCACGAAATTCCCAGGAGATTCCTCGCGACGCGTAGATGCAAATCCCCTTTTGAGTCGCCCTGTTTCGATGCTCGATGCGCGCAGTTATCGCCAAAACGAGATGGTGCTGTCCCAAAACTCCGCGATGGAAAAAGGGTCAGAAAGAAGCCACAGAATCACCATCAAAACCTCTGAATCAAGAGAAACTCATAAAAGAGGAAGTGAAGCCCTACCTGTCTAGAATCCGACGGCGCAAAAATCGTAAAAACAGGATGTCGGGGTGAGCCGGGGGAGCATAGAACACCGAAATGCGACACGAATCTGGTAGCCGTAGAACGATCGTCGCGCCGCGCCGGATAAATGCAAACCTTGGGATCCGAGCCTTTTAAAATTCTTGAGATTACTACAGTGGATGAAGGATTGGGAGGAGAGGAAGAACTGTCTAAGAGGGAGCTCGGAGTGATTCCAAACAGAAAGGGAGAATCGGGCTTCCAATGCCCTTAAAAGAATTAAAAAGGAGGAAAAACCCAAGTTATTGGATTCGGGCCAAGTTTGGGCCGGATCCGCCAGGGCGGGTCGGACGCGTCCCGTCCGACAGGGCGGACCCAATCAGAACGCGACGCGCGTCCCCACAGGAGATCGGCGCGCATCCCGGCACAGCGAACAGCCGTGCGGGGCGCGCCAAGCGGCCGGACGCGCGTCCGACCGCGCGGTCAACCCCGCAGGCGGTCGCCAATGGCGGGCGACGCGCGTCCCACGCACTGTGCGGTCAGGCGCGGCGGGCAGGCGCCGCCTGACCGGCCGCAGACGTTGTCCCATGCGCCGAGTCCCGAGGAAGCCCGCCAGTAGCCATGCGCCACGTGTCTGTGCGCCGGAGTCCGTGCACCCCCGCCGCGCCGTTCCATGCACCGGGCGCTGCGGGCCGGCCAAGGAGGGCCCGCAACGTGGCATCCGGCGGTCCACGCCTTCCCCCATGCACCAGGAGGACATTTAGAAACTTCCGGGAGTCCGTTTTTGGGTCATCCGGACTCCAAATACCGGCACATAAATAGCCTTTTCAAGCGTTTTTCCGCGCTGGATCCAAATACGCCATCCGTTTGGCCTAGAAACTTTTCTAATAATTCGGCAAACCCCCGCCGAGGCCAAACTAACAATAAATACTGCCAACGGACCCACCTGTGCTGTCCCTTTGACACACTGTGGATCAAACACCATCATTAGGTGTTTCACACTTGGATTCACGGAGAAAACAGTGCATGGAAACCTGGATCATCACATCCTCCCCCACTAAAAGAAAGTTTCGTCCTCGAAACTAAAATCATACCTCAAGTCGGGGCCTCAAACAATTGGGGGTGGGCATCCAACATCGCTGACTCCAGCTCCCAAGTAGCCTCGCGCTCGCCCTGGTTGCTCCACAGAACCTTCACATAAGGGATGGCCCGGCTGCGCAGCTCTCTAACCTCGCGGTCCAAAATCCGCAGTGGCCCGCTCGACATAGCTCAAGTCCTCCGCAACCTCCAGTGGGACGAAATCAATGATGTGCGACGGGTCATGAACATATCTCCTCAGGGTGGATACGTGAAACACGTCGTGAACACTAGCCAATCTGGGAGGAAGTGCAAGCCGGTAGGCAACTGGCCCGATGCGCTCCAATACCTCAAAAGGTCCGATATAACGAGGGCTCAGTTTTCCACGAATCCCAAATCTCCGAATCCCGTTCGACGGCGAGACTTTCAAAAAGACATGATCGCCCACCTGAAACTCCAAGTCTCGTCGTCGGGTGTCAGCATAACTCTTCTGCCGGCTCTGAGCTGTCTCCAGATGTCGTCGAATCAGTCTGACCTTCTCCTCTGCCTCCAATAGTAGATCAGGACCCAAGGTCTTCTTCTCGCCCACATCACTCCAATATAGGGGTGACCGACACTTGCGCCCATACAACGCTTCAAACGGAGCCATCTGGATGCTCGCTTGATAGCTGTTGTTGTACGCAAACTCGACCAATCCCAGATGTCGGTGCCACCCGCCCCCAAAATCCAGAACGCATGCTCGTAGCATATCCTCGAGAGTCTGAATGGTCCGCTCTGACTGTCCGTCCGTCTGTGGGTGAAAAGCTGTGCTGAAGCGAAGCCGTGTCCCTAGGGCCGTCTGTAAACTCCTCCAAAGTGCGAGACAAACCTCGAGTCCCTATCCGACACAATGGAAATGGGTATCCCGTGCAATCTGACCACCTCGGCCAAGTACACCTGTGCCAGTCGATCCAATGGCCAAGTCATCTGAACCTGGTATAAAGTGAGCGGATTTGGTGAGTCTGTCCACGACAACCCAGATCGCATCCGCTCCAGTCTGAGCTCTCGGCAATCCCGTGACAAAATCCATAGTGATATGATCCACCTTCCATTCAGGGATCGGGAGGCTCTGCAACTTGCCAGCAGGTACACGATGCTCAGCCTTTACTTGCTGACAAGTTAAGCAGTGCGCCACAAATCTGCCAATATCTCTTTTCATGCCGCTCCACCAGAACTGTGCCTTGAGGTCCTTATACATCTTAGTCCCACCAGGATGGATGGTATAAGGTGTATAATGAGCCTCCCGCAAGATCTGCTCTCGAGTCTCCGAGTCCATAGGCACGCAAGCTCGGTCCCTGTACCGTAGTACTCCCGAAGCATCAACTGAGAAATCCCCTGCCTCTCCAGTCGGAATCTGCTCTCGAATCCTCATCAGGTGGGGGTCCTCACTCTGTTTCTCCCGAATCCTGTCCAACAGAGTGGGCTGCACGACCAAGGACAATAGTCTAGCAGAAACCCCAGGGGACACCACCTCAAGCTCTAACCGCCTCATCTGCTCCAGTAATGGCGCCTGATCGGTGATCATCATAGATAAGCTCTGCACTGCTCTCCTGCTCAGGGCATCAGCGACCACGTTTGCCTTGCCGGGATGGTAAAGTATGTCCACATCGTAATCCTTTAACAGCTCCAACCATCTGCGCTGCCTCAGATTGAGCTCCTTCTGCGTGAACAGATACTTCAGGCTCTTGTGGTCGTGTAAATCTCGCAGTGTTCCCCATACAGATAGTGGCGCCACAACTTCAGTGCGAAATCACAGCCGCTAGCTCCAAGTCATGGGTAGGGTAATTTTTCCTCATAATCCTTGAGTTGTCGCGAAGCATAAGCGATTAACCTTACCCTCCTGCATCAGCACGCACCCGAGTCCACTATGCGATGCGTCACTGTAGATCACGTATCCTTTCCCCATAACAGGGAGGGAAAGGATAGGAGCTGATATCAATCTGTCTTCAGTTCCTCGAAGCTTCTCTGGCAATCCTCACTCCAGATGACTTGATTCCTTTGCGCTGTCAAACGAGTGAGGGGTGCGGAAAGTTTTGCAAAACCCTCCACAAACCGACGGTAATAACCTGCCAAGCCCATAAAACTGTGAACCTCTGCTACCGTCGTCGGTCGGGGCCAATCCCGGATCGCCTCAATCTTCGCCGGGTCTACCGCCACTCCCGCGGCTGAAATCACATGGCCCAAAAAGGCAACCTCTCGAAGCCAAAACTCGCACTTAGACAACTTGGCATACAACTTCTTCTCCCTCAGAAGTTGCAGCACTATCCTCAGATGCTCCTCGTGCTCCACATCGCTCCGAGAGTAAATCAGGATGTCATCGATGAACACTACCACAAACCGGTCCAGATAAGGTCGAAAGACCCTGTTCATCAAATCCATAAATGCGGCAGGGGCATTAGTCAATCCAAAAGGCATGACGGTGAACTCGTAATGCCCGTACCGAGTCCTGAATGCTGTCTTAGGAACATCCTCGGTCTTCACCTTCAGTTGGTGGTAACCAGACTGTAAATCAATCTTAGAGAAGACACAAGACCCTTGCAGCTGATCAAATAAGTCGTCGATGCGCGGCAAAGGGTACTTGTTCTTGATGGTCACTTATTCAGCTCTCGGTAATCCACACAAAGACGAAGTGAACCATCATTCTTCTTCACGAACAGCACCGGTGCTCCCAAGGTGATACACTCGGCCTCACAAAACCCTTATCCAATAAATCCTGGAGTTGCGCCTTCAACTCCGCAGCTCCGCCGGTGCCATTCGGTAAGGGGCCTTAGAGATTGGCGCAGTTCCTGGGACTACGTCAATCAAAAAACTCGATCTCCCTATCCGGCGGCATACTAGTCAGCTCCGGTGGGAAAACATCCGGGAACTCGTGGACTATAGGGATATCCGTGAGTCCCGGTGCCGCCGCAGGCCCCTCAACCACACTGGCCAAAAAGGCCACGCATCCACTGCGCATCATCTGCCTCGCACGAGAAGTCGAAACTATCGCGGCGAAGAAGGTACTCTGGCATCCTCTGTACACAATCACCTCCTGGCCTGGCTCGCTAAAAGTCACCGTCCTCGCGGCACAATCAATAGTCGCATAATAGCGAGTCAGCCAGTCCATCCCAAGTACCATATCAAAGTCTCGCAGCTGACTCAGGACCATCAGGTCCGCTGGCAAGATCCACGACTCGATCTGTACAGGGCAAGACCAACAACACTCCTCTACAAGTAAAGTATGCTCCGGAACCCGTACCTCTAACGCACGTGGCAATCGACCTAACTCTAGTCCATGAGATGATGCAAATGCTCTACTGATGAAAGAATGTGATGCCCCGGTATCAAATAAGGTGCGAGCTCTACTGCCAGAAAGTAAAACGATACCTGCCACCACGTGGTCGGCTGCCAGGGAGTCCGCAACCTGGGCGGCATAAACCCGCCCGCTCTGTGCCGGTGGTCGGCGATCTGCCGGGTGGGAAGAAGGGGCCCTGCTCGCTGGAGCATAGGACCGCTGCTGGGGCGCCGGTGGGGCTAATGCTGAGGAAGGAGCCGGTGCTGGCGCATAAGGGCAAGTAGCTCGAACGTGGCCCGACTGTCCGCACCGGTAACAGCGGCCAAACCTCTGGTCACAAGTATCAGGAGAGTGCTGTCCCTGGCAGAAAACGCACCTGGCTGGGGTCTGGGGCTGCCTCCCCTGCTGCTGCTGCCTCTGCCGCTGAGATCCCTGGTGCCGGGACTGCGACCTCTGCTGCTGAGAATGCTGCTGCTGTCGTGAGTGCTGCTGCTGGTGCTATAGGGGCCTCTGAGATCCACCATGCCCTCGCCGCTCCGAACGCCCGCGGCCTGAGAACTGAGGCGGCGGGGGTCGGGGCGGCCTCCAGGAGCTGGCCTGTCCCCCATCATCCTGCGCTGGCCGCTTCCTGTCCGATCCCTGAGCGGCCAGGCCCCCACGTCTGGCGACAATGTGGTCTCCTCTCTCGATCCACTGTGCATGCTCGGCCGCCTCCTCCAGGGTCTGTAATCTCTGTGCATGCACCAAGGTATAGAGCTCCGGGCGCAGGCCCGACTCGAAGAGCTCCACCTGATGTGGTCCATCCCTCGCGACGTAGGGAACGCAGCTGAGCAGTCGCGAAAACTCCTGAAAGTAGTCCCATGCCGACCGGTCGCCCTGCTGGAGATTCTTCAGGTCATCCTCTACCTTTTTCTTCACGCTGGTGGAAAAGTAAGTGTCCAGGACCATCCTCTTGAACTCTGCCCAAGGTAGCTGCCGGGTGATCTGAAACTCCAGGGGCTCCACCCGACGCCACCACGTGTCCGCATCTCCATCCAGACAATGCACAGCCATGTGTACCCGGTACTTCTGATCGATGAAGAAGTCTCGGAACAACTTCTCCATTGCTAAAAGCCACGTCCCAACCTCCCAAGGGTGAGTGCTCCGCCCCGAGAATCTAGGCGGTCCCCGCTTGCAGAAATGGGTGAGTTTATCAGTAAACTCCTGCTCCTCCTCGGGAGCCAAAGGTCGGATCGCTCCCGGGGCCCCGCTGCTCGAAGATGGTGCCGTAGGCACAAGCGGTATAGTCGGTGGTACAACAGGTGGCGCGGGGGCCTCAGTAGTAGTAGGGGGAGGGGCCCCAACCTGAGCAAGCAGCTGCTCGAACCTCTGCTCCTGCCGGCGGTGACCCTCCGCCAGCTGGGCCACCATGGCCCTCAACTCAGCAATCTCTGAAGGTCCGGACTGCTCCGGCCCCTCCGGGGGTGTAGGGGTACCCCGGGTAGGAATCCGCCGCCTGGGAGGCATCCTGCCACACAAGAAACCACAGATCAGTACCGAAACCACACACGACCCAATCTAGCGAAAGTCAAAGGCATCCTCCTATTTCTGTAACCTTATGTTGTCTGCAGCCAACATAATAGTTCGCCAGAAACAGGACATGCCAATTCCTCTTCACTCCCTGGAAGAGTCAAAATAATATATGACCAAATTGCCGACTTTCGCATAATGTCACGTCACTCACGCCCTGCCTTCCTAGGGTCTGCCAAAAGCCTAGGGTTTCCTAAGTCCCAATTGACCTATCCCTAAGCTCTGATACCAACTTAATCTGTCACGCCCCGGGTGTAAACCAGAACCCGGGCCCGTCTACAGATCCGCCGTATACACAGAATTTCCCGTGTATACGAAGCGCTGGTAACCTGCTCAAATATAGATGATATAATAAAAGAGCATAAACAGAGCTAAACAGTAACTAATACATCTCAGATAAAGCAGAAAAGTAAAGTGCAGAAAGTAACTCTCAATAATACATATGTCTCTCCCAGCTCACTAATCAAATACAACCAGCTGGCCGAAGCCAGACCCAAAAAGAAATGAAAAGTAGAGTATCTGAGAGTATCGGGGTACATCTAATAATAGAACTGGTGCCTGGGTGGACCGCTATCTAGTCCGCGATCCTCTTACCTCGGTCCGCAGTGGAGGGTCCTGCAACAGCCGCAGACGACTCTGCAAAACAAAGGGGAAGAGAAGAAGAAAAGCAGTGGGGAGTGAGAACTACTATAAAACAGTAGTCTCCTCCTAGTGGGTAGACCTCAACACAAATGTGCCCACTAGGACTATAAGAGGCAGAAAAGATGAACAAAGGTGGTAAGCTGTAATTAAAACTGCTGATGATGAATAGAGCTACCACTACATGCCTCTAATGAGCTAACTGATAGATTAGCTATATGTATGCATCAGAATGTCAACGCCTGCCTGTCTAGACCCAATCGATACACCAGTAAGCACTGGTACTGCCTGCTCTGCCTGCCAAATCGGGTATGCCAGCCTACGCATAACACCGATAGGAAAAGGGAGTCTCGAAGACTCGAAGCCTGTAAAAACGCACACTCCGGACTGGCACTCGAGGGGAGCGACCCACACGAGTATAATGCCTGGGTAACAAGTACCAAATCAGCAGGACTGGATCATGACTCTGATCACGGTGGAAAACCCATCCACTAAAAGAAATCCAAATCCTCTATCCCAATCTGATGCAATAACCACTGTCCAGTCAACCGCCAAAGATCCGCGGTTGCCCCAATGCCCGGCCCTCACAGCCTGCCTGTCCCAAAGCCCACAACTGTCTGACTACACTATCCCAGTCCCTGCTCGAACCCGAGCGCACTATCCCCCGAATATAAATAAAAGAAGAGAAAAGCATGGTTTCTCCTAAGTCAATTCCAGCATGATAGTGTAGCAGAAAAAGGTGGCCTAACTAGATGTCCATTTAAGCATGCAAAGTCCTTTATTTAAAAACAGGGTTTAAATATTATTATCTTTCCCAATAGAGAGGTATGCCACTAGTTAAACTTTCATTTGCTAAGTTATCTCATATCCATTTATCACATAAGCATAAGAGGTCCCAAAGTGTACGAGTAAGATAGTCCTTTATAGCAAAACTCCCCCCCCCCGTGAGGTTTAAACGACATATTAATATAAGAATCATCCATTCATTAATACTTAGTCCATTTTAAGATGTAGCCCAAGCAATAAGTCCAATTCTCAACCAAAATGCCATTTTAACTTATTCCGGTTCATTTAGCAACATAATAGTGAAGCACTCCAATAGGCCTAGTGGGGACATCATAAGTAGGAGGTAAACAACGGTACCCACCTCGAGCGCTAAATCCGGTCCTCAAAGGCTAAGTCCGCGCTCGCTCCGGAAAAACCCCGCAACACTGTGCCAAAGATCCCAAAGAACACACACAAATTACAATTCAAGTTTAACCCAAAATCTGTCTCCCAAATTCAGATTTACTGTTCAGCCATTTTTACCTGCGACACGTGCCCACAAAATTCCCAGAAAAATATACACTGCGATCTACCCGACGATCCGGTCGAAACAAGTACCTGCACGTTTTCCCACGATTTTTCTGTGCTGAGAACGAAAATCGACAAGAGGACCACCTCAAACAATACATTCATCCCAAAACAGCGATATAAAATTCTGTAAAAAGGGATTCCTCACCTTCAGGGAAATTCCACAAAAATCCACGAAAATTCCAGGAGATTCCTCGCGACGCGTAGATGGAAATCCCCTTTTGAGTCGCCCTGTTTCGATGCTCGAGCGCGAAGTTATCGCCAAAACGAGATGGTGCTGTCCCAAAACTCCGCGACGGAAAAAGGGTCAGAAAGAAGCCACAGAATCACCATCAAAACCTCTGAATCAAGAGAAACTCATAAAAGAGGAAGTGAAGCCCTACCTGTCTAGAATCCGACGGCGCAAAAATCGTAAAAACAGGATGTCGGGGTGAGCCGGGGGAGCTAGAACACCGAAATGCGACGAATCTGGTAGCCGTAGAACGATCGTCGCGCCGCGCCGGATAAATGCAAACCTTGCGATCCGAGCCTTTAAAATTCTTGAGATTACTACAGTGGATGAAGGATTGGGAGAGGAAGAAATGTCTAAGAGGGAGCTCGGAGTGATTCCAAACAGAAAGGGAGAAATCGGGCTTCCAATGCCCTTAAAAGAATTAAAAAGGAGAAAAACCCAAGTTATTGGATTCGGGCCAAGTTTGGGCCCGGATCCGCCAGGGCGGGTCGGACGCGTCCCGTCCGACCGGGCGGAACCAATCAGAACGCGACGCGCGTCCCCACAGGAGATCGGCGCGCATCCCGCACAGCGAACAGCCGTGCGGGGCGCGCCAGCGGCCGACGCGCGTCCCGACCGCGCGGTCAACCCCGCAGGCGGTCGCCAATGGCGAGGCGACGCGCGTCCCACGCACTGTGCGGTCAGGCGCGCGGGCAGGCGCCGCCTGACCGGCCGCAGACGTTGTCCCCTGCGCCGAGTCCCGAGAGCCCGCCAGTAGCCATGCGCCACGTGTCTGTGCGCCGGGTCCGTGCACCCCGCCGCGCCGTTCCATGCACCGGGCGCTGCGGGCCGGCCAATGAGGGCCCGCCACGTGGCATCCGGCGGTCCACGGCCTTCCCCCATGCACCAGGAGACATTAGAAACTTCCGGGAGTCCGTTTTTGGGCATCCGGACTCCAAATCCGGCAAATAAATAGCCGTTTTCAAGCGTTTTTCCGCGCTGGATCCAAATACGCCATCCGTTTGGCCTAGAAACTTTTCTAAAATTCGGCAAACCCCGCCGAAGGCCAAACTAACAATAAATACTGCCACGGACCCACCTGTGCTGTCCCTTTGACACACTGTGGATCAAACACCATCATTAGGTGTTTCACACTTGGATTCACGGGAAAACAGTGCATGGAAACCTGGATCATCACAGAACCCCCACCCAAAAATGTAAACGAAGAACCGGGAAAAACACACGCGCTCACCTCGATTTCGCCGGAAAGGAAGGAAGGAGGAGGATCGTCCCTCTCTCGCTCGCTGGAAGAAGGAGGATCATCCCTCTCTCGCTCGCTGGATCCCGCGGGAAGCGCGATTGTTTCCTTCTTCTCCCTGTCTCGTCGCCTCGGTTCTTCACGCCAATACTTGGAAGGTGGGAGAATGAGGATTGGGGCTTTCCCGCACGCACTCTGGTGAAACCTAACGCACGAATGAGAAAATGGGAACAAACCCTAAATCCCCAAAACACAACTCTAATCAGTCGGGATGCAAACAAAGGGTCGAGATTACCTCGAAAAGCGTGCCGATCGCCTGCACGGATTTCGATGCGCCCAATCTGCTAGCGAACTTCAAAAATTAATTCTGGGAGATCCCGGGGTCGGAATTCGAATCCGATCGCGTCACCGTTCCCCGTTTCGCGAGCTCTAACACCTAAAAATTCACGCGAGCCCCGACGGTCTGCCCAGAAATAATCGAACAATCAACCCCTGCCGGACCACTAAAGGAGAAGTAAATAAATAATAAAAGGAAATTTCCAAATTAAAAGGGCGGTTACTACAAAAATCCTCAGGGACTCCAACGAAAGGTTGGGGGAAGGAAAAAACAACCAGCGCCACCCGCACCAACACCACACCTTGGTGCCAACTCAACCAGGGTGACCCGGAACACATCCTCACGATCATCCAGGAAGGAAAAGGAGCCCAACATTAGAAATGTCATTCATCCCAACTCCCAATCTAGACAACCCGCCGAAAATAGTGAGAAGTCCGAGAATCCCGAAAGGCCGGTGCCTTTGCCTATCAAACAAGAACTGGCTCTGGCACACCCTCCATTTCTAGAGCAGCCTTTTGAGGCTTCGGCCCCTTCGCACCTCCGTGGCGTAGGAATATAAAAAGGAGAGTGGCGATGAAGTTGTTCCTGTAGTGGCTATCACTCTGCTCACGCTCCCCAACAAGCTAGGGTCCTCACTCAGTCATTCTCGGGTCCTGACCATCCGAGTAGGCTGCTCAACCGCAGGCTACAATCCAAAAAGGACCCTCAGGGATACAACCTCAAGCCCTGTTTGCCTCAACAACTCTACACAGCGCCAACTGTGAAATCATCAACTCAACCCCAGACAGCTCTCCCGCTCAAGGTATCTACCACCACAGTGGCCCGATCGGGGTGATACTAAATGCTCAACAATAATCTAACAGCAACTCCACAACCACTCTGGGAGGCATCACCATAACTCGCAGATCCATCTCCCATGGCTGGTAATGCTAAAATCGGTGCTGGTATTAATCTCATCATCCATTCGTCAAGCTCTCCTAGCACTACCCAGTCCAAGAAGCTCCTCACCTCGACAATAAATGTCGATCTCGGCCAATCTCAAATAGCATCCACCTTGGCCTGATTTCTATAGCCGCCCCTACGGCTAGAATAAGGTGGCCCGAGAAGATAAGCTCTCCCGAAGCTAAAACTCGCACCTGCCAGCGCTCGAACCACAATAGAACCCTCACCGTCGTGTATCAATGACGTGGCATCACCACCGCGTATCAACAGCATGGCATCACCACCGCGTATCAACGGCGTGGCATCACCACCGTGTATCAATGGCGTGGTATCATACTCAAGTATCAATCTCTCGAACCCTCACTGTCGTGTATCAACAACGTGGCATCACCACCGTATACTAACGGCGTGGCACTGGGTCAAACAGACCCCTCGATCCGCCAAATCCTGCAACTGCGCTATTCGCTCTCTCAACTTTACAGGTGATACTCAATGAGGTGCTATCGAGGTTGGCGCGGTTCCCAGAACCACGTCAACTACAATCTCAATCTCCCTGACCAGCGGCATCATCATCAGCTCAGGTGTACTCACACCTGGGATCTCACGGGCAATAGGGATATCCTTGGGTCCCGGTGCCACCGTAATCACCTCTCACATGGTCGTTGTAACCTGTGTGTTCAAACGGTCTCTACAAACCAACTCCTATGGTCTGCCTCTAGTCCATGCAGGAATGCAGCATGATCTAACTCCAACTGCTATGATGAAATCATACCTACGACAACCCAATCCACTGCCGTGGCACCCTCCAACCAGGCGACACAGACTCATCCGCTCGATGCAGTCGTCGCTCAGTCTGCCTGAAAATATCTAGACCAATCACATAGGGAGCACGACCTCTGTCTCTACTCACACTGTGGCGATGAACATGGTCCTCCGTGCCCGCACGGGGCTGTCGCATGCTTCGTGCCGCCTGCGCCGCGTTGTTGATTGTGCCGCGTCATGATGGGTTGTAGTGTTTTTGGTCCTTTCTGGACAGAGGTTGGGTCTACCTTTTTCGCGGGGCTTGGTGGTGTTACTGATGTGTTCTTTTGGGGACTTTTTAGGTCCGGGGGTCGTGTGAAAGCGCGGGACAGTTTCAGGTGTTTCGGTCGACGTTTCCTGAGGTGGGTAACCTTTCCTTCGTCGTTGACGTTTGGTTGCATTCACATGATTTAAGAGTATGGTAGTTGCGTTTTGTTCCACGTTGTGAGTTGATGACTAACCCCTATTATGCATATGTATCGGTTCTTATTTTATTTGGAGCGACCGTGTGTCGCGAGATTCTATGACACATGTTGGTGTTTATTACTATTCTCATGGCGCTTACACACACACCAGCGGTTTGGCCACCGTGTCGGTGTACTTTTCCGGAGGAGTGGTCTGCGGACCCGTGAACCCCACGAGGTGACGTTAGTGGGGGCCCCTTGCGGCTATTTGCGGTGCTGCATTCGTGTAGTGGGGGGTTAAATGCACCAAGGTGAGAGCGGGGAAGTTGTTCTTGTGCCTGAGGTCCCTGGACCGTTTAGGCAGGTGTTCGGTACGGTTTCTACAGGGAAGTACGATTGATTGCATAATGGGGAGCTGTTGTGGTGACCCCGATCCCCGTGTAGCTTCTCCCATGAACCGTGGTGTAGAACACCTAGTGTTGGTGTATCTGGCCCATAATGCATCAAAGGGATGCCACAGATGGACCCTGTGTGTTAACCACAGCTGGATTGGCCTTCGGCTATATTTGCCGAATTTTTGAAATGGTTTTGGCCAAACAAAGGTTGGATTTGGATTCAGCGCGGAAAAACGCTTGAAAACGGCTATTTGCTTGTTTGATTCTGAGTCCGGAGGCCCAAAAACGGACTTCCAGAAGTTTTCGCTGAATTTCGGTGCATGGGAGGGGCCGTGGACCGCCGGCTGCCACGTGGCGGCCTATCATTGGCTGGTCTGCAGCGGTCGGTCCACAGAGCGCAGCGGCTGGGTGTATAGGCCCGGCGCAGGGACACGTGGCGCCGCCTGATTGGCAGGCTCAGAGGGCGCGGTCTACTGAACGGGCGCGCGGTGCATGGACCAGGGCGGGGACGCGTGGAGGCCCCCGGCTAGACGGTGCACGCGGCGCGGTCCACGGAATCCCGAAGTAGGGTGCGTGGACCGCGTGCAGGGGACACGTGTCGGCGCGACACTGGCTGGCTCATCGCGCCCGGCGCACGGAGGCGTGGGACCTCGCCTCGGGGTGCGTGCGTGTCAAGACACCAGGCGGCGCGACAGTGCCGCACGTGGGCACTGTCGCAGCGGACACGTGGCGCCCGCGCATTGGCGGGCGCCAACCTCTCGGTTGACCGGGTGGGGGCCACGTGGCCGCATCCAGGTGGCCCGCGTGGCTGTTCCCTGTTTGCGGGCCACGTGGTAGCACCGGGTTAATCCGGGCGCGCACAGTGTTGGGCTGGGCCCAACACTGTAGCCGACCGGTTTGTGCGGGCGCCGGGAAAATCGGCCCAAAAGCCCAATTTCGTTGATTTTTGGATTTTTTTCGAGTGAAGCCTATTTAAAGGCCTCTTTCCCTGCGTGTAGAGGCTTTTCCCGAGCTCTCTTGACCCAGCACCCTTCACCAAAGTTGTTGATCTCCTCGCTGTGCATCTCGTGGAGAAGGACCGGATTTTTTGGAGGCCGCGGCGTCGGCGACTTCGGCATCGTAGCGCAGGGCGACATACTTTCATCGGAGGCTCGTGATCGTCGCACTTCGGTCTGAGAGGTCTAGAGAGCTGCCCCGATAGTGTTTTTGGACGATTTTTGCGGCGTTGGATTCATGAGAGGTAGACCTATGATTTTTGTATGTCCACTTTCCTCATATCTGAGCTTTTAAGGGGGTTCCTGGTACATTTTTAACCCTCTTTGCTGCTGGGTTATTGTCTTGACAGCAGCACCTTGATGGAATTTTATCTCCGCGCTCGGACATCGAATTGAGACGCTCCTATACACTTTTTGCATCTACGCGTCGTGAGGATTATCACCGTTTTTTTCTGAGATTTTTCTGAGGCTTGCCCGGAGGTATAATTTTCTCCCTTAACTGTGCATGGAATTACAGATGTGTTGTTGTGAGATTGTGAGCACCCTGTGTTGTGGAATTTGTAACTCGGCCTACGGGGCTCGGAATTGGACGTGCAGGTACCCGTTTCGAAGGTCTCGACGCGAGGATCGCAGTAGTATTTTTATCGGATTTTTCGGAGCCCTTTCAGTAGGTGAAATAATTGCATCTTCAGGACTGTTTTCTGCAGATTGTTGTACTTGGATATTTATGGATTAAAGTGTAGCTTTGGACTGTTAGCGTCTTCAGGTGGGTGGCCTTGTCTCCAAGTTTGATGGACTGGACATTAAATATGCTATAGTATGACCATGCATGATAGTGGATTCTTGTGTAGCATGCTAGAATGTAGGAATTGTTATTCCTTGTATTTATCTGATGATCATATGATCTCTTTTGCTTCCAACCACCTGTTAAATTATAGTTATTGGAACTTGACCTATCACCCCCACCATATGTTGCATGTGTAACCAGACCAGTAGAAAACCCTCACTTGGGCTAGGATTATTTATGTTTAGACATCCACACATTGTGTTTCATTCCTGGACTTAGTGTTATCCTCGCCCGGGTAGTGGGCCGAGCGGTCGGGACTTCTTTTTAGTGTGGGATGCATTTGCACTTGTGCTTGGGAGCAAAGTGGAATCTGGTAGATGTTGTTGATCGCTTGTCTGTGCCGGGAACCGTTTGGGGTAAACGGTGGTCCCGGGAGGTCTTGTTTCCCCTGTTTGGGTTGTCGCTACTGTGTTAGAGGCAGCAGTGTACCAGTGTTAGCAAGACCTAGAACCCAGAACCCTTTTCGACATACACATGATTTTAGTCTACCAATGTTTTCTTCCAAGCATCGAAGGGCCACTGGAGTCTGTTCTTGTTTGATTGGACAAAGGCATCAGCCCTTCGGGGTTTGGGTAAAATGCTTGTTTTCTAACTGTTTTTCTAAAATAACTAAAAATCATAAAAAAATGGGTTTCTCCTAAAACCATGATAGTTTTTCAAAAAGGGGTACTACTTTTAGTCCTCACCCCGCGTGGGTCGAGTGGAAATGGTTTTCAGTAACAAATGTCACCTTTTTCCTGTAAACTTCCCCACTCGAAAGGATTCGAGTGGTCTGGGTTCTAGGGGCCATTCCTTTGTCGGGACGAAAGCCACGGGGGCCAAGCCTGGAACCTGTTCTTGTTTGACAGGGTTGTAGGTGTAGGTCTCCCGAAACTTTCGGGCCCTGGTTGGTGTCTTCTGCGTGTTGTACCGAGGTTGTTGTGTTCTCGAACTATAAGTGTCACGCCCCGGGGTCGAAACGGCGACCCGGGCTCGCTAACAGATCCGCCATCTGTACGGAAATTGCCGTACAGACGAAGCGTCTAACCTGCAAAAAGAAACAACTACAGTATACAGATATCAGAGCTGAAAGTAAACTACTAAAAACTGAAATCCAAACACTGTACAACTGGAAATAATACAATAACCATCTCCCCAAATACGATCTTATACAAGTCCTCTGATACAAAACTCAAAAGGGAGATATCTCCAATAAATACATCAGTGTACAAGCTCTCACTACAAAAATATCCTCACTACAACAGTCTCTCAAACTGAAAGAGAAAAGTACAACTCTATACCTCACAACAAAGTTCTCTCAACAGAGGTAAAAGTAGTAAACTAATCTACTGAAGCTCTCCACTGAAGGGGGTACCGCTACACTCCAACGACGGGTAGGGAACTAGCTCACGACTCCCTCGCCTCGGTTAGAAGGATCAGCAACAGGAGCACAGGAACAGGAGAAGAAGTCCCTGGGGAAAATACACCACAACGGGTGTGAGAACTACTTCCCACAGAAGTTCTCAGTGGGTGCCGTCAACAAGCCCAACGGTCTGCCCACTAAGTCTACTAGAGGCATAAGATAACAGTGCAATGAAATCTGAACAAGAAAAGCTGGAGCTACTCTACAGCTACCATGCCTCTATCTAGATGCTCAAAAAGTGGAACAGATGAAAGTAAATGTGACCACTCGCACCCAAGGTGCTCAATCGACCCAATCGAACTGACTGCCTCATAGGGTCCAATCAAACCTGCGCCTACCTACTGCCGTTACATCCCGGAGGACCGGACTTACGTAGGGCGTCCGTGGCTGCCACTAACTGGCCCAGCCAGAGGGACTGCGTCCGTAACTGCCACTAACTGGCTCAGTCAGAGGGACGGCGTCGACAAGTCACGATACAAAAGTAACAAATCCACCCCGGGCGTGGCTCTCGAGGGGAGCGACCCCATCGAGGAAGAAGGTATCCGCGCACTCTGTCGAGCTCAAAGTGGCACTGCAGGCTATAGTCAAAATCCACGCTCACGCACTGAATGGAAAGACTCAATCCTCAAACATCTCGCACAACAGTCGGAGCACTCTCGACGACTCAGCTGATCAGCTCACACGAACACGAGACACAAGCCTCACCAACAGCTCACAATACAGAACACACTGGCTGGAGATACTCCACAGCCAGGAACGACCCACAACTCAGGGCTAACAACACTGGTCGGACAACACTCAACGACCTGGGACCACCGTCAACCCCAACGGTTCCCAACAACACTGACCGGAAGGTACTCGACGGCCCGGGACCACCGTCTGCTCAACGGCTCCCCACGACAGAACGTCAAACTCACAGAGGACACCAACCAGGGCCCGAAAGTCCCCGGGAGACCAACACCTACAACCCTCTCGACAAGAACAGGTTCCAGGCTCGGCCCCTGTGGCTTTCATCCCGACAAAGGAATGGCCCCTAGAACCCAGACCACTCGAATCCTTTCGAGTGGGGAAGTTTACACGAAAAAGGGGTGACATTGTGTACTGAAAACCATTTTCACTCAACCCACGCGGGTGAGGACTAAAAGTAGTTCCCTTTTTTGAAAAACCATCTTGATTTGAGGAGAAACCCATTTTAATGATTTTTAGCTCTTTTTAGAAAAAACAGTTAGAAACAAGGATTTGCCCAAACCCCGAAGGGCTGATGCCTTCGTCCAAACAATCAAGAACAGACTTCAGCGGCCCTTCGATGCTTGGAAGAAAACATCGATAGACTAGAAATCATGTGTATGTCAAAAAGGTTAAGGGTTCTAGGTCCAGCTAACACAGGCACACAACTGCCACTAACTCCGTGGCGACAGCACAAACAGGGCAACAAGACCTCCCGGGACTACCGTTTACCCAAACAGCTCCCGGCACAGATAAGCGACCCACTACATCTACCAGACTCCACTCTGCTCCCAAGCACGAGTGCAAATGCATCCCACACTAAAAGAAAGTCCCGACCTCTCGGCCCACTACCCGGGCGAGGATAACACTATGTCCAGGAATAGAAAAACAGTGTGGATGTCTAAACATAAATAACCCTAGCCCAAGTGAGGGTTTTCTACTGGTCTGGTTACACATGCAACATATGACGGGGGTGCTAGGTCAAGTTCCAAGATCACCATACTTTAACATGTGGTAGGAAGCAAAAAGGGATCATAAGATCATCAGATAAATATAAGGAATAACAGTTCCTACCTTCTAGCATGCTACACAAGAAATACTTTATCATGCATGATCCTACATCAGTAGAATTACTGTACAGTCCATAAAACTTGGAGATAAGGCCACCCACCTCGGTTTGCCACCAATTGCTCGTAGACACTTGCAATTGGCCTCCACGCGATCCGCACGCAAAAAAAAGAAGTCCGCTGCCGGAGTCCACACGCAAAACGGAGCACGGTGCCAGAATCCGCACGCCAAACGGTGCACGGTGCCAGAATTCGCAAGCCAAACGGAGTCTGCACGCAAAACGATGCACGGTGCCGGAATCAGCACGCAAAACGGTGCACGGTGCCAGAATCCGCACGCCAAACAGAGTCTGCACGCAAAACGGTGCACGGTGCCGAAATCCGCACGCAAAATGATGCACGGTGCCAGAATCCGCACGCCAAACGGAGTCTGCACGCAAAACGTTGCACGGTGCCGGAATTCGCACGCCAAACGAAGTCTGCACGCAAAACGGAGCACGCCGTCGGGGTCCGCACGCAAAACGGTGCAGTAAAAAAAATACGGTCCCTAACACAGATAAGAACAAGGGGTTAATTCACAGTCCAAAAGAACGCCCCAAAACTGTGCCAAACATACCGTAAAAACAAAGTGCGGAACCTACCCGACTGCGCCGCGCCGCCCAAAATGCTCCGTTGGAACACCTCGCGCGCTTCACGAGGCCCACGACGCACCACCGCGCCACCCAAAAATTCCCTCATCACTCCCGCTCTCGCTCGGGTGGAGAAGAAAGAAAGAAAAGAGAAGAAATGGCGCGGGGGAGAAAGAAGAAGAAGAAGAAAAAGGGAAAGAGGGAGGTGGTCCACGGACCCGGTCCACAGTTCTGGTCCACCACGGCAGCCAATGGGGAGCCATCCTCCCCGGTCCACAGCACATGGGCGCGCGCGCCCGGTCCACGCGCGCGCCCACAGCGCCACGTGGCGCGCGTCACCGCGTGCCACGCGGGCGCCGCACCCGCGCGCTACAAGTGCGCGGGACACCGCGAGCGCCACACCGAAACCCCCGCTCCCCTCCCGCGCGGGCGCCAACGGGGGCCCGCCACGTGGCGGCCCCTGCGTCACCCGCGCAGGAGCGCGTTCCCAAGGCGCCTGCGCGCCTCGCGCAGTGCTCCGCCGTGCTCCGAGCCGCGCGACGCCGTCTCGAAAAGCGCGCCGCACCTCGGGATCCGTGCCGCGCCACCTCGAGATTCGCACACGCACCTCGAAAAACGCGCACTTCAACCGGGCTCCAAAACAAACAAGTAAATAGTCCATTCTTAGCGATTTCGCGCGCTGAATCCCAAAACGATGTCCGTTTCTCCAAATTCTCGCCCAAAAATTTACCGAATGCCCACTCGATCCGATTTTCCCCGCCGGGTCCAATTTTGACATCTGAATCGCGCGAAACCACTTCTAAACACCCGACGGGTCTTCCAAATTCCCATGGGATCTCCTTTTAAGCCCGAAGTCCATCACTTGTGTCCAAATTGTACAAAAACCCCGCCGACACGCCACATAGGCTTCCAGAAGCTGCAGACGCAACAGTGATCAATAAGTGGGAATTTCGGGTCCTCACACTCTCCCCCACTAAAAGAAAGTTTCGTCCTCGAAACTAGCTCAAATCCACAAGGAGTCACAAATACCACAGGTAGGTATCCATCAATAACGCCTCCAGCTCCCCAAACACCACTCACTCCCCGTGATTACTCCTCAACAACAAAACAACAAGTACGGCATGGCCCGATGCGTAATTCTCTCATCTCACGAGCCAGTATTCGCACGGGCGTCCCTCGTACTCCAAACACTCTTAGCTCTTACATGGAGCGAGTCAATCACGGGCGAGGAATCCAAAAACAAAACACTCCTGAGCTGAGACATGAAACACCACAGGGGCTCCATCAAAAGCTGGGGGGAAATAAAATAATCACCAGTGCAACACGCATCAAACCACATCCTATGTCAACCCAACCAATGCAACCCGAAGCGTACCCACACTAATAACCAATAAGGAAAAAGCCTTACAAGGAGGGGTCCTCACTCGGTCACTCCCGAATCTTGACCATCCGAGTGAACTACTCAGCCGCGGTCTATCATCCAAAGGAACCCACAGGGACACAACCACAAGCCATGTTTACCTCAACAATCCACACAGCGCCTGCTATAGAATCATCAACTCAACCCCAGACAGCTCTCCCGCTCCAGGTATCTGCCATCACGGTGGCCCTGTCGGGGTAAACCAGAATGCTCAACAATAACCCAATCGGTAACTCCACAGTCCCTATGGGAGGCATCA
Source organism: Tillandsia leiboldiana (assembly GCA_029204045.2). NCBI lineage: Eukaryota > Viridiplantae > Streptophyta > Magnoliopsida > Poales > Bromeliaceae > Tillandsia > Tillandsia leiboldiana. The sequence continues at coordinate 8,034,707 of CM055062.1, forward strand.
CTACAACTCGCAGATCCTTCTCCCAACACTGGTAATACTAGCATTGGCGCTGGTATCAGTTTCATTATCCATTGGCCTTGTTCTCCTGGCACTGCCAAGTCCAAGGAACTCCTCACCTCAAGAATAACTGTTGGTCTCAGCCAATCTCGAATAGCATCCCTTTGGTCGGGTTCCACCGCCGCTCCAACGACAAGAATAAGGTGACCCAAGAAGGCATGCTTCTGAAGCTAAAACTTGTATCTCAAAAACTGGGCATACAACTTCATCCACACAGGCACGGTAGCACATCCACAAGCGCTCCACGTACTCCCAGTCGCTCTGGGAGTAAATCATAATATCCTTGGGGAACACCACTCCCAATTCGTCCAACTACAACTGGGACACACAATTCCTCAAATCATAAGAGCGGCAGGGCATTTGTTATTCCATTTGGCCTCTCTATGAGCTCATAATGCCACTGCCGTGTCCTGAACGCCATCTAGGCAGAGTCTTCGGCTGTCTAATTCCAAGTAGGTACTCGCATCTTACAATAACTGCCGGAGTATAGCTCCATCAAAAGGTCCTAGATACTACCCGGACCTGTCTACACTCAAACTATAAAAGGACCCTCACAGTCGTGTATCAACGACGTGGCATCACCACCGTGTACCAACGGCGTGGCATCACCACCGTATATCAACGGCGTGGCACTAGGTCAAACAGAACCCTCGATCCATCAGATCCTGCAACTGCGCCATCAGCTCTCTCAGCTCTACAGGCGACATCCAATGAGGTGCTGTCGAGGGTGGCGCGGTTCCCCGCACCACGTCAAAAGCAATCTCTATCTCCCTTACCGGCGGCATTATCAACAGCTAAGGTGAAATCACACCCGGGATCTCATGGGCAACAAAGATATCCCTGAGTCCCGGTGCCGCCGTAAGCACCACTCACACTGCCGCTAAAACCTGTGTGCTCTATGCCAACCAAATTCCTAAGCGCTGGGTCAAAACACCGAACTGCCACGATTACCAATAAGTCTGCTGGCATAACTCACGGCCTCTACTGCACTGGACATGATCCACAAGCCTCCTCCACATGCACAACCCAACAGAAACCAGTACCTCTAGTGCACGTGGTAACAAATCCGCCATTAGTCCATGCAGTAATGCAACATGCTCTAACTCCGACTGCTGTGATGAATTCACACCTGCGACCACCCGATCCACTGCCGTAGCGCCCTCCAACCGGGCGGTACCGACTCATCCGCTCAAAGTAGGTGGTCGTCGTTCAGTCTGTTCCGACGTCATGGCCCTATCTACCTGGCGGTAAATCGGAGGAGCTCCTACATCCCGAAGAGGTAGCGGGGGTGCCGTCGTAAGCGGTATTGCTGTAAGCTCTGCTCGAGGGCATGCTGCCTGAAAAAGTCCCGACTGTCCACACGAAAAACTTCGCCCCTGCCTGTGGTCACACTGCGGCGCAGAATGCGGCCCACCACAAATGACACAGTCGTCCCGCTGCTACTGCTGATACATCGGCTGTGGAGAACCTCCTGGTCTCTGTCTCCTCTGAGACTCACGACCCTCAGACTGGGATCGTGGCGGCCCCGGGGGTCTCGATCTACTCGACTGTCCAAACTCAGGCGGCACTGGATGCCTCTCCCCGGAGCTGGTCCCTGGCGTCCGTCTTTCTCTGACATGATCACTGATCCTCGGTCAACCCGCTAAGCATGCTCAATCGCTGCATCTAACGTTGGCACTCGCCGAGAATACACCAAGTGATAGATATCCTGATGCAGTCCTCTCTCAACTAGCTCCACTTCCTGGGCCTCATCCAGGCGACAAGGGTACACCGCTCAACAATCGCAAAACTCGCGAACATACTCCTGAAGAAGTCGACTCCCCTGCTGCAGGCGTCTAAAATCTCCTTCTAGTTTCTGCTTACACTGTCAGGAAAGAAGGCCCTGAGCAGCAAAGCATGAAACTCACACCAAGTCAACAACTGCGCTCCCGGTAGTCTAACGGGGCGAACTCGACGCCACCAAAACTCAGCGTCCTTTTCCAAAAAGTGCGTAGCCAAGTGCACCTGATGCTTCTCCATTGCTGCTATCCAGTTTTCAGCCTCCCACGGCTCCAAGCTCAATCCTGTCAATCGGGGTTGATCAGACTACCGGAACTGGCTCAATCGATCGATGATGTCCCAAAGTTCATCTACTATCCGCCATCCACCCTACCTCGGTGCCTCGGCACTAATCGTTGACACGGAGGGGGCTGCTCACTCAATCGGTGCTACTGATACAACTTAATATGCCACTGCATAGGAAGGAGGTGCTGGAGGATTCTCAAGCGGTACTGCAACTAGCTGTGCTCTCTGCTCCAACAGGCGCATCAAACATTACATGGCTTCCTCCTGGCATCGGATAGCCTCCGACATCGGTGCCATCTAGGTCCATAACTCCTGGGTCTCGCTTGGCTCTGATAGCTCTGCCTCCCGCTGCTCGGGCACTCATCAGGTGCGGGGTGTGTCCTCTTCACAACACGACGTCTCAGGAGTATCGTAATCAACTGCACAATAACAAACGTCAGGACACAACAACCATACGACCCAATCCAGCGAAAGTCTAAGACATGTCATCCATTACATAGCATTATGTTGTCTGCAGCCAACATAATCGCTTAGGAGAATAACCATGCCAATCACTCATCCCGTCTCTTGGGAGAGGTATAAAGCACAATCAGGACTCTCGCTAAAAGTCACGACTCTCACGTAGTCATCCTAATGTCCAACCACAAGCCTAGGGTTTCTAAGTCCACCACGACCTACAACCTAGGCTCTAATACCACTCTAATCTGTCACGCCCCGCGGTCGAAACGGCGACCCGGGCTCGCTAACAGATCCGCCATCTGTACGGAAACTGCCGTACAGACGAAGCGTCTAACCTGCAAAAAGAAACAACTACAGTATACAGATATCAGAGCTGAAAGTAAACTACTAAAAACTAAAATCCAAACACTGTACAACTGAAAATAATACAATAACCATCTCCCCAAATACGATCTTATACAAGTCCTCTGATACAAAACTCAAAAGGGAGATATCTCCAATAAATACATCAGTGTACAAGCTCTCACTACAAAAATATCCTCACTACAACAGTCTCTCAAACTGAAAGAGAAAAGTACAACTCTATACCTCACAACAAAGTTCTCTCAACAGAGGTAAAAGTAGTAAACTAATCTACTGAAGCTCTCCACTGAAGGGGGTACCGCTACACTCCAACGACGGGTAGGGAAACTAGCTCACGACTCCCTCGCCTCGGTCAGAAGGATCAGCAACAGGAGCACAGGAACAGGAGAAGAAGTCCCTGGGGAAAATACACCACGACGGGTGTGAGAACTACTTCCCACAGTAGTTCTCAGTGGGTGCCGTCAACAAGCCCAACGGTCCTGCCCACTAAGTCTACTAGAGGCATAAGATAACAGTGCAATGAAATCTGAACAAGAAAAGCTGGAGCTACTCTACAGCTACCATGCCTCTATCTAGATGCTCAAAAAAGTGGAACAGATGAAAGTAAATGTGACCACTCGCACCCAAGGTGCTCAATCGACCCAATCGAACTGACTGCCTCATAGGGTCCAGTCAAACCTGCGCCTACCTACTGCCGTTACATCCCGGAGGACCGGACTTACGTAGGGCGTCCGTGGCTGCCACTAACTGGCCCAGCCAGAGGGACTGCGTCCGTAACTGCCACTAACTGGCTAAGTCAGAGGGACGGCGTCGACAAGTCGCGATACAAAAGTAACAAATCCACCCCGGGCGTGGCTCTCGAGGGGAGCGACCCCATCGAGGAAGAAGGTATCCGCGCACTCTGTCGAGCTCAAAGTGGCACTGCAGGCTATAGTCAAAATCCACGCTCACGCACTGAACGGAAAGACTCAATCCTCAAACATCTCGCACAACAGTCGGAGCACTCTCGACGACTCATCTGATCAGCTCACACGAACACGAGACACAAGCCTCACCAACAGCTCACAATACAGAACACACTGGCTAGAGATACTCCATAGCCAGGAACGACCCACAACTCAGGGCTAACAACACTGGTCGGACAACACTCAACGACCTAGGACCACCGTCAACCCCAACGTTTCCCAACAACACTGACCGGAAGGTACTCGACGGCCCGGGACCACCGTCTGCTCAACGGCTCCCCACGACAGAACGTCAAACTCACAGAGGACACCAACCAGGGCCCGAAAGTCCCCGGGAGACCAACACCTACAACCCTCTCGACAAGAATAGGTTCCAGGCTCGGCCCCCGTGGCTTTCCTCCCGGACAAAGGAATGGCCCCTAGAACCCAGACCACTCGAATCCTTTCGAGTGGGAAGTTTACACGAAAAAGGGGTGACATTTTGTACTGAAAACCATTTTTCACTCAACCCACGCGGTGAGGACTAAAGTAGTTCCCTTTTTGAAAAACCATCTTGATTTGAGGAGAAACCCATTTTAATGATTTTTAGTTCTTTTTAGGAAAAACAGTTAGAAACAAGGATTTGCCCAACCCCGAAGGGCTGATGCCTTTGTCCAAACAAACAAGAACAGACTTCAGCGGCCCTTCGATGCTTGGAAGAAAACATCGATAGACTAAAAATCATGTGTATGTCCAAAAGGTTAAGGGTTCTAGGTCCAGCTAACACAGGCACACAACTGCCACTAACTCCGTGGCGACAGCACAAACAGGGCAACAAGACCTCCCGGGACTACCGTTACCCAAACAGCTCCCGGCACAGATAAGCGACCCACTACATCTACCAGACTCCACTCTGCTCCCAAGCACGAGTGCAAATGCATCCCACACTAAAAGAAAGTCCCGACCTCTCGGCCCACTACCCGGCGAGGATAACACTATGTCGAGGATAGAAAAATAGTGTGGATGTCTAAACATAAATAACCCTAGCCCAAGTGAGGGTTTTCTACTGGTCTGGTTACACATGCAACATATGACGGGGGTGCTAGGTCAAGTTCCAAGATCACCATACTTAACATGTGGTAGGAAGCAAAAAAGGGATCATAAGATCATCAGATAAAATAAGGAATAACAGTTCCTACCTTCTAGCATGCTACACAAGAAATACTTTATCATGCATGATCCTACATCAGTAGAATTACTGTACAGTCCATAAAACTGGAGATAAGGCCACCCACCTCAGTTTGCCACCAATTGCTCGTAGACACTTGCAATTGGCCTCCACGTGATCCCACGCAAAAAAAGAAGTCCGCTGCTGGAGTCCGCATGCAAAACGGAGCACGGTGCCAGGAATCCGCATGCCAAACGGAGTCTGCACGCAAAACGGTGCACGGTGTCGAAATCCGCACGCAAAAACGGTGCACGGTGCCAGAATCCGCACGCCAAATGGAGTCTGCACGCAAAACGATGCACGGTGCCGGAATCCACACGCAAAACGGTGCACGGTGCTAGAATCCGCACGCCAAACGGAGTCTGCAGGCAAAACGATGCACGGCGGCCCGAATCCGCACGCAAACGGTGCACGGTGCCAGAATCCGCACGCCAAACGGAGTCTGCACGTAAAAACGGAGCACGCCGTCGGGGTCCGCACGCAAAACGGTGCAGTAAAAAAAAAAACGGTCCCTAACACAGATAAGAACAAGGGGTTAATTCACAGTCCAAAAGAACGCCCCAAAACTGTGCCAAAAATACCGTAAAAACAAAGTGC
>CM055062.1:8040518-8149193 GCA_029204045.2 Tillandsia leiboldiana
TTCATCATCATTGTTCAAGTTCTCTAAACTCTCTCCCCCTTTTTGTCACAAACAAAGCCAAAAATTACAAAAATTTAAGGAGAGTTAAAATTTCAAAAAAGAAATGTTCCGAAATTTAAGAACTAGAACTAAGAGTAAGTCCTAAAAAAAAACTGAAAAAACCTGCACAAGAAAAGGTTAAAAATCTGAAGTTCCGCATAAGAGAATGTTAGGCATCTGAATCTGAATCAACCGAGGCGGAGTCTTCAGAGCTCGTGAAACCCAGCTTTTTCAAAATTCCTTTAAGCATTCCCGAAATCGTAGAACACTCTTGCTTCATCTGATGTATGTCCTGGACATCTTTCTGAGTTCTAGAGCCATTTTATCTTGTTCTTGTTTTATGGAAGACTCTAAGTTCCCTTTTGGTCAGTTCTTCTGGAAGTGAAGAACGTTGTGTGACGATTGACGGAGCAGTCTGACCTTCATTCCGAGGAGATCGTCTTGGCAAAGGAGGTGAATTGTCAAGAGGTTCATTGCTTGGCACAGTCTTTTCTTTGCTTGTTGCTTAAGTATTGAGGAAGACTTCAGTAGCTTCTTTCTTTAGGTAAACCTTATTTTCTTCATCAATACCGTTGTACTTCGTCAAGAAGTGTCCCAATCTTCTTCATCTTCTGATTCAGTGTCAATTTGAGAGATATTCCTTGGGTTTCTCTTGACATGGTTCATTTATTTCAATACCTCGAGCTCGTCCAGGTCGTCGAGCAAGTCTTTTTCTTTTAAGAAAATGGATGAAGAGGTCATTGGTGCTTTTCCTTTTTCCGCAGCAGTGAGCGGAGCCTTTTCCTTGATGTCTCTGCATGGCTTTCCCTTTCGATGCAACAGAGGTTTTCTGTGCGATTCTCCAGGATGTGTTTCATCATCTGATAACTCATCCCAATTGACTTCATCCTTTTTAGCCCTTTGGCAGTGTCTCTCGTATGTACCATAGCAGCAAGTAGGAAAACAATCGAAGTGATCACCATGCTATGGTTTTTGTGAGAAGAAAATCCTGTGAGCAACAACTCAAGAACACGAAAAATTGTTAATTTTCAAAGATTTGAAAAATTGTACCCAAACAATCATAATCATGTAGAGACTAAGAATCAAATTAGTTTTGCAAAAGGACTTTTAAAAATAGATCAATTGCATGATTTTCGAAAATCCTTATTATATGCCCTAAAACCGAAATTTTAGAAATCGAAGCCTAAAAATCGTTAATCAGGAGAATACCTAGCATATAATCAAAACTAATCTACCCAGAGTTCTTATTTCAAAAGAAATTTGATCAAAAACCATCCACAAACAAAATTGATCCAAGAATTCATCACGTTTGAGGAGGAATAGAGAAAAACGGTGAAAAACCGAGATTTTGATCATAAAACTTACTTGGAGTTGAAGAACTTGAGTTTGAAAGCTTCCAAGAAGGATGAAATCTAGAGAGAAGCTCTGGAAACTTTGGAACAAAAGATTGGAGTAAAAAGAAATCAAAACCCTTTTGCTTTATAAAACCCTAGCCGCGATCCGGATCAGTTCATGCTTGCGATCCGGATCGGCTACCCGCAGTGAGAAACTGCGTTCGGGATCCGGATCGGCAGGTCCAATCCGGATCGTCAGCCGCAGAAGAATACCTGCGTTCGGGATCCGGATCATTGCCCGATCCGGATCGGCTCCAACTTTTTCTTTAGAAAATTTCAGAGAAATTCAAGAAAAACCAGAAAAAGATTGTAAGCAAATGTGTATCAACTTTAAACAAAAATCATCGTTTCATACAACAAGAATTAGATTATGCCAAATCTATCAATAATATCCAAAAATGAAACGAGAATTTACAAAAATTAAATCCCTTAAAGTTGAACACCTTCAATTACATCTAACTTGATCTTATGAGTAATGCCTTTATCAAATCATCAATTCAGTAAAGAAAATGAAATACAAAGATCAATAGATGTTTGAAATCCCAAATATAGTAGATAATATCTAGACAATCTGTTGAAGAGAGTGGCTCTTTGAGCATCTTTCTTAAAAAACCCACCTTATACCAACCTTGAAATTTGACGGAGTCAAGTATTTCAACATGCATTTTACTTAATCAAAAATTTGAACAACCATGCTTGGTATACATGTGGTAGCTGCACACAATACTCGGACGACCGAGGTGGTAGCTCTTTCCTCCATGTGGTGGTAGTTTTCACACTCCTCATTGGGATGTAACTCTTTCCACATCTTTTGAGCATTTTACTTTCTTTGACTCCCCCTCAATTGGCTATCAATTATTTAAGATATAAAGTATTCAACCAAAAATTGATCTCGATTTCATACTCGACTAAGCAGTCAAATAAGATAATGACTATACCAAGAGATCATTGAGAGAGAAATTGACTTTGATCACTTAGAAGATGATTTAATTAACATAAATGATCATTGCAACAGTGAAATATTATGATGGCAAAAGCATAATAAATTTCTAAATGTGCGAAAAGATGCAATTAAAGTCAATTATGATCTATGCTCAATTAATGTCCTATGTACAAACATAGATAATGAACAAAACAAAACAAAAAAACCTATCCTAAGCAAAGGTTTCAAAAAAGAAGTTTATTTCAAGGAAAGCATTCCAATTGCTTTTCGCAAATGAATAAAACGTTTTTGATCCAAAGGTTTTGTTAGAATGTCAGCTAATTGATCCTCAGTTGAAATATATGAAAGTTGAAGAGTATTTGATTCAACTAGCTCTCTAAGAAAATGATATCTAAGTTCAATATGTTTTGTTCTAGAGTGCAACACAGGGTTTTTAGAAATGTTAATTGCACTTGTGTTGTCACAAAGAATTGTTACCGAAGATGCTGAAATGCGGAAGTCGCTCAACACGCTTTTCATCCAAATGAGTTGGGTTGAAAACTACCAGCTGAAATGTATTCCGCTTCGGCAGTCGAGAGTGCTATGCAATTCTGCTTTTTACTGTGCCATGCAACAAGGCAATGGCCAAGATAGAAGCATGCACCACTCGTGCTTTTCCGATCATCCACTGATCCTGCCCAATCGGCATCTGAGTATCCAACAATATCCAAACTTGTTCCCATAGGATACCAAATTCCGAAATTAATTGATCCTTTGATATACCGGATGATCCTTTTCACCGCTTTCAGGTGAACCTCCTTTGGTGCTGATTGATATCTCGCGCAAATCCCAACACCAAAGGATATATCCGGGCGACTAGCCGTGAGGTAAAGTAGACTTCCATCATACTTCGATACAGTTTCTCGTCTACATTCTCACTTTGTGATTCACTTCCAAGTCCCTTGTGGCTAGTTCCCATTGGAGTCGGAAAATCCTTCGAATTTTCAAGATCAAACTTTTTAACCAACTCCATTGCATACTTGGATTGACTCAAGTGAATACCTTCATCATTTTGTTTAATTTGCAATCCAAGGAAATAAGTCAATTCGCCCATCATGGACATCTCAAATTCGCTTTCCATGGTCTCCGCGAATTTAGAAGCATCATTATCTCTTGTTGCGCCAAATACAATGTCATCGACATAGATTTGTGCTACAATGAAATTGCTTTGATAATGCTTCACAAAGAGAGTCCTATCAGCTCCCCCTCGAGTATAGCCCTTCTCCAAAAGGTGCTTTGTCAACCTTTCGTACCATGCTCGCGGTGCTTGTTTCAGACCGTAAAGAGCCTTTTTCAAACGAAAAACATGGTTAGGTTGTTTATGGTCTACAAAACCTTTCGGTTGAGCCACATAAACTTCCTCATTTAAAAACCCATTTAGAAATGCGCTCTTAACGTCCATTTGAAATAATTTGATTTTAAAATGACAAGCAATAGCAAACAGTATACGAATGGACTCGAGTCTAGCTACAGGGGCGAATGTTTCATCAAAGTCTATACCTTCTACTTGAGAGTAGCCTTGAGCAACTAATCGTGCCTTGTTCCTGATGATAGTACCATCCTCATTTTTCTTGTTCTTGAAGATCCATTTGGTACCTATCACATTATGTTGCTTTGGAGGCTTCGTTAATTCCCAGACTTTGTTTCGCTCAAATTGATGGAGCTCTTCCTGCATTGCTTTAATCCAGTAGTCATCCTGAAGAGCTTCATCTATGTTCTTTGGTTCGATTAAAGATACGTAGCAAGCGAATCCACAAACCAACTGCCTCCGAGTTCTAACTCCTTCTTGTGGATCTCCAATAATATTCGATTCCGGATGATCCTTGGAGATTCGTACGTTTGTTGAAACGGAGTACTCGGAGATATTGAGATGATTCCTGCACATCAGATAAACTTGAAGAACCATTAGATGCATCATTAATATTGGAAGTATTATTATGAGAAGATGCAACGGCAGGAGAATCATCATCTAGAGAGATATCGAGGGTAGATTTTTCAGATCAAAGTGAAAAGCTTCATCTACTTTAACATTTATAGATTCTACGATCGTCTTAGATTCCAAGTTAAATACTCGATATGCTCTACTATTAGTAGAATACCCCAAAAAATCCCTTCGTCACTTCGAGAGTCAAACTTTCCAAGATTTTCACGGTCACGTAAAATGTAACACCGACTCCCGAAGATGCGAAAATATTTGATGTTGGGTTTTCTACCACACCATAGTTCATATGGTGTATTTAACGTTCCCGGGGCAAAAAAACACTCGATTAATGACATAGACAGCGGTGTTCACAGCTTCAGCCCAAAAATGTAGCGGTAAATTCCGGCTATGAAGCATCACGCGCCATCTCTTGAACAACCCTGTTCTTGCGCTCGACAACACCATTCTGTTGAGGTGTATAGGGTGCAGAGAATTCATGTTAATACCATTTGAAGTACAAAAGTCAATGAATTTAGAATTTATGAATTCTCCACCTCTATCACTTCTAACACGAATGATCTTTTCATTCTTTTCAATCATAATACGATGGCAAATCTCGTGAAAAGAATCAAACGTATCAGCTTTCTCTTTTAAAATGCTACCCAAGAATACCGAGAGAAATCATCAATATAGAAAATATACCATTTACCTCCCAAAGATGGTTGACGAGTTGGCCCCATTAAATCCATGTAAAAGTTCCAAGGGCCGTTTTGTACCAACGTGGTTCAAGTTCTTGTGTGCAGTCCTGGACTGTTTCCCTTTTGGCAACCACCACACACAATGTTTGTTTAAATAAAAGTTTGGAACCCCTTGACCACGTCCTTGTTTGAAATTTTAACAAGTTCCTTAAAATTTAAGTGACCTAGCCTTTCATGCCAAAGAGTTTCATTATTCAAAGAAACTAGGTTACATTTTTCAGAAATTTTATTAGGAACAACATAACAATTGTTTTCAGATCTAACCCCCTTTAAAAAGAAGACATGGTCCTTATCAGTTACAACGCATTCAACAGATGAAAAGTTAACTGAAAAACCATTGTCGCAAAGTTGACTTATGCTTATGAGGTTAGTCTTAAGGCCATCAACAAATAAGACGTTTTTCAAAATCGGGCCATCTGGAATAGCTACCGTCCCTTTCCAACAATTTTGGAAGATCGACCGTCTCCGAAAACAACAAGTCCTCCGGAGATTTTCTCAAGATTTTGAAAACTATTTTTGTCACCGGTCATGTGACGGGAACAACGCTATCCAGATACCAAGACGAACTATCATATGCATGCAAGGAAACATTGGTAACAAGACAAGGAAAATTTCACCTTTGCGCACCCAAACCTTTTGGAATGCGTCGGTAATGGTCGTGAAGTTATATGCCTAGGTGAAAGCGTCTTGTTAAACGATTGCTGCTCCTTGATGTGTCGTCTTGCGCGCGGTAAACTACCAGGGTTCTTTCTTTCAAATTGTTTGGAATTGATTTCCGAGGAATCACTTTTGTGGTAGTCATTGCAAGAGGTGTTTGAGGTGAGCGTTGACTCCCGTCTTGCAATATCTTCTTATGTGCCCTGAAACACCACAACGAAAACATACCTTAGATCTTGACGATCCCAAGAGGATGAAGTAGGTTTGTTGTCGTTGTTTGTCTTGAATTCCGGTGTCGGAGGAGGAGATACCGACTGAGGCACAAAAACTGTCCCACTCGAACTTGGACTGTTTCCAGTTTGAGTGTATCCGAGGCCGAACCGATTTGATTGACCAAGACCAAGAAGTCTATCCAACTTACTCCTTCCTGAAGAGAATCGCTGTAAGTCATCCTGAGTTGGAAAATGGTCTTTGTCATTTCCAGGTTATCCTGTCGAGCCTCGTTGTAGAGCTTTGAGAAGTGATTCGCTTTATCCACCAGATTTGTATGTTCCTTCTCAAGTTGCTCATTGGACTCTTGAAGGGAAACATTTGCTTTTATCAGGTTTCCCTTTCCACTTCAAGAGCGTTGAGAGAGAAGTGCTTTTTGCTTCTTCTTCGAGATCATGCAATCTCCCTCTCAAACTCTTGTTTTGCTTAGCCACTTTCTTTGAATCCCTCAAAAGTCTGTGGTAGGCTAGAGCAAAATCTTCACCTTCCGAATCATCCGATTCATTGTCCGTTGCATTCTTTTCAACAGTGGAGTTGGACAATGACTCGGATGTACTTGCCATAAAGCACATGAAGGGTGAAGATATGGACGCGTGGAATGCGTGGAGCTCTTTTCTTCATCACTGAAGACGACTCATTTGACGTTGAGTTGTCATCCCAAGTGACGACTTGCATCGCCTTCTTCTTTGCCGGATACTTGTTGGGACACTCCGTTGCAATGTGGCCGTAGCCTCGACATTTGAAGCATTGTAGTTGTCCTTCTGAACTTTTCTTATCCTTTGAGAAGTTCTCTTGCTTTCTTGACTTGTAACTTGAAGTACCCTTGCCTTTGTTCGACTTTCCGAAGGATGGAGATTTACTGAATTACCCCTTCGAAAGTTGCGGCGAAACTTCCTTGTCAAGAGAGCGAGCTGCTTCTCAAATTCCTCCATAGAAAGGTTCTCGTCATCGTCTGAGGAGGATGTATCCGCGTCTTCTTCCTTAGTTGTTTTCAACGCATAACCTGAAGACTTAGAAGTGGATGCCTTTCCAGAAGAATTGTTAGTAGTAAATGTCATTTCATAAGTTTGTAATGAACCAACTAATTCTTCTACACGTATTTTCGTCCGGGTGTTTAATAGTTTCAATGGCAGTACCTTTGGGCGAAATCGTTCAGGAAGAGTTCTTAAGATCTTTCTTACAATCTTAAATTCTGGAATCTCTCTCCCAGGTTAGCACATGAGTTTACGATGTCTTGCAATCGTGTATAGTAGTCCGTGAAAGATTCATTTTCTGCCATCAAGATAGAGTCAAACTTGCTCGTAAGCATTTGCAGTTTCTGAATCTTCACGAGGTTAGTTCCCTCATGTGTAACCTGAAGAACATCCCAGATTTCTTTCGCAGTCTCACATGCCGAGACGCGAGAGAATTCAGTTTGAGATAAGGCATTAAAAATAGCATTAATTCCCTTGCCATTGTAAGAAGAGAATCTAACTCTTCCTTGGTCCATTTCGACCTAGGTTTTAAGGTGCGAACATCAGAGATAATTTCAGTTGGATTAGACCATCCTAATTCAATTGATTGCCACACCCTTTCGTCGATGGAAATTAAAAAGGCTTTCATCCGTACTTTCCAGTACGCATAATTTGTTCCATCAAAGAAAGGGGGTCGATTGATGTTTCCACCTTCAACCATTGTTTACAACCCTATTCCCGCTCTGATACCACTTGTTGGGTTATATGTAATAAGGATCTAAATAGGGGAAAAAACACCTAGAGGGGGGTGAATAGGTGTAAACGTATAAACACTCAAAAATCGTTGCGATAAAAACCCAATGCGGAAATAAAAATAACTCGCAAGATTTTTACGTGGAAAACTCCATCACCGGAGTAAAAAACCACGGGACCGATAACACGGCAGAAATCCACTAGAATTAAAACACGTACAAGGTGATTTACCGTACACACTTACGACTCAACCTTTTCCATACGCTCCTAGAGGATCTTCTCCGCTCGCTCCGCGACGCTTCTCGAATCCACGATCTGCGCCCAACGCCGAATCCACGGCGTCCAACGTCGAATCCACGACGTCCGACCGAATCCACGGTCTTCACCCAATAGCACCCTTCGAATCCACGAACGTGCCTCGCTCCGAATCCACGAGAGCGGTTGAACCTTGAATCCACAAGGACACGCGAATCCACGCGCCGATTTTGGGGTAAATCGTTGTTTTGGGTGGTGATGATCCGCCGAATACTTAGATCAAAGATAGATCGGAAATACCATCTAAGTATTCATTAGTTTGATTCAACTCAAGATGTGAGTATGAAAACCTAGAATCAAACTAATCAATATAGATGAAGAAACATAGAGTATTCTCTAATGATTTCCTTTCTTCTCTATATGTGGATCTAGAGCCGTATAAAATGATATATGAAATGACGGCTATGTGGATTATTTGGATTGACCCTAGAAAAAAGAGCCATAGGGTCTACTTATAGGTTAGAAACCCTAGGAAGGAGATAAGAATCAAAAACCTACCATTTCTGGAAATTTTACGGACGGCGATCCGGATCGGATTAGCTGTGATCCGGATCGTCGTAACGAGTCAGGCAATTCCAGAAAAACAAAGGTTCGGGATCCGGATCGAAGTGCTTGATCCGGATCGTTTCATACAGTTCACCAAACATCAACGTTCGGGATCCGGATTGCGAAGCCTGATCCGGAGCGTTCAAGGAAGATGGTAAACTCAGTGTTCGGGATCCGGATCAAGAGAGGCTACGATCGGATTGAACTGGTGTAATGAACGAACTACCTTCGGGATCCGGATTGAACAAACCTGATCCGGATCCTTGAACATGTCCCAAGTCCAGTTTTTGATTTTTAGCAATGAAAGATTCTTCCAAGTGTTTCTACACTACAAAGAAGTATTCGGATCACACAAAATCTTTAGTTAAAATACCTGATCCTTTTGAATTCTTCTTTCTTGAGATTGAGTTAAATGATCCAACTTTCTTCACCTTCAATCTTCAAGACTTGAAACTTTCACGAAACTACGCCAACTCAAATTCCGTACAGTTGGGTCACCTCTATAATAAGGATCTAAATAGGGAAAAAAACACCTAGAGGGGGGGGTGAATAGGTGTAAACAATAAACACTCAAAAATCTTTGCGTAATAAAAACCCAATGCGGAAATGAAAATAACACGCAAGATTTTTACGTGGAAAACTCCAAAACCAGGAGTAAAAAACCACGGGACCGATAACACGGTGAAATCAACTAAGATTATACACGTACAAAGGTGATATAACGCACTCACAGACGACTCATCCTTTTTCCATACGCTCCGAGTTGATCTTCTCCGCTCGCTCCGCAACGCGCCTCGAATCCACGATTTGCATCCAACGCCGAATCCACGGCGTCCAACGTCGAGTCCACGACGTCCAACGTCGAGTCCACGCCGTCTGACCGAATCCACGGTCTTCACCCAGTAGTACGTCTCGAATCCACGAACGTACCTCGTCCGAATCCACGAGAGCGGTAGCACCTTGAATCCACAAGGCCACGCGAAGTCCACACGCCGATTTTGGGAAAATTATTTTTTTGGGTGGTGATATCCGCCGAATACTTAGATCAAAGATAGATCAGAAATACCATCTAAGTTATTCATTATTTGATTCTACTCAATTCCTGAGTATGAAAATCTAGAATCAAATTAATTAATATAGATGAAGAAACATAGAGTTAAATCTAGTTATTTCCTTTCTTCTCTATATGTGGATTAATAAGTTTATCTCTGTTAATTTTCTCATTCATTTCCCAAAGATAAAACTTTTAGGATTCTGTGGATTCCACCCTAAAATATGAATCGTAGGGTTTATTTATAGGTTAGAAACCATTGGAAGAGGATAAGAATAAAAAACTAAACTTATCTGGAATTTTTCAGGACGACGGTCCGGACTGGAATACTGCGGTCCGGACTGTCGTAGCTAAAACAGACTATTTCCAGAAAAACACACATTCGGGGTTCGGACTGAAGATCAACGGTCCGGACTGTTCATAGCAGTTTCTGCAAAATCCACGTTCGGGGTCCGGACTGAACCGATGTGTTCCGACTGGATTTGCGCATGAACTACCCTATGTTGCGGGTCCAGACTGTAGTTACCTATTCCCGGATCCTGAACATATAACATGTCCAGTTTTTTATTTTTTGCGATTAAAAATCCATCCAAGTGTTTCTACACTATAAGAAGTATTCGGATCACCAAAATTATTTAGTTAAACGTACCTGACTCCTTTTGAATCTTCTTACTTGAGATTGAGGTATATGATCCAAACTTCTTCATCTTCAATCTTCAAGACTTAACCATTTTCACGAAAATACGCCTAAACAAATTCCTTAACAATGAAGACCACCTGCGGAATCATTCTCCAGACTCTCAGGGACCAGGAGTTGTTCGCTAAATTCAAGAAATGTGAATTCTGGTTTCGCGAAGTGGGATTTTTGGGGCCACCTGATTTCAACAGCGGGAATTGCAGTGGACCCAAGAAGGTGGAGTCGGTGACCAACTGGCACCGACCGACTACAGTGACGGAGATCCGTAGCTTCTTGGGCCTGGCAGGATACTATAGACGCTTCGTCGAGGGCTTCTCGAAGATCGCCGCCCCTCTGAACCGTTTAACCAGGAAAGGAGAAAGATTTACGTGGACGGCCCAATGCCAGGAGAGGCTTCGAATAACTCAATAGCAGGCTAACTCGGGCGCCTATACTGGTACTACCGATACCTGGAGAGGATTTTGAGGTTACTGTGACGCGTCACGGATCGGCCTTGGGGGTGTACTAATGCAACAAGTGAAAGTAATAGCCTATGGCTTCAAGGCAATTGAAGGAATATGAACGGAATTACCCGACGCACGATTTAGAGCTGGCCGCTGTCGTTCTTGTTTTAAAGCTTTGGAGGCACTATCTCTTCGGTGTCCACTGTAATGTATTCTCAGATCACCAAAGTCTTAAATACCTGTTCACCCAGAAAGAATTACATCTGCGGCAGAGACAGTGGCTAGAGTTGCTGAAGGACTACGATCTATCAATACAATACCACCCCGGGAAAGCAAATGTGGTAGCGGATGCGTTGAGCAAGAAGGGGCAAACGGAAGGGGCCAAACGGAAGGGACATCAGCAGGCGCGATCACTGAACAGGATAGCTTGATCGCGGAGTTCTCACGATTGAGGTTGGAGGTGGTACCAGCAGGAACGGTCGCGTGACTTTTGTCCATGATAGTCAAGCCTACGCTGTTCGAGAAGATCCGGGAGGGGCAACAGACCGATTCGCACTTACAGCTCGTCTGGGACAGGATTTCCCCGAACCAGGAGAGTGACTTTTCGGTGGGGGACGACGGCACCCTACGTTTCCGTGGGTGGATTTGCGTGCCCGATTCGTCGGAATTGAAGGAGGAGATCTTGTCAGAGGCACACCGCGCCCCCTATGCGGCGCATCCGGGAGGCACGAAGATGTATAGGGACCTCAAGCAGACCTTCTGGTGGCCTAAACTGAAGGGAGATGGGACACGGTATGTAGCTCACTGTCTGGTTTGTCAACAGATAAAGGCCGAACACCAGCGACCGGCGGGAAAGTTGCAACCTCTATCGGTGCCAGAGTGGAAGTGGGACGAATTAGCATGGATTTGGTCACCGGGTTCCCACGTTCGCAGCAGGGGCACGACGCGGTCTGGGTCATAGTGGACCGGTTAACCAAGTCTGCCCATTTCCTGCCTATTCTTACGACATGGACCCGAGATCGATTAGCTTAAGTCTACATCAGCAAGATCGTGAGGTTGCACGGGGTGCCAGCATCGATCACTTCGGATAGAGACACGTGATTCGTCTCGAACTTTTGGCGGAGTCTACAACGGGCTTTGGGGACCAAACTGTAGTTTAGCACAGCCTTCCACCCCGAGACGGACGGACAATCTGAGAGGGTGATCCAGATTCTCGAGGACATGCTTCGCGCCTGTGTACTTGACTTGGGAGGACGGATGGTCACGCTACCTACCCCTCGTGGAATTCGCCTACAACAACAGCTACTAGGCCAGCATACAGATGGCGCCATATGAAGCCTTATACGGGAGACGTTGTCGATCCCCGATCTGTTGGGACGATTTAGGGAAAAGGAAGTTTTTGGGACCAGACTTGGTAGAAGAGACCGAAGAGAAGGTACGCCTCATCAGACAGCGGTTACTGACCGCCCAAAGTCGACAACAAGCTACGCAGATCAGAGGCGCTGTGACTTGGAGTTTCAAGCGGGGGAACACGTGTTACTACGAGTCTCGCCATCCAAGGGAATTAAGCAATTCGGGCTGAGGGGCAAGTTGAGCCCACGATTTGTGGGGCCTTTTGAGATCTTGGAGCACATCGGCCCGGTGGCTTTCCGCCTAGCCTACCACCAAACCTCGACCGAATCCATGATGTGTTCCACGTTTCAATGCTCCGGAAATACCTCCACTGACCCATCGTATGTACTAGACGTCGCTACTCTCGAACTTAAAGAGGACCTGAGCATTGAGGAAACACCGGTACGGATCCTGGCGAGGGAGAGTAAAACACTGCGCAACCAAACAATCCCCTACGTGAAGGTGCTTTGGAGCAACCAAGAAGAGCGAGAAGCGACTTGGGAACTAGAGTCAAAAATGAGGGAGTGCTACCCTGACCTTTTCACCGCGACCCAAGATTAAGTTTCGGGGACGAAACTTGTTTTTAAGTGGTGAGTGATGTAGTAACCGCCCTTTTAATTTGGAAATTTCCTTTTATTATTTATTTACTTCTCTTTTAGTGGTCCGGCGGGGGTTGATTGTTCGATTATTTCTGGGCAGACCGTCGGGGCTCGCGGGTATTTTTAGGTGTTAGAGCACACGAAACGGGGAACGGTGACCCGATCGGATTCGAATTCCGATCCCGGGATATCCCAAAATTAATTTTTGAAGTTCGCTAGCAGATTGGGCGCATCGAAATTCGTGCAGGCGATCGGCACGCTTTTCGAGGTAATTTGGACCCCTTGTTTTCATCCCGACTGATTAGAGTTGTGTTTGGGGGATTTAGGGTTTGTTCCCATTTTCTCATTCGTGCGTTAGGTTTCACCAGAGTGCGTGCGGGAAAGCCCCAATCCTCATTTCTCCCACCTTCTAAGTATTGGCGTGAAGAACCGAGGCGACGAGACAGGGAGAAGGAGGAAACAATCGCGCTTCCCGCAGGATCCAGCGAGCGAGAGAGGGACGATCCTCCTTCTTCCAGCGAGCGAGAGAGGGACGATCCTCTTCCTTCCTCCCTTTCCGGCGAAATCGAGGTGAGCGCGTGTGTTTTTCCCCGGTGCTTCGTTTACATTTTTGGGTGGGGGTTCCTTGTTTGGCCGCGTCGGGGGGGGGGGGGGGGAGGCAAACCTCGTGCCTAGGTCGCCGCCCATCGACGCCGCCGCCGCGGGGCACCGGACGTGCGCGGGGGGGAGCCACCCGCAGGCAGGGCACCCGTGCGGGCCTGGCGCCGCGCGGGGTCGCCCGTGCCTGCGGGCAGCGCGCTCGCGCGGGCCTGGCGCCGCGCGGGGCCGCCCGCGCCTAAGAGCAGCGCGCCCGCGCGGACCTGGCGCCAACGCGGGGCCGCCCGCAGGTGGGGCGCCCGCGCGGGCCTGGTGCCGTGCGGGGCCGCCCGCGCCTGAGGGCAGCGCGCCCGCGCAGGCTGGCGTCGCGTGGGGCCGCCGCAGGTGGGGCGCCCGCGCTGGCCTGGCGCCACGCGGGGCGCCCACGCCTGCGGGCAGCGCGCCCGCGCGGGCTGGCGCCGCGCGGGGTCGCCCGCAGGTGGGGCGCCCGCGCGGGGCTGGCGCCGCGCGGGGCCGCCCGCGGGTGGGGCGCCTACGCGGGGCTGGCGCCGCGCGGGGTCGCCCGCAGGTGGGGCGCCCGCGCGGGGCTGGCGCCGTGTGGGGCCGCCCGCGGGTGGGGCGCCTGCGCGGGCCTGGCGCCGCGCGGGGGAGGGACTGGCCGCGCTTGCGGGCGGCGCGCCAGTGTTGGCCTGGCGCCACGGGGTCATTTGCGCCAGCGTACCCGACCCGGTACGGCGCCGCCGCCGAACCCTGGAGCCGCGTTCCGCGACGAACCCGGGCTGTTTTCCTTCTTTTTATTTTTATCTGTCGGGGGTACTGACTTTCTCTTCGGGGGACTGTGTAGGTCCGGGAAGCACACAAAGACGCGGATGAACCGAGCGTGGGTCGTTACACGGAAAAGGTGGGTACTCGTTCTGAGGTTTAGTTCCGGGACTTTTGGGAACGTGTAAATATACTTTATTTGTTCGACTAACCGTGTTAACCTTTGGTGATCTCTATTATTTGTTATTATCGGTTTGGTTTTGTGTACTTGGTTACGATGCTCGAGGCTGCAGCACGCGCACCCGCGGTTTGGCCACCGCAAAGGGTGTGCTTTTCCGGAAAAGTGGTCTATGACCCGTGTTACCCCACGAGGTGACGTAGTCGGGGCCCTCGTAGGTGGGGGGTTTTAGGCGCCAAGGTGTGAGCGGTGCGACCCGTCGAGGTAGGTGCTCGGCGTGGTTTACCGAGGTAGGTGCTCGGTTGGGTTGCCGGGGCAGGTGCCCGGATTAGGTTATGCAGGGATCGTGGTTTGCCCTTTTGGGGAGGGTGGTTGCTCTGGATGGTTCTCACGGTCTGCTTTATTTACATCTTTCCTGCATTCCATCTTTTATATCTTGTGTCGCTGACTTCCCACTCCGTGAAAGGTTCCTTCAGGGGTGAGAGATAGGGCGACGGTGAGGCCGTGGCAGGAGCACTTTTGGTCCTTCGAGGCCATAGACTGTATTTACTTCTTTTTGCGCATTTTCATTTCCTGTTAGTAGCTTACTGTGTGGATTGCGATACCCTTGTGGGGTCGGTGTGGATGTTGGGATGTTTCCTCTTACTTATGTGGATGGTTGAATTTATTCTCCTCCTGTTTGGCCGTTTTCGAACTACAAAAGAAAAAGAAAAGAAAAAGGCATTATGAAAACCGTTTTAAAAATCTGGGTGTCGTGTGGGCACCGTTTTAAAAACCCTGTGGATTTATGGATTGCGAAAACCGTTTTAAAAATATAGGTGTCGTGTGGGCACCGTTTTAAAAACCCTGTGGATTTATGAATTTCGAAAACTATTTTAAAAACTTGGGTGCCGTGTGGGCGCCGCTTTTAAAACTTATGGATTTATCCTTTCAACTCAGTCGGCCTCGTGAATTCTTTAGTCTTGCGCGTTCATGTTAGTAAACTGCTGTGATTAAATGATTACTGTAATCGCGACGCCGTGCATATACAGAGGAGACTCCGCCCGTTTGCGGGGTGAATCTGTGTATGCGGCGGGTCTGGGCACGCACCGGGGAGAAAGGACTTTCAAAAAAAATTGTACCCACAAATTCATTCTTTTCGTTGGTCGTCTTCCGCTTAATTAAACCCCCGGGGCGTGACAATTTTCCACGTCTCAGCTCAGGAGTGTTATACTTTTGGACCCCTCGCCCGTGATTGTCTCGCTCCATTTGAGATCTGTGAGTGTTTGGAGTACGAGGGACGCCCGTTGCAAATTCTGGCTCGTGAGATGAGAGAATTACGCAGCCGGGCCATGCCGTACCGGTTATTGTTGATGATGAGGAGTAATCACGTGGATTGAGCGGTGACTTGGAAGCAGGAGACGGTGATGATGAGTACCTACCCTTGGTATTTGAGACTCCCTTTTAAGTTATGTTAGTTTCGAGGATGAAACTTTCTTTCAGTGGGGGAGGATGTGAGGACCCGAAATTCTCACGTAAGGATTACTGTTGCATCAACAGCTTATGGAGGCCTATGTGGTGTGTCGGCGGTGTTTGTGCGCAAATTGGACACAAGTGATGGACTCAGTGCGTAAAATGGATCACGAGTGTATTTAGATGCCCCTGTCGAATTTTAGAAGTGGTTCCATGTGAAACAGACATCAAATTTGGATTCGGCGCGGAAAAACGATGGAAATCGACTACTTGGTTGTATTTTTCTGAGTCCGGGCGCCCAAAAACGGACACCCGGAAGATTTCTAGTGTTTTCGGGTGCACGGTGGACCGGAGGACCGAGGTGGTGCCACGTGGCGGTTTCCCGTTGGTGCCGTACGCCACGTGGCAGAGCAGGAGGCGCGGCACAGTGGGCCCGGCCTATGGGAGCAGGCGCGGGCTGGCGCGCGGGCAGCGCGGTGCGTTGGAGACAGATGTGCCACGTGGAGGCTTCTCATTGGGCCGTTTTGGACAGGTGGAAGCGGGGGAGTGGCTGGTGCAGGAGGCGTGGTCCACGAAGCAGAGAGGTGGCACCTCGGGCTACATGCACGGCAGGGTGGCAGGCGGCTGGCGCAGGCGCGCACGTGGGCGCGGAGACCGAGGCTTTGACGCGAGGGAGGTGCGCGTGGACGCGCCACGCGTCAGCATGGGCGTGGGCCACGCGGGGCGGCGTGAGGCGCTGGATCAGCTGTTTGCTGTTCGGCACAATGTGGCGCATCGTGGGCGTTCCAAGCGCTCATCGCGGGGAACCTCGTGGGAGATTCGGCCGCCCAATAGTGGTCCGAGCGCCCGAATCTCGGGACAAATCCTGTATTTTCAGAATTTTCGGGCTGGGCCTATAAATAGGCCCAGTACTGCTTAGTTGCTGGGTTTTCTGGCCGGTTTCTCATGGAGGCTTCTTCAGGAGACTTTGTCCTCCACCAGTGCTGCATCTTGTGGGGGATTCTCGGGATTTTTGGAGGTCGCGTCATTGGCGTTTTCTGCGACGCGGCGCACTTCAACGCTCCTTTGATTTTGGCTTCTACCGTCACTTTTTAGTGCGTGAGACCCCCTGAGCTACCCCGATGGAATTTTGATCCCATTTTCATGGCACCGCGTTCAAGAGAGGTACGCCTTCGATTTCCTTGTTGATCACATTGCTCCGTTTCGAGTTTTTGGTGGTGTTCCCAAGGTATCTTTTGACCCCTTTTTCTGCAGCGGACTTTTGGACAGCGGTGGAGTATTGTTGGGATTTCTCGGCCTACGAGCTTCGGAACGGGACGTTTAAGGACTCGATCGACATCTACGCTTCGAGAGGAACGCAACCGTATTTTCACCAGATTTTTCTGAGGTCATTTTCAAGGCGATATTTAAGCTTCTTCATGGCTGATTTTCCGCAGATTTGCGATTGCGCGTAGTTTGGCTTACCGCGTTGTTTTGGTTGTAACTTGGCCTATAGGTGTCGGAACGAGGAGTATAAATACTCGATTTGTATCTACTCGTCGCAAGAACCGCGGCCGTGATTTTTTTGGATTTTTTCGGAGGACCACACGTTGGTGAAAATCCCCTTTTTCTGTGCTGGTTTGTAGAAACAGCAAGTGCTGTTTTGGGGTGTGTTTGTGGTGTTGATTGTTGGTTGGCTGTGATGTTGGCTTGAGAAGAGGCTCGTGCGACCGAGTACCGAGGGTGCGGTTTTGGCAGATTTTGTTAGCGAGTGACTACGCACTTCACCGACTTCGGCTTTGCCTGCGGAAAGCGATTCAGGTGGGTTGCTTCGTCTCCAGAACCGGTGGACGGTTCTCTAATTCTATCTCATAGAATATTTGCATGTTAGTGTACCCATGTACGTGATGGAGAGGTAAGCTTAGTATTGGTATTTATTTGAGAATCCCATGAGTAGTATCCTTATTATGTTTTAGGAGAATTGCGATAGTGGATGTCATGATGATGATTAATAGAAGCTTACATTTGGGAATATTGCCCCCTTTTATTGATAGCATGCATGTTTAAATGTACAATCTCTAGGATTGAGATGTAAGTATGAGGAATGGCCTAGATTACGTGGATTGATGCTTACCCGTTTTATTGTACATGCTAGATGGATATGTTTATTTCATGCTAGAGGAGATAGGAAGCATGCTTATGAGAGATGAGGATTTTCTATATACGCTATGTTAAATTACATGCTATTGTTGGAACTTGACCTAACACCCTGTCATATGATGCATGTTGAAACAGGACTAGTAGAGAACCTTTACTTGGGCTAGGTTCCTTATTGCTTTAGACATCCCATAGCTTGCTTATGTCCTGGACTTAATGTTTCCTCTCCCGGGTAGTGGGCCGAGAGGTCAGGTTGTTGTGGGACATATGTTGCACTCGTGCCTGGGGGCTGAGTGGAGTCTGGTAGGGTAGCTTAGACCAGTGCTAGTGTTGTTAGGAGCCGTTTGGGTAGACGGTGATCCCGGACCGTAGAGTATCTTCCAGTCGGTGTTGTTAGGAGCCGTTTGGGTAGACGGTGATCTCGGGCCGTAGAGTATCTTTCGGTCAGCGTTGTTGGGAACCGTTAGTGTGACGGTGATCCTAGGCCGTTGAGTGTCCTCCGACTAGTTTTGTTAGACCTCGAGTTGTGGGTCGATCCCGGCTGTGGAGTATCTCCAGCCTGCGGTTATAGTGGTGCGAGTTGGATGTCTCGTTTGGGAGCCGTTTGGATAGACGGCGGTCCCGGCTGTGGAGTATCTCCAGCTAGTGTGGTTAGAGAGGCGAGTTAGGTGTCTCGTTTTGGGAGCCGTTTAGGTTGACGGTGGTCCCGGCTGTGGAGTATCTCCAGCCAGTGAGTTTTGCGTTACCAGTGGTTGTGTCGCTAGTGTTTCGGGATTCGTGTGAGCTTTATTAGCTGCGTCGTTGAGAGTACTCCGACCCTTGTACGAGATGTTGGGGATCCCGAGTTTATCCGTTCTGAGAGAGAGAGCGTGGATTTTGACTATAGCCTGCATGTGCCACTGTTTGATACTCTATACCGCGCCGTTTTCCTCAGTGGGGGAGCATCCCGTGAGATGCCGCAGTGGATGCGATGTTTGGCCTGTTGAGGCAGTTTTGCGCGAGGGGTTAGTTAGTCCGATTGGACACCCTACGTTGATACACTAGGGGACCCTACGTTGATACACTAGGGAGGCGCAGGCTTGACTGGGCCAGATGTGGCAGTCAGCTCGATTGGGTCGATTGTGCACCTCGTGTGCGAGTGGTTGCATGTCTTTCTTTGGTTTCCCCTTTGAGCATTTAGATAGAGGCATGATAGCTGTAGAGTATCTCCAGCTTTTCTTATTCAGTTGTTACTGCATTGTTATCTTATGCCTCTAGTAGACTTAGTGGGCAGACCGTCGGGCTTGGTGGCGGTACCCACTGAGAACTACGTGTTGATGTAGTTCATTAGGGGTTCTCCCCCTCCTTTTTCTTTCCTCTCCTTTGTTTTGCAGAGTCATTGCGGGGGTTGTTGATTCTGCTGTTTCTGTTCGAGGCGAGGGAGTCGCGAGCTAGATCCCTACATGTCTTTGGAGAGTAGCGGTACCCACATTGGAGATTTGTCAGTAGATTATTTTATTTTCACTTTTGAGAGACTGGTGTATTGTGAGGATCTGACTTGTACTGAGAGCCTGTACACTGATGTATTATTTTAGCTTACCTCTCTGTTTGAGTTCTTGGTTTTGTATCAGAGGATATTGTATGTTGATCATTTATGGGAGATGGATATTGTATCGTTATTTCCAGTTGTACAGTGGATGGATGTGAGATTTACAGTAGTTTATTTTATAGATCTGATATCTGTTTAGCTGTAGACTTTTTCTTTGCAGGTTGGACGCTTCGCCTATGCGGGTTTTTTGTGTAGGCGGCGGATCTGTTGGCGAGCCCGGGTCGCAGTTTCGACCCCGGGGCGTGACAGTTAGGGTTTATTTATAGGTTAGAAACCTTTGGAAAGATATAAGAATAAAAAACTAACTTATCTGGAATATTTCTGCTCGGCGGTCCGGACTGGATTTAATCGGATCCGGACTGTCGCAATTAGGCAGAATTTTTTCAGAAAAACAAGTTCGGGGTCCGGACTGGAATAGTCTGATCCGGACTGTTCATGCGATTTATGCAAATACATAGTTCGGGGTCTGGACTGAAAGGTGGCTGTTCCAGACTGGAATTCCGCATGAACTCAACTATGTTCGGGGTCCGGACTAGATGGTCCTGATTCGGATCCTAAACACTTAAAATGTCCAGTTTTTTATTTTTATTCAATGAAAAATATTCCAAGTGTTTCTAAACTACAAGAATGTATTCGGATCACCAAAATTATTTAGTTAAACGTATCTGATCATTTTGAATTCATTCTTCTTGAGATTGATTATGTGATCCACAATTCTTCAACTTCAATCTTCAAGACTCAAAACACTTCACGAAATACGCCAATATAAAATCCTTAACATATTATTGTATACAATACTTTTATTTACAGCACAGACTTACCTTATCAGTTATTCACCAGCTTTATACTTGCCTATTATTGCAATCTGCTGATTATTGTATCCAGTAGATATGACTTGCTGTTCCCCGGCTCGTTGTACCCATTGGGATACATTTAGTTGTATCTTACATCCTTTGGTGACCTATTTTTTACAGGTCAGTAGGGTGCTGGGATGTCGGGACGATGTTGAGACCGATCGCGATAGAGCCGTCCCCTGTTGCCAGCTTCGTCTAGCCATGCTTTTATATTTCAGTTTTAGAGTGGTTATGAATCATGTTTGGTTTCTTCAGATTGAGAGTATTTGAGGATTTTATTATGTCATCTTAGTAGTTGTGGATATTATGTGATTGTTACTATTAGTCGTTTATAGCTTAGTACTATATTGTACTTATTGTACTTGTCTAACCGTGCATGTATAGGTGGGACTTTGTCCGAGTGGATAGAGAATTCTCTATGCATGTGGCATTCTGATCACGTCCTTGGATTAAAGTTTAAACTCTGATTTAAAAAAAAAAAAAAAAAATTAGACCGCTTTTTTTTTCGAATCCGGAGCGTGACACTAGTAATCAAAAGGACTTAAAATTAATAATTTTAATGACCATGGTGAGCCATTTGCAATTTTAACGATATAAAAAATATTCAAATCACTTAAAATTTTGATAATTTTCTTTTTATACTATATAAAACAAGATCAAGTTTAAGTCATTGATTTTGAGCCCTTTGGGTAACTATATAAATTATATCAAAAATTGTGAATTTATTTTCTAGTCATTTCAAATATTCTAAATTAAATCTAACGAAGCCGGTCATCAATTCGGAAGTTTCAGTGTCAAAAATAACTTGATAGCACAAAGACCTCCGTACTTCTAAATGCATACAAGCTGGACTCATATATTGTACGTTGCATTTTACTTTTAAATATAAAAATATGCACTTAACCACTCTCAAAAATTTAAAAATATTTTATCATATTGTAGTGTTAAAAAAATGAAATGGCTATGCTACCATTTTTTACTTTTTCTCATCCTCAAGGGGTTAGGTGCTAACGAAGTAAGATTTTAGAAGGTTAAATGTTTTTTTTTAATATATATATAAGGGGTTAAGTGTAATATGTAATATATTGAAGGAGGTAAAGTGCAATTTAGCTAATAAATGTATACAATTTTGTAACGAGAGGGATCAACAGAGCACTCAGGAGGATAGGAATTTTTCAAACCTCTTTCGAATCCCCCCAACAACCCCTCGAATAGTAAGCCGGGAGAAAGGGCAAGACAAGGGAAAGAGTCTGAAGAAAAGAAGCTCGAATAGGAGTTGCAAGCCGCATCCGTAGTCTCTCATTCTAATTCGCCTTCTCACTTTGCTCCATACAATTCTTTAGGCAAATAGAGCTAGGGCATGATTGGAAGGAGACGAAGACCGAGAAAGGGGAGAAGATCTAAGTAGAGTCATAATGGGTCGGGCTATCGGGAACCCTCCATCCGATTGGGAAGATTAGTTGGGCCACCGGTTGCTTGGGGGCAAGCCCTCCATGGTGGCCCAGCTAGTTGGGCCATGTGGGAATTGAGACCCAAAAGACCCATTAGTTAGACATTTTCTTTAGCTATTGTTACAATTCAATATTTGCATACAGGTCCTTATATAGTAGCTATAAATAGTGTAGGTGTCACGCCCCAAGTTTTGAAAAGCGATCTAATATATATATATATATATTATAAATCAGAGTTTAAGCTTGAAAATTAGGGCATGAATAGATCGCCACATGTATAGTAAATCCTCTGTCCACTCAGATATAGTCTCCCTTATACATGCACGGCTAGGAAAGTACATAATATACAATCAGAGTACTAAATGACATAAACAGAAACCTACCAAATCATAATCATAATCTACAATACTAGAATCTCAATCACCAAAATATCGTAAGTCTAACATAACTATACATAATCCATTTGTAATACAAAATCTCGGCCAGACGAAGCTGGCAACAAGGGACGACTCTATCGGATATGCTCTCAACAACGTCCCGACATCCCACCACCCGATTGACCGAAAAAAATGGTCACCTAAGGGTGTGAGATACACTGAATGTATCCCAGTGGGTACGACGGGTCGAGAAATAGCAAGTCGCACCTACTGGTATACAATAAGAAGCGGATAGTAAGAAATCAGGTATACTAAATCAAGAGGCAAATAAGATAACCATGGTAAATATCAGTGCTGCATATAATGTACTAATGACAGGAACTGATCATACTATAACCTGGTAAATAGGATAATCATGGTAAATCACGATGATGGATGCATGAGATATATATATTAATAAACAGAAAGTAAGGCATGCTGAATAATAACTGCAATAATAACAATCAAGTAGCTATACCTCAATGCTGGAAATAGAATATCTACTCAATGCCACTGTTGGTCACGAGGACCTCAGGCTAATGTCATAGCAGAACACCTAGCAAAACTGATAGCAATTCCTGTACCAAAGATACAGCCAAAGGGGCTCCCCATACCCAACGGTACAGCCAAAGGGAGCTCACGTAGACCACTCAACATTCTCTTTTACTTATTCATGTTTATGTGCTTTAGTTCAAGTTGCTTATCCCTTTGGAAGCCTCGCCCAACGGGTCCGCGCCCGACAGTCATGCTACCATAAGACGAGACAATCCAAAGGCGCTAATAGTACATAGGTGCTCTGCATACTATTCGGAAGTATCTCGCGCGACAAAAGGGCCTCTGCCCGGGGAGATGGCTATCGCTCTCACACTCCCAAAATGCGAGGCTCAAATCTGAAGGTACCCTTTTAATTACTTTTAATCCCTACGAAAGTATCTCGTCCGACGGGTCTCTACCCAAGGAGTTATGCTCCCAAATTGACGAGCCTCAAATCTGAGGGTGCCTTTTTAATTCTTTTAATTGCTTTGCCTTTAGTCCTTATGAAAGTACCTCATCGACAACGGGTCTTTGCCCGGGGAGATTCTCACACTCTCGCACGAGTTTCAACATCCGAAGGTGTCGTTTTCATTCTTTTTTAATTCTTTTGCCTCTTGACATTTTCTCTAACTCTTTAGCCTCTTTTAGCTTACTTTTAGCTTTTACCTCTTTCATTCATTCACTTAATCATTTATACTTATTCAACCTTAAGTTCATAGACTCTATATTGCATTGCATTCCATACTAGACCTAGAGTTCATTAACTCTTAATTGCATCTCAACATTAACCTAAAGTTTATTGACTCTATTTGCATTTCAATATTTTTCTAGAATTCCCTAACTCTATTTTTGCATTTTATCTTAACTTAGAGTTCATTAACTCTTTATTGAATACTCTATCATGCAACCTTAGGTTTTTTCCTAAGACAATGCCACTCATTTGACCTCTTAAACTAGGTTTTCTCCTAATTTTTACATCCATGCCATTTGACCAAATTTCCTCCTAGACTCACATATCATTCATGCTGAACAATAACAACTAATCCCTATACTATCATGCAATATACAAATAGGGAACACTGCGATCACTGAACAGGAATATGATGAAGTAACTGGACGATAATCATCACTAGCTAATGAACAATCAAGCATGGCAAAAGTCCAGATATAAGCTAAGCATGTAGAGTAGAAGATAGTAAGCTACTATACTGAAAGAAAGGCAAGAGAGCTCAAAGAAATGGGAACAGGGCTTGCAACAAACACAGGGGTCCGACTGAATATGGTACCCCAGAGGTGACAACCTGATAAAACCTGGACCGAAGAAAACCCACCTTAGTGTAGGCGGTCCTGAAATCCACTGGATAACTCACGTGCTGGCTGCTGACTGCTGGGACCTGAATCACCATAAACTCTGATCAGTAACAGACTCACTCATACCCATCCCATCGACACTACCCAACCAGAATAACTAAATAGTAGACTTTCCACAAGTCCCGGTATTTACCGAAATTTTTGGAAACCCGCTAAACGACCAACTATGGCCCGAATAGTATCTACAAGTTTCCAAACACGATAAAACTTCACACGTTGCCGCGGAATGATCCATTTAAGATGTCCGGGTAGCCGAAGAGCATTTTGTAAACATCTGTGCTCAATCGGGGTCATAATAACTGTCGTAGCTTCAGGGAAAAGCCGATTTTGGCTTCGGAAGTCACCGGTGCGAAACGAAGGTCACTGGAACAGCCAAGACAGTGCCGAGGACAGCCAGGTATACTTGGCAGTGACAACTCACTATCTAATATCCTCAAAATGCGCGCTTTGCGTAGAAACTCCAATAAATCGATGATTTTGCCAATTTACGGTTCGGGGATCAATTTCCACTTAATGGAAGCCATCGGATCTCTAACGAAAAGTTTAGAGATCCCATACATGTTGCCCGAAGCAGACCATGTGGTCACACTTGCAAGAAGACCCCTGGGTTTACAAGAAATTACGTAACTACTTTCAATTTTCACATGTTTTGACTCATTTACAATATCCGAGGGATTTTAGGTTGAACCGAGGGCACCAGTAGATGGGCCTCGACGTAACAAAACCTGTACTCGCTGTTTGGAGGAGGCACAAAGTCCAAGAACAACTAGGGCTCAACTCTAAGTATGCAATATTGGCTACATTGTGAATTCCAAACAACTACCCATCCAACTTGAAAATTAGAGTGAGCATCATGCTTATAAGATCGAGGAGATTCAGAGGCTCACCTTCGGAGTGTCGCGGGATCTTGGGTTCCGGCGGTGTAGTGCCCACAGTTTTTTTCTTCGAGTCACTTTTGGTGTGTGTGCTGTTTTTTTTATTTTTCGCTTGTATCAATTTTGTTGGTTTTGATTGTCATGTTGTAGAGCTTGTTAAATGGAGAATGGGGTGTGATCGTTTCTAAAATCCGATGAATGGATCTCCCGGTATGATTTTTTGAAGTTAATAGGCTGAAAAGACTTTTTAAATACCCATTAATGCTTTTGGGTGCTTTGAAATTCATGCTAACGAAAGAAGGGTATTTCGGTTATCTTGACACGCAAATCGAGGAAAAGCGGTTAGAGCGGTTATGAATTGTTTTATAAATGCATGAGGATCGGAATTTATCTATTTTGTGAGAGAATGAAACAAAAATTTAATCCTCTTTTTCGGTAAAAAGATCGGCTCTTCTTCTTCCTCGTTGTGCACGCCGAAGCTCGGAGCCGAAAAAGCCATCATCGTTGGAGGCCGAATTCGGGAACACCACTACCGCCGGAGATCGGAGATCGGAGATCGGAGTCCGAGAATCGCATCACCATCCCCGTCGAAAAACAAGGTTGGTTCTTGGTTTCGTGCCTTCTGTTACCTTCATTTTGGTGTTCGTTGGGATTTTCTGTACTTTCGTCTGGGTTTCTTGGGATTTCCGTCAGAGCGGGAGGTTTGGGCGGAGTCGTCGCCGCCGCCGCCGTTGGCTTAGACGGGAGGCCGCCACCGTCGTTGACTTAGACGGGAGGCCGCCGCCGCCATTAACGTAGACGGGAGGCCGCCGCCGCCGTTGCCCGCTAGCGCGCCGCCACTAGGAACGCCACCGCTGTTGCCCGCTAGCGCACCGCCGCTAGGAGTGTCGTGCAGCTGTCCAATAGCACGCTGCCGCAAGGGGCGCCGGCGCGCCGCTCTACAGTGACGCACCGCCCGCCACTCTGCAGTGCTCGCAGCGCACGCCGCTCTGCAGCGTTAGCGCGCCAGGGCTGCCAGCGTGCCAGGCTCGCAGCCCACCAGCGCCGCACGCCCGCATGCGGAGCCGACTTGCACACCCGCGCCGCTGCCAGCCTTGCATTGCCGCAAGCCCTCAAGTGCGCCAGCCTTGCGCTGCCGCAAGCCCTCAAGTGCGCCAGCCTTGCGCTGTCGCTGTCTGCAGCCCGTGCACGTCACGCGCCAGCGCCAGCCTTGCGCACGCGCTGTGCCTTGACCTAGCCGCACGCGCGCCCGTGCCGAGCAGCTTGTTGTTGCCGCCGCTGGGTTCCATGTGCCGCCGCTTGGTTTTTACTGCCGCACGCCGTCGCCGAGCCAAGGTCGCACCGTCAAGCATTTTTCCCGCCATTTTCACCGTCAGAATCCCGGTTTCACCATTGATTGACGGAATAGACTTCTGATTGAGTTTTTGTTGACCGTTTTTGGTGCGTTTTACCGTTAGGAGATGTTTTAGCTTGTTTTTCGTTGCGCGTCTCGCTGACACAGCAGTAGGAGCCCGGACTCTTCTTTCGCCATCTAGAGATCCGCCATTTGCATCCGGACAAGGTCGTGGAGGCATTGAAGGGTTTTTGGTGCTCTATTTTCATCGTCGGTTGAGGTGGGTACCCGATCCGGGGTGGGGGATGTTGTTGAACGGTGGTGTTCAGCCCTCCTCTCCATTTTTGTTGGCTCTTTTAACATCATGATTTTAAATGGAAGGAAGGACAATGCCACGGCTATTGCGACGGAACAGTATATTCGTAAAGGAAATGGACAGATCTTTTGGTATTCTCGGTTTTAGTACCACAGTTTGTTACACGGTTGTGACTATTATCGTGGAGATGTTTCACGGCTATGTGATCGTCGGGCTCATGACGCTGTCACGTACACCAGCGGATTGGCCACCGCAAGAGTGTACTTTTCCGGAGAAGTGGTCTGTATGACTCGTGATCCCTACGTGGCCATTGCGTGAGGGGACCCCCGCGGATATTGCGGAATCGCGACCATTGCGGATTGGGTTTGTTTGGCACTGGTGATTGAGCAGGTTTGAGGTATTGCCTAAGGTCAGAGGACCAATGAGGCGGTTATATTCGGATTCCTTTTGTGGGAACCGAGGTTGTGGTATGGAGGATTCGGATGTTCCGGTTTACAGTTTGATGTCTTGTTTACTTTATCGTACCCATCTTTTGCAGTCATGCATCGTTTTATCGGTTTTCCTTCCTTTGGTTTTTGTCACTGATTCCCACCGTGTGACAGGTTCTGTTGGGGGGCAGGGAGCTTGTCGGTGGTGAGGCTACGACTAGGGAGTGACTCCATTTTTTGTCATTCTGGTGCCATTTTACTCTTCTCCTTTGGCTATTACTTGTGGTCGGTATTATTTGTGTGAGATGTGAATATTGTGATGTGGATGTGGATGTTGGGACAGATGGATGCTTGGACAACTAGTGATCTTTTGGTTTCGATTTTGGTGGAATGCGGGATCTTTTCAAAGTGATAAAATATTTGCGAAATCTGTTTTTAAAACTGAGTGTCGGGTAGGCACTGTTTTAAACTCTTGTGGTTTTATCCTTTCAATCTGGCATACGCCGTGTGGGCGATGTTCTCTTGTATGAATCAAAAAGACTAGCTTATTTTCTTATTTAGCACTCTGTGTATGAAAAACTGTGTGGTTGATATATGTATATTTGTGCGACGCCGTACATATACAGGGGAGACTCTGTCCGTTTGTTTAGAGAGATCTTGTATATGTAGTGGATCTGGGCACGTGCCGGAATGGGAGACTTTTTTTAAAAAAAAATGGATCATTTTTTGCTTTTCAACCACTCCCGGGGCGTGACATATTAAGATGGTATCAGAGGGAAACAGTATCAGCCACGGAGTTTTCTTATTTTAAAGTATGCATTTGTCCAACATCCACGGTATTTGAGAATCCATGTGGTTGACCAATGTAATAACCAAAGTTTCTAGACACGAGAGAGCGTGGGTTTTCAGGGTCGTCTTGTTGGTTTTGCACGGTTTTTGTGTAGGTCGTTTTTGGTCAGTTTTGCACGATTTCGTGTTAGTCGTCTTCGCCGGTTTTGCACGGTTTTGTGTTGGTTGTTTTTTTTATTTGCTGACCCCATTGATTGTGAGTACAGAGTTTGGCTTGTACTAAATCGTCGGTTGATGGCGGAGGAGAGGATAGGGCGAGGCCGACTGCCGCCGAGGATATTTTGGCCACAGATAACCGGTTGCTTCGGCAACATGTTTAGGATTTGTCGGGGCAGTGTCAGTTCTCACTGAGATAGTACAGCAGATAGCCCGCCAGACGGCGACATCGGCTACTACTACACAGCTTCCTACTCCCGAGCCGGTTTTACCTGAGGCGCATGCACCGGCATCAGGTGGTGACGATGGTACGCCTACTCAGACTACCACAGTAGGGGCATCAGCGGTTCCAGCGACAATACCCTCGGATGTTCCTTTACCAGCAGCTCAGGGGCCGATGCCGGGAGCTACGGCTAGGGACCTTGCGAGGGGTCGTCATCACTCCTTTTCCACTCAGTCCGCTGCCATTGTTGGATCGGATCCGGCACTACACACGGAACGGGCTGAAGTGAGGGCTAGTTTGATAGAGTTTCGGGAATACAAACCACCCACCTTTGATGAAGAGACGACCGATCCGTGGGTGATGGATCAGTGGGTGGACACTATGGTGCGTTTTCTTCAGTCAGCGAATTTGCATACCTTTCAGCGGGTGCCCGACAGGGCCACTTTGGTGGAGGACAGTGCGGCCTACTCCTTCCAATGGCACTGCCTTTCCATCATGGACTACTTTCAGAGAGATGTTGTTTGGGGCATTCTTCTCAGACAGTGTGAAGCAACAGCTTGTGGATGGCCTGAGGGCCGAAGGAGGTTTTCTACAGTATCTTTTTGGACGCCCTTCAACCCCTTGATGGGAGGAGAGGGCACCACAGCAGTAGTCAGATGAAAGGATTTATTCTTTGGCACAGTAGGGTACAGATCCACCAGAGGATGGGGTTGTAGCGAGTTGTCAGTTTTGACCCCGGGGCCACCTATGGAAGCGGATACCGATGTACCTACATGCCCGGTGACTTTGGGCAATCGGGTTTGCCCGCAGGATCTTGTAGTTATTCTGAAAAGAGAGTTCGACTTGGTGCTTGGTATGGATTGGTTGGCCAGATACTATGCAGTGATTAATTTTGAGAAGCGGCAGGTGCATCTACGAGAACCTAGATACCCGGAGCTTGTTTTCCATGCGTGTAAAAGCACGTTTTTTGCGATGTTCATCTCCGCTACTCGGGCGAGGAGATTGATTGAGGGTGGTTGTACAACTTATTTAGCATCTGTGGATTTGGTTACGCGGCCTTCACCGTTACCTCCAGACATTCCGATTGTGTGAGAGTTTCAAGATGTTTTTCCAGAGGAGTTACCCGGGATGCCACTTGAGAGAGAGATTGAGTTCACCATTGATCTTGTTCCCGGCACTTTACCGATTTTGAAGGCACCTTATCGAATGGCATTTGCGGAATTAAAGGAACTCAAGGCACAATTGGAGGATCTTTTGGCCAAGAGATTTGTGAGGCCAAGCGTTTTGCTTAGGGGAGCACCGATCCTTTTTTGTACGCAAAAAAAAGGATGGCAGTTTGAGGCTTTGCATCGATTATCGGGAATTGAATAAGGTCACAATGAAGAACAAGTACCCTTTATCACGGATTGATGATTTATTTGATCAACTGCAAGGAGCTACAGTTTTCTCAAAAATTGACTTGCAGTCTGGATATCACCAACTCAGGGTTAAGGGAACGAATATTTCTAAAACAACATTCAAGACTCGGTATGTTCATTATAAGTTTACAGTTATGCCATTTGGACTTACGAATGCGCTGGCTGTATTCATGGATATGATGAACAGAGTGTTCAGACCGTACTTGGATCAGTTTGTGATGGTCTTTATTGATGACATCCTGATTTATTCGCTTAGCGATGAGGAGCATGAGGGTCATTTGCGGGTTGTGCTTCAGATTCTCAGAGAGCTGAGACTTTATGCCAGACTCAAGAAGTGTGAGTTTTGGCTTCGCAAGGTTGCCTTTTTGGGACACATCATCACAACATCAGGGATTGTAGAGGACCCAAAGAAGGCGGAATCAGTTATGGATTGGTCGCGACCGACTACAGTGATGGAGACTCGCAGTTTTCTGGATTTAGCCGGATATTACAGGCGGTTTGTTGAGGGTTACTCAAAGATCGCCACACCATTAAACCGGTTGACTCAGAAAGGGGAGAAGTTTATTTGGACGACGCAATGTCAAGAGAGCTTTGAGGAGCTCAAGGGTAGGTTGACTTAAGCACCAGTTTTAGCTCTGCCAAGGTCGGGAGAGGATTTTGTGGTTTATTGCGCTGCGTCATGGGTTGGCCTTGGTTGTGTTTTGATGCAGCAGGATAGATTTATTGCCTATGCATTAAGGGAGCTCAAGGATTATGAGCGAAATTACCCTACCCATGATCACGAGTTAGCCACAGTGGTGTTTGCTTTGGAGCTTTGGAGGCATTACTTGTAAGGAGCACATTGTGAGTTATATACCGACCATCAGGGTTTGAAGTATTTGTTCACTCAGAAGGAACTAAATCTTTGGCAAAGATGTTGGTTGGAACTATTAAAAGACTACGATTTGTCGATTCATTACCACCCGAGGAAAGACAAACGTAGTGGCGGATGCTTTGAGCAGGAAGGTTCTGACTGAGGAACTGACAGTGGAGTCGGTTACTTAATAAGGCAATTTGATTGCGGAGTTCCAAAGGTTGGGTTTGGAGGTGGTACCTTATGGTACAATGGCACGATTGTTTTACCTTGGAGGTTGGACCGACCTTGAGGAGCGTATACTTGAGGGACAAAGGTCGGATGTACAGCTTCAGCGTACTCGCAGCAGGGTTACTTCGGATCAGGACAATGACTTCACCATCGGGGACGACGACTTGATTCGGTATCGAGGTCGTTTGTGTGTTCCGGATCAGCCGAATTTGAGAGAGAAAAATTTGACCAAAGCACACTGAACCCCTTATACCGTACACCCCGGAGGGACGAAAATGTACAAGGATCAGAAGCAAACGTTTTGGTGGTCAAAACTAAAGAATGATGCGACACGTTTTGTAGCGCATTGCTTGGTGTGTCAGCAGGTCAAAGCTGAGCACCAGCGGCCTGCGAAAAATTGCACCCACTTCCTATTCCACAGTAGAAGTGGGAGTGGATTACTATGGATTTTGTTATGGGTCTCCCACGATCACAGCTTGGGCATGATGCAATCTAGGTCGTGGTAGATCGGTTAACAATGTCGGCACATTTCTTACCTATACATACTACTTGGTCACGAGAGTGTTTAGCACAGTTGTACAGTGATAAGATAGTGAGACTATATGGGGTTTCGGTTATGATTACATCTGACAGAAATACGCGTTTCGTGTCAAATTTCTGAAAAAGTCTTCCGCAGGCTATGGGGACCAAACTTCATTTTAGTGCGGCATATCATCTCCAGAGTGACGGACAGTCGGAGCGAGTGATCCAGTTTTTGGAGGATATGCTCTGAGCTTGTGTGCTTGACTTCGGAGGGGGGTGATATCGCTACTTGCTTTGGTGGAGTTTGCTTATAATAACAGTTATTAGGTCAGCTTTCAGATGGCGTCGTACGAGGCTCTGTACGGGCGCTAGTATCGCTTCGTGATTTGGGAGAGCAGAGATATATTGGACAGGACTTGGTGGAGGTGACGGAAGCGAAGATTTGAACAGTGAGACAGCGACTTTTGACCGCACAGAGTCGGTAAAAGAGCTACGCGGACCGGAGACGTCATGACTTGGAGTTCCAAGTCGGGGAGTACTTGTTGCTCAAGGTATTGCCATCCAAGGGATCCGACGGTTCGGTTTGCAAGGCAAGTGGAGCATGTAGTTTGTGTGACTGTTTGAGATCTTGGAGCGGATTGGTCCGGTAGCGTATCACTTGGCATTACCACCAAGTATCTTCCCGATCCTTCGCACGTTATTAGTGCTTCATCGGTTGATTTGCAGGAGGATTTGGGTTTCGAGGAGACCCCGACACAGTTTTTGGCACGGGAAGACAAGAAATTAAGGAAACGTTCGATTCCCTTCATAAAGGTACAATGGAGCAATCATATGGAGCATGAAGCTACATGGGAACTCGAATCGATGATAAGGGAGCGTTACCCGGATTTATTCTCGATGGATACTAGTTAAGTTTTGGGGACGAAACTTCTTTAAAGGAGGGAGTGATGTAGTGCCCACGATTTTTTCCTTTGAGTCACTTTTGGTGTGTGTGTGTTGTTTTTCTTATTTTTTGCTTGTGTCGATTTCGTTGGTTTTGGTCGTCATGTTGTAGAGCTTGTTAAATGGAGAACGGTGGTGCAATCGATTCGAAAATCTGATGTACGGATCTCCCGGTGATTTTTCGAAGTTAATGGGTTGAAAAGGCTTTTTAAACCCCCGTTAATGCTTTGGGGTGCTTTGAAATCCATGCTAACGAATGAGGGGCATTTCGGTTATCTTGGCACACAAATCGAGTTAAAGCGATTAGAGCAGTTATGAATTTTCTTATAAATGCATGAGGATCGAAATTTATCTCTTTTGTGAGAGAATGAAACAAAAATTTAATCCTCTTTTTCGATAAAAAGATCGGCTCTTCTTCTTCCTCGTTGTGCACGTCGGAGCTCGGAGCCGAAAATGCCATCATCGTTGGAGGACGGATTCGGGAACACCATCACCGCCGGAGACCGGAGATCAGAGATCGGAGTCCGGGAATCGCATCATTATCCCCGTCGGAGAACAAGGTTGGTTCTTGGCTTTGTGCCTTATGTTACCATCGTTTTGGTGTTCATTGGGATTTTTCGTGCTTTCATTTGGGTTTCTTGGGATTTCCATCGGAGCAGGAGGTTTGGGCAGAGTCGTCGTCGCTCTGCAGCGCCGCCTGTGTACCGCACTGTAGTGCCGCAGCGCATGCCGCTCTACAACGCCGCCCGTGCGCGCTGCTCTACAGCGCCCGCAACGCGCGTCTCTCTACAGCGCTCTGTAACATCACAACTTTTCGTGTAACGTTTTACCCTCCTGCTAATAAAGTATGAGTTAGAGAAAACTGAATTAACGGGTTTTCTTAAGTTGATAATCATGAGGTGCGGGTATTTTTCTGTGATAAGGCTCGAAAAATGATGAACGGCAGTGCGACCGGATCCGAATTCCGACTTACGGATCCCCCAGAAAGGAGTTTTTAGGATCGCGGTTGTTGGTTTTTGGATCCCCAAAGATCTAAATAGGTACTATCAAATAACTAGAGGGGGGGTGAATAGGTGTAATACTTATAAAACCAATCTCAGTGCAAAATAAAAACCAATGCGGAAAATAAAAATAGCACACCGAGATATACGTGGAAACTCCAATCCAGGAGAAAAACCACGGGACCAACACGCAATAACAATCCACTAAGAAAAGAAGAATAACAAGGTGATTACCGACTCCACGGACTCAAACCCCTCCTTCAACTTCTTCGGACCTTGCGCTCACCGATTGCACGTCCACTGCACACGTTCGAATCCACGAACGCCACTCGAATCCACGAGCACACGTTTCGAATCCACGAAACGCCTTCAACACATCGAATCCACGATGCTACGTCGAATCCACGATGCAAACTTGATAAAAGCTTCGATGGTGATCCTTTGCTTAGATTATCATTGAGGAACCGTAGAAGGAATCTCTAAGCAAAGATTAGATCAATTCGACAAAAGATATGTTCTTGAAAGAACCGTCGAATTGACCTAAAAGAGGCTATAAAGAAGAACGATAAAAACCTAGCCTCTAAGGTTGCTCTCAAATGTTTTATAAATTAATCGGTAGTTCTTGAGAAACCCTAAGTGTCTATTTATAGTTTAGAAACCTTTGGAAAGAGATAAGCATCAAAAATTGACTTAACAGATTTTTTCCCGCACGACGGTCCGGACTGGATTGGCTCGGTCCGGACTGTCGTCTTTTTTTCAGCAATTCCTGAAAAAACAAGGTTCGGGGTCCGGACTGGAATCCACGGTCCGGACTGTTCATGCAATTCCTGCAAATTCCACGTTCGGGGTCCGGACTGAAATTCCAAGGTCCGGACTGGAATTGCGCATGAACTAGTCTAAGTTCGGGGTCCGGACTGTGATGCCCGATCCGGACTCTGAACATGTAGTATGTCCAGTTTTTTATTTTTAAGCAATGAAAACTTATCCAAGTGTTTCTAAACTACACAAATGTATTCGGATCACCAAAATTATTTAGTTAAACGCACCTGATCAATCCGAATCCATTTTCCTTGAGATTGATGTATATGATCCACAATTCTTCAACTTCAATATTCAAGACTCAAAACACTGAGTGTCAACTTGAGCTCTTGTTGAATCTTCTCTAAGTCTTCGATTGCTGATTGACAATTTGATCACTTCAAGACTCCGACTCAACTCACGAAATATGCCAACACAAAAAGCCGTAACAATCTCCCCCTTTGGCAATTTCGTGACAAAACCCAAAAATACATAAAACGCTCAAGACACTCATCTTAAAACAAAAAATCGAAACTCAATGTCATCACCAAAACATTGATTTTCTTTGCGTGAAAGATCCAATAAACAAAAATTACATTTGAACCAGTCTTAGAACAAACTCTATGACTTAGGACTTGAAGTCTTAAAGTGATGTAGATCCTGCAAAACAAAACTCCAAACAAATCAAAAGTCAGTTGTCAAAAATTAAAATTATATCCTACATTTGATTCGTCCTTTTGGTTCTTTTTGTTTTTCGGCTCCTTTTTCATTATCTCTTTTCTTTATCTCCCCCTATCTTGAGCATCTCTGTTCTCCCCCTATCTCTGTTCTTCCCCTATTTCTGTTCTCCCCCTTTTTGTCACAAATTGTCAAACAGTGAATATAGGCAAAAAGAAATCACTAACAACATTAGTTCATTGAGAAAGAGAGATAAAAGCTCAGTTCCGGTATATAACAAAAACGCAGATTTCGTACCGGTCCTCGAAGGCAAAAATCACAAAAATTCTTGAAACAAATCCAAATTTTGAAATCTTTCAAATACCGATTTGTATTCCATCAAGAAAACAATTTAAGTGGTTGAAAATTGTGAGATCACATAGATGTCATTCAATCCAATTAATTTTATAAAAATTAAAAAGATTTACTCCGAAATCATGAAAAACAAAGATAAAACATTATAAACCGTTTTTCATATTATATACGTCAAACACAAGTCATCAAAAATAATCTTGAGATCCAAAGTCTATCAAGATGTAACGAATTTACAAAAATGACTTACAGAGATTTTCAAATGACATCAATTTTGAATTTTACCCTTTCAAATTTGAGATAAGCACTAAAATACCTAAGGGTGGCTCTTTGAGCATCTTTTAACTATCCCACCTTATACCAACCAGGAGATTGTTCAAAATATAAGAACTTTGAATATGAATCTCCGAATGCTTCAACTAAAAATTTCAAAAAAAATATTTTTCAAGCATCAAAACATGTGGTAGCTTTACACACAGACCGGACGACCGGGGTGGCAGCTCTTTCCAACATGTGGTGGTAGTTTTTACACTCCTTTCGGATGTAACTCTTTCCACATCTTTTGCAATTCATTTCATTACCCTTGTAAGAAAATGCAATCTCTTATGTGAAAGAATTAAATCTCAAATTTTAGTCTATCGGTTGTCTCATGTTTATCACAATGAATTCACACAACCGAGATAGGTTAAGCATCTAAAGGTTACACATGATTACCAAAATTTGATGTATATAACTATCAAAAACTCCTATAATGAAGTATCTTCAAGAATTATGATTATGGAGTAAAGTTGATAATTCATATAAAATTAAATTGGAGTGATTGAAAGTGAAAACCCTTTTTATTCAATGCACTTGTTCGTTAAAACCCTTTTGTTTAAAAACAAAATATAAAAATGAAGAGCATTGAAAACATGTAATGCAGAGATTCAGAAAAATATGAAAGGAAAACCAATCAAAGCATTACATACAGTCATAAGCTATTTAGAACTTAAGACAAGGAAAGATATCACCTTTCCGAATCCAAAATCGTCGGATTTTGGGTTGTCTTGATTCATTGTGGTTGGGAGATGATAGCTTTGACAGTTGATCCACCTTAGGTCTTTGCCTCGTAATGATCCACTTGTATGATTGATGTTGTGGCTCGGACCTTTGGTGGTTTGAGTGAACTCCTTTGACTTGATGAGTCTTTTGATTCCGTTGAGTTCGCTCCGTAGATGAAGTTGCCGAAGAATTCCTCTTTCTCTTTTTCAGGCATGTCTTCATCAAGTGTCCTTCAAGTCCACATTGGTGACAAGTTCTTCCTTTCAATTTAGTTGTGGAACTTGAATCCTTAACAGTTTGGTTCTTTTTAAATCCCAAACCAACCTTGCTAGTTTGACCTAATCCAAACATACAATCAAGTTTCTTGGAACCGGTTGAAATCCTTTGTATGTCGGATTTGAGTTGATGAACTTGCTTGGTCAAAGCTTGGTTGGTGACATGAATTTCCTCAAACTGTTTTTCTAGAAAACCAATCTTGTCCATATATGATTTAGCGTTTGTCTCCGATTGGTTTCGCTCTTCTTGGAGGATTTTATTATTATCCAATAAAAGCTCTCGTTCCTCCTCGAGATCATGAAGTTTGATCTTTAAAGCATGATTCTCGTCTTGAATCTCAAGTCGTTGCTTCCTCAACTTCTTAATGTGCTTGGCCATCTTCTTTGATTCCGTAAGAAGTTGTTGATATGCCTCAACGAGTTCTTCTTCGTCCGACTCCCCCTCACTTGATGACTCTCCGCCGGATGTTGATGTTTCATGCAAAATCAAAGGAATAGAGTCAGTGATTAAAGATGATAAGCAAATATTAGAAGAGGGAATTTGAGAGGCATGAAAGGCAACGACTTTTTCCTCTTTACTTGAGGTCGATTCATTAGAAGTAGAATCGTCCCAAGTTTTCACTTGCAAAGCCTTCTTTTTATATGATTTCGGAGAAGGACAATCCGTTGAAATATGGCCGTAGCCTTTGCATCTATAACATCGGATTTCCCCTTCGAATTCATCTTTTTCCTTAGAAGGTTTTGCAAAGCTTTTGAGGTTAGAGGATTTAGAACCCGATGATCCTTTAGTTGGTTTCGAGGATGAAGATCCATCGGTTCGATTCTTCCAAAACTTCCGACGAAATTTCTTTACGATCCGCGCCAATTGTTCTTCAAAATCGGCAAAAGTGATTTCATCATCGGAACTTGATTCGCTATCTTCTTCCTTTGTTGATTTGAATGCAATACCTGTAAGCTTAGAAGAAGACTTGGAAGAAACTAGATTAGTAGGAAAAGTCATTTCATAAGTTTGCAAAGCACCTACTAATTCCTCTACACTCATCTCATCCGGATGACTAACGGTTTCAATGGCGGTAACCTTTGCCCTAAACCGTTCCGGAAGAGTCCGAAGTATCTTTCTTACAATTCTCGACTCCGGGATCTTTTCTCCTAAATTAGCACAAGTGTTGATTATATCTTGATGTCTTGTGTAATAAACTGTAAACAATTCATGCTCATCCATATGAA
This sequence comes from Tillandsia leiboldiana, assembly GCA_029204045.2. Lineage (NCBI taxonomy): Eukaryota > Viridiplantae > Streptophyta > Magnoliopsida > Poales > Bromeliaceae > Tillandsia > Tillandsia leiboldiana. The sequence continues at coordinate 8,078,145 of CM055062.1, forward strand.
TAGAGTCAAACTGACTTGTAAGTATCTGGAGCTTTTGAATTTTTACTAGATTAGTACCCTCATGTGTAATTTTGAGAATATCCCAAATCTCCTTTGCAGTTTCACACGCGGAAATTCGTGTGAACTCAGTCGAGGAAAGAGAATTAAATAGAGCGTTCATACCTTTCCCATTGTAAGAAGATCTTTCGAATTCCTCTTTGGACCATCTAGAGCGAGGTTTTGGGATACTAGAATTTCCTACTTCCTCAACAGGATGCACCCAACCGTATTCCACGGATTGCCATACCCGCTCATCAATTGCGATAAGAAAAGCTCTCATCTGCACTTTCCAATAAGCATAATTAGTCCCATCAAAAAGAGGATGTCTATAAATATTACCACTTTCACCCGACATGATAGATAAACCTAAAACCCGCTCTGATACCACTTGTTGGTTTTTGGATCCCCAAAGATCTAAATAGGTACTATCAAACAACTAGAGGGGGGGTGAATAGGTGTAATACTTATAAAACCAATCTCAGTGCAAAATAAAAATCAATGCGGAAAATAAAAATAGCACACCGAGATATACGTGGAAACTCCAATCCAGGAGAAAAACTACGGGACCAACACGCAATAACAATCCACTAAGAAAAGAAGAATAACAAGGTGATTACCGACTCCACGGACTCAAACCCCTCCTTCAACTTCTTCGGACCTTGCGCTCACCGATTGCACGTCCACTGCACACGTTCGAATCCACGAACTCCACTCGAATCCACGAGCACACGTTTCGAATCCACGAAACGCCTTCAACACATCGAATCCACGATGCTACGTCGAATCCACGACGCAAACTTGATAAAAGCTTCGATGGTGATCCTTTGCTTAGATTATCATTGAGGAACCGTAGAAGGAATCTCTAAGCAAAGATTAGATCAATTCGACAAAAGATATGTTCTTGAAAGAACCGTCGAATTGACCTAAAAGAGGCTATAAAGAAGAACGATAAAAACCTAGCCTCTAGGGTTGCTCTCAAGTGTTTTATAAATTAATCGGTAGTTCTTGAGAAACCCTAAGTGTCTATTTATAGTTTAGAAACCTTTGGAAAGAGATAAGCATCAAAAATTGACTTAGCAGATTTTTTTCCCGCACGACGGTCCGGACTGGATTGGCACGGTCCGGACTGTCGTCATTTTTTCAGCAATTCCTGAAATAACAAGGTTCGGGGTCCGGACTGGAATCCACGGTCCGGACTGTTCATGCAATTCCTGCAAATTCCACGTTCGGGGTCCGGACTGAAATTCCAAGGTCCGGACTGGAATTGCGCATGAACTAGTCTACGTTCGGGGTCCGGACTCTGAACATGTAGTATGTCCAGTTTTTTATTTTTAAGCAATGAAAACTTATCCAAGTGTTTCTAAACTACACAAATGTATTCGGATCACCAAAATTATTTATTTAAACGCACCTGATCAATCCGAATCCATTTTCCTTGAGATTGATGTATATGATCCACAATTCTTCAACTTCAATCTTCAAGACTCAAACCACTGAGTGTCAACTTGAGCTCTTGTTGAATCTTCTCTAAGTCTTCGATTGCTGATTGACAATTTGATCACTTCAAGACTCTGACTCAACTCACGAAATATGCCAACACAAAAAGCCGTAACAGCGGTAACCGTAAGGTGCATCGGATTCCGTGCAAGAGATCGTGCACGCTTTTCAAGGAGATAAGGAATTATCTCTTAGGATTAAGTAATTATTAATTTATTATTAAATACCCGGATGTGGATTTCTACGGTACGTATCAAGAGAGAGAAATCATTCTTCCCGAAAAGAAATCCTAGCCGGAGAGAAAGAAAGAAAGAGGAAGGGAAAACCCTAACCGGAGGAGAAAAGAAGGAAAAAGCGGAGGGACCCGATCACCCCGATCGACGTGCCGGAGACCGGAGAACGAGACGCCATCATCTACGGGGAGCGGATCCGGATCCTCAGCGCCGCGAAGGACAAGATCGGATCATCGTCCCCGATAGATCAAGGTTAGCGTTGTTTCCTTACGGTTTCGTGGTTTAGGGTATGATGTTTTGGGTCGTTGGCCATTTTTGTTGCCCTTACCGCCGCCGCCGCGAAGACCCTAGGGCATCGCCGCCGCCGCCGCGGAGACCCTAGGGCGCCGCCGTCGCCGCCGCCGCCGCCGCCGCGCGGGGCTGTTGCCGCGCGGGCGCCGCTTGCGCCGCGCGGGGCTGGTGCCCGCGCGGCTAACACTACGCCGCGCGGGGCTGGTGCTCGCGCGGCCGAGCCGCTGCGCCGCGCGGCGCTGGCGCCCGCGCGGCCAACGCAGGTGCCGCGCGGGGCTAGTGCCTGCGCGGCCGTTCCGCTGTGCCGCGCGGGGCTGGTGCCCGCGCGGCCAACGCTACGCCGCGCGGGGCTAGTGCCCGCGTGGCCGAGCCGCTGCGCCGCGCGGCGCTAGCGCCTGCGCGGCCGCGCCACTGTGTCGCGCGGGGCTGGTGCCCGCGCGGCCAACGCTGCGCCGCGCGGGGCTAGTGCCTGCGCGGCCGAGCCGTGCGCCGCGCGGGGCTGGCGCCCACGCGGCCAACGCAGGTGCCTCGCGGGGCTAGTGCCCGCGTGGCCGCGCCGCTATGCCGCGCGGGGCAGGTGCCGGCGCGGCCAACGCAGGTGCCGCGCGGGGCTGGTGCCCGCGCGGCCGCGCCGCTGCGCCGCGCCGGGGTGGAGCCTGCGCGGGAGCGCCGCTTGCGCCGTGCGGGGCTGGTGCCCGCACGGCCGCGCCGCTGCGCCGCGCCGGGCTGGAGCCCGCGCGGGAGCGCCGCTTGCGCCGCGCGGGGCTAGTGCCCGCGCGGCCGCATCTCTGGCGCCGCGCAGGACTGGTTCCCGCGCGGCCGTCGCTTTGGCCGCGCGGGGCTGGTGCCGCATGGCCGTCGCTTGCGCCTCGCAGGGCAGGCGCCCGCGCGGCTGCACCGCGCGCGGTGCGCGTGCCGCGCGGCGGGCCGCTTCGTCGCCGCCATCGCGAGTCGTTAGTCCTGTTGTTTGCGCTTTCGAAGTCGTGTTTTTCTTATGAGAGTCTTATCTTACTTGTTATGCCCTGTTGGGGGACTTTCTTTTAGGTCCGGGTGTCGTCCGAAGGCACGAGTCGATTTGCGGGGTTCCGGTCGACGCGATTTGAGGTGGGTACCTTTTCGGTATTTTCGGTGTATTGTCGTTCCCGTGTTATTATGAGATTAAAGTCGGTGTTTGGTAAATTGACTAATCCCATTGCATGAGAATCCCGTTTTTGTTTCTAACTGAGGCGGTTGAGGTCGTAATGCTATTTTATATGTTCATATTTGCTTACACGCACACCGGCGGTCTGGCCACCGCACAGGGTGTATTTTTTCGGAAAGATGGTATGATTACCCGTGTACCCCACGACTAGGGATGATGGGGACCCCTCGCGGTGAGGCGACTGCTCCTTGGGCAGTAGAGGGGTTGGAGGCACCAAGAAATGAGCGCGGTATCTGGGGTTGGTGCCCAGCATGTTTTGTATCTGGGGTTGGTGCCCAGCATGTTTTCTTTCTGGGGTAGGGGCCCAGCGTGTTTGTGACAAGGGATTTGGCGATTCATGAGTGGGAAGTGAATGCTCTGGTGTATCGGTTTGTCCTTTCAGGTTATTGCATTTACTTGTTTAGCATCTACTTTATCAGTCATTGACTACCCACACTGTGACAGGTCCGAGCAGGGGTGGGAACCGGGACGATGGTGAGGCAGCGGTTAGAGGACCCTAGCCATTGAGGCTATTAAACTTTTCAGTTCCATGGTTATCTCTTATTGTGTTTGGTTAGTATATCTGTGATTACTTGTGAATGGTTCATTGTGGATGTTGGATTGAGATCTTAGTGTAGGAATGACCTACTATATCTGTGATTGTTGAGGTTTATGAATGCGGCTTGTTTCGAACATAAAAATGGTTTCAAAAGTGTTTTCAAACCAAGTGTCGTGTGGGCACTGATTTCTAAACCCGTGGATTTATCCTTTCAAACAATGTTGCTGCTTAAAAGAGATTGCGAAAACGTTTTGTAAAATCGAGTGTCGTGTGGACACCGTTTTCCAAACCTATGGATTTATCCTTTCGAAAAGTGTGGTGATTATGATTGTATGGTTAGGTGTGATCTCTCCTTATTATTACTCAATGATTGCATGGTTAAAGTACTTGTCGTGCTCGGAACGTCGTACATATACAAAGGAGGCTCCGCCCGTTTGGGGAGTGAATTTGTATATGTGGCGGGTCTGGCACGCACCGGAGGCAAGGTTCATTTAAAGAAAAAAAAAAATAGGTATACGTTTTCCGCTCTTCTAGAACCTCCGGGGCGTGATACGCTCGCAGCGCGCCAGGATTGCAGCTCGCTAGCGCCGCGCGCTCGCATGCGAAGCCGCCTTGCGCACCCGCGCCGCTGCCAGCCTTGCGCTGCCGCTGTCCGCAGCCCGTGCACTCTACGCGCCAGCGCCATCCTTGCGCGCGCGCCAAGCCTTGACCGAGACGCTTGCGCGCCCGCGCCGAGCAGCTTGCTGTTGCCGCCGCTGCTTGGTTTTTGATGCTGCACGCTGCCGTCGCTTCGCATCGCTGCCATGGTCGCGCCGTCCAGCGTTTTTTCCGCCGTTTTCACCGTCGGAATCCCGGTTTGACCATTGATTGGCGGAATTGACTTCCGATTGAGTTTTTACTAACGGTTTTTGGTGCGTTTTACCGTTAGGAGATGTTTTAGCTTATTTTTCATTGCGGGTCTCGCCGACACAGCGGTAAAAGCCCGAACTCTTCTTTCGCCATCGAGAGGTCCGCCGTTTGCATCCGAACAAGGTCGCGGAGGTTTTGAAGGGTTTTTGGTGCTCTATTTTCATCGTCGGTTGAGGTGGGTACCCGATCTGGGGTGGGGGATATTATTGAACGGTGGTGTTCAACCCTCCCCGTGGTGTTCCGAATTTTTGTGCGACTTGACTGTGTAGTCGGCGGTGAGAAAATACCTATTTTTGGTGTACCAAGTCTGTTGTGCGTGAAACGGATGCCAAAAACGGACTAAGCGTGCGAAAACGGTCAAAATTGGCTATTTCCGGGCTAAATGGGCCTACTGGGCCCATTTTGCAAGCAGGTCGGTCCATGGCCCATGAGGCGTGCACCGGGACCAGCGAGCGCGGGGCGAAGCCACGTGGTGGAGCACAATTGGCCGAGCCGCGTGCGTTGCACCGCGATTGGCGTGGGCGGGCCACGTGGCAGCGCCCCATTGGCCGGGCGGCGGACCCGGTAGACCCGGTGTGCCGCACGCCCCCGCCGTGGACCGCGCCGTCCACGTGGCGCGCTGTGGTTGGCGGGCGCCAACCACCGCACGGAGCGGGACGTGGACACGTGATGCAATCTTGTGGTTCCAGGCACTCCATAGGAGCGCGCAGATGAGTGCCGCGTGTCCCGGGCGCGACACTGTGCGGATCTGGGCGCCCGGTTCTTCCCCCTAGATCCGAAATGTGTCTTTTTGGGTTTTTCTTCTATAAATTGGCCCTTTGGCTGCCATTTTGGGACTTTTGGAGAATTTTTATTGGGGCCTTCTTCAACAGAGAAGAAGTTCTACAAGTCTTCTTCACTTCTAGGGGTCTTGGAGGATTTTTGGAGATCGTTTCATCAGCTTCTTCCTCCACTCCGCGAGCTTCGACGTTCCTCCAATTACGGTTTTCTTCATCGACGTTTCCTCCGCGCACACCTCTGGGCTTACCCTTTAAAATTTTAAGCTGAAATTTCAGGTTGATCTTCATGAGAGGTAGGCCTTCTACTTTGGTATTCATCGCTTCTCTCCGTTTTGAGTTTTTATGGGGTTTCTCGCAACATCTTTAGACCCCCTTTTTGCTATTGCATTTTCTAGATAGCGAAGGAGTAATCTTGCATTTTCTCGGCCGTTTGATGGCGAATTTAGGAGTTTAAGGACTCGATTTCTATCTACACTTCGCGAGGATTGCAGCCGTATTTTTCTTGGAATTTTTGGAGGGCATCTCATAGGAGGTATTTTACTGTTTTGTGGACAGATTTGCGGCGATGTTGTCGTTTTGGTGATTTGGGACTTACCGCGATGTTCGGCTTATATTTCAGCGACCAGGAGGAGTTTTCGGGTGATTTTTGGTTTGTTGGAACTGTGGATTCTTGAGGATCGCCTACGTCCAATTTCAGCTCATTTGGACTCGGAACCAATGTGCGCATCCAGGTGGGTTGGATTTTCTCCAAAATTAGCGGGCGACGTACTAATTCTATGTTTTAGTATGTATGCATGATAAGTAAAGTACTTCTTTATGGACCAAGATACAAGCTTTTATGATAGAATTAGCAAATTGTTTATTTCTTGTGATAATGAAATATTGGAACCTTGATTAGCATCTCGTCATATGTTTGCATGTATTTAACTAGACTAGTAGAAAACCCTCACTTGGGCTAATTTCCTTTATGTTTTTGATTTCCCACACTCTGTATTCTTTTTTCCTGGACTTAGAGTTTCTCCTCGCCCGGATAATGGGCCGAGTGGTCGGGATATTGTGGGATGCATTGGCACTCGTGCCTGGGGTCGAGTGGAGTCTGATAGCTGAGGCTTGATCAGGGCTAGTGTCGGGTGCCATTCGGGTCGACAGTGGTCCTGGGTCATCGAGTATTCTTCGACCAGTGTCATTAGCACTGTGTTCGTAGTAGTGTTGAGCTGGTGATAGCATGACTTTGAACCCAGACTATTTTTGGACACACGCATGATTTTAGTAAACCAATATTTTCCTTCTGAATTTCGAAGGGTCGCCGGAACTTGTTCTTGTTTGATTGGGTGAGACATTGGCCCTTCGGGGTTTGGAAAATAAAACTTGTTTTAACTGATCTTTCTTAAAGAACTAAAATTCAATAAATTGGGTTTCTCAAATTAAAATCGTTTTCGATAATAACTGTCATCTTTTCTTACAAACTTTCTCACCCGAGAGGGTTTGAGTGATCTCGGTTCTAAGGGTTGTTTTCATATTTTGGGTTGAGAGCTACGGGGGGGTTGTGCCTGGAACCTATTTTTATTTGATAGGGTTGTAGGCGCTAGTCTCCCGAAACTTTTGGACCTTCTTGGTTGGCGGTTGAGTACCTCCGTGCAGTGGATTTAGTGTGGTCAGTCGAGTAGTCTGTTCTAGGAGCCGTTTGGGGACGGTGGTCCCGAGCCGTCGAGTGTTTCCGGCTGATGTGGTTAGTGTTGAGTTATTGTTTCCGATCTGATTGATCGTGGATTTGGATTATAGCCTGCATGAGCCGTATTGAGCTCGATAGAGATGCGCAGATACTTCCTCGGTGGGGTCGCTCCCCTCGAGTGCCGCTCCGGAGCTAGATCTGTTACTTATCTTTCGTAGCTTGTCAATGCAGTCCGAGTGGGACCGCCTACATAATTCCCGTCCCAGTTGGGATGTGTGGTAGTAGGTAGGCACAGGTTTGACTGGACCCTATGTGGCAGTCAGTGTGATTGGATTGATTGAGTATACCGAGTTAGAGTAGATGCATCATTTTCATCTGTGTCACCCATTGAGCATTATAGATAGAGGTATGGTAGTAGTAGAGTTTATTTTCCTACTTACTTACCTTTCCATATTGCATTGTTATCTTATGTCTCTAGTAGACTTAGTGGGCAGACCGTTGGTCTTGGGGACGGTACCCACTGAGAACTACTGTCTGATGTAGTTCTCACACCCACTGTGGTGATTTTTTTTCCAGAGTCATCTATTTCAGTGTAGAGCCCCAAATCCCCATGTAGCTTTTCCCCGTGAATCCACAATGTGAAACACCTGCTATTGGTGTGTCGGGTCCGTAACGCATCAAATGGATGTGTTAGATGGACTCAGTGAGGTTCCCGGATCAAGCCTGTCTTTCGGCTGCTTTTGCCAAATTTTAAAAGAGGTTTCAGGCTGATTGGAGGTCGGATATGGATTCAGCGCGGAAAAACGATTCAAAACGACTATTTGCTTGTATTTTTCTGAGTCCGGATGCCCAAAAACGGGCTCCCGAAAGTTTTCTGTGGATTCGGGTGCATGGGGGAGGCCGTAGACTGGCAGGGTGCCACGTGGCGGCCTATCATTGGCTGGTTCAGGTTGCGCGGTCCACGGAACACCGCGCGGGTGCATAGACCGAATGCGGGGACACGTGGCAGCCTGTTATAGGCGGGCTCATGCGGCGCGGTCCGCGGAGGCGAGCGCCGGTGCCTTGGGATGCATGCCCGCATTGGGGGCAGGCTGTGCGCCCGGCGATGTGAAGACTAGAATCTTTGTGAGTTGAGTTACTAGTGGATTGATAGCTTGTTGGTACATTTTGGGTGTGTTAGAGTTGTCGGTGCGCGAAGAGGACGCGAAAATTAGATCCAGTGCGAAAAACCGCATAAAAGGGGATGTACGGAAGTGCGGTGGTTGTTATATTTATGGTTTGGAGAGTTTTGATTATACTTTTCCAGTGTGTCGGGATCCTCGGTTCGCCAAATGGACGAGAAAAATGGACTCAGTGCGAAAAACTATGCGAAATACACTATTTCTGGGCTTTTTGGAGGTAAATCAGAGTTTTGGGTGCATGCTGTGCTGTAGACCGGGCTCACAGCGGGGCAGAGCAGGCGGGATCACGGGCGTGCGCCCGCGCGGTGCGCCGCAGGGAGCACACCATGCTGGACCGGGCTCGCGGCGTTGGAGGGGCGCCCGGTGCACCGCACGTGAACCGCGCGTGCACCGGAGGCCGCAGCGCGCGCCAGCGCTGCACGAGCGTGGCACGCGCTGCGGGCGGGTCCCTGCGGGCGTGTTGCAGCGCGGGCGCGCCACCTGTCCGGTCGCATTGCAAGGGTCCGACCCGCCTTGTGCGGGATCCGGTGTAGGGGGGATTGTGTAGGTGTGTGTGGGGGGGTTTGGATGGACCTTTGGTGCATTTTAAGGGGATTTTGAGGCTATAAATTGCACCATTGGACAAAAAATTGGTTCTTTTACAGTTCTAGCCTATCTCCACTCTGTTGTGAAGGAAATTAAGGGTTTTCCATCATCTTCTTCACCCAAGAACTCCATGAATGGAACTTGAAGCTTACAATTGGAGTTGACCACTTCGTTGCATTTTCTTCCAGGAGGCTTCTAGAGCTGTAGGAGAGGAATTTCGAGGTTATTTTTGCAGGGTTCTCTTTACAATTTCAAGATCTACAACTTTTATATTGAAGAGAAGACCTAATTGGAGCTCTAAACCAGGTAAATATAGTAATCTTTGAGACACTTGTTTTCTGTGGAGGATTCTGAACAGAGGTTAGTGTTTTTACTCTCCTGGGATGTACAAATGGAATTTTAAGTTGATTTTTGCTAGAAAATTTCCAGAACTTAAAGAGCTTCAAATTTTTTATTTGCTGGAACTGCAAATTTGGACTCTAAAGTAGATAAATTAAACCATTTTTGGGACTCTTGTGCACAGCTGAGATTTTAGACCTAGTTTTGAGTCATGCATAGTATTTTTGTTTCCTAGGACTGAAGAAGTAGAATTTTAGTCTCATTTTTATGGGGAATTCACCAGGACTCAGAGACCTACATTTTGCATGTTGAAGAGGAGGGCTAAATCTTGCTACAAACCAGGTAAATTTCATCATCTTTGAAGCCCTTTATTCAGATTGCAGTTTTGAACAGCATGTGGTAAACTTGTGATATCTTTTTCTCCTCTTTATGAAATGGTGAATTTCAAGTTGGGTAATTTTCTAGACTTCAAGAGGAACAATTTTATACCTTACTCTCGAAATTTGGATAAGAATTGATATACCATCTTTAGTCCTATTTGTAGTATATTGTTGCTGAAAATCTGCATGTAAGTTGGGAATGACTTATGTAGCTAATTGAGTGTTGGCTTTAATTTCGTGGTTAGTAATTGTTGTGAGGGTTAACTTAAATGGATATTTGTAATCTCAGAAGCATGATGGACAATTTTCCTTTTGGTTTCAACTTGTAATTATGTCTAAATTGGGAGGTATACCAAGTTGAATTCCAGCTTAAGATTATGTTGGAATTTGGGACAACATTGATGTATTTGTGGGATGAATTTATTTGAAAGAGTTAAGTTTGGCTTTTTGTAAACCTAATGGAATTTCTATGGTAATTGGGAACTTAGAAATCAAGTTTGGGCTGTGGTATTAGAGATTCATGAGACATACATAGCAGATTTTGAGTTCTTTCACTATCCGTTCGAGTTGCTGAAATTCTGCGCAACTAGTAATATTTTCGTTATAACTTTCTATCCGACAGGAGTTTTGAGGCGATTGCAGGTTTGTTGGAAAGCTGAGAATGTAAGGAGTGTGCTCGCTAAAAAAATAGATCAATCGGACTTCAAAGCAACGAGTAAACAGGTAGGTTGTTGAGCACATCGAAATTGCGGCCTACAAGTCGACTCAACCAAAAGTGCAGCCTTGTGTGATGTTTATTATCTATAGTTGGGTTTAATTATGCTTTTATTTCAGTTTCTTATTGAGATCTATATTGATCATGTGTGAGAACTATTCCTTGACATCTGGACATATAGATAGGCCATATCTCTTTTATTCATGCTATACTATTCATGCTGGAATCAAACTTAGGAGAAAACCTTTTCTTTTCTCTTATACTTTTATTGCTCGGGTTAGAGAGCAGGGATGGGGATAGTATAGCTATTTTGTTGAGTCAGGTGGGATAGCACCAGATTATCGACTCGGGTTTTGTTTCGGCAACCGCGGATTGTGGGCGGTTGGATCGATTAGTGTTATGCATCAGTTGGGGCTGGGTTTTGCATTGTGGATAGAGTGAGTCTCCACTTTGAGCATAGTGTCGACTTATGCCTGCTTGACTAAGATACTTGACAGAGATGTCGGACATGGGTTACTTGTTGACTCGAGCGGGTCGCTCCCCTCGAGGGCCACTTTGGAGTAGGCGAGACCGGGTCGTTGGACCGGCATTGAGAGTGATATTTGGACCGGGTTGTTGTACCGGCATTGAGAGTGATATTTGGACCGGGTTGTTGTACCGGCGATGAGTTTGAGCTATATACCGGGTTGGTGTACCAGTTGTTGAGATTGATTTATACAGGCAAGTCTGGGCCTATACAGGACCATGTGATTGGGTTATACTTTGGTAGTTATCTTTCCATGATGCATACATATATACATATTTGAGATTTATACAGTTGAGGATATCATATACCTCAGTAGTTGTCTTTCTATGAGTTATGCATACATATATATATACATATTTGAGATTCATATAGTTGAGGATATCATATAGCTCAGTAGTTGTCTTTTTATGAGGTATGCATGTGTCTATTTGAGATCATACAATTGAGGGCATTATTGGTACACGAGGGTAGTGTTACTTTTATTCATGCATACACTCTATTTTATTCAGTTAGTATTGGGCATAGTAGAGTAGTTTCCTTTCAGCTGTTACTGTTATTCTTCTACTATCACCTACTTTGCCCTTCCGGCAGACTCGGTGGGTAGGTTGGAGGTTCGATGATTTACCCACTGAGGACTGCTGTTAGTAGTTCTCACATCCGTTGTTGCTCCACCAGTGATCTCTTCTGGAGCAGCAGTACTGGCAGAGCGCGGCAAGGGAGTCGCGGACTAGATAGAGCTCCACCTTGATGGTTCTGATAGAGGTTGCCCTACAGTTTATTTATTTTTTTCAGTCTTTTTATGTACCCAGGCTACTGTATTTTTGGTCTGGCTGGAGCCAGCTTTGTGTATTATGTCAGTCCTAGTGTTGTATTAATTTTGAGAGTTGTAAATTGTTATTAGCGGCTTCTGGAGGCCTATGTTGTGTGTTGGAGGTGTTTGTGCGCAAATCGGACTCGAGGAATGGACCCCGCGCGAAAAATTGATCGAGTTTGCCTTTCAAATGCCCTCGTTGAAAAACGGAAGTGGTTTCGTGCAAAACGGAGGCGGTATTTGGATTCAGCGCGGAAAAACGATCAAAATTGACTATTTGGAGGTATTTTCCTGAGTCCGGGCGCCTGAAGAGTCCGGACGCCCGAAAACTAACAACCGGAAGTTTTACAGTGTTCTCGGATGCAGGGGGGGAGTTGTGGACCGGTGGGACACGTGGCGGCTCCCCATTGGCATGTGGTGGCCACATGGCGGCCTGCGACTGGCTGTTGTAGCGGGCTCAGAAGGTGCGGCCCATGGGAGCAGCGCGGGCAGGTCGGGCAGGACAGGCAGGCGTGCGGGCAGGCACGGGCGCCGAGGAGTTGGGTGTGCCACGTGGCGGCTCCCTATTAGTGCGCTGGGGACACGTGGCAGCACCGGATTGGCGGGCGCATCGGGTGTGGTGCACGCAGCGGGCGACTGAGGTGGCTGACACGCGTCAGTGTGTGGTTGGGCAGCGCGACGCGGGCGCCGAGGGGATAAGGCGCCCCACGTGGCGGCCTCTCATTGGTCGAGCACGATCGCGCTGTCGGTCGGTGGTTGGATGAGGTTGCCACATGGAGACCGCTGATTGGAGGGGCCGTTGACTGCGGGCGCTGGCATGGATAGGTGACACGTGGCGCATCGAACGACCAGGAGTGTTTCGAGCGCTCCTCGCAGCAGGACCTTCAGCAGTTTCGGGCGCCCGGAAGAGTACCCAGAGCCCGGATTCTGGGAATTTTTTTTGGGTTTTTGGACTATAAAAGGGGCCCGTTTCCAGCATTTTAGAACTTTTGGTGTCACGCCCCGAGGTCGAAACTATGACCCGAGCCCGCCAACAGATCCGCCGCCCATACGAGAAGCCCTGTATAGACGAAGCGACTAACCTGCAAAAGATCATACTAACCACTATACAAATAACAAAGCGAAAAAGTAAACTACTGAAATAAATAAATACAACTCCAAATAGTACATGTCAGGTCCTCAAAATACAAATGTCTCTCTAAAATAAAGCTCTCAAGTAAAAATAAATACAAGATACATCCAAGCCACTGACTTTACTAAAACATCACCCAAAAAAGGGGTACATCTACTATCTCAACTGGGGACGGGTATGGAACTAACTCGCGACTCCCTTACCTCGGTCAGATGGAGCAGCAACTAGAGCAGCAAGAACTGGAGAAGAAGTCCCTGGAAAAAGGTCACCAACAGCGGGTGTGAAAACTACAACCAACAGTAGTTCTCAGCGGGTACCGCCACCAAGACCGACGGTCTGCCCACTAAGTCTACTAGAGGCATAAAGTAACTAATGCAGTACTATAAAGGAAAGGCTAGAAATAACTCTACAGCTACTATGCCTCTATCTAAATGCTCAAAGGGTGATACAGATGAAACATGATGCATCTACTATCTCTCGATAAAACAATCACCCAATCTACACTGACTGCTACATAGGGTCCAGTCAAACCTGCGCCCATCTACTGCCATTACATCCACGGAGGACTGGACTTACGTAGGGCGTCCGTGACTGCCCAAAAAGGGCCCAGCCAGAAGGGCTGCATCGACAAGTCGCGATAGCAAAGTAACAGGCCTAGCTCCGGAGCGGCACTCGAGGGGCGTGACCCCACCGAGGAAAGTATCCGCGCATCTCTGTCGAGCTCAATATGGCTCATGCATGCTATAATCCAAATCCACGATCAACAAGATCGACAGTACTCGAATCACATCTCTAACTCACAGGCTGGAAAACTCGACAGCCGGGACCCACCGTCGACTCAGACAGTTTCCAAGACTAACACAGATCTAACCGCAGCTACCAGACTCCACTCGGCCTCCAGGCACGAGTGTAACATGCATCCCACAACAACCTAACCACTCGGCCCACTACCCAGGCGAGGAACACTCTAAGTCCAGAAAAAGCGAATAAAAGTGTGGGAGTGTCTAAAGCATAAATAAACTAGCCCAAGTTTGGATTTTCTACTAGTCTAGTTGAAACATGCAACATATGACAGGGTGCTAGGTCAAAGTTCCAATAATAGCATTTAATTAAACTGAATATAAATAGGGAACACTATCAGACATGATCCCAATATCAACCAAAATAAACATCATCTCTCTCAACATGCTCTCAACTAGTATAGGTGACCATAACCGCCAGATAGCTCACAACCTCCTCCAATAATCAAATAACATGCAAGTTCTCAAATTCACTAAAATACTCCATAATTTCAGTAAGCATTAATTTTCCCAAAACTTAGAACAATTCTCAAGCTTACACCTCAGACATATAAGTAGTACAATAATATGCATGCTTTCTATCATAAAGAATTAGAGAACCGTCCACCGGTTTTGGAGACGAAAGCAACCCACCTCAATGCGCGCGTTGATCCGAAGTCCAAATAAACCGAAACTGCACGTGGATAATCCTCAGGTTCCCACGATTCCAACGAGCCCAAAAACACCTGAAAACTCCCCCCAGGCACAGAGATACAGACCAAACACCGCGGTAAGCGAAAATTCCCAAAATTACAACTCTGCGAAAAATCAGTCCAGAAGAAGTCAAAATATCACCTTCGAGATGACCTCCAAAAATTCCAATAAAAATATGGCTGCAATCCTCGCGAAGCGTAGATGTCGATAGAGTCCTCACAGGCTAAAATACGATAACCAAGCACTGAGATAAAAATCAAACAAGCTCCGCCGTCCAAAAAAACCAGCAATAAGAATGGGGTTCAAAGATGCTCCGAAAACCCCAATAAAAACTCAAAATAGAGGGAAATGATAAAAACAGAAAACGAAGACCTACCTCTCATGGAACCGATGCCGCAAGAATCAGCTAAAAACTTCCTCAGGGTAGCTCAGGGGAGCCCGCGGACTGAACTGCGACGGAAGAAGCCACCGAAAGAGGAACGTTGAAGTGCGCCGAATCGCTGAAATCGTTGATGTCGCGGCATCCAAAAATTCCCACAATCCTTGGAAAGGTATTACACAGGGTGAAGAAGAGCTCTGCCAAAGGGGTCCTTAGAAAATTCTCCAAATGGAGAAAAAAAACCCAACACAAGAGCCACCATTGAAGCATTTTCGGTGCAGAGGCTCTACCGAGCTCAATTCTTAGAGATTTTAGTTGATGTTTGGAGGGGATCTCCACAAGAGGTAAATCTACAGTTTTGATATTCAACATTTTTCTTGGATCATGAAATTTCGTGGAGTATTTTTAGCTTTTCTCGAACCATCACGCACAGATTTTGTACTTGGACACCCTTGTGTAATTTTGAGTTTTATCTTTTATACGAGCTCGGATTTGGGAGTTCTTTAGCTTGATCTCTATCTAATCTCGACAAGGAATCTAATGGCACCTCTCTTGCTGGATTTGGAGCACATTTGATGAGATAACGTTATTGATCTTCTTAGCTCTGTTTTAGGGATTACAACAGTGCAGATTTTGCTCGCTCCTTTGAGCATTGAGCCTTGGTTTGAGGATAACTTTGAGAATATTGGGTATTTTTTAGAATTTCAAGTTGGGACATCTTCTTAACTTCAAGATGAGCAAGTTCTTTTTTGTGAGATGTGGATAATTCCCTGTGGAAAGGCCTCTAATTAAGTTTGGAAGTGCAAGCTATGTTTATGTCAATTTTTTGGGACAGCATGTAATATTTTGTTATTTTGTTTATTAAAGGGAATTTGTGAGGGATTTTTGAGAACTGGGAGATGTTCTTATGATTGAGAAAACTTTATGTTTGCGACTGGGAGCTTCAATTTGAGGTATTTAATGCTATGGGTGCATTTTATTTAGCATTATTATACTTGCTGAAATTCTGGAATTGAACCGCGCAACGTGCATTGTTTCAGTGGTGACGCCCAATCCGGGTAGCGGATTTGGATGATTTTTGTGGCGTTGGACTCTTGAGAGGCCGAGGATTCTATACGTCAAATTTCAGCTTGATCGGGCAGCGAATCATCAAGTTTCAGGTGGGTTGATTTGGTCTCCGAAATCGATGGACTGTTCTCTAATTCTATTTGTTAGTAAGCATGCATGTTAAATGTACAATTTGTATGATTTGAATTTAAGTATGAGTAATGTTCTAAGTTATGATAGAGAGCTTCATATTGAGATAAACCATGCTTATGATTGAGAGCCTACATGCTAAGTTGAATCATGCTTATAATAGAGTTAGTAGTTTAATTAGTGCTCTTAACAATGATTTTATTGGAACTTTGACCTAGCACCCTGTCATTTATTGCATGTGTAAACCAGACTAGTAGAGAACCCTCACTTGGGCTAGGTTCTTTTATACTTTAGACATCCACACTTTACATTCTTATTCCCTGGACATAGTGTTTTCCTCACCCGGGTAGTGGGCCGAGTGGTCGGGATTTCTTTTAGTGTAGGATGCATGTTGCACTCGTGCTTGGGGGCCGAGTGGAGTCTGGTAGCTATGGCTAGTCTTGTACTAGTGTCGGGAGCCGTTTGGGTAAACGGTGGCCCCGGATTGTCGGGTTTTCTCCGATCTATTTGTCGTCACTGTGTTCGTGGCAGTAGTGTGCTGGTGTGTAACAACCCGGACAATTCGCAACCCGACGGTGATGAGAATGCTCTGAGTCGTGGACGGCGATGCGGATGATGGGTCGTTAACTGTGGAATAATTGAGGATTTGGCAGTAAATTGAGAGGAGTTGGGAGATGAGAAGAAGATAGAGAGTAGGGTTGGAGATAGAGAAGGAAAATTTGGGAGAGAATTGGGGAAGAATTGGGAGAAGAATGAAGAGACTGAGAGATAGAGATAGAGGGAGAGAGATAGAGAGCTTGAGGAAGAAGTAGACTTTGTATTAATTTTCTTGATAATCCATAACATACTACATCTCTGCCATTTATAGTCTCCTACTAATTACTTACTTTAGCTAATTAAGCTACTCTACTAAACTATAGTAATTATCTTGGTTATAGTGATAAGTCTATAAACTTGCTGGTTACCCTGTGGGCCTCTCTGTTGGGCCTTTTCCTATTGGGCCCCTTTGGTTGGGTCTCCTCTGGTTGGGCCTCTCTGGTTGGGCCTCCTGCTATTGGGCCCCTTTGGTTGGGCCTCCTCTGGTTGGGCCTCTCTGGTTGGGCCTCCTACTATTGGGCCTCTTGAGATAGGCCCTTACTGTCGGGCCCCTTCAGCTGGGCTCCCCCTGTTCCATACCCCACACTAGGCCTCTACTGTTGGCTTCTCCAGAGCCTTCCATCCTGCGCCCCTTTTCTCCTCCTCTAGACCTCTGCTCCCTGAGCCCTCGTCCGGGCTCCTCCCAAGGCTTCCAATCTGCTCCCTCGCCTCCTCCTCCGGTCCTCCCCTGGCTCCTTTTCGGCTCTTCTCACCGTGGAGATGCTCCCGTCTGCGCCGGTTGTTACAATCCCTTCCCCTTAAAATCATCCTTGTCCTCAAGGATGGGGATGATTCGCGTGACCTTCTCCCCAGAGCACCCTTTGTTCCCAAGCTGCCTCCTTTAGCCTGCTCCTGAGCCTCTTGCTGGTGTCTCTCCTCCCCAACCCACGATATGAGGTGTTCTTCAAGTCGGGCTCCTAGTTCCTTACCTTCTCCGGCTAGCGGCATGGGCGACGACACCCTTTGGGGGCACGGGCTCACTCTTGGGCCTTCGGAGTATCGCAACTTGGGTGCTGCCGGCCCTGAGGCTTACTCTAAGGTATGGTGCGGCTCCTCGTGGGTAAATGTAAGGTTTTGGGTTCTTCCTAGAGTCTTGATGGTATGTTCCTCCGGTTTTAATTGCTCATATGCTTGTTCCCCTCTTTCTTCTTGTATGTTGATATCTTTCTACATGTTTTCTCCACTAAGCACATGAGTTGCAAGGCCCATATCTGTTGCCCCTTCTGTACACAGTTTAACACCCAATCCTCCATTAGACTCCTTGAGTTTGGCTTGTTCATAGGCAATGGACAGTGAGCTGTGGTGAGGTCTTCTAATTATTGGCCCTAGCTCCTTATATCCATTTAGAGGGAAGCACACCAGGTGAGTAGTCTGGACTGGATGTAATTGGTTTGCCCATGAACCAAACAGTTTATTTGGTTTGCTAACCTGCTCCCACAAGGCTGCAATGGATCCTTTCTCCTGAGTGGATTGCACATAATAACTTTGGTTCCATGCTGGAGGTGGGTAGGTAATGGATCTATTGCAACCATGTGATGTAGTTGGTTTATTACCTGCATCTTCCATTTCTGTAGATGGTCCTTGCACCCCAGTATGCAACTTCTCCCTTGTAGCTCCAGATTTAGTCAGATAGGGTCGATCTACTCTTACTTGTGTTCCTTGCTTGAGTACCCCTAGTAGTTTACTTGTGGTGACGGACTTGTGAGAAGCTCCTTCTCTAGGACTATGAATGGTTACCTCGCCTTGTTCATGACTCACTAGCATGGGCTTGTAAGCCTTCAACCAGTCAGTCCCTAGCACTAGACCAATTCCTTCCAGTCCTAGCACCCTTAACTTGCCCCAGAATTGGTGACCTTGGCTTACTCCTGCAAACATTGGGATGGAGTAATTGCTGAGCACTTCATCTCTATTGGTCCTGGGCATGATCACAGGAGCAACAAAAGTAGATTCCCTATCATTTTCTTCTTCCAATTTCCTAACCACATCCACTGCACTCCCAACTTCTAGTCTAGTGGAAGCCCCGTACCTTCTCTTATGCCCAGAGAAAAGTTCCTCCCCACACTTGTAAGTCAAGCCTTGTGATATGTCTTGCCTTTCTACTGCAATCCTCCCTGCCGAATTACAGTTGACAACTTTTTCTGCACTGTAAACTGTACTTCCAGCAACATTAGGAGCACTTTCTACTACTACTGGATTAGTGCGGGCAGGCTTGGGTGAAGATGGCTGAGCTGGGAGCAGCTGCAGCAACTCCTCCAGCTTGCTAGCACCATCTCTTAGCTTCATGTCATGCTTCTTGTTGGCCTCTAACTGCTAGTGTTCTAGGTGCTTTTGCTCCACCTTTCTCACTGCAGTTGGATGGCCGATGCTGGAATTAGCTAGCGGACTAGCTTTTTCCGTTATAGTGGAGCCTAGGAGTACTGGCCCTCTTTCTTCTACCACGGCTTGCACTGCATAATTTTTGAGCCGTGCTCTTGGATTTTCTCCATTAAATTGTGGTCGTCTCTCTTCCACAGGAACTTGTATTCCTAACTCCTTTCCTTTAGCATGCTTCTGGTTGAACTTCATCTGCTGAGGCTCTAAGTGCTGCTGCTCTACTTTTCTCATTGCAATCGGTTGGCCTATTTTGGAGTTAATTAGTGAGATGCCTCTTTGCTCTACGGGGGTGGTTACGAGCATTTGCTCCTTCTCCTTACTTACAGCTTGCACTACAGCTCCTTATTCTCTAGCATATGCAACTCGGCACCTAATCAACTCTAAGAGTTGTTCATGTCTGTGGTTGTCCTCCTGCATCATGATCTCGTACCTTCTTGCTTTATCCTGCATCATGATCTCGTACCTTCTTGCTTCTTCTTTTCGTAGAGCTTCAATCCGCTGTGCCAAGACATCAAACTTCTGATGGAAATCCTTGGTAACGCATAGTGCCCCTTCAAAGCTTTCGTTACTTTTAGCGGCAAGTTGTTGCCACCTGGTTTCCCTTGCCATCTTCTTCTGTTGGGTTACTTCACTTGCTCTGGTTACAATAAAACTGTCAACGTCGGCCTAGGCTGCTAAGCTGAGGCTCGGGGCTGGTATCCAGATTGGTTGATGAGAGCTTAGCTACTTTGCCTCCCGCAGTTGCTTTGGAATGGTTCCCAATCTGCTTGCATCTGTTTGTCGCATTGCCCACTGTTCTTCCACTTGTTGCAATCTGACACTACATTGTCCGCGCTCCTGCTCGAGGTACTACTTGAGATTCTTTATCTTAACTCCTTCAATTTGCCTTCCTTACTAACTTGACACAATCCAGGTGGAGGCTATTTGCTATAATGGGGCTTAATTATGAAATTGAGTGGCAGCTAGTGTATGATGCTCTAATACCTGATGCCCGCAAGGTGTTTGGTTAATTGCCTTTGGTTTCTCGTCGCCTGTGATCTGGTAATGTATGCTTGTTGCCTTCAATCTTCTTGTGGTTGTGGTTGCCTTCGGCTTTTTGTTGCTTGTGGTGCTTGTTGCCTTCGACTTTCTGGTGGCTCTGTTGCCTTCGAATTCTTGTTGCCTTGGGTTTTTGGTTGCCTTCGTTTTCCTGGTTGCCTGATGCTTGTTGTTGCCTTGCTGCCTTCGGTCTGGTTGCCTGATTGCCTTCGATTTCTTGTTGCCTTCGAATTCTGGTTGCCTGGTTGCCTACGATTTCTTGTTGCCTTCGAATTCTGGTTGCCTGGTTGCCTTCTTGTGCGTCGGCGCCGATGATGCTAGGCTGAGGCAAGTTGCTACCGACGGAGTTTTATCGAACAGTTGGCGGGCTTCCGCGCCTTCCCCCAAGCCACTGGGTTGTATCCGGTTGCGCTGCTAGGGTTTGCCTTCGATGATTACTTGTGTGCTTGTATGCTGCTCGTGGATGATGGGTGCGCCGATCCCTGGGATCATGCCGCTCTGATACCAATTTGTAACAACCCGGACAATTCGCAACCCGACGGTGATGAGAATGCTCTGAGTCGTGGACGGCGATGCGGATGATGGGTCGTTAACTGTGGAATAATTGAGGATTTGGCAGTAAATTGAGAGGAGTTGGGAGATGGGAAGAAGATAGAGAGTAGGGTTGGAGATAGAGAAGGGAAATTTGGGAGAGAATTGGGGAAGAATTAGGAGAAGAAGGAAGAGACTGAGAGATAGAGATAGAGGGAAAGAGAGAGAGAGAGCTTGAGGAAGAAGTAAACTTTGTATTAATTTTCTTGATAATCCATCACATACTACATCTCTGCCATTTATAGTCTCCTACTAATTACTTACTTTAGCTAATTAAGCTACTCTACTAAACTATAGTAATTATCTTGGTTATAGTGATAAGTCTCTAAACTTGCTGGTTACCCTGTGGGCCTCTCTGGTTGGGCCTTCTGCTATTGGGCCCCTTTGGTTGGGTCTCCTCTGGTTGGGCCTCCTACTATTGGGCCTCTTGAGATGGGCCCTTACTGTCGCCCCCCTTCAGCTGGGCTCCCCCTGTTCCATACCCCACACTAGGCCTCTACTGTTGGCTTCTCCAGAGCCTTCCATCCTGCGCCCCTTTTCTCCTCCTCTAGACCTCTGCTCCCTGAGCCCTCGTCCGGGCTCCTCCCAAGGCTTCCAATCTGCTCCCTCGCCTCCTCCTCCGGTCCTCCCCTGGCTCCTTTCCGGCTCTTCCCACCGTGGAGATGCTCACGTCTGCGCCGGTTGTTACACGGTGATAGCAAGACATTGAATCCAGAATCTTTTTGGACACACATGATTTCAGTAAACTAATATTTTCCTTCCAAATATCGAAGGGTTGCCGGAGTCTGTTCTTGTCTGATTGGGTGAAGGCATTAGCCCTTCGGGGTTTGGGAATAAAACTTATTTTCTAACTGATTTTCCTAAAAGAGCTAAAATTTATTAAAATGGGTTTTCTTAAATAAAGATGGTTTTACAAAAAAAGAACTACATTTAGTCCTCACCCCGAGTGGGTTCGAGTGAAAATGGTTTTCAGTAATAAATATCACATTTTCCTGTAAAGTTCCTCACCCGAGAGGGTTCGAGTAATCTGGGTTCTAAGAGCTGTTTTCTTCTTTGGGTCGAGAACAACGAGAGGCTACGCCTAAAACCTGTTCTTGTTTGATTTGGGTTGTAGGTTCTAGTCTTTCTGGGTTTTCGGACCCATCGTTGTCGTCGGCTGTGGAGTGTCTCCAGCCAGTGAGTTATAGAATATTGAGTTTGATGTCCTGTTTTGGGAGTCGTTGGGTTGACGGCGGTCCCGGCTGTTGAGTACCTCCGGCTAGTGGTTTAGTGTTGTGAGTTGGACATTGTCGATTTGATTGATCATGGATTTGGACTATAGTCTGCATGAGCCATATTGAGCTCGACAGAGATGCGCGAATACTTTCCTCGGTGGGGTCGCTCCCTTTGAGTGCCGCTCCGGAGCTGGGCTTGTTACTTTGCTATCGCGACTTGTCGACGTAGTCCGCGTGGGACGCCCTACGTAAGTCCAGTCCTCTGTGGATGTAGTGGCAGTAGGTGGGCGCAGGTTTGACTGGACCCTATGTGGCAGTCAGTGTGATTGGGTTGATTGAATATACTGGGTTAGAGTCGATGCATCTTTTTCATATGTTGATCCTTTGAGCATTGTAGATAGAGGCATGATAGCTGTAAATATCTTTCCAGCTTATCTTTTCATTATTACAATATTTCTGTTATCTTATGCCTCTAGTGGATTTAGTGGGCAGACCGTTGGTCTTGGAGACGGTACCCACGTGTTGGTGTAGTTCTCACACTCTCTGTCGGTGACAGGTTTGCCGAGACTTTTCCCTCCGTTCCTACTCTAGCTGGCGTGACGGACCGAGGACATGGAGTCACGAGATAGATCCCTACAAATGTAGTTCATTTTGGTGAGATAGATGTACCATCCCGGATTGTGGGATTTTATTATACACTAATGTATTATTGTTTTAGTTTATCTCCCTTTTTTTTTTGATTCATAAATGCTGTATAAGAGGATCTTCTATTCGTACTATTTCTGTGGATCAGATTGTGTAGTATTTATATTTGGGAGATGGACCTTGTATTTATTCCAGTTGTACAATAGTTGGATTTTATATTTACAACA
The DNA here is from genome assembly GCA_029204045.2 of Tillandsia leiboldiana. Taxonomy (NCBI): domain Eukaryota; kingdom Viridiplantae; phylum Streptophyta; class Magnoliopsida; order Poales; family Bromeliaceae; genus Tillandsia; species Tillandsia leiboldiana. The sequence goes on from CM055062.1 coordinate 8,100,766, forward strand.
GTTATTTTCCGCTCTAACATCTGTGTAGCTGTAGTATTATCTTTTGCAGGTTAGGCGCTTCGTCTATATGGGGCTTCCCGTATGGGCGGCGGATCTGTTCGCGAGCCTGGATCGCAGTTTCGACCTTGGAGCGTGATAAAATTTTAATTTAAAATCAGAATTAGATTTCAAAAAATAAATTTTAATTGTTTTTGATTTTGGATTTCGAAAATTAAAAGAATAATTTTAAGAATTATAATCAGATTTTAAAAACGAAATTGTCAAACATTCTATTAAACAAAAAATTATTTTTGAATTTAAAATCATTTTTCAAAATTTAGATCAAACATCCACTATATATAATTTAAAATTTTATTAATTATAATAGTCTAAATTTTTTTTTCCTATCTTTTTATAAGATTAATTAGTTTAATTTTAATTTAATATATTTTAAAAAAAATATTAAATAGATCCCATCCGTTAATTTGAACGAAACCATCCATTTTAAAAAGAGATCAGCTCACTTCCCCTGAAATCTCATTCAATCTCACAGGCTCACTTCCCCGAAACCATTTCCACCCTCACTTTCCCTCAAAATTCATTTCCTCTTTCTATCCCCTCTCCCAAACCACACTCCCCTCCTCTCTCTTGATCTCCTCGGAGCCGATCTCCTCGCCGGTGAGGCGCTCGTCGCCGATCTCCTCGCCGGTGAGGCCCGAGCTTGTCACGGTCGTTCTCCTCGCCGGTGAGCCATTTGTCGCCGATCTCCTCGCCGGTGAGCCTTTCGTCGCTGTTCTCCTCGCCGGTAAGTCCTTAGCCGCCGATCTATTTGTTGGCGAGCTTGCCACTATTGTTCTTCTCGCTGGTGAGCCATTTGACGCCGATCTCCTTGCCGGTGAGCCCCTTGTCGCCGATCTCCTGTGGATCGAGTTCGACAGGCGGTGAGTTGCCTCTCTTGTCGACTTGAGTCGACCTTAACCAATCCATCTTCGAGCTTCAAGTGATGGACGATACAAGACTTCTCGAGTGCTTATAGCTCACGAGAGACGACTCCTCTCGCTGTACAATTCCTCTTCATTAAGATAGATTACTACCAACTTAATCATAATCTATGATCTATTTACATATTGCTTGCTTGTTTAGCCATACACTGCCATGCTATAAGATAAAATCTTCAGATTTTTTTTTTTTTTTTTTCTTAGAAGTGTGACAATAGATAAGTTTGTAGGTTGAGGAGCGATTTTTAGCTGCAGTAAAGGAGTCTTCAGGCCCTAATCTTAATATGGTCTTCTTAATTAACTACAATGCAGAAGAAGTTCTCAGGCAGGCGGAAGAATCAACTCTTCGGTATCAGAAAAGTAGCAATTATGTTGTAATCTAATTTAAAGTGTTGCAACAACAGTACCATGCAACATCATGTACTACTTTCACCAAATTATATTTATCTTTCAATTTTATTTTCTTTTTCTTCTGCATGAGTTTGGTTGAGCACATGAATTAATCTCTCACAAACAACCACCAATTTTCAAATTGACCAGCTGATTGTTTAGCATGTGAGCAAAACTACTTTTGCCCTACCAAAGCTTGGATCTGCAGGGTCGTTTTTTTTTTATGTTTTCAATTTTGTGGAACTCCTAACTAGGTCAACTTTAAAGGAGAAACTAGGAAGCATCTAAGGGTTTACAACTGCTGAGGTTAAACTTGAGATGATCATACTGAAATGATTCTTCCTATGTACCCATAATTCACTTGATTTCATTTGCCATAACTTCCACATTAAGTTTAGTTTACTTGACTCATTCAGACGACAGAGTCGAAAAATAAAATAGGATCTACCATCTTAGATGTCAAATAAGACAACAATAGAACATTACAATATGATTTTTATGAAAATAGTGTGACAAAGGATTAAGTTTCCACCAACTCTGCAACATTGAATAGGGGTGCAAGCAATTTATTAAGCAAAAGGATGAGTCAAGGTTGTCGAAAAAAGAGAAACCACCTCTTGCAGAGAACATTTTCGCTAAATTGCAGCTTCTAACAGTATAGTAATCCATTTCATATAGAAAATGCCATACAAAGCATCAAATTAATGACAAAAACAAATATTTATTTCACTGGAGTTTCTATTTAAATCTAAATGGTCCATGGTATCATTACATTAAATGCTGCAAAAAATAGTTAAATCATCAGGTGGTAGGAACCACTCCAAATTCCTTGTGAGCTGTAAAATTTAACTGCATGTTCTAAAAATGTCTAACATTTTCTTAATGATCCTTTTTCACCAGGCACCCCTATTTCTATCATGGATGGTATACTAGTTACTGTAAAAGATGAGATAGATTGTATGCCTTACCCTACTACATCAGATGTTCAGAATGTGTATCAGAATGTTCAGTATAGAGATTCTACGCCATCTATATCAAATGTTGCTAATATCGGTATTAATACTTTTCTTCTCATTAAAAAATGACATTAGTGGCTAATTAGGATCTAAAATTTAGTAGTATAATTGGTAAAAGAAATTTAGTTATTGAATTCAGTAGTACAATTAGAGGCTAACTAGGATATGAAATCCACTATTCATTTTTGAAATATCGATCCATTTTTGTTTTATGTCAATCTCTCAAATGGAAATATAATCCAACAAATTTTCTTGTGTTTCCATATAATTAGATCAAACCACATCCATAGTTCATTGATAGTGCTTTTTACCACAATTTAGAGTCAAGCTTGAGAATTGCTAAACATTGTTCAATTTCTGCTGCTTTACACTCCTTAATTTCTCAAATTTTACGAGGGAGAATTAAAGATATTGATGTTGCTTGCCATTTAACTTATCTTTGAATGAAAATTTTTAGATATTATAGTTGATAATATTGCTTTTAGTGTAGATCCGGAAGAAGTTAGACTTTACATTGTTGTTTTTATTGTGGTACATTTTTTTTGTGCAGATTTTGTTTAGGCATTTGCAGGAGAAACTTACAATTACTGAGGTATGTTATATTGATCTTTCTAGATTTGGCATAGTGTGATTCATGCATTCACTGTACACTTCCTCTAAATAATAGATTATGAAATTTCACTTTTTGGGGTAAAAATGCACCGAGTCCTTTTTTTTTTTTTTCTTTTTTTTCAAGATTTGCTTGCCTTGAGTTATTTTCATTAAGCTTTCTTTATTCTCTTGCATCCAGCTGTATTTGTCTGTAACATCTCAGCAAAGCACATCCATATGGTGCAGTGAAGCTGCTATTCTACACACAACTTGAATTATTCTTACTATGGGAAAAAAAATGTTCTCTCTTGTCCTCCTACCTGCTGATCCGATCTCCTCGGCTGATAGAGTCTATGCTATTGGTGAAGCAGGCTCTACCTCAAAGGATCTGCAATTGGATCTGAAACTGCCTATGTTTCAATTTGTGATGAAAGGTCGACTAGTTTTCACCGACTTCAATTACGCATCGGTGACTTTTTTTAATTTTTCCTTGTTACGCTCAGTTCCAAAGACAAAAAAGTCAACTTTCCAAAGGCCTAGAAATTATTCTATTCTAAAGTGGAGAAAGCTCCACCTTTCTTTCCTAGAGCGCTGTAAGCCCTTCTGTTCAGCTTTGGGCCATCTACCTGTCGAATTTAGACCCTGCTTGATCTCTCTGCCCTCTATCACTCAGGTCCCGAAATTCGCTAATTTGGTTATCGGGATGCCTATTTCAGCATCAAAACCACCCGCAACCCTCTTGCTGTGACCCAGAGGTGTCAAACCTCACTCAATGACCAAAAAATGAAGTCTGTTAACTGCTGCAAACAACAACAACTCGTGCGACACGATCCCGAATCCGGTATTGCCAGGAATGCCCTTTTTGGGTTCGGTTCGACCCAGAAGTGCTTCGAAATGCTTCGTTTGTCATTCAACTATCCTTAATATCCTAGGACACTCTTTTGAGTGTCGGAACAGCCACACACTAAGTGGTGTAGGCCGGGTGCATAAGAGTCCAAAACTCACTCCGTCGGGTACCCAAAAAGTGCCAGTTTGGCACCGGGACCCACCGTAAGTCTATTAGTCATCCTCGAACATCATGGGAGTAATTTAAACTCAGCCAAGGCTAGATCTGGAGCCCTCACGATGTTCAAACATGATTTCCAAACGAATCGGGTCGACAATTTGTCGAAAACCACATCAGAAACTCGATTATCGCTCCGAAAAAGGCACCTAGACCTTGGACGATCAGTCCAAAGGTCATATACTACCCGTGCACGCTACCTGAGGCAGCACAAGTGTTTTACTAACATGCAAACCCCCAAAATACACAATTATTGCATAATTTATGCTAAAAGCATGGTTTTTATGGATTTATTACCTTCGACTCCGCATTTTGAATCGAACTAACATCGCCAGGTCGAAGGTCTCGACGTTCTGGTTCCCATGCTCGCTGTCTGGAGCGAAACCGCCCATCGTAGAGCACGTCGAGTTGACTTATATTGCTGTTTTCAAAGTCCCAAGAAGCGACGTTGGATAACTGAAAATTTGAGGCTAATCCGAGTGATGTAAAGCGGAGCATGGCACTGCCTAAACCCTTAGGATGCTTGTGCTCACCATCAGAGAGGTTGCCGGAGCCGTACTTGGCCGGAACAGGGAGCTCGACCATCTCCACTTTAGCCAACATAGAGAATCAGAGCAGCAGCAGTGGGGGATCCTCCCTGGGGGCAAACAGAGGGGAACTCCGGCCTTGGGCCATCAGGTCCGACGTAGGGGAGCCAAATGAGGCGGCGGTTGGCGGTCGTAGGCGGCAGGGGCGGCGCTGTATGGGAGCCCGCAGCCCACTAGGGCATCATCGGGCTTATCTTGAGCTCGAGCCCTAGCAGCGCCGTGGAGTCCATGTGGTGGTTCCAGCGGGGTGCTCAAAGTCTCCGTAGGATCGGCGGTGACGACAGGAGGGAGACGGCAGCGCGGCGGTGTTGTATCTAGAGAAGTGGCCCATCTAGGGGTGTGGGTTATGGGATCCCAAGGATCTAAATAGGCGAAAAACACCTAGAGGGGGGTGAATAGGTGCAAACAATAAAACTTAAAATTTTTTGCGTGAAAATAACTCAATGCAGAAAAGTAAAAAGAGTACGCAAAATTTTACGTGGAAAACTCCATCCGGAGTAAAAAATTACGGGACCGATCACAAAAAAAAATTCACTAAGATTAAACACGTACAAGGTGATATAATACTACCCCACGACACAATCTTTACCATACGCTTGAAGTAGATTTTCGCCGTTCGTCCTCAACACACTTCGAATCCACGAACGCGTCCAACTTCGAATCCACGAAGTCCAACTCCAAATCCACAAAGTTTTCAACAGAATCCACGGTCTTCACCAATGTAGCACGTACCGAATTCACGAATGCGCCTAACTCCGAATCCACGAAGTCAATACCGAATCCACGGTCTTTACGCGAATCCACACGCCGATGCTCCTTTCGGAACTCGTTGAAAGTTTATTGGTGGTGGTGATTTTGAATGCTTAGAAAATTATATATAGATAAGAACAACACCGTCTAAACATTCATCAATTTGATTCTTGAAAAAGAATAAAGAGTTGAAATACTCAAGAATCAAATCGATAAATTTTTTTTTATCGAGAAGACGATCAAGATAATAGAAAAAGAAAGCTAGGTTAGAATGTGTTTTCCTTTTCTTCTCTATTTTTGGATTAATTTAAATAATATTTCTAGAATTTATTTATAGGTTAGAAGCTATTAGAAATAAGATAAGAATCAAAAATTGATTATAACATAATTTTTTTCGCATCACGGTCCGGACTGGAATCACGACGGTTCGGACTGTTGTAAAAATTTCAAAAACTATGGTTCGGGGTCCGGACTAAAATGAAGCTGATTCGAATTGTTTCATGCGAAATAAAAATTTCAATGTTCGGGGTCCGGATTGAAGCCAATTGAAATTGGCTATTTGGATGTATTTTTCTGAGCCCGGACGCCCGAAAACGGACAACCAGAAGTTTTTAGTGTATTCGGGTGCACGGGGGGAGCCGTAGACCGAGGGGCGGACACGTGGCAGCCCATGGTTGGCCGGCGCACCAGGCGGGGTCCACGCAGGCGGTGCGGGCAGGCGGGGCAGGTGCGCGTGGCAGGTGGGCAGGTGGCGTGGCAGCCGAGGCCGGCACTCGCCAGGCACGCTGGCGCCACGTGGCGCCCCGCGGTTGGCGGGCGCCAACCGCCCGCGCGTGCGGGTGGGCGGCGTGGCGCGGCCCGGTTGGCCGGGCCCCACTGTCGCGTGGGTCGGGACACGCGATGCGCCCGGGGAAATCCGGGTGCTGCATTCCGTCTACCCTGTTCGGCGCCCGAAAGCTTCGGGCGCCCGAAAATGTCCCCCAAATCCAATTTTTTGGGGTTTTTTTTTTTTTTTTTTTTTTTTTTTTTTTTTTTCTGGTTTTGCCTATAAATAGGCCCCCACTTCTCTCTTGTTCGGGGTTTTTTTTTTTTGGAGTTTTCTCTTGGGGCTCTTTGGCTGAGGTTCCTCTTCACCAAGTCCACCACACTTTGAAGGATCTTGGGTATTTTTGGAGGCTGCGACATCGATGTTTTCCTCGACACGGCGCACTTCGACGCTCCTTCCATTGTGGCCCTTTCCGTCGACGCTTTGTCCGTAGGCTCTCCTGAGCTGACCTGTGGGAGATTTTTGTCGGTTTTTGGTTCGGTGCACTCACGAGAAGTAGGCCTTCGATTTTCGTGTTTACCGTTCCTATCCGTTTTGGGTTTTTATTGGACTTTTCGAAGCTTCTTTTGACCTCATTCTCTGCGGCAATTTTCGGGACAGCGGTGGATTATTTTTACCTTTTCTCGGTCTACGGTTGGCCGAATTGGGAGTTTAAGGACTCGTTTCGCATCTACGCTCCGAGAGGAACGCAACCGTATTTTTCTTGAATTTTTCTGAGGACTCTTCGCAGGTGAGAATTTTTATTTTAGAGATTGTTGCACTGAACAGTAAAATGCAGATTTTGTGATGGTAATTTATGCGGCCTTCGACTTTTGTTACAGTTTTTGTGGACAATTCGGCGTTTCTCAGAAAAAGGGGAAGTTGAAACTTTTCATCACGATCGAGGTGAGCATTTTTCTTTTTAGTCCTGGCTGAAAATTATGTTCGGATTGCCCTCCACATCATCTTGACGTGCTCGCTGATTTTGTATGAGATGTTGGACAATACTTTAGTTGTTTGGTTGCCGCCGTCGATTCGGGAGGAGTTTTTGGATGATTTTTGTTGCGTTGGAATCTTGAGAGGATGAGGAATGTGCACGCCAAGTTTCGGCTCGATCAGACCCTGGATCATCGCGTTTCAGGTGGGTTGGATTTTCCTCCAAATCGACGGACTGTTTTCTAATTCTATCTTGTAGTGGATATGCATGATAAATATGTTGATTGAGATATATGCAAGGTATAGTTAGTGACTTATTTATTGATCGAGATATATGCATGATATAGTTGGGGATTTATTTATCGATGTATGACGGATGCTTGATAGTATTAGTGAATAATTGTTGATAGTATTACATGCTAGAGTTAGCTTTTCGAGTATCGGTTATGTTGTGTGTTTAATTGTGGAACCTTGACTAGCACCCGGTCATATATTTGCATGTTTAACCAGGTTAGTAGAGAACCCTCATTTGGGCTAGATTCTTTTATGCTTTAGTCTTTCTACACATTGCATGTTTATTCCCCTGGATTAAGATAATTACATGCTAGAGTTAGCTTTTCGAGTATCGGTTATGTTGTGTGTTTAATTGTGGAACCTTGACTAGCACCCCGTCATACATTTGCATGTTTAACCAGATTAGTAGAGAACCCTCATTTGGGCTAGGTTCTTTTATGCTTAAGTCTTCCTACACATTGCATGTTTATTTTCCTGGATTTAGTGTTTTCTCCTCGCTCGGGTAGTGGGCCGAGTGGTCGGGACAGTGTAGGACGCATGTTGCGCTCGTGCCGGAGGGCCGAGTGGAGTCTGGTGGTTGAGGTTTTTTTGGTGCTAGTGTCGGGAGCTGTTTGGGATAACGGTGATCCCGGATTGTTGGGTTTTCCTCTGATTGGTTCATCGCCACTGAGTTGTGGCGATGCTGATCTTATGATAGCAGGACCTTGAACCCAGAAATACTTTTGGATACACATAATTTTAGCAAACTAATGTTTCTTTCCAAGCTTCGAGGGGCGCCAGAACCCGTTCTCATTTGATTAAGGCAAAGGCACTAGTCCTTCGGGACTTGGGAAAATAAAATCGTTTTTAACTGATTTTCTTAAGAACCAAACTGTACTAAAATTGGGTTTCCTTAAATCAATATGGTTTTCTAAAAAGAAGTTGCTTTTTGTCCTCACCTAGCGAGGGGTAGAGCAGAAAGGATTTTCGGAAACAAATATCATCTTTTTATATAAATCTCCTCACTCCGACGAGGGTTCGAGTGATATGGGTTCTAAGGGCTACCTCATTTTGGGATGAGAGCTATAGGGGGGCTGTGCCTGGAACCTGTTCTTATTTGATTGGGGTTGTAGGTGTCAGTTTCTCGGAATTCTCGGTCCTAGTGTTGTTGGTCGGTTGGGTTCGATGTTGGGCCGATGGGTGTTCCGGTCACGGTGTTGTTGGTCGGTTGGGTTCGATGTTGGGCCGATGAGTGTTCCGGTCGATGTTGTTGGTTGGTTGGACTTTGATGTTGGGCCGATGGGGGTTCCGGCTGGGGTGGTTAGTTGTTTTGGGTTGCGAGTTCTCCGATCTGTTCGATCGTGGTTTTGATTATAGCCTGCATGTGCTACAGATGTGATACTTGGTTCTGCGCTGTTTTCCTCAGATGGTTGCTCCCCCTGAGTTGCTGCTCCGGATGCGATGATTGGGCCTGTTGAGGCAGTTTTGCGCGATGGTTATACTAGTCCGTAGGGACGCCCTACGTAATTCCAGCCCTGATAGGACAGTGGTTGTAGGTTAGCGCAGGCTTGACTGACCCTTTTTGACAGTCATTACGATTGGGTCTATGGGGACACCTCTAGTTAGAGTGGTTGCATATTACCATCCGTTTCACTCTTTGAGCATCGTAGATAAAGGCATGATAGCTCTAGATTTCTTTCCAGCTGATCTATTATTGTTTACAGTATTTTCTGTTATCTTATACCTCTAGTAGACTTAGTGGGTAGACCGTTGGATTGGAGACGGTACCCACTGAGAACTATGGTTGGATGTAGTTCTCACATCCTCTGTTGGTGACAATTTTTGCAGAGGCTTTCCTTTCCGTCCCTGCTTCGGTTGGCTCGACGGATCGTGGTGAGGGAGTCGCGTGATAGATTCCTACCAGTGCTGTCTTTGTGGTGAGATAGATGTACCGGCCTGGATTGTGGGTTTTACTGTACACTGTTGTATTTATGGTTTTAGTTTCCTCAATTTTTGGATTCATAGATGTTGTATAGGTGGATTCTACTTGTACTTTGTTTCAGTGGACCAGATTGTTGTATTATTATCTTGGGAGATGGATATTGTACATTTATTTCAGTTGTACAGTGGTTTCAGATTTTCTTTATAGCAATTATTTTCAGCTCTGATATCTGTATAGTTGCTAGTTGTTTTTTTTTTAGGTTGGCCGCTTCGCATATGCGGGGATTCCCGTATGGGTGGCGGATCTGTTGGCGAGCCCGGGTCGTAGTTTCGACGCCGGGGCGTGACAGAAAAATTTATTAGTAACATAAGAATTTAAATATTAAGCATTCAGAAAGTTATCCAATACAAAACATTAAGCATTCAGACAGTTATCCAATAACATACAAATTCAAGTTCTCGTTCTCGTTCTAGTACTTAGCATCCAAGTTCAAGTTCTCAATTTCGTTATAGTAGTTCTACCATCGAGCAGTTACAATAGTTAGAGAGAGGTTAGTAATTATTACAGTTATCCAAAATTCCTCTTATCTCACCAAAATCTAAACCTTCTCCTCATTTTTATCACAAAAGTAACCAAAATAGATGTTCTAAAGGGAAGAGAGCTCTGAATGCATAAGTAGAAAATGAGATGCAATGAAGTAAAATGCATGTATGCTAAGAGTAAGAAAAATATTAGCCAAAAACCAGAAAAAAAAAAGTCAATCTAAATCTGTGTCTCTGCCAGGAGAAGGAGCGTCTGAATTGCAGCAACCTAACTTGTCAAATATCGCTTTCACCAATCGCGACAACTTTGAATATTTCTTCCGGAGTTTATGTTGCTCGGCGGTGATGCGCTGCAGGTCTAGTGAAATGCACTCTTGTTCTGACGACAGTCGCTGTTGCTCCCGGTATATTGAAGTAACAGAGGTATCATCCTTTGAAGTATCAAAAGCCGGAAGTGCTGCTGGAGTGGATGTTGTAGGTGTTGGAGGTACAACCGGAGTAGTTGATGTCAAAGGTCTTGTAGCTCGGGGAGGAGTAGGAGTGTCATCAAGGCTACGAGGAAGAAACTTTACAACAGTCGAATCATTAATTGTTCCCAAACTATGTTGATATCTCGACGATCGAGTGTCAATCTCAAAACGTCGAAAAATACGCATAACGATCAAGGGGAACGGTAGTCTCTCTGATGGATGTGGGTTGGTCAAATACCGTGTCATCCTCGTCCAGATGATGTAAGGAATATTGATATTCAATCCTCGAGCCTCTGTAGGATGTCCCAAGATATATAAAAATAACAATCGATCCCACCTTAGAACCTTGGTTTGCATGTTGGGGAGTATATTTGTAATAGACAATAAAGTTCAAAAATCGATACTTGGGTCGGAGTTCCTTTGAAAATATCGAGTTTCCCGCCGACCGAGTGTCCGGTATGCAAACACTGTCCACTACCTTTCTACAGTCTAAACTGGTCAAAGTCTGACCCTTCAGATAATGAAGCCCACTCAACTGAGCTTTCATCCCCAAAACGTCTCCTATGATCTGAGGAGTGATGGTGATCGGTGTGTTACGGACCGTTGTTTTGAATTCCATGGGTCCACCATCACTTTCCTTGAGCTGCCTCACTGTAGTACTCGAGAATTCGAGTTTAAATTTGAATTCGAAATTCAAAGAAAACCCTAAGTGGTATATAGACCAGAGTGCATTGAGCCCTATATATAGGTGCATAGTGGTGAATAGTGATGACTTAAAGTGAATAGTAACCTTATAAACTTTAAGATTCTCCGGCCAACGTCGATTGATCGACCGATCGGAGTTCGAATCTAATGATCCAGGTAGTCGATTTGAACGGTTTCAACATTCTAAGCGCAATGGCGCAATCAAAATTTATGTTCGACGAGTCTAAGTCATTGATAAGCGTGCCAACCTGTATAATTTACTATAAAAGATGGATTTTGAAATTTTAGAGAATCAAATTCAACGAACCAAAATCACTACTTGATAGATTTCGTCGAGCTGGACATCGTGGTGGTGTTCCTTTTTTAGTTTGACGACCCGGTTGTCTCGAAAAGCGTGAAATACGGGAAAATTCATAGTATTTTACATAAAAGCCTTGTGTTTTATGCACCGAAATGCATGCACTTCTTTAGGGAGGGATCTTTATGCATGTTGTAGCTTCAGCCAGGGGCTCAAACCGAAATAGCAAGTATTGAGGGACTGAAATGCATTTTGATGCATTTGTTATATATAGCAACATAGGGTTGCATTTTGCAACCCTAGCCACAAAATCCCTGTAACTGCAGCACCCCCACGACTCCTTCCCTTCTTCTCTGTCTTTCCCGTGTACCAGCATCACCGGCCGCCGTCCCCTGTCGCTGGAAAGACAAAAGAAAGCAAGAGTTCCACTTTGTTTTCGGGTTAGGTTGAAGAGTGCACCACCAAACTTGGTGGTGTTGCACCCAAGCCTTGCTGAGATCATTCTTGTCCTCAGGAGATTCACCCCGAGGAGCACGGTCCCCGGGATCAGCCACGCGCCGCCGGGGAAGCCGCTTCTTCCTTCTTCTTCTTCCTCGGATCCGAGCAGAGGTGAGGTCCTTTCCCTTTATTTTAGTTGCACCTAGGCCTATATCATTTATCTTCTGTTGCTGTGGGGACTCTCCCAGTGAAGTCCCGAGCCCTGTAGTGCCCCGGGTTGCCAGCGGGAGTAACAAGCCCGCCGGAACCCTATTTTGCTCTGCCACGGCCGTATGCTGCATTCGGCGGCTCGGTGTTAGAAAAAAAAATGCTGAGCAATTTCTTTTGGACCAAAGAATCACTCCCATGAAGTTTGGTTAGGTTTGGTTTAGCTTAGAGCCCGCAGTCCTCAACCCTAGTTTTGGGCTATTGTTGCTTCGGTCGAGCTTGCTTCGCCACCGCCGCCACTTCCCACCGCCGGCCACTGCACCAGCAAGCTTCCCCGCATCGAGGGCAAGCCACCTGGGCCCTTATATGGCTCTGAAAACTAGTGCATGGGATGTTGCCATTAATGCACCTTGGTGTAACCGCAAATGGCCAACTCCGGCCATCCGTCGCCGTGGGCTGCCGGCGCTTGGTCCCTTGGCACCCAGGGAACTTCTCTTAATCTCCTCTACCTGCTGCTTACCTTACTTGGCCGCATGACCATAAACTTTGTGTCTCCAAACCGAGCTCTAAAACACCATCCCCCGGATCACCTTGCTCCAACCATTCTCCTGATGACTCCCCAGCCTTGTTCGGGTGAGTCCTCAACTCTTGCTATCTTACTGAGCATGATGCTCACCCCCTACCTGAAGCTGAGTGCTTGGTTAGAAGACTCTAGCAACCCGAGCCCTTATGTGCATATTATTGGCCAACCTTGCTATACCTAGTGTTCCGGCAGCCTCGGAACTGCCCGAAGGTGAGCCTCTGAGTCCCCTCGACCTCCTGAGCATGATGCTCACCATAAAAATGCATATGGTCAAGTGGTTGTGCAAGATTAGCCAACTGGTGCTCTCAATGCTTATAAAACATGGACCAAGTGCTGTTTTTGTGGCTCGAGTTGCTCCCAAACAGTGAGCACAATGTTTAGAACATCGAGACCTAGTTTCTGGTGATTTTATTCTAGTTTGAAAGTCCCTGGATTTAAAGTTGTAGCTTAAATAGTAAAAAATTGCATGTTTTTATGCAATTTTTAGAAACCGTAGGGGCTTTTTTGCAATTGTGACTACACGAGCTGCTTGGGTAGCGTGCACATGATCTCTGAACTTTTCATTTGAGATTCGATGCTTTCCGTTGAGCAAAAATTGGTTATCGAACCGTAAATCGGCAAAATCATCAGTTTATCGGCGACTCGACATTAATCACGCAATTCGAAAAACTGCGGTGATTAATTATAGTTGCCAGATGTCCTTGGCTGTTCCCGACGCTATCCTGGCTGGTCAAGTGATTGTAGTTTCGCGTTGGCGACTTCCGAAGCCGAAATCGGCTTTTCTGGAGGTGTTTTCGGTATTTATATCACCGTTTGAGTACAGAGTTGCACCCTGTCACGCCCCGAGTTCAAAAACCAGTGTATAAATTTTTTTTTTTTTTTTTTAATCAGAGTTGCAAAAACAGCCAGGGCAATGACAGACCGCCACATATATAGAAGAGTCCCAATCCCCTTTGGAATTGAGTCTTTTCTATATATGCACGGCTAGCTTGGCAACAAACATCAGAGTACTAACTACGTACTACAAATAATAATATTACAAATTTCTTTACAAATATACAACTGAAATACAAAATCCTTTCTCTCAAACATCTATTACATAACTTTTCGGCTGTCCAGGGTCAACCTCTATATCGATACCTCGCCAATACGTCCCGACATCCCAACACCCGCTTGACCTGAAAAACAGTCACCCGAGGGTGTGAGACACACCGGAGTGTATCCCAGTGGGCACGACGAGCCAAGAAATAGCAGATCGTACCTACTGGTATATAATACTAGAGGATAGTAATAATCACATTAGGTAAGCATGATTATGAAGCGAATGAATAATCAACAGGAATATGTATAATCATGACAGGAATATAATGAACCGAGCATGCTGAATAACTGTATAGACAGGCATCAAACAATGAATATGCTGACAACAGAATCAGGAATCATGAGATAAGACCAAAGCAGTCTAAAAGCAACATATGCATCAAATAGAGGATATATCAAATTATCCAATCACAAGCCACCATATTGGTTCCACAAACCTCAGGCGAATTTGCCCAGCTGGCACCAGCGGGTTGACGTTTCCCTCCACAAAGGGGTCACGGGTCGCTATTGCTAACCACTTTACCGGTAAAGAACATTTCCACGGGGCGCGACCCCGGCAATGTTCGTGAAGTACAACGGTGCGGGCGATCAAATGCAAATGCTCAAACTCACGGTCCCCTGACCTGGTAATCGGCAATAAGCCGGAAAATCCCCACTGGGATGCAATCAACTGAATCTCAACTTTCATGCAGGAATGATCAGCAACTAATCAACTCAATCTCAACTCATATGCAAGATCAAAGGCAAATCTCAACTCAACATAAGATCAACAGCAAATCTCAACTCAATCATACAGACCAACCAAACATACAAAACTAAACACATATTTTTGCGGAAACTAGTTTGAAAACCGGTTTTAGGCCCAAACTTCGAAGAGCAATGCCTTTGTCCTATCAAACAAGAACAGACTCAGGCGACCCTACGACGTTCAGTAAAACATTAGTTGATTAAAATTATGTGTTCAGCAGTGTAATATTTGATCAACAGAAAAGCAAGCTCAACACAATCCAATCAAGGATGCAATATCAGAATCAACTGAGTCTCAACTCATATGCAAGAATAAGCAGCAACTAAATATCATGGATCAGATATAATCAGGATGTACTGATAATCAGGTATATAACCTAGCAAATGACCAATCAGGCATGGCAATGTCCAGAATAATGATATGAAATACTGGAAGCACTATGTAAAGCAACAGATAACTGATAAAAGTTATAACTCAGGCATGAAGCAGTATAAACTGAATCAAAAGGAAGGCAGGTTCAAAGTAATAGTTAAGCTACCAAAAACAGGGGTCCAACCAATACCGTACACAGAGGGCCGAAATGATAAAGCCCGGACCGAAGATAAACCCACCTGTCAAATCGCAGGCGACAAGACTGAATCGACTGTATGCTCAGAACCAGATGCAAACTGGACAGACCTGAATCAAACATATTGATCAACCTCGAATTCACTAATCACAACTTAAACCCCAGATCCATTTTAAAACCTCTAATTATTTAACTAATAGTGTCATTTGAGCACTGTTTTCGCTCGTTCTTTCAACTGGAAACTCATTTTAACAAACCGTCACTTCTAGCAGGTGACTTTTAACTTGCTGAACACCGTGCTCACACATTTGTGGCAGCACGCATCCCGAGGAAAACTTCGGGCCATAAAACACTCCTCTAACATAGCCATTTTGCATTTTTGTTTCTCCGGGACTTCAAAATCAGTTTTTAACGCGAGCATCGCGTTCAGTGACCCCAAATTAGTCAGGAGCACACTGTTACAACTTTTCAAACAGACCCTAAAATAGTTTTTAAGAATTTATTGCATTTAAGCTTGTTTATGTCATAACTTTGAATCTCCACTTCATATGCTAAAACTTTGTATATCAAAGTGTTTCCAAACAGTGCAAGGACACTGGGGCTCACTTCCTTAGCAGCCCAGGTCCACTGGATCACCCAGATCCATCACCTTGCTTTTACATAAGTTCACAATGCACCATACACTTGTCCACACAGATCCAGGTTGACCTGAAGTGAGCATCAAGCTCAGGGAACAATTCTAAGCAACTTTCATATACAAGGTTTTGTCAAATTCTGCTTGGAAGTTCTTTGAAGCATTCTGTCAAGCACTTAGTGGGCATTACTTATAGCTTATTTACAACCCACATTTAACACTGGATCTTCACAACCACAGCATCCGAGGCCTTTTAACTTGGATCAAATTATTCTACTGAGTTCCTGGAACACTTCCTCTCAACTGGAGCAACCCGAAAACCCTAGGTTGGCCGAGCTCCATGAAGAAGATGATGTGCTAGTGCTTTGAAATTCGTGATGCTTCATCCAAAGGGTCTGGGGCTCAACCAAAAGCACCAGTAGGTGCCGTTTGCTTCACTGAAGCGTCCCATACCCTTGGCTGGCCTCGGAGTGCGGCGGCGGCGGCGGTGAAGGAAGCTCCATCTCGAGCTCCTTGGGCTCTAATGGTGGATTTCCACAGAGCCAACCAGAAGCCCCCAGACTTGCATGGGAGTTTCCCTGGGATCATACGAAGCTTCCCGAACCTACCACCCCGGCCGGAGTTGGCCGGAGCGCCGGCGGCAGCTTCGTGGTTCCATTTCGAACCCAACTCGGCCGTACCTTCCATGGCTTGCATGGGAGCCATGCAACTGCATGGTTGGGATCCCCTTGGTCCCAAAAACTGTCCTGGGTAGGTGGCCGGCGTCGGAGAAGCTCGCCGGCGCCGGAGTTGAAAGTTCGGCCAACATGCAAAAATCCCGAAAGCTAGGGCTTCAAACTGCCACTTCCCTGCTTGATCAAACTCCACCAAATTTGGTGGAGTTCATCCTCATCCACTACAGTCCGAGCCTACCAAGTTTGGCCCAATTCGGTCCACTGGTTGCAGGGCTGTGATGAGGCGGAGCAATATTAGGTTTCCGGCGAGATTATTCTCTCGCCGGCAACCGGCTATGCATGGGAGCTCGGGCTTGTGCAGGGAGCATTCTTAGGGCCTAGGAATTCTACTGCATATGGTCTAGGGTGCTAACAACTAACGGTTAGGGACTCTTACCTTGGCCGAGCTCGGGGAAGAAGGGATGAAGCCGGAATCTGGGTTCTTTCTCCACGCGCAACCTCAGCAACCTCCAGAACTACTCCACGGATCCAGAGGAAGCCAAATAGCACTTCAAAACCCAACCTGATGGAAGTTGGTTCCAACTTCTTCTTTCTCTCCCTTACTTGGTTTACTCTAATGGTGATGGTGTTCCTTTGGTCATCAGCACCTCGGGCTGGTTCAGGAAGTAGCAGAGGCTCCCCAGATTGCGAGAAGATCCTCCAGAAAGTTCAGAAACAAGTTGCTCCAATCCTTCACCCTCCTCTCTCTCTCTCTCTCGGCTTAAACTCTAATGGTGTTTGGTCCTTAGTGTTCCCAACATCCGAAGCCAGGTCTGGGAGATACAAAGGATCAAGAAACGCCTAGGATTCCCCAACCAACTCCTCGTGTACACACCAAAGAAGACCAAAAGCCATCTTTGGATTTAATGCAAATTTTCTTTTAGATTCTCTTCTCAAACCGGGTTCACACATAACCCACTCATCCGGGGTCTGCACAGTAGGTGCAATTTGCACCCAACACCTTATCCTATAAGCCCCTTAAATTTAGATACATAAAATACTAACATTTTATTGAAAATACTCCATTTTTGGTGCATTTCACGCATTTCAAGAAAATCCGTTCGACGAATTGCGAAATGGACTTCGCCACGACGTCCGGCTCGTCGAGACCTGTCAGGTAGCGTATTTGTTTGGTTCGTTTGACGACCAGATAAACAGTCGTTCCATCTTATTCGACAGTATACAGTGCGTTGCACGCACTTCGATGCACCCGGGTCGCCAAACGCGAAAACCGTCAGTGCCATTGCGCTCAGAACGTTGAAATTAGTTAGGATCCATTACTCATACCCCTATATTAGGGTTTTAGACAGTGAATCGGCCAACTGTTGCTCGCGAGGGGTCGAAAATCGCGAGTTACTATTCACACTTAAGTCGCGGGGCCCGTTTTTGATTTCTGATTTCTGGAAGATCCGACCGTCGGATCGAAAACATATGAATATGAAACTTCTATGTTTCGACGAGACGATCGCAATGGTGATCTCGGATTTTCCAGGTCAGACCCCGATCAAAAGTCAACATTTCTGTGCCACTATTGACCCACTAATTGCCCATTTTTGCAATTTTAATAATTCTGAAATTATTTAAACTTATATTTTAGATTTTTTAAAATTCACGGTTACTACATCACTCCCTTCTTTTAAGAAGTTTCGTCCCCGAAACTTAATACAACTAAACCTCTGGTACATCTCAAATAGGTTCACAATAGTGACAATTAGTCACAAGGTATCAACAATTCCAAGGTTACTATATTAGACCCAATCTAATATACCCCATCACAGGGCAGAGTATTTCTCAGTTCTTTCAAAAGTACGTTGTCGGCCGCCAACGTGCTAACAAAAAAAAAGCGAAATACCATAGATCTGTCGCCAACAACTAGTTGGGGACACCACTCACATCTGAAGGTACATCACATACCTCCCTACACAGTCACTATGTCAATGACATAGCCTCTACCAAGGGTCTCTACTTCTCGATAGAATCGACACAAAGGACAAAATTCAAATCCTTCCCAAATCAGGATTACCATCGGGCACTTAGGCCACTGAATTATGACATGGAAATACTGAAGAGTCAATAATTTGTTTAACCTCTGGGCGATCTGTGGGCTGGTGCAACACTAGCAGTCCTATGCTGTTATGTCATTATTCCAACAACGACTGAATGAACCGTGGTCAATCTTTGTACCACAAGCACTGATCAGAGCCCTCTGGCTCCACTGAAACATCAAGCCCACAGCCCGCATTACAACCGCGGCGAACGCTACTCAACTGCGTGTGAACACATCTGAACTCCAGTCCACTATACCAATACCCCGCGCTCTCTCGTGGACACAAGTCATCCTAGGGTTCGTTCCTAGCCAAACCTAGACATCGTATTCCTATTGCTCTGATACCATCTAATCTGTCACGCCCCGAGTTCAAAAACCAGTGTATAAATTTTTTTTTTTTTTTTTTAATCAGAGTTGCAAAAACAGCCAGGGCAATGACAGACCGCCACATATATAGAAGAGTCCCAATCCCCTTTGGAATTGAGTCTTTTCTATATATGCACGGCTAGCTTGGCAACAAACATCAGAGTACTAACTACGTACTACAAATAATAATATTACAAATTTCTTTACAAATATACAACTGAAATACAAAATCCTTTCTCTCAAACATCTATTACATAACTTTTCGGCTGTCCAGGGTCAACCTCTATATCGATACCTCGCCAATACGTCCCGACATCCCAACACCCGCTTGACCTGAAAAACAGTCACCCGAGGGTGTGAGATACACCGGAGTGTATCCCAGTGGGCACGACGAGCCAAGAAATAGCAGATCGTACCTACTGGTATACAATACTAGAGGATAGTAATAATCACATTAGGTAAGCATGATTATGAAGCGAATGAATAATCAACAGGAATATGTATAATCATGACAGGAATATAATGAACCGAGCATGCTGAATAACTGTATAGACAGGCATCAAACAATGAATATGCTGACAACAGAATCAGGAATCATGAGATAAGACCAAAGCAGTCTAAAAGCAACATATGCATCAAATAGAGGATATATCAAATTATCCAATCACAAGCCACCATATTGGTTCCACAAACCTCAGGCGAATTTGCCCAGCTGGCACCAGCGGGTTGACGTTTCCCTCCACAAAGGGGTCACGGGTCGCTATTGCTAACCACTTTACCGGTAAAGAACATTTCCACGGGGCGCGACCCCGGCAATGTTCGTGAAGTACAACGGTGCGGGCGATCAAATGCAAATGCTCAAACTCACGGTCCCCTGACCGGGTAATCGGCAATAAGCCGGAAAATCCCCACTGGGATGCAATCAACTGAATCTCAACTTTCATGCAGGAATGATCAGCAACTAATCAACTCAATCTCAACTCATATGCAAGATCAAAGGCAAATCTCAACTCAACATAAGATCAACAGCAAATCTCAACTCAATCATACAGACCAACCAAACATACAAAACTAAACACATATTTTTGCGGAAACTAGTTTGAAAACCGGTTTTAGGCCCAAACTTCGAAGAGCAATGCCTTTGTCCTATCAAACAAGAACAGACTCAGGCGACCCTACGACGTTCAGTAAAACATTAGTTGATTAAAATTATGTGTTCAGCAGTGTAATATTTGATCAACAGAAAAGCAAGCTCAACACAATCCAATCAAGGATGCAATATCAGAATCAACTGAGTCTCAACTCATATGCAAGAATAAGCAGCAACTAAATATCATGGATCAGATATAATCAGGATGTACTGATAATCAGGTATATAACCTAGCAAATGACCAATCAGGCATGGCAATGTCCAGAATAATGATATGAAATACTGGAAGCACTATGTAAAGCAACAGATAACTGATAAAAGTTATAACTCAGGCATGAAGCAGTATAAACTGAATCAAAAGGAAGGCAGGCTCAAAGTAATAGTTAAGCTACCAAAAACAGGGGTCCAACCAATACCGTACACAGAGGGCCGAAATGATAAAGCCCGGACCGAAGATAAACCCACCTGTCAAATCGCAGGCGACAAGACTGAATCGACTGTATGCTCAGAACCAGATGCAAACTGGACAGACCTGAATCAAACATATTGATCAACCTCGAATTCACTAATCACAACTTAAACCCCAGATCCATTTTAAAACCTCTAATTATTTAACTAATAGTGTCATTTGAGCACTGTTTTCGCTCGTTCTTTCAACTGGAAACTCATTTTAACAAACCGTCACTTCCAGCAGGTGACTTTTAACTTGCTGAACACCGTGCTCACACATTTGTGGCAGCACGCATCCCGAGGAAAACTTCGGGCCATAAAACACTCCTCTAACATAGCCATTTTGCATTTTTGTTTCTCCGGCACTTCAAAATCAGTTTTTAACGCAAGCATCGCGTTCAGTGACCCCAAATTAGTCAGGAGCACACTGTTACAACTTTTCAAACAGACCCTAAAATAGTTTTTAAGAATTTATTGCATTTAAGCTTGTTTATGTCATAACTTTGAATCTCCACTTCATATGCTAAAACTTTGTATATCAAAGTGTTTCCAAACAGTGCAAGGACACTGGGGCTCACTTCCTTAGCAGCCCAGGTCCACTGGATCACCCAGATCCATCACCTTGCTTTTACATAAGTTCACAATGCACCATACACTTGTCCACACAGATCCAGGTTGACCTGAAGTGAGCATCAAGCTCAGGGAACAATTCTAAGCAACTTTCATATACAAGGTTTTGTCAAATTCTGCTTGGAAGTTCTTTGAAGCATTCTGTCAAGCACTTAGTGGGCATTACTTATAGCTTATTTACAACCCACATTTAACACTGGATCTTCACAACCACAGCATCCGAGGCCTTTTAACTTGGATCAAATTATTCTACTGAGTTCCTGGAACACTTCCCCTCAACTGGAGCAACCCGAAAACCCTAGGTTGGCCGAGCTCCATGAAGAAGATGATGTGCTAGTGCTTTGAAATTCGTGATGCTTTATCCAAAGGGTCTGGGGCTCAACCAAAAGCACCAGTAGGTGCCATTTGCTTCACTGAAGCGTCCCATACCCTTGGCTGGCCTCGGAGTGCGGCGGCGGCGGCGGTGAAGGAAGCTCCATCTCGAGCTCCTTGGGCTCTAATGGTGGATTTCCACAGAGCCAACCAGAAGCCCCCAGACTTGCATGGGAGTTTCCCTGGGATCATACGAAGCTTCCCGAACCTACCACCCCGGCCGGAGTTGGCCGGAGCGCCGGCGGCAGCTTCGTGGTTCCATTTCGAACCCAACTCGGCCGTACCTTCCATGGCTTGCATGGGAGCCATGCAACTGCATGGTTGGGATCCCCTTGGTCCCAAAAACTGTCCTGGGTAGGTGGCCGGCGTCGGAGAAGCTCGCCGGCGCCGGAGTTGAAAGTTCGGCCAACATGCAAAAATCCCGAAAGCTAGGGCTTCAAACTGCCACTTCCCTGCTTGATCAAACTCCACCAAATTTGGTGGAGTTCATCCTCATCCACTACAGTCCGAGCCTACCAAGTTTGGCCCAATTCGGTCCACTGGTTGCAGGGCTGTGATGAGGCGGAGCAATATTAGGTTTCCGGCGAGATTATTCTCTCGCCGGCAACCGGCTATGCATGGGAGCTCGGGCTTGTGCAGGGAGCATTCTTAGGGCCTAGGAATTCTACTGCATATGGTCTAGGGTGCTAACAACTAACGGTTAGGGACTCTTACCTTGGCCGAGCTCGGGGAAGAAGGGATGAAGCCGGAATCTGGGTTCTTTCTCCACGCGCAACCTCAGCAACCTCCAGAACTACTCCACGGATCCAGAGGAAGCCAAAGAGCACTTCAAAACCCAACTTGATGGAAGTTGGTTCCAACTTCTTCTTTCTCTCCCTTACTTGGTTTACTCTAATGGTGATGGTGTTCCTTTGGTCATCAGCACCTCGGGCTGGTTCAGGAAGTAGCAGAGGCTCCCCAGATTGCGAGAAGATCCTCCAGAAAGTTCAGAAACAAGTTGCTCCAATCCTTCACCCTCCTCTCTCTCTCTCTCGGCTTAAACTCTAATGGTGTTTGGTCCTTAGTGTTCCCAACATCCGAAGCCAGGTCTGGGAGATACAAAGGATCAAGAAACGCCTAGGATTCCCCAACCAACTCCTCGTGTACACACCAAAGAAGACCAAAAGCCATCTTTGGATTTAATGCAAATTTTCTTTTAGATTCTCTTCTCAAACCGGGTTCACACATAACCCACTCATCCGGGGTCTGCACAGTAGGTGCAATTTGCACCCAACACCTTATCCTATAAGCCCCTTAAATTTAGATACATAAAATACTAACATTTTATTGAAAATACTCCATTTTTGGTGCATTTCACGCATTTCAAGAAAATCCGTTCGACGAATTGCGAAATGGACTTCGCCACGACGTCCGGCTCGTCGAGACCTGTCAGGTAGCGTATTTGTTTGGTTCGTTTGACGACCAGATAAACAGTCGTTCCATCTTATTCGACAGTATACAGTGCGTTGCACGCACTTCGATGCACCCGGGTTGTCACGCCCCGGGGTCGAAACTGCGACCCGGGCTCGCCAACAGATCCGCCACTTATGCCAAACCCGCATAGGCGAAGCGTCCTACCTGCAAAAAGAACTACAGCTAACAGATATCAGAGCTAAAAGATAAAACTGCTGCAGAATAAAATCAACCACTGTACAACTGAAGATAAAACAACAAGGTCCATCTCCCAAAAATGATAATCATACATTAACCTCGAGTACAAAACTCATAGCTCAACCGGGAGATATCTCAAATAAAACATCAGTGTACAAGCTCTCAATACATCATATCCTCACTACATCAGTCTCTCAAAAGAGGAAATAAATACCAATCTACCGACTATACTGAAGATCTCCTCCAAAGGGGGTACCGCTACACTCCAAAGATGGGTCTGGATCTAGCTCGCTACTCCCTCACCACGCACAGCAACCACAGAACGGCAACACCCGCCAAGACTCTGCAAAATAAAGAGGAGAAAGGACAAAAGGGGGAAAACCCCCAACGGGCGTGAGAACTACGCAATAAGGGAGTTCTCAGTGGGTATCGCCACAAGGCCCGACGATCTGCCCACCAAGACTACTAGAGGCAAAAGATAACCGATGCAGTAAAACTGAAAGAAGAAGCTGGAAACACTCTACAGCTACCATGCCTCTATTCAAATGCTCAAATGGGGAAACTCTGATGAAGATATGCAACACTCGCACACGAGGTGCTCAATTGACCCAATCGAGCTGACTGCCACATCGGGTCCAGTCAAACCTGCGCCCACCTACAACCACCTCCCGCTGACGGGCAGGAATTACGTAGGGCGTCCAAACGGACTAACTCGCTATTGAGTAGTGGCTCATGCAGGCTATAGTCTTAATCCATGCTCTCTCTCTCAGAACGGATGGACTCAAGATGCTCAACCTCTCACACAATGGTCAAAGAACTCACAACGACCACGGGACCACCGTCAAACCCCGAACGGTTCCCAACAATACAAGCACTGGTCTAAACAAAGCTACTAGACTCCACTCGGTCCCCCAGGCACGAGTGTAACAAAAAGTATCTGCCTGAATAAACCCAATCGATAGACCAGTAATCACTGGTACTGCCTGCTCTGCTGTCGAACTCAAGAACCCTGCCTGGTGCCCGGCGCTCACACCGTGGAAAGCCTACTCCGGAGTGGCACTCGAGGGGAGCGACCCACACGAGTAAAGTATCACTGTATCAAGCATCACTGTATCGAGTATCTCTGTAACCACTGTCTCATAATAGCAGGACTGGATCAAGACTATGATCAAAGTGGGAAACTCCGTCCACTAACAAAACCCCGATCTGATGCAATAGTACTCAAAAAGTGGGAAGCACCATCCACTAGAACAAATCTGATACCCAATCTGATGCAATAGTCAACATCTGGTCAACCGCCCAA
Organism: Tillandsia leiboldiana; assembly: GCA_029204045.2. Taxonomy (NCBI): domain Eukaryota; kingdom Viridiplantae; phylum Streptophyta; class Magnoliopsida; order Poales; family Bromeliaceae; genus Tillandsia; species Tillandsia leiboldiana. Next base: position 8,125,071 of record CM055062.1, read on the forward strand.
AGTCCGCGGTCACCGCAATAACCCACAACCCACAATTGGGTAAATTAATCAAGATCCGGTCAACCGCCTACTGTCCGTGGTTGCCGCAATAACCCACAACCCACAATTGGGTAAATTAATCAAGATCCGGTCAACCGCCTACTGTCCGCGGTTGCCGCAATAACCCACAATCCACAATCAAGCACACCCTGTCTCTGACCCTAAGGTCCCAGCTACACTATCCCAAACCTCTGCTCGAACCCGAGCAACATGACTCAAAAGTCTAAATAAAAAGGAGAAAGAAAGCAATCATGGTTTCTCCTAAGTCAAATTCCAATATGTAGTGCAGCAGTAAAAGATGGCCTAACTATATGTCCATACACATATGTCCATACAAGCATGCATTTGTCCTCAAGAAGAATAAAGAAAATAAACCTCATGCCAAAATTATCAATGACCATACCTGTCCATAATTCTCAATCCATAATGGCTCCTCAGAGTAGAACCTGCACATAACTACATAATCCTATCCCAATGCATAAACCATCCTCATAAAAGGTTATGTGCTAATATGGCATGATAATTAATCATATAGGGTATCCTTGCCTTAGATAAGCTTTCACTAATCATCAACATGACTATTTGATTAATACCATTGTCATACTGTGAATAATTCACTTGCAATTTCCATAAAATCCTCATTGTTAAACTTACCGATCAATCCTAGCTATTGTACCATTCACCTGCATGCAATGCTAACATATGAAAATTTAGAGAACCGTCCACCGGTTCCGGGAATAAGGCACCCACCTGAAAAGCTGACTGTCCAAAGCCCAACAGCTGAAAACACCAAATAACTCTAATCCCTTGCTCCAATAAGTTCAGCACACCCGTAACACTCCTGGCACAATACAAAGTCCACTAATTACACTAGGCTCCCAAATATAGCACTTAAAACCACATACAACCTCGAATTCTGAACTGTTAAATTATCACCTGCAGATAGTGCCCAGAAAATTCCAATAAAAATATCACAGCAATCCTTGCGTCGATAGCTTCGAAACGGTACCTTGTACGCCCAAATCGGAGTTCAGTAAGTCAAGATAAAAATTCGGCAAGGGGGTACACTCATACAAAAATCTGTAATAAAACTGTACACTGTTCACTGAGAAAACAGTAATTTTCACCTCTGATGAAATCTCAGAAAAATCCAAGAAAAATACGAGCGCGTTCCTTGCGATCAGTAGATGAAAAAGTTATATAAGCTCGTTTCCGGCTGACGCTTGTGCGCAAAGATATGGCCAAAACACCTCGATGCTGTCCCACAAAGCCAAACAGAAAAAGGGTCACAGTGTTGCCTCGGGATCCGTGCAAAAAACTCGCAACGGGAAAGCGCGATCAATACGAAAGATGAAGCCCTACCTCTTAGGAGTCTGTCGGCGCAAGAATCATAGAAAAAGGAGCTCGGGGTAGCCCAGGGGAGCCAAAACACTGTCGCTGCGCCGAAGAAGAACACTAGAAAGCAACATCGCGCCGCACCGTAAAATGGGGAACCTCGGGATTCGTGCCCCCAAAAATCCCAAAACTCTGCAGGAAGATCAAGCACTTAGAGGAGAAAAACTTAGCTTAAGGGAGCTCGGGCAGAGGAGGTGTTGTTTGGGAGAAAAAGCCCCAAAACAGAGGCTCGGGCTGCCTTTAAATAGCCTGAGGAAAACAATTGGGATAATTCCCAATAAGTCCGGATTTTCGGGCGCCCGGAAATTTCCGGGCGCGCACAGTGCGGCCCGGCCCACCACTTTCGGGCGCGCACAGTGTGGCCCGGTCCACCACACAGTCCAGTCCACTACTCCCCCGGGCCCCCACTGCACCCGGTGCACCTGCGCCCGCGAATGGCGACGCGACACGTGGCCCGGCAACCCGTGCACCACGCACGTCGCGCCGTGGACCGCGCACGTCGCGGCTGACCCGGGCCGTACGGCCACCTGCCCCGCCGTACGGCCACCTGCCCCGGTCACCCACTCCACCGGTTGCGTGGACCGGGAGCACAACACCGAACCAATCACCTCACGCCACGTGTCCACCCGGTCTACCGTGCACCCGGGCCCCATTTCAGTGGACCGCGCCTGCTGAACCGGCCAACCGGAGAGCGCCACGTGGCCCGCCCCCGGTGCACGACCTCCGCGGTGGACCGCGCGCCTGCCCGCGCGCTCAGCCGCCTGCCCGCGCCCCTGTGCGCCTGCCCGCGGCCGCGCGCCGCCTGCCCGAGCGCCTTCCGCCGCCTTCCGCCGCTGCCCGCCGCCGCCAGCCGCCGCCGGCGATCGCCGGAAACACTGTTCCGGCGATGAACAGTAAAATTACTGTAGCAAGCTCTGAAAAATACAAGTAAATAGCCTATCTTGACCGTTTTCGCGCGCTGATTCCAAATCCGGCGTCCATTTTGCCAAATTCCAATCCTATAATTTGCCGGAGGCTCCCGGAAAGGTATTTTTAATCCGAATTCCGCGCCGAGCCTAAATTTGATATCCACTCCTCGCGTAAACTGTTCTAAACATCCGATGGGGTCCCCCGATTTCCTACGAGATCCATTTTAAGCCCCGAGTCCATCTCTTGTGTCCAAACTGGCGCGCGAACACCGCCGACATGCCACGTAGGCTTCCAGAAGCTGCTGGTCACACTGTAGAAGCCATGCAAAGATCCGGGTCACCACACGGGTCGCCAAACGCGAAAACCGTCAGTGCCATTGCGCTCAGAACGTTGAAATTAGTTAGAATCCATTACTCATACCCCTATATTAGGGTTTTAGACAGTGAATCGGCCAACTGTTGCTCGCGAGGGGTCGAAAATCGCGAGTTACTATTCACACTTAAGTCGCGGGGCCCGTTTTTGATTTCTGATTTCTGGAAGATCCGACCGTCGGATCGAAAACATATGAATATGAAACTTCTATGTTTCGACGAGACGATCGCAATGGTGATCTCGGATTTTCCAGGTCAGACCCCGATCAAAAGTCGACATTTCTGGGCCACTATTGACCCACTAATTGCCCATTTTTGCTATTTTAATAATTCTGAAATTATTTAAACTTATATTTTAGATTTTTTAAAATTCACGGTTACTACACACCCAATATAGTTTGAGTGCCCAAACGTCTTCAATGAAGCGTTCTGGGACAGCACGTCAAGTTTCGTTAAATTTGGAGACCTGTAGCCACGGATTGGATTATAGTTGATCGATCGGCGGATTTTCGAAAATTCTGGCAAATCCCGGGACTTCAGCGAAGTTCCTTGTTTAAGCTTTTTATGGACACAGTGAGTTCGTGGGTTGGGTATGAGTGAGTCTTTTTCTAACCTGTGATTATGATTCAGGTCCCAGCAGTCAACCGCCAGCCCGTGAGACATCCAGCGGATACCACGATCGTCTATCATGAGGTGGGTTTATCTTCAGTTCGGGCTTTATCATTTCGGCTCTATGGGGTACCGTGGTAGATCGGACTTGTGTTTGATGTAGTCTTGATCCTATGGTTGAGCCTTTCTACTTGCTTTCATTCCAGCATTTAGTACATATAGTTATGTAGCCTTGATCTTACAGTTGAGCTTTCTACATGCTTTCATTCTCAATACTTAGTTTATGTAGTGATATACATCTGGACATATGCCATGCTTGCTTGGTCACTAGCTTAGTTGTATCAACATTTCCTATTCTTCTACTGCATGTTAGAATAGGAGTTCAGCTTCAGTTTTACAGTTCAGTTATTCAACTTCAGTTTACAGTTCAGTCATTCAGTTCAGTTATACAGTTTAGCTATTCAGTTCTGTTGTTTAGTTCAGTATACAACACCAGTTGAGATTACAGTTTCAACATCCCCACAGAGATTTCTCGGCTTTATGTTGTTTATTCGGTCTTTAGACCATGAGCTTGAGCATCAGCATTATGATTGTCACAGAGCCAGCTGTACTTTTCACGTACACTATCGGGCTGATCCCCCGCAATGGTGTACTTTACTGGTAAAGTTGTCGATAGTGGCGACCCGTGAGCCTAGAGGGTTATGACAGCAGATTGGTGTACAGGTGGTATTTAGCTTGAGGTCCCCGTGACCAATAGTGGCAGGTGATTGGGTACTCTACTTCTAGTAGTGATGCATGATCTATTAATATTGTTGCTTCAACATTTATTTAGCATGTCTGACACGTAATTATCAGCATTCCCTGTTTACAGCATTGATATTATTGATTATCATACTAGCTCTGCTATGTAGCACGATCAATTCCTGTTTGTTAGATTTGCCAGTTACAGCATGATTAGCTTTATATAGGAGTACCCCTGCTTTCACTTCAGCCTGCTTAGATTTCATATCTGCACATTGCTTTTCAGCTTTCAGTTTATATCCAGTTATTGCTATCCACTTATTACAGTATCCGGTAGGTACGACTTGCTATTTCTCGGCCCGTCGTGCCTGCTGGAATATATTTATGTTGTATTTCACACCCTTTGGGTCACCACCATTTCAGGTCATTTAGATGCTGAGATGTCGGGATGATCCAGTGAGTTGTCGCAATAGAGTTATCTCTGCTTTTGGCCATAGTGGCACAGTGCTCAGTATTTATAGTTCCAGTATCACGACTTTATCCTGATGTCATAACCTTGGAGTTGTTACTATTTTGAGTATTTGTTGGATTATGTTTTGTGATGGATTTGTGAATGTATTTAGTGGTAGAAGTTTTGTTTATGTTTAGTTAAGTGATTGTCACTCTTGATTGCACTGTTGTACTTGCATAGCCGAGCATGTATAGGGGAGACTCTGTCTGTGTGGACAAAGGATTTTCTATGCATGTAGCGGTCTGTCTACGTTCCGAGTTTCGAAGTTCTAAATTCTGATTTATATATATATAAAAAAAATTTAGACCATTTTTTGAAACTCGGGCCGTGACACTCTCGCACATATAAAATGTACGAATAAGATGGATGCAAAATCCAGTAGTCTCTGGGAAATTGCAAATTAGAGACAAACCAACCTTATCAAACAGAATACCAAATGCTGTAGATCGATCTCACAAATTCTCAATATTTATGTGTCTTTCTCCTATGCAATCCCTATTTTCAAAGGCTTTCATTTGCTGCGTGTTAATTTGGGCAATATTCTCATCCACAGGAGGTGGAGCACTCGCAAGTGGCTCCTCGATCCGAATTCCTCCTGTACTTGTCTTTTTCCTGGCAACGCTTTTCTTTTTCGTCGAACTGAACTGTTCTATAGGAGCTTTTCCTTTTTCTACAGCTGGTGTGGCAGGGGATTTCCCCTTTGCTGCTGGTGTGGCAGGGGCTTCCCCCTTAGCTGTAATGACACGACTTTTTCGGTAATTTTTACCCTCCTGTTAATAAAGTGTTTCTTTTAGTAAATTTGAATTACCGAGTTTTTGTGAGTCGGTCGAGTTGTGGCACGGGTATTTTTCTGCAAAAGGGCTCGAAAAATGATGACCGATGGTGCAATCGGATCTGAAATTCGATGTAGGGATCTCCCGGAACAGGGTTTTTAGAGTTGCGGTGACTTAACGTGCATCAGAATCCGTGTAAAATATCCTGCACGCTTTACGAGGAAATGCGGGTTTATCCCGTGGGATTAATTAATTAAAGAATTAATTATCCGGTGAAGATATTAAAAGGTGGGATTTAATTGTACGTACGAAAAGGAAAAATCCCACTTTTTGCAAAAAGAGAAACCCTAGCCGGAGAGAACGAGGGAGAAAAGAGAAGAAAAAGGCGGAACCCTAATGTCACGCCCCGAGATTCAAAAGTGGGTCTAAATTTTTTTTTTTTTTTTTTTTTTAAATCAGAGTTTAAAATCCATATTTCTCCAAGGCGTGAACAGACCGCCACACATATAGAAAAGTCTCTGTACGTCAACAGAGCCTTCCCTATATGTGCTTGGCTAGCAGAAACAGTCGATCAGAGTAGATACAAGATAGTTATACTACATAAGTTCTACTCTATTACATCCACAAGGTTCATGAGTTAATACATCCAGTTCTCAAAATGAAAATACAGTTGCAATGTTTTACTATAACAAAAGGGGTACATCCTACCAGGGATAAATCTACCACGTCTCCTCACACAGAACGTCCAAAGGTCCCCGCACCCGAAGGACCTGAAAAACAGTCACCCGAGGGTGTGAGACACACCGGAGTGTATCCCAGTGGGCACGACGGGCCGGGAAATAGCAAGCCGTATCTACTGGATACCATAATAAGCGGATAACAAAGTAGGATATACTGCAACTGAAAGGTATAATTCAAATATGTACAATTAATCATGGATTAATCAACAGAGCAGTGTAATCATATATAAGGCTGATCATGCTATAACTGATAATCTAACAAGTAGGAATGAATATGTTATAGCTGACAAGCAGGAAATAGTCATACTATCACTGATATTCTGGCGAGCAGTAAATGATCATGCTATAACTGATAATCTGACAAGCAGGAAATGATCAAACATAGATCAATAGAACAGGGTATGCATATATAACACAATCATACTATGCATGATAAATCTATAACAGATATGAAAATGCAGGTAATCAAACAAGCAGGAATATCAAGAAGGTGCATCAAAGGTAGTACCATGAATATACCCAATCCAATGCCACTTTTGGCCACAAGGGCCTCAGGCTAAACTGCCATGGACCTCAGGCAACAACCACTTTTGGTCTTTGGGGCCTCAGGCAACAACCACTTTTGGACACCCAGCAGCTATCATAACCTCAAAGGCTCACGGGTCAATCAGACCTCTCTACCGGTAAAGAACACCGTGACGGTGGCCAAACCGTCGGTGTGCGCGACTGAAAGCTGGCTCGACATGGCGATCATAATGCTGATGCTCAAACCATGGTCCACTGACCATATAGACGGCAAGAAGCCGAGGAAAATCCCCACTGGGATACTAGTATAACATGCCACATGCTGAAGTAATCTCACCTATTCTAAACATGCAGTGAAGAATAGAGACAGGTATAAAACTATGCTAGTGACCAATCAAGCATGGCATGTGTCCAGGAAATGCATATCAACTGCTGAAGAAATCATGATATAACTCAACATGATAAACAAGCAACTGCTGGAATATAAATATGATGTATAACTACTGCTGGAAATCAAGGCATAATAAAAGCTCATCTGTAGGATCAAGGTTATGCAGATGTAAGGATTTTGTGCTGATATGCAAGCAAGTAGTAAGAGCAGGTATAACTCAATAGCAATCATAATGCTGAATCTCAATCCACGGTCAATAGACCGGACAGTCGGCGAGAAGCCGAGGAAATCCCCATCGGGATATCGATACTGATGCAAATCATGCCAGGTACTGAGACCAGAACTCCTATTCTAAACATGCAGTGAAGAATAGAGTATAACGAAAGGCTCATATGTAAGATCAGGCAATATAGCTGAAATGACTGAATGCTGGAATGAAAGCATATAGTAAGGCTAAAGCATAGGTTCAGGGCTACACCAAGAACAGGGGTCCGACCTACCACGGCACCCAATAGGGCCGACCTGATAAAACGCGGACCGAAGATAAACCCACCTGTATATAGGAGGAACAACGACTCCACCAGAAGGCTCGTTGGTCGGAGTCAGACTGCAAAGACCTGGATCATGAATACTGATCAGGAAATGACCCACACATATCCAAAATCCACTAAATAAACCCTGTTTTGGCTCGTCCTCTTAAACGGAGAATCATTTTTACGAGCCGTCACCTCCAGTAGATGACATTCGACTTGCTGAACGTCGTGCTCACCCATTTGTGGCAGCGCGATGCCCGAGGAAAACTTTGGCCCATGAATTACTTCTCTAACCTAGCCGAAACGCATTTTCGTTTCTTCGGCTCATCAAAACCCAAAATAAACGCGAGCATCGCGTTCAGTGACCCCAATTTAGCCAGGAGTACACTATTGCAATATTTCAAACAGACCCTAACACTGTTTTTAAACAATTATTGTATTAAGGCTTGGTTTCGATGCAACTTTAAATCTACACCTTTTCAGATGAAACCCCAAGAATCAAAAAGACTCTGGATAGTATCAGGACCCCAGGGCTTGCCCTAGATGCAGCCCAGGTCTGCTAGTTCAACCAGAACCACATCCTTGCACTCACACAAGTTCACAATGCACCAAACATTTGTCCACACAGATCCAGCTTGATCTGAAGTGAGCATCAAGCTCAGGGGACATTTGTGAGCAAGTTTGATATTCAACTTGAAACCTAATTCCACTGTTTCCTTCTTTGTGGCATTTTCACAAACACATGGTGTGCACATTTCCATACAGCACAAGTAACACCAACCCAGAGTTGGTTCTCAGCCAATTCTGCACCTTAAGCCCTCAAACTTGGAAGGAAAGTTTCCACATAACTTCCTCTACAATTCCTGCAAGCCTGGGGCATCTTTGCACCCATGGTTGGCTGCGGGCAAGGTGGAGAATTGGCTCCATTGTTTTGAAATTCGTGATCAGCAACCTAAGGCATCTGGGATCAATTGACTTGGCCCATTGGATGCTAAAACATTCCCTGAATCTCTCTGTGCCCGTGCCCGGCGACAGGGCACGGTGGCGGCGCGGCGGGGCTAAGCTCCTTCTCGAGCTTAAACACCTCTAATGGTGAAACTCAGCAGAGGCAACATGGAGTCCTCCAACTTGGATGGACTTGTTCCTCTGATTCACAGGGAGCTTCCCGACCAACTCAGCCTAACCGGAGTTGGCCGGAGTGCCGGCGGTCGCAACAAGACTCCGCTTCGGGTCATCCATGGCCGCCCCGCCTTGGTGCTGCATGGACTCCATGCAAGTGCATGGGTGCACTTTCCCCACACTCAAGAAGAAGTCTGAGCAAGTGGCCGGCGGCGGGGAGGCTCGCCGGCGCTGGAGCAAGTAGCTCGGCCGAAGTACATAAAACCCGAAATTTAGGGTTTCGATTTTCTTCGTGAATACTCAACCTTCTTTGTTCAAACTTTGCAGAATTGTTCTATGGGTCCTACAGTCCATTCATACCAATTTTGGCCCATTTTGGTCCATTGGTTGCGGAGTTTTGCCGAGGCGGTGCAACCTTAGGTTTCCGGCGAGATATTGCTCTCGCCGGCAACCGGCCGTGCATGGGGGGCTCAAACTTGGCATGAAGCATCCCTAGGACCTAATTAATCTACTGCTAGTGGTCTCGGGCTCAAACAAACCGGGGTTTAGCAACCTTACCTTAGCCGGAATCGAAGAAGAGAGGAAGAAGCCGGGGTACCCTTCTCCTTCTTCGCGCGACCTCGGAAAGCACCCAGGAACTCTCCACAGGCACAGAGGAACTCCTCAGGAACCCCAGATCAACCTTTGATTGAAGTCGGTTCCATCTACTTCATCCTCTCTCACTCTCGGCTAAGTCTCTAATGGAGTTTGTGTCTCTCGGCCACCCAGTGAACCAGGCACCAAATGAAGGCTACAGAGGAGATTAAGATGCCTCGAATCCTATCCAGACTCCTCGTGCTCCAGCCCAAGAAGACCAAAGGCCACTTCACATAAATGCAAGATTCTTTGCACAAAACCCTCAAACCCGGTTCACACACAACCCCCAGCCACCAAGCTCTGCACAGCAACATTTCATGGGCTTCACAAGTTGGCAAAAGCCCAACAACAATGTTCCAAGAGCTTCGGCCCAAGAAACTTGAAGAAAAAGCGATAATTCGGCGCTTTTCACGCAATACGAGAAAATCCGCTCGACGAAATGCGAAATGGACTTCGCCATGACGTCCGGCTCGTCGAGACCTTCAAGATAGGCTATTCATTTGCTTGATTTGGTGCGCAAATGAATTCTCGGGCCATTTAGTTCTATAAGTCGCAATCCGACGCACGCACTTCGATGCACCCGGATCGCCAAACACGAAATCCGTCAGTGCCATTGCGCTCAGAACGTCGAAATTAGCTAGGTTTGACTACTCATACCCCTATGTCAGGGTTCCAGATAGTGAAACGGCCGTTAGTGATCAAAGGGCCATTTAAAATAAGGGTTACTATTCACAACTTAAGTTGTGGGACCCGTTTCTTCTTTTGCTAATTTCTGGAAGATCCGACCGTTGGATCGTCGACAAGTGAATATGAATTTTTCATGTTTCGACGAGACGGTCGCAACGGTGAACTCGTATTTTCGAAATTAGACCCCGATCAAAATCGATATTTTTGGGGTTTAATTACTTATTTTCTGCTATTTATTAATCCAGAAATTTATTTAAACCTTTTAAAATTCACGATTACTACACCTAACCGGAGGAGGGAAAAAGAAAGAAAGAGGAAGAAGACGGAGGAATCCGATCACCCCGAACCACGTACCGGAATTAGGAGTGCGATCGGTCGACTCTCCCGTCGGAACTTTCGGTAAGTAGATTTCGTTTTGTGGTATTTTTTGGGGATTTTCGTATCTTTTCGTTGTTGTCATCGCCGTCTCCATTTCCGACGTCACCGCCGGCCCCGCCGCCGCCGCCGCGCGATCTAGGGCACGGCGCGGGCGGACGGAAGATGCGCGGCGCCGCTAGGGCACCGCGCGGGCGGGCGGAAGGCGCGCGGCGCCGCTAGGGCACCGCGCGGGGCGCCCGCGGACGGGCGGGCGCCGCCCGCGGGCACACACCGCCGCGCCTTGCGCCGCGCGGACCACCCGCGGGCGGGCAAGCACCGCGCGGGCGCCGCTCGCGGGCACACACACCGCGCGGCCTTGTGCCGCGCGGGGCACCCGCGGGCCGACGGGCGCCGCAGCGGACGCATGCCGCGCGGTTTCGTGCCGCACGGGACATCCGCGAGCGGCGGCATCCGCGCGGGCAAACCCCGCGGGCGACGACTTCCGTGTGGGAGGGCGCGCGGGGAGCCGTCAAGTGATGTAATATCGCCGTTTTTGGGTTTTGCGTCGCGGGGTTAGTTTTGGATTTCCGTTTTCGCGGTGTAAGTGCGTGTTATTAATTATCGTTTTTGGGGACTTCTTTAGGTCCAAGTGCGCAGCGGGAGTGTATTAAAGGTCCAAGTGCTCCGATCTTTCCGCAACCAGGTGGGTACCCCTTTGCAATAAGTGCAATATGTCATCGTAAAAAGTATGTTAATCTGTTTAATAAAGTAGATGAGGTGTTTCAATTGAATTAACCTTTCGCATGAATATGTACCGTTCCTTCTGTTATTAACTGTGGCGACCAAGTGTCGCTGTGATTGTTACACGCCGTTTTCGGCTATCATGTTCTTGGATGCTTACACGTACACAGGCGGATTGGCCTCCGCATGGGTGTACTTTTCCGGAGAAGTGGTCTGAATGACCCGTGTACCCCACAAAAGTGAAAGTGCCGGGTGGGGACCTCTTCACGGCAGCTAAAAGTGCCGCACTAGCGCCGTGAAGGGGTTAAAGGCATCACGTAAGTAAAGTAATTGTTCACGAGGGGAGATCGTCGACTCCCCGACAGGTACCATGTGATTAAATCAAGTAATGTGGACTTATGAGGAGGAAAAGCGAAAGGTTCCGGTGTATTTTCCTTTGATTTAAAGTTATTCTTATTTGTTTGAAACATCTACTTTATTTGTCACTGACTTTACCCACTTCGTGACAGGTCCGTCTAGGTGTAGTAACCGGGACGGTGGTGAGGCAGTGTCTAGAGGACCATAGCCGTATGAGGCTTTACTACAGAACTCTTGTTTGGTTTATCTCATTTCTCTTTCTGGTTTAACTGTTAGTTTAATTTGCTTAATTGTGGATCATAATGGATGTTGGTTAGTTAATTAGTTGACACTGTGGATTTAACATACTGTCATGAATTCTTATGCGGCGGTTTTACATTAAACAAAGGTTGCGAAAACGCTTTCCAAAAACCAAGTGTCGTGTGGGCACAATCTTGAAAACCTCTGGATTTATCCTTTTAAAAACATGTAGCCGCCTTTTTGTGAATGCGTAGACGTTTTGGAAAAATGGGTGTCGGGTGGACACCGTTTGCAAACCCGTAGTTATCTCTTGATGTGATTGAATGGAATTACTCTTCTTTACTATGTTCACTGTGACTGTGTGGTTAAAGAAGGTTGTTGTTGTTGTTGTTGTTGTTGTAAATGTGACGCCGTGTATATACAAAGGAGACTCTGTCCGTTTGAAGAGTGAATTTGTATATGTGGCGGGTCTGACACGCACCGGTGGGCGAGGTCGTTATTCATAAAGAATTAAAAAAAAATATATACGCTTTTCCGCTTATCCTTGGACCTCCGGGGCGTGACATTAGCCTCTGCTCGAGCTCCTTCATCTGTCTGATCCCACTCTTCGGACTCGGTTTCCGATTCGTCAAGTGCGACAAATTTTGAATCATCTTGATTCTTCCTTTGTAGGTTTTTAATGGATCCACAAGGATCTAAATAGATACTATCAAACAACTAGAGGGGGGGGGGGGTGAATAGGTGTAATACTTATAAAACCAATCTCAGTGTAAAATAAAAACCAATGCGGAAAATAAAAATAGCACACCGAGATATACGTGGAAACTCCAATCCAGGAGAAAAACCACGGGACCAACACGCAATAACAATCCACTAAGAATAGAAGAATAACAAGGTGATTACCGACTCCACGGACTCAACCCCTCCTTCAGCTTCTTCGGACCTTGCGCTGACCGGTTGGATGTCCACGCAATAACAATCCCCTAAGAAAAGAAGAATAACAAGGTGATTACCGTCTCCACGGATTTAACCCCTCCTTCAATTTCTTCGGACCTCGCGCTCCACCGATTGCACGTCCACTGCACACGTTCGAATCCACGAACGCCACTCGAATCCACGAGCACACGTTTCGAATCCACGAAACGCCTTTAGCACACCGAATCCACGATGCCACGTCGAATCCACGACACAAACTCAGTCGATAAGAATATTGACTTCGATGGTGATCCTTTGCTTAGATTCTCATTGAGGAACCGTAGAAGAAATCTCTAAGCAAAGATTAGATCAATTCGACAAAAGATATGTTCTTGAAAGAACCATCGAATTGACCTAAAAGAGGCTATAAAGAAGAACGATAAAAACCTAGCCTCTAGGGTTGCTCTCAAGAGTTTTATAAATTGATCGGTAGAGAACCCACGTTCTTGAGAAACTCTAAGTGTCTATTTATAGTTTAGAAACGTTTGGAAAGAGATAAGAATAAAAAACTTACCTTATTTGGAAATTTTCAGGACGGCGATCCGGATCGGATTTACTGCGATCCGGATCGTCGTAGCGAGTCAGACAATTCCAGAAAAACAAGGGTTCGGGATCCGGATTGAAATGCCCGATCCGGATCGTTCATGTATTCCAGCAAAAACCCATGTTCGGGATCCGGATCGAAATAACCTTTGATCCGGATCGAATTTGCCAATGAACAAGCACCCTTCGGGATCCGGATTGGACTGTCTGATCCGGATCCTGAACATGTCCCATGTCCAGTTTTTGATTTTTATGCAATTAAAAATTCATCCAAGTGTTTCTACACTATAAGAAAGTATTCGGATCACCAAAATTATTTAGTTAACCATACCTGATCCTTTTGAATACTTTCTTCTTGAGATTGATGTAACTGATCCACAATTCTTCAACTTCAATCTTCAAGACTCAAGACACTGAGTGTCAACTTGAGCTCTTGTTTAATCTTCTCTAAGTCTTTGATTGCTGATTGACAATTTGATCCCTTTAAGACTCCGACTCAACTCACTAACTTGACTCACGAAATATGCCAACACCAAAAAGCCGTAACAATCTCCCCCTTTGGCAATTTCGTGACAAAACCCAAAAATACATAAAAGCGCTCAAGTCACTCATCTTAAACCAAAAAGTCGAAATTCAATGTTATCACCAAAACATTGATTTTCTTTGCGTGAAAGATCCAATAAATACAAAATTACATTTGAACCAAACAATCCTAGAACATACTCTATGACTTAGGACTTGGAGTCTTAAAGTGTTGTAATTCCTGCAAAACAAAACTCCAAACAAAATCAAACGTTAGTCGTTAGAAATTAAAATCCTACATTTGATTCGTCCTTTCGGTTCTTTTGTTTTTCGGCTCTTTCAATCTTTTCTTTATCTCCCCCTATCTTGAGCATCTCTAACATGTTCTCCATGTTCTCCCCCTTTGTGGTACGATCATTATTTTCTGTTCTCCCCCTTTTTGTCACAAATTGTCAAACAGTGAACATACTAGACAAAAGAAAATCACTAACAACATTAGTTTATAGAGAAAGAGAAATAAAAGCTCAGTTCCGGTATATAACAAAAATGCAGATTGCGTACCGGTACCAGAAAGCAAAAATCAAATAATTTCTTGAAACAAATCCAGATTTTGGAATCTTTTCAAATATCGATTTGTATTCCATCAAGAAATCAATTTAAGTGCTTTAAACAATGAATTCAATCCAATTAATTTCACGAAATTAAAAAGATTTACTCCTAAATCATGAAAAACAAAGGTAAAGCATTATAAACAATTTTTCATGTTGTCCATAAGAACCAGAAAAAGTATGTAAGCACTTTAGCGCATCAACTTTAAACAAAAGTCATCGTTTCATGCAACAAGAAATAGATTATACCAAATCTATCAAAAATACTCAAAAATGAAACGAAAATTTATGGAAATTAAAACCCTTAAAGTTGATCAACTTCAAACACATCTAACATGATCTTATGCGTAATGCCTTTATCAAATCATCAATTTGGTAAAGAAAATGAAATACCAAGATCAATAGATGTTTGAAATCCCAAATAAATTATATAATGTATCTAGTCAATCTGTTGAAGAGAGTGGCTCTTTGAGCATCTTTCATTAAAAATCCCACCTTATACCAACCTTGAAATTTGACGGAGTCAAGTATTTCAATCAGCATTTTATTTAATCAAAAATTACAAAACCATGCTTGGTATACATGTGGTAGCTGCACACAGTACTCGGACGACCGAGGTGGTAGCTCTTTCCTTCATGTGGTGGTAGTTTTCACACTCCTCATTGGGATGTAACTCTTTCCACATCTTTTGAGCATAATACTTTTTCTTTGACTCCCCCTCAATTGGCTATCAATTATTTAAGATATAAAGTATTTAGCCAAATATTGATCTCGATTTCATACTCGACTAAACAGTCAAATAAGATAAAAACTATACCAAGAGATCATCGAGAGAGAAATTGACTTTGATCACTTAAAAGATGACTTAATTACCATAAATGAACATTGCAACATCGAAATATTATGATGTCAAAAGCATAATAGATTTCTAAATGCGTGAAAAGATGCAATTAAAGTCAATATGACCAATGCTCCAAGATTATGATTATGGAGTAAAGTTGATAATCCATATAAAATTAATTTGGAGTGAATGAACGTGAAAGCCTTTTTATTCAATGTACTTGTTCGTTAAAAACCTTTTGTTCAAGAACAAAACATAAAACCAAGAGCATTGAAAAAACATGTAATGCAGAGATTCAGAAAAATATGAAAGGAAAACCAATCAAAGCATTACATACAGTCATAAGCTATTTAGAACTTAAGACAAGGAAAGATATCACCTTTCCGAATCCAAAATTGTCGAATTTTGGGTTGTCTTGATTCATTGTGGTTGGGAGATGATAGCTTTGACTGTTGATCCACCTTAGGTCTTTGCCTCGCAGTGATCCACTTGTATGATTGATGTTGTGGCTCGGACCTTTGGTGGTATGAGTGAACTCCATTGACTTGATGTGTCTTTTGATTCCGTTGAGTTCGCTCCGTAGATGAAGTTGCCGAAGGACTCTTCTTTCTCTTTTTCGGGCAATTCTTCACCAAATGTCCTTCAAGTCCACATAAGTGACAAGTTCTTCCTTTCAATTTCATTGTGGAACTTGAAGCATGCACAGTTTGGCCCTTTTTGAATCCCAAACCAACCTTGCTTGTTTGACCTAATCCGGACATACCGTCAAAGTTTTTGAAACCGGTTGAAAGCCTTTGTATGTCGGATTTGAGTTGATGAACTTGCTTGGTCAAAGCTTGGTTGGTGACATGAATTTCCTCAAGCTGCTTTTCTAGAAAACCAATCTTGTCCATATATGATTTAGCGTTTGTCTCCGATTGGTTTAGCTTTTCTTGGAGGATTTTATTGTTATTCAATAAACGTCCTTGTTCCTCCTCGAGATCATGAAGTTTTATCTTTAAAGCATGATTCTCGTCTTGATTCTCAAGTCG
This sequence comes from Tillandsia leiboldiana, assembly GCA_029204045.2. Classification (NCBI taxonomy): domain Eukaryota; kingdom Viridiplantae; phylum Streptophyta; class Magnoliopsida; order Poales; family Bromeliaceae; genus Tillandsia; species Tillandsia leiboldiana. The sequence continues at coordinate 8,141,265 of CM055062.1, forward strand.
TTGATTCCTCAACTTCTTGATATGCTTGGCCATCTTCTTAGATTCCGCAAGAAGTTGTTGATATGCCTCAACGAGTTCTTCTTCGTCCGACTCCCCCTCATTTGATGACTCTCCGTTGGATGTTGATGTTTCATGCAAAATCAAAGGAATAGAGTCAGTGATTAAAGATGATAAACAAACATTAGAAGAGGGAATTTGAGAAGCATGTAAGGCAACGACTTTTTCCTCTTTACTTGAGGTCGATTCATTAGAAGTAGAATCGTCCCAAGTTTTCGCTTGCAAAGCCTTCTTTTTATATGATTTCGGAGAAGGACATTCCGTTGAAAAATGGCCGTAGCCTTTGCATCTATAGCATTGGATTTCCCCTTCGAAATCATCTTTTTCTTTTTCTTTAGAAGGTTTTGCAAAGCTTTTTGTTACGGAATTTGAGTTGGCGTAGTTTCGTGAAAGTCTCAAGTCTTGAAGATTGAAGGTGAAGAAAGTTGGATCATTTAACTCAATCTCAAGAAAGAAGAATTCAAAAGGATCAGGTATGTTTAACCTAAGATTTTGTGTGATCCGAATACTTCTTGTAGTGTAGAAACACTTGGAAGAATCTTTCATTGCATAAAAATCAAAAACTGGACTTGGGACATGTTCAGGATCCGGATCAGGTTGTTCGATCCGGATCCCGAAGGTGGTTCGTTCATACTTCAGTTCAATCCGGATCGTAGTCTCTTGATCCGGATCCCGAACGTTGATGTTTGGTAAACTGTATGAACGATCCGGATCATGCACTTCGATCCGGATCCCGAACCTTCGTTTTTCTGGAATTGGCTGAATCGTTATGACGATCCGGATCACAGCTAAGACGATCCGGATCGCCGTCCGTAAAATTTCCAGAAATGTTAGGTTTTTGATTCTTATCTCCTTCCTAGGGTTTCTAACCTATAAATAGACCCTATGACTCTTTTTCTAGGGTCAATCCACATAGTGAATAGCCGTCATTTTCATATAACATTTTATACGGCTATAGATCCACATATAGAGAAGAAAGGAAATCATTAGAGAATACTCTATGTTTCTTCATCTATATTGATTAGTTTGATTCTAGGTTTTCATACTCACATCTCGAGTTGAATCAAACTAATGAATACTTAGATGGTATTTCCGATCTATCTTTGATCTAAGTATTCGGCGGATCATCACCACCCAAAACAACGATTTACCCCAAAAATCGGCGCGTGGATTCGCGTGTCCTTGTGGATTCAAGGTTCAACCGCTCTCGTGGATTCGGAGCGAGGCACGTTCGTGGATTCGAAGGGTGCTATTGGGTGAAGACCGTGGATTCGGTCGGACGTCGTGGATTCGACGTTGGACGCCGTGGATTCGGCGTTGGGCGCAGATCGTGGATTCGAGAAGCGTCGCGGAGCGAGCGGAGAAGATCCTCTAGGAGCGTATGGAAAAGGTTGAGTCGTAAGTGTGTACGGTAAATCACCTTGTACGTGTTTTAATTCTAGTGGATTTCTGCCGTGTTATCGGTCCCGTGGTTTTTTACTCCGGTGATGGAGTTTTCCACGTAAAAATCTTGCGTATTATTTTTATTTCCGCATTGGGTTTTATCGCAACGATTTTTTTTTGAGTGTTTATACGTTTACACCTATTCACCCCCCTCTAGGTGTTTTTTCCCCTATTTAGATCCGTATTACATATAACCCAACAAGTGGTATCAGAGCGGGAATAGGGTTGTAAACAATGGTTGAAGGTGGAAATATCAACCGACCCCCATTCTTCGATGGAACTAATTATGCGTACTGAAAAGTACGGATGAAAGCCTTTTTAATTTCCATCGACGAACGGGTGTGGCAATCAATTGAATTAGGATGGTCTAATCCAACTGAATTTAATGGTGATGTTCGCACCTTAAAACCTAGGTCGAAATGGACCAAGGAAGAGTTAGATTCATCTTCTTACAATGGCAAGGGAATTAATGCTATTTTTAATGCCTTATCTCAAACTGAATTCTCTCGCGTCTCGGCTTGTGAGACGGCGAAAGAAATCTGGGATGTTCTTCAGGTTACACATGAGGGAACTAACCTCGTGAAGATTCAGAAACTGCAAATGCTTACGAGCAAGTTTGACTCTATCTTAATGGCAGAAAATGAATCTTTCACGGACTACTATACACGATTGCAAGACATCGTAAACTCATGTGCTAATCTGGGAGAGAAGATTCCAGAATTTAAGATTGTAAGAAAAATCTTAAGAACTCTTCCTGAACGATTTCGCCCAAAGGTTACTGCCATTGAAACTATTAAACACCCGGACGAAATACGTGTAGAAGAAGTTAGTTGGTTCATTACAAACTTATGAAATGACATTTACTACTAACAATTCTTCTGGAAAGGCATCCACTTCTAAGTCTTCAGGTTATGCGTTGAAAACAAACTAAGGAAGAAGACGCGGATATCATCCTCCTCAGACGATGACGAGAACCTTTCTATGGAGGAATTTGAGAAGCAGCTCGCTCTCTTGACAAGGAAGTTTCGCCGCAACCTTTCGAAGGGGTAATTCCAAGTAAATCTCCATCCTTCGGAAAGTCGAACAAAGGCAAGGGTACTTCAGGCTACAAGTCAAGAAAGCAAGAGAACTTCTCAAAGGATAAGAAAAGTTCAGAAGGACAACTACAATGCTTCAAATGTCGAGGCTACGGCCACATTGCCAACGAGAGTGTCCTAACAAGTATCCGGCAAAGAAGAAAGCGATGCAAGTCGTCACTTGGGATGACAACTCAACGTCAAATGAGTCGTCTTCAAGTGATGAAGAAAAAGAGCTCCACGCATTCCAACGCGTCCGTATCTTCACCCTGCATGTGCTTTATGGCAAATACATCTGAAGTCGTTGTCCCAACTCCACTGTTGAAAGAACGCAACGGACAACGAATCGGATGATTCGGAAGGTGAAGATTTTGCTCTAGCCTACCACAGACTTTGGAGGGACTCAAAGAAAGTGGCTAAGCAAACAAGAGTTTGAGAGGGAGAGTGCATGATCTCGAAGAAGAAGCAAAAAGAGCGACTTCTCTCTCAAACGCTCTTGAAGTGGAAAGGGAAAACCTGATAAAAGAAAATGCTTCCCTTCAAGAGTCCAATGAGCAACTTGAAAAGGAACATACAAATCTGGTGGATAACGCGAATCACTTTTCAAAGCTCTACAACGAGGCTCGACAGGATAACCTGGAAATGACAAAGACCATTTTCCAACTCAAGAATGACTTACAGCGATTCTCTGTCACGCCCCGGGGGTTTTATTTTAGCGGAAACGATACCTCAGAGTACGCGAAAAGTGCGTACAATTTTTTTGTTTAAATCCTCCTTCCCCGGCGCGTGCCCAGACCCGCCACATATACAGATTTACTCGAAAATCGGGCGGAGTCTCCTCTGATATGCAGCACGGCGTCGCGGCTATTACAATAGTCGAACAAAAACAATCATTTTCCCATTTAATCACAACAGTTCGAAGTAGTACGGTGCATGAAGACTAAACAATACCCGTGGCCAATCAAGTTAAAAGGATAAACTCACAGATTTGAAAGCAGGTCCACACGACCCGAGGTTTTGAAGACAGTTTGAAAAGATGCCATAAATCCACCGGGTTTGGAAAACAGGTCCACACGACCCAGCTTTTGAAAGATAGTTTTCGAAGTTCTTTTCTTTTCTAGTCATGTTGCTTTGAAAACGGCCAAACGGGAACAATAAAGGAAACAGTAGTGCATAAGCAGAAAGAAAGTACTCAACATCCACACGACCCCACAAGGGTATCGAGAACCACACAGTAACCTACAATACTGAATGAAATGCAGAGAAGGTAAATAAAACAGCATACTAGGGCTCCCTCAGACCGTCTGCTACCAACTCGGCCTCACCGTCGCCTACCCCTACCCCCTGGAGGTACCTGTCACAGAGTGGGTAGTCAGCGACACTATTATCAAAATAGTACTAAAGCAGTAAAGTAATACCAGCCACAAATAGTAAGTCTAGCCAGAACAACCGTTCTACACGTAACGTAACTCGCAACCACCTGTGCCACCTGAACACCTGTGACACCTGTAACCCCGGTAACACCTGTAACACCTGACCGCGTCGGGCACCGGACCCGGCGGTCTCACACCTGACTACATCGGATCCAATCCCACGGTAGTCTCACACCTGACCACATCGGGATCCAATCCCACGGTAGTCTCACACCTGACCACATCGGGATCCAATCCACGGTAGTCTCACACCTGACCACATCGGGATCCAATCCCACGGTAGTCTCACACCTGACCACATCGGGATCCAATCCCACGGTAGTCTCACACCTGACCACATCGGGATCCAATCCCACGGTAGTCTCACACCTGACCACATCGGGATCCAATCCCACGGTAGTCTCACTGCTCGCACCTCGCTGCCTCAGACCCCCCAGCGGTCAGGGGCCCCCCACTACGTCACCTCGTGGGGTAACACGGGTCAAAGACCGCCTTTCCGGAAAAGAGCACCCTTTGCGGTGGCCAAACCGCGGGTGCGCGTGTCGCAACTCGAGCATAAGTAACCAAGTAACCAGTACCAAGTAACCATGTCACCAAGTAACCATGTCCCGGGGTAAGGTAGTACACCATAGAAACCATCAGTTTAGTACCGATTAATAATAAAAAGTCCCTTTTGGATTACCAACCAATACTCAGCCTCAACCGTAAACCCACCTTGTTATCGCGCTCCTGACTGATGTAAGGTTCTCTCGCGTCTCGGGTGCCCGCCCGGACCTACACGAATCTGTCATATAGGAGTCAGCGACTTAAGGCTTTGTCAGACTAATGATTAGAGCGCCCGGCGCCCTCTCCCTTGCGTATAATACGCACAGGTACGCGCCTGGTCCCGTACGGCTGGGCGGTGTACTAACAGCGTGTGCGGTCCGCGCATGCGGAGGTGCCCGCAAGCGGCGGCGCCCGCATGCGGCGGTGCCCGCAAGCGGCAGCGCCCGTATGCGGCGGCGCCCGCATGCAGCGGCGCACAGCGGCGGCGCCCACATGCGGCAGCCCGCACGCGGCCGTGCCCGCATGCGGAGGCGCCCGCAAGCGGCGCGCCCGCATGCGGGGGCGCCCTCATGCGGCGCAGCCCGCAGCGGCCGTGCTCGCATGCGGAGGCCGCCCGAAGCGGCGCGCCCGCATGCGGCAGCCCGCGTGCGGCGCGCCCGCATGCGGGGCGCCCGCATGCGGCAGCCCGCAAGCGCCGTGCCCGCGGCGGAGGGCGCCCGCAAGCGGCGCGCCCGCATGCGGGTGCGCCCGCATGCGGCAGCCCGCAAGCGGCGCGCCCCGCATGGGGGGCGCCCGCATGCGGCATCCCGCAAGCGGCGGCGCCCGCATGCGGCAGTCCGCATGCGTGCCGCCCGCAAGCGGCGGCGCCCGCAGCGGCAGTCCGCATGCGGTGCCCGCCCGTGCGCGCCGGATTCCCGCGATGCCCATGCCCCCCTTCTTTTTCCTTTCCCCCCCCCCCCCCCCCCTCTCGTCCGCTCCAACCAAGAATGGGCGAGAAGGCAAAACCCTAGCGTGCTCACCTCGGTTGTCGGAGGAAGAGGCGATCCGGGCCTGCGCGTTCGGCTACAAGGAATGTGAGGACGCCTCCTTCTCCTTCCTTGGTCTCGCCTCTGGGTCCTCCGTGCAGTCGGTGAGGAAGCGGAAGGATTTGGGTTGGGAAATAGAAGGGTTGGGGAAATGGGACGTAGGGGAATTGTGGGGAATACGGGTAGTTAAGGGGGAGTGTGGGGTTTAAGGGGAGTGGGTAGTTAAAGGGAGTTACGGGTGGTTATGGGGAATGGTAGTTAGAGGGAGGGGTGTATGGGAGTACGGGTTGGTTATGGGGGAATGGGTAGTTAGAGGGAGTGGGTGGTTATGGGAGTTACGGGTAGTGGTAGAGTGGGTAGTTATGGAGTACGGGTAGTTAAGGGTAGTTAGAGGGGGTAGGGGAGTTACGGGTAGTTAAGGGTAGTTAGAGGTTAGTTATGGGTTACGGGTAGTTAAGGGTGGGGTGGGGGGGGGGTAGTTAGAAGGGGGTAGTTATGGGAGTTACGGTTTGTTTAAGGGGAGTTATACGACGGGGGGGGGAAAATAACGGGAACGGTTAAGTGGTAAAAGGGAAAGAACCCAGTTCAAGTTAAAACGGGTCCAAATCAGGTGCGAACTAGAGTCCGGTCCGTCTAGTAACCCGCGTTAACCATCTGAGCCGTTAGCTACCTTCCGGAATTTATTCCGGGAGATTCCGGCGTCGGAATTCAGAACCGATTTCGCCGCCGCTCTCCGTTTCGCGAGTCCTATCAACTAAAAATAGCCGCGGGCCCCGACGGTCTGTCCGGAAACAGGGAATTAATCGATCACCTCCAGCCCCCGAAACGAAATGCGGAAATAACGAAACCAAAAGTAGACCCTTAAAATATTTTAAACTACTAGCGGCTATTACAACCACTCACCTCTTAAAACGAGTTTCGTCCTCGAAACTCAATCCTGATTTTCGGTAAAGAGATAAGGATAGCCCTCTCTCATCTTTGATTCTAGTTCCCATGTCGCTTCCCGCTCCTCGTGGTTGTTCCAGTGTACCTTCACATAGGGAATGTCTCGGTTTCGGAGCGTCTGCTTTCTCTTGCTAGTATTCGCACAGGGGTTTCCTCGAAACTTAGGTCCTCCTTTAGTTCGAGTGTCGAGACGTCCAGCACATGCGACGGGTCGGGAGGTATTTCTTGAGCATCGAAACGTGGAACACGTCATGAATCCGGTTGAGGTTCGGTGGTAGGGCAAGGCGGTAAGCCACTGGGCCGATCCGTTCCAGGATCTCGAATGGCCCACGAACCGCGGGTTTAGCTTGCCTTTTAACCCGAATCGCTTGATTCCCCTGGACGGCGAGACCCGCAAAAACACGTGTTCTCCCACCTGGAACTCTAAATCGCGGCGTCTTCGATCCGCGTAGCTCTTTTGTCTACTCTGGGCGTTTAGTAAGCGCTGTCTGATGAGGCGCACTTTCCCTTCTGTTTCTTCCACCAAGTCGGGTCCCAAGAGCTTTCGTTCTCCCAAGTCGTCCCAACAGTCGGGGATCGGCAGCGTCTCCCGTATAAAGCTTCGTAGGGTGCCATCAGTATGCTGGCCTGGTGGCTATTGTTGTAAGCGAATTCTACAAGTGGTAGGTATGCTCCCAACCGACTCCCCAATCGAGTACACAGCCCGAAGCAGGTCCTCTATGTCTGTATCTCGCTCCGACTGCCCGTCTGTCTGAGGGTGGAAGGCTTGGTGCTGAAGTGCAATTTAGTCCCCAAGGCTTGTTGCAGACTCTGCCAAAACTTCGAGACAAAACGCGTGTCTGTCTGATGTGATCGACGCCGGTACCCCATGCAGTCTCACAATCTCGCTGAGGTAGAGACTTGAGCCAAAACCGCTCTCGGCTGGTCCAGGTTGTGTGAATTGGCAGGAAGTGCGCTGACTTAGTTTTAGCCGGTCTACACAACCCATATTGTGTCGTGTCCTTGTGGTGAACGTGGGAACCCGGTGACAAAGTCCATGGTGATATGATCCCACTTCCACTCCGTACCGGTAAGGGTTGTAATTTTCCCGCCGGTAGTTGGTGTTCGCCTTATTTGTTGACACACCAGGCAATGAGCTACAAATTGGGTTAGCATCCCTCTTCATCTTGGTAGCCACCAGAAGGTCTGCTTGAGGTCCCGTACATCTTTGTGCCTCCTGGAGGTGCTGCATAAGTGCTCTTGTGTGCTCGGACAGAATATTCTTTCTTCAATTCCGGGTATCTGGCACACAAATTTCGCCCACGATCGTAGGTGTCATGCCTTCCAATGAAAAGTCACCCTCCTGATCCGGTGGATCTGTCTCTTACGACTGTGAAAGGCGATTCCGCCTGCTGCCCCTCTCGA
>CM055062.1:8149293-8244319 GCA_029204045.2 Tillandsia leiboldiana
GGTCACGCCCCGGGGGTTTTATTTTAGCGGAAACGATACCTCAGAGTACGCGAAAAGTGCGTACAATTTTTTGTTTAAATCCTCCTTCCCCGGCGCGTGCCCAGACCCGCCACATATACAGATTTACTCGAAAATCGGGCGGAGTCTCCTCTGTATATGCACGGCGTCGCGGCTATTACAATAGTCGAACAAAAACAATCATTTTCCCTTTAATCACAACAGTTCGAAGTAGTACGGTGCATGAAGACTAAACAATACCCGTGGCCAATCAAGTTAAAAGGATAAACTCACAGTTTTGAAAGCAGGTCCACACGACCCGAGGTTTTGAAGACAGTTTGAAAAGATGCCATAATCCACGGGTTTGGAAAACAGGTCCACACGACCCAGCTTTTGAAAGATAGTTTTCGAAGTTCTTTTCTTTTCTAGTCATGTTGCTTTGAAAACGGCCAAACGGGAACAATAAAGGAAACAGTAGTGCATAAGCAGAAAGAAAGTACTCAACATCCACACGACCCCACAAGGGTATCGAGAACCACACAGTAACCTACAAACTGAATGAAATGCAGAGAAGGTAAATAAAACAGCATACTAGGGCTCCCGTCTGCTACCAACTGCTACCAACTCGGCTCACCGTCGCCTACCCTACCCCTGGAGGTACTGTCACAGAGTGGGTAGTCAGCGACACTATCATCAAAATAGTACTAAAGCAGTAAAGTAATACCAGCCACAAAAGTAAGTCTAGCCGGAACAACCGTTCTACTCGTAACGGTAACTCGCAACAACTGTCACCTGTAACACCTGTGACACCTGTAACCCCGGTAACACCTGTAACACCTGACCGCGTCGGGCACGGACCCGGCGGTCTCACACTGACTACATCGGGATCCAATCCCCCCGGTAGTCTCCACCTGACCACATCGGGATCCATCCCACGGTATCTCACACTGACCATCGGATCAATCCCACGGTAGTCTCAACCTGACATCGGATCCAATCCACGGTAGTCTCACACTGACCACATCGGGATCCATCCCACGTAGTCTCACACCTGACCCATCGGGATCCAATCCCCGGGTAGTCTCACACTGACACTCGGGATCCAATCCACGGTAGTCCACTGCTCGCACCCGCTGCTCAGACCCCAGCGGTCAGGGGCCCCCCACTACGTCACCTCGTGGGGAACACGGGTCAAAGACCGCCTTTCCGGAAAAGAGCACCCTTTGCGGTGGCAAACCGCGGGTGCGCGTGTCGCAACTCGAGCATAAGTAACAAGTAACCAAGTAACCAAGTAACCATGTCACCAAGTAACCATGTCCCGGGGTAGGTAGTAGTACACCATAGAAAACCATCAGTGTTAGTACCGATTATAATAAAAAGTCCCTTTTGGATTACCCACACAATACTCAGCCTCAACCGTAAACCCACCTTGTTATCGCGCCTCCTGACTGATGTAAGGTTCTCTCGCGTCTCGGGTGCCCGCCCGGACCTACACGAATCTGTCATATAGGAGTCAGACTTAAGGCTTTGTCAGACTAATGATTAGAGCGCCCGGCGCCCTCTCACCTTGCGTATAATACGCACAGGTACGCGCCTGGTCCCGTACGGCTGGGCGGTGTACTAACAGCGTGCGGCCGTCCGCATGCGGAGGTGCCCGCAAGCGGCGGCGCCCGCATGCGGCGGTGCCCGCAAGCGGCAGCGCCCGCGGCGGCGCCCGCATGCAGCGGCGCACAAGCGGCGGCGCCACATGCGGCAGCCCGCAAGCGGCCGTGCCCGCATGCGGAGGCGCCCGCAAGCGGCGCGCCCGCATGCGGGGGCGCCCTCATGCGGCAGCCCGCAAGCGGCCGTGCTCGCATGCGGAGGCGCCCGCAAGCGGCCCGCCCGCATGCGGCAGCCCGCGTGCGGCGCCCGCATGCGGGGGCGCCCGCATGCGGCAGCCCGCAAGCGGCCGTGCCCGCATGCGGAGGCGCCGCAAGCGGCGCGCCCGCATGCGGGTGCGCCCGCATGCGGCAGCCCGCAAGCGGGCGCCCGCATGCGGGGGCGCCCGCATGCGGCATCCCGCAAGCGGCGGCGCCCGCATGCGGCAGTCCGCATGCGGTGCCGCCCGCAAGCGGCGGCGCCCGCATGCGGCAGTCCGCATGCGGTGCCGCCGTGCGCGCCGGATTCCCGCGATGCCCATGCCCCCTTCTTTTTCCTTTCCCCCCCCCCCCCTCTCGTCCGCTCCAACCAAGAACGGGGCGAGAAGGCAAAACCCTAGCGTGCTCACCTCGGTTGTCGGAGGAAGAGGCGATCCGGGCCTGCGCGTTCGGCTACAAGGAATGTGAGGACGCCTCCTTCTCCTTCCTTGGTCTCGCCTCTTGGGTCCTCCGTGCAGTCGGTGAGGAAGCGGAAGGATTTGGTTGGGAAATAGAAGGGTTGGGGAAATGGGACGTAGGGGAATTGGGGAATAGGGTAGTTAAGGGGGATGTGTGGGGTTTAAGGGGAGTGGGTAGTTAAAGGGAGTTACGGGTGTGGGGGTGGGTTTAGAGGGGTGGGTGGTTAAGGGAGTTACGGGTGGTTATGGGGAATGGGTAGTTAGAGGGAGTGGGTGGTTATGGGAGTTACGGGTAGTGGGTAGGAGTGGGTAGTTATGGGAGTTACGGGTAGTTAAGGGTAGTTAGAGGGGGTAGTTATGGAGTTACGGGTAGTTAAGGGTAGTTAGAGGGGGGGGTAGTTATGGGAGTTACGGGTAGTTAAGGGTAGTTAGAGGGGGTAGTTATGGGAGTTACGGTTTGTTTAAGGGGAGTTATACGACGGGGGGGGAAAATAACGGGAACGGTTAAGTTGGTAAAAGGGAAAGAACCCAGTTCAAGTTAAAACGGGTCCAAATCAGGTGCGAACTAGAGTCCGGTCGTCTAAGTAACCCGCGTTAACCATCTGAGCCGTTAGCTACCTTCCGGAATTTATTCCGGGAGATTCCGGCGTCGGAATTCAGAACCGATTTCGCCGCCGCCGCTCTCCGTTTCGCGAGTCCTATCAACTAAAAATAGCCGCGGGCCCCAGACGGTCTGTCCGGAAACAGGGAATTAATCGATCACCCTCCAGCCCCCGAAACGAAATGCGGAAATAACGAAACCAAAAGTAGACCCTTTAAAATATTTTAAAACTAGCGGCTATTACACCACTCACCTCTTAAAACGAGTTTCGTCCTCGAAACTCAATCCTGATTTTCGGTAAAGAGATAAGGATAGCCCTCTCTCATCTTTGATTCTAGTTACCATGTCGCTTCCCGCTCCTCGTGGTTGTTCCAGTGTACTTCACATAGGGAATGTCCGGTTTCGGAGCGTCTTGCCTTTCTCTTGCTAGTATTCGCACAGGGGTTTCCTCGAAACTTAGGTCCTCCTTTAGTTCGAGTGTCGAGACGTCCAGCACATGCGACGGGTCGGGGGAGGTATTTCTTGAGCATCGAAACGTGGAACACGTCATGAATCCGGTTGAGGTCGGTGGTAGGGCAAGGCGGTAAGCCACTGGGCCGATCCGTTCCAGGATCTCGAATGGCCCCACGAACCGCGGGTTTAGCTTGCCTTTTAACCCGAATCGCTTGATTCCCCTGGACGGCGAGACCCGCAAAAACACGTGTTCTCCCACCTGGAACTCTAAATCGCGGCGTCTTCGATCCGCGTAGCTCTTTTGTCTACTCTGGGCGGTTAGTAAGCGCTGTCTGATGAGGCGCACTTTCCCTTCTGTTTCTTCCACCAAGTCGGGTCCCAAGAGCTTTCGTTCTCCCAAGTCGTCCCAACAGATCGGGGATCGGCAGCGTCTCCCGTATAAAGCTTCGTAGGGTGCCATCAGTATGCTGGCCTGGTGGCTATTGTTGTAAGCGAATTCTACAAGTGGTAGGTATCGCTCCCAACCGACTCCCCAATCGAGTACACAGGCCCGAAGCAGGTCCTCTAGTGTCTGTATCACTCGCTCCGACTGCCCGTCTGTCTGAGGATGGAAGGCTGTGCTGAAGTGCAATTTAGTCCCCAAGGCTTGTTGCAGACTCTGCCAAAACTTCGAGACAAAACGCGTGTCTCTGTCTGATGTGATCGATGCCGGTACCCCATGCAGTCTCACAATCTCGCTGAGGTAGACTTGAGCCAACCGCTCTCTGGTCCAGGTTGTGTGAATTGGCAGGAAGTGCGCTGACTTAGTTAGCCGGTCTACCACAACCCATATTGTGTCGTGTCCTTGTGGTGAACGTGGGAACCCGGTGACAAAGTCCATGGTGATATGATCCCACTTCCACTCCGGTACCGGTAAGGGTTGTAATTTTCCCGCCGGTCGTTGGGTGTTCCGCCTTTATTTGTTGACACACCAGGCAATGAGCTACAAATTGGGTTACATCCCTCTTCATCTTGGGCCACCAGAAGGTCTGCTTGAGGTCCTGTACATCTTTGTGCCTCCTGGATGTGCTGCATAAGGGGCGCTGTGTGCCTCGGACAGAATTTCTTTCTTCAATTCCGGGGTATCTGGCACACAAATTCGCCCGCGGAATCGTAGGGTGTCATCGCCTTCCAATGAAAAGTCCCCCTCCTGATCCGGTGAGATCTTGTCTCTTACGAGCTGTAAGTGCGAGTCCGCCTGCTGCCCCTCTCGAATCTTTTCTAGTAGTGTTGGCTTGACCACCAAAGTTAGAAGTTGCGCAACCGTGCCCGCTGGCACTACTTCCAACCCTAGTCGAGAAAATTCTGCGATCAAGTTGCTCTGCTCAGTTATCGCACCTACCGATCCTCCCTCCAGTCGCCCCTTCCTGCTCAGAGCGTCCGCTACCACGTTTGCTTTCCCGGGGTGGTATGGATCGTTAGGTCGTAATCCTTCAGTAATTCAAGCCATCGTCTCTGCCGCAAGTTTAGTTCCTTTTGTGTGAACAGGTATTTAAGACTCTGGTGATCTGAGAAGATGTTACAATGGACACCAAAGAGATAGTGTCTCCATAACTTCAGGACGAAGACCACCGCAGCCAGCTCTAAGTCGTGTGTGGGGTAGTTTCTTTCGTAGTCCTTTAGTTGCCTGGATGCATAGGCTATCACCTTCCCCTGCTGCATTAACACACCCCCAAGGCCGATTCTTGAAGCGTCGCAGTACACCTCATAGTCCTCACCGGGTGTTGGTAGTACAAGAATCGGTGCCTCGGTTAGCCTTCTTTGAGTTCTTCAAAACTTTCCTGGCATTTGGCCGTCCATACAAACTTTTCTCCTTTCTTGGTCAACCGGTTTAGAGGGGTCGCAATCTTCGAGAAACCCTCGACAAAGCGTCTATAATACCCCGCCAGCCCCAAGAAACTGCGGATCTCCGTCACCGTTGTGGGCGGCTGCCAGTCTATCACCGATTCCACCTTCTTGGGGTCTACGGCGATTCCCTTTGCCGAGATCACATGCCCCAGGAATCCTACTTCGCGTAGCCAGAACTCACACTTTTTGAGCTTAGCGAACAGCTTCTGCTCCCTGAGGGTTTGGAGAATCGTTCGTAAGTGATCCTCGTGCTCCTCGTCGGTGGATGAGTAGATTAGTATATCATCGATGAAGACCACCACGAACCGATCTAAGAATGGTCTGAAGACCCGGTTCATCATGTCCATAAAGACTGCGGGGGCGTTCGTAAGTCCGAACGGCATGACCGTAAACTCGTAATGGCCATACCGGGTCCGGAAAGCGGTCTTCGGAATGTCCTCATTCCGAACCCGAAGCTGGTGGTAGCCAGACTGTAGATCAATTTTTTAAAAAGACCGTCGCTCCTCGTAGTTGGTCGAAGAGGTCGTCGATTCTGGGCAGGGGGTACTTATTTTTCACCGTGACCTTGTTTATTCCTCTGTAGTCGATACAGAGTCGCAGGCTCCCATCCTTCTTCCGTACGAAAAGCACTGGTGCGCCCCAGGGTGACACACTCGGCCTGACAAACCCTTGTCCAAGAGGTCTTCCAGTTGCGCCTTTAACTCTTTTAACTCCGCGAAGGCCATTCGGTAGGGTGCCTTTGTTATAGGTTGCGTACCTGGCAAGAGTTCAATAGGGAACACCACCTCCCTTTCAGGGGGTATCCCAGGCAGCTCCGTCGGAAAGACATCGGGAAAGTCCTTCACCACCGGGATGTCTGAAGGTGTCGTCGAGGGTCGGGTAACCAGATCTACCGATGCCAAATAGGCTACACACCCACCCTCTATCAGACTCCTGGCTCGAGCCGCGGAGATGACTGCCGGGAAGGATATGCTCTTGCATGCTAGGTACGCATTCTTAGGGAAACTAGGTTCTTGTAGTTGTACCATCCGCTTATCGCAGTCGATAAGCACTTGGTACCTTGAGAGCCAATCCATGCCCGAAACAACGTCGTACTCCTTCAAGGGAATTACTATTAAATCCAAGGGCAAAATAGCCGCCCTAGCTTAATCGGGCAAGTGGCTACCAAACTAGTCGCCTCTAGCGTCCCACCCGCGGTCTGGACCGTCAACCGACTTTGGAGAGGTGTTTCCTCGAGGTTATGCGAAAACACGTACTCGCGAGAAATGAACATTATCTACAAAACATCGTAAAATCGAGAGAGAAAAGAAACATTATCTACAAATCCCCTCCCCGGTCTCTCACGTCTTAAACCTTAAACCCTGCACATTTCATTTATTCGTAGTTAAGTGTGATATCTCGGTGGATGTTGGGCCGTCACTGTTGTGATTAAAGCAAAGTCTCTGATACCATCTTAATCTGTCACGCCCCGGGGGTTTTATTTTAGCGGAAACGATACCTCAGAGTACGCGAAAAGTGCGTACAATTTTTTTGTTTAAATCCTCCTTCCCCGGCGCGTGCCCAGACCCGCCACATATACAGATTTACTCGAAAATCGGGCGGAGTCTCCTCTGTATATGCACGGCGTCGCGGCTATTACAATAGTCGAACAAAAACAATCATTTTCCCATTTAATCACAACAGTTCGAAGTAGTACGGTGCATGAAGACTAAACAATACCCGTGGCCAATCAAGTTAAAAGGATAAACTCACAGATTTGAAAGCAGGTCCACAAGACCCGAGGTTTTGAAGACAGTTTGAAAAGATGCCATAAATCCACCGGGTTTGGAAAACAGGTCCACACGACCCAGCTTTTGAAAGATAGTTTTCGAAGTTCTTTTCTTTTCTAGTCATGTGCTTTGAAAACGGCCAAACGGGAACAATAAAGGAAACAGTAGTGCATAAGCAGAAAGAAAGTACTCAACATCCACACGACCCCACAAGGGTATCGAGAACCACACAGTAACCTACAATACTGAATGAAATGCAGAGAAGGTAAATAAAACAGCATACTAGGGCTCCCTCAGACCGTCTGCTACCAACTCGGCCTCACCGTCGCCTACCCCTACCCCCGGGAGGTACCTGTCACAGAGTGGGTAGTCAGCGACACTATTATCAAAATAGTACTAAAGCAGTAAAGTAATACCAGCCACAAATAGTAAGTCTAGCCAGAACAACCGTTCTACACGTAACGGTAACTCGCAACCACCTGTGCCACCTGTAACACCTGTGACACCTGTAACCCCGGTAACACCTGTAACACCTGACCGCGTCGGGCACCGGACCCGGCGGTCTCACACCTGACTACATCGGGATCCAATCCCACGGTAGTCTCACACCTGACCACATCGGGATCCAATCCCACGGTAGTCTCACACCTGACCACATCGGGATCCAATCCCACGGTAGTCTCACACCTGACCACATCGGGATCCAATCCCACGGTAGTCTCACACCTGACCACATCGGGATCCAATCCCACGGTAGTCTCACACCTGACCACATCGGGATCCAATCCCACGGTAGTCTCACTGCTCGCACCTCGCTGCCTCAGACCCCCCAGCGGTCAGGGGCCCCCCACTACGTCACCTCGTGGGGTAACACGGGTCAAAGACCGCCTTTCCGGAAAAGAGCACCCTTTGCGGTGGCCAAACCGCGGGTGCGCGTGTCGCAACTCGAGCATAAGTAACCAAGTAACCAAGTAACCAAGTAACCAAGTAACCATGTCACCAAGTAACCATGTCCCGGGGTAAGGTAGTACACCATAGAAACCATCAGTGTTAGTACCGATTAATAATAAAAAGTCCCTTTTGGATTACCAACACAATACTCAGCCTCAACCGTAAACCCACCTTGTTGTCGCGCTCCTGACTGATGTAAGGTTCTCTCGCGTCTCGGGTGCCCGCCCGGACCTACACGAATCTGTCATATAGGAGTCAGCGACTTAAGGCTTTGTCAGACTAATGATTAGAGCGCCCGGCGCCCTCTCACCTTGCGTATAATACGCACAGGTACGCGCCTGGTCCCGTACGGCTGGGCGGTGTACTAACAGCGTGCGGCCGTCCGCATGCGGAGGTGCCCGCAAGCGGCGGCGCCCGCATGCGGCGGTGCCCGCAAGCGGCAGCGCCCGTATGCGGCGGCGCCCGCATGCAGCGGCGCACAAGCGGCGGCGCCCACATGCGGCAGCCCGCACGCGGCCGTGCCCGCATGCGGAGGCGCCCGCAAGCGGCGCGCCCGCATGCGGGGGCGCCCTCATGCGGCAGCCCGCAAGCGGCCGTGCTCGCATGCGGAGGCGCCCGCAAGCGGCGCGCCCGCATGCGGGGGCGCCCGCATGCGGCAGCCCGCGTGCGGCGCGCCCGCATGCGGGGGGCGCCCCATGCGGCAGCCCGCAAGCGGCCGTGCCCGCATGCGGAGGCGCCCGCAAGCGGCGCGCCCGCATGCGGGTGCGCCCGCATGCGGCAGCCCGCAAGCGGCGCGCCCGCATGCGGGGGCGCCCGCATGCGGCAGCCCGCAAGCGGCGCGCCCGCATGCGGGGGCGCCCGCATGCGGCATCCCGCAAGCGGCGGCGCCCGCATGCGGCAGTCCGCATGCGGTGCCGCCCGCAAGCGGCGGCGCCCGCATGCGGCAGTCCGCATGCGGTGCCGCCGTGCGCGCCGGATTCCCGCGATGCCCATGCCCCCTTCTTTTTCCTTTCCCCCCCCCCCCCCTCTCGTCCGCTCCAACCAAGAATGGGGCGAGAAGGCAAAACCCTAGCCTGCTCACCTCGGTTGTCGGAGGAAGAGGCGATCCGGGCCTGCGCGTTCGGCTACAAGGAATGTGAGGACGCCTCCTTCTCCTTCCTTGGTCTCGCCTCTTGGGTCCTCCGTGCAGTCGGTGAGGAAGCGGAAGGATTTGGTTGGGAAATAGAAGGGTTGGGGAAATGGGACGTAGGGGAATTGTGGGGAATACGGGTAGTTAAGGGGGAGTGTGGGGGTTTAAGGGGAGTGGGTAGTTAAAGGGAGTTACGGGTGGTTATGGGGGAATGGGTAGTTAGAGGGAGTGGGTGGTTATGGGAGTTACGGGTGGTTATGGGGGAATGGGTAGTTAGAGGGAGTGGGTGGTTATGGGAGTTACGGGTAGTGGGTAGGAGTGGGTAGTTATGGGAGTTACGGGTAGTTAAGGGTAGTTAGAGGGGGTAGTTATGGGAGTTACGGGTAGTTAAGGGTAGTTAGAGGGGGTAGTTATGGGAGTTACGGGTAGTTAAGGGTAGTTAGAGGGGGTAGTTATGGGAGTTACGGTTTGTTTAAGGGGAGTTATACGACGGGGGGGGAAAATAACGGGAACGGTTAAGTTGGTAAAAAGGGAAAGAACCCAGTTCAAGTTAAAACGGGTCCAAATCAGGTGCGAACTAGAGTCCGGTCCGTCTAAGTAACCCGCGTTAACCATCTGAGCCGTTAGCTACCTTCCGGAATTTATTCCGGGAGATTCCGGCGTCGGAATTCAGAACCGATTTCGCCGCCGCTCTCCGTTTCGCGAGTCCTATCAACTAAAAATAGCCGCGGGCCCCGACGGTCTGTCCGGAAACAGGGAATTAATCGATCACCCTCCAGCCCCCGAAACGAAATGCGGAAATAACGAAACCAAAAGTAGACCCTTAAAATATTTTAAACTAGCGGCTATTACATTCTCTTCAGGAAGGAGTAAGTTGGATAGACTTCTTGGTCTTGGTCAATCAAATAGGTTCGGCCTCGGATACACTCAAACTGGAAACAGTCCAAGTTCGAGTGAGACAGTTTTTGTGCCTCAGTCGGTATCTCCTCCTCCGACACCGGAATTCAAGACAAACAACGACAACAAACCTACTTCATCCTCTTTGGGATCGTCAAGATCTAAGGTATGTTTTCGTTGTGGTGTTTCAGGGCACATAAGAAGATATTGCAAGACGGGAGTCGAACGCTCATCTCAAAGACCTCTTGCAACAACTACCAAAACGGCTCCTCCCCGAAAATCAAAGCAAAACTTTTCAAATGAAAAGAGATTTGGTAGTTCATCGCGCAAGACGATTACATCAAGGAACAACAATCGCTATAACAAGACGCCTTCACCTAGGCACATAACTTCACGACCATTACCGACGCACTCCAAAAGGGTTTGGGTGCGCAAAGGGGTTAGATCTGAAAACAATTGTTATGTTGTTCCTAATAAATTTTTTGAAAATTATAACTTAGCCGCTTTGAATAATGAAACTCTTTGGCATGAAAGGCTAGGTCACTTAAATTTTAAGGAACTTACTAGAATTTCAAACAAGGACGTGGTCAAGGGGATTCCAAAGCTTTTATTTAAACAAAACGTTGTGTGTGGTGGTTGCCAAAAGGGAAAACAGTCTAGGACTGCACACAAGAACTTGAACCACGTTGGTACAAAACGGCCCTTGGAACTTTTGCACATGGACTTAATGGGGCCGACCCGTCAACCATCTTTGGGAGGTAAATGGTACATCTTTTTATTGGTTGATGATTTCTCTTGGTTTTCATGGGTAGCATTTTTAAAAGAGAAAGCTGATACGTTTGACTTTTTTCATGAGATTTGCCATCGTATTATGATTGAAAAGAATGAAAAGATCATTCGTGTTAGAAGTGATAGAGGTGGAGAATTCATAAATTCAAAATTCATTGATTTTTGCACTTCAAATGGAATCAAACATGAATTCTCGGCACCCTATACACCTCAGCAGAATGGTGTTGTTGAGCGCAAGAACAGGGTTGTTCAAGAGATGGCGCGTGTGATGCTTCATAGCCGGAATTTGCCGCTACATTTTTGGGCTGAAGCTGTGAACACCGCTGTCTATGTCATTAATAGAGTTTACTTGCGCCCAGGAACTTTAAATACACCATATGAGCTGTGGTTTAGTAGAAAACCCAATATCAAATATTTTCGTGTCTTCGGGAGTCGATGTTACATTTTACGTGACCGTGAAAATCTTGGAAAGTTCGACTCTCGAAGTGATGAAGGGATCTTTCTGGGTTATTCTACGAATAGCAGAGCATATCGAGTATTTAACATTGAATCTAAGACGATCGTAGAATCTATAAATGTTAAAGTAGATGAAGCTTTTCACTTTGAAACTGGAAAATCTACCCTCGATATCTCTCTAGATGATGATTCTCCTGCTAGTGCATCTTCTCATAATAATACTTCCAATATTAATGATGCATCTAATGGTTCTTCTAGTTTATCTGATGTGCAGGAATCATCTCATATATCTCCGAGTACTCCGCTTCAACAAACGTTACGAATCTCCAAGGATCATCCGGAATCGAATATTATTGGAGATCCACAAGAAGGAGTCAGAACTCGGAGGCAGTTGGTTTGTGGATTCGCTTGCTACGTATCTTTAATCGAACCAAAGAACATAGATGAAGCTCTTCAGGATGACTACTGGATTAAAGCAATGCAGGAAGAGCTCCATCAATTTGAGCGAAACAAAGTCTGGGAATTAACGAAGCCTCCAAAGCAACACAATGTGATAGGTACCAAATGGATCTTCAAGAACAAGAAAAATGAGGATGGTACTATCATCAGGAACAAGGCACGATTAATTGCTCAAGGCTATTCTCAAGTAGAAGGTATAGACTTTGACGAAACATTCGCCCCTGTAGCTAGACTCGAGTCCATTCGTATACTGTTTGCTATTGCTTGTCATTTTAAAATCAAATTATTTCAAATGGACGTTAAGAGCGCATTTCTAAATGGGTTTTTAAATGAGGAAGTTTATGTGGCTCAACCGAAAGGTTTTGTAGATCATAAACAACCTAACCATGTTTTTCGTTTGAAAAAGGCTCTTTACGGTCTGAAACAAGCACCGCGAGCATGGTACGAAAGGTTAACAAAGCACCTTTTGGAGAAGGGCTATACTCGAGGGGGAGCTGATAGGACTCTCTTTGTGAAGCATTATCAAAACAATTTCATTGTAGCACAAATATATGTCGATGACATAGTATTTGGCGCAACAAGAGATAACGATGCTTCTAAATTCGCGGAGACCATGGAAAGCGAATTTGAGATGTCCATGATGGGCGAATTGACTTATTTTCTTGGATTGCAAATTAAACAAAATGATGAAGGTATTCACTTGAGTCAATCCAAGTATGCAATGGAGTTGGTCAAAAAGTTTGATCTAGAAAATTGTAAAGATTTTCCGACTCCAATGGGAACTAGCAACAAGGGACTTGGAAGTGAATCACATAGTGAGAATGTAGACGAGAAATTGTATCGAAGTATGATTGGAAGTCTACTTTACCTCACGGCTAGTCGCCCGGATATATCTTTTGGTGTTGGGATTTGCGCGAGATATCAATCAGCACCAAAGGAGGTTCACCTGAAAGCGGTGAAAAGGATCATCCGGTATATCAAAGGATCAATTAATTTCGGAATTTGGTATCCTATGGGAACAAGTTTGGATATTGTTGGATACTCAGATGCCGATTGGGCAGGATCAGTGGATGATCGGAAAAGCACGAGTGGTGCATGCTTCTATCTTGGCCATTGCCTTGTTGCATGGCACAGTAAAAAGCAGAATTGCATAGCACTCTCGACTGCCGAAGCGGAATACATTTCAGCTGGAAGTTGCTCAACTCAACTCATTTGGATGAAAAGCGTATTGAGCGACTTCCGCATTTCAGCATCTTCGGTAACAATACTTTGTGACAACACTAGTGCTATTATCATTTCTAAAAACCCTGTGTTGCACTCTAGAACAAAACATATTGAACTTAGATATCATTTCCTTAGAGAGCTAGTTGAATCAAATACTCTTCAACTTTCATATATTTCAACTGAGGATCAATTAGCTGACATTCTAACAAAACCTTTGGATCAAAAACGTTTTATTCATTTACGAAAAGCAATTGGGATGCTTTCCTTGAAATAATCTTCTTTTTGAAATCTTTGCTTAGGATAGGTTTTGTATTTGTTTTTGTTTTGTTCATTATCTATGTTTGTACATAGGACATTAATTGAGCATAGATCATAATTGACTTTAATTGCATCTTTTCGCACATTTAGAAATTTATTATGCTTTTGCCATCATAATATTTCACTGTTGCAATGATCATTTATGTTAATTAAATCATCTTCTAAAGTGATCAAAGTTAATTTCTCTCTCTATGATCTCTTGGTATAGTCATTATCTTATTTGACTGTTTAGTCGAGTATGAAATCGAGATCAATATTTGGTTGAATACTTTATATCTTAAATAATTGATAGCCAATTGAGGGGGAGTCTTAGAAAAGGTAAAATGCTCAAAAGATGTGGAAAGAGTTACATCCCAATGAGGAGTGTGAAAACTACCACCACATGGAGGAAAGAGCTACCACCTCGGTCGTCCGAGTATTGTGTGCAGCTACCACATGTATACCAAGCATGGTTGTTCAAATTTTTGATTAAGTAAAATGCATGTTGAAATACTTGACTCTGTCAAATTTCAAGGTTGGTATAAGGTGGGTTTTTAATGAAAGATGCTCAAAGAGCCACTCTCTTCAACAGATTGTCTAGATACATTATCTATTATATTTGGGATTTCAAACATCTATTGATCTTTGTATTTCATTTTCTTTACTGAATTGATGATTTGATAAAGGCATTACTCATAAGATCAAGTTAGATGTGATTGAAGGTGTTCAACTTTAAGGGATTTAATTTTTGTAAATTTTCGTTTCATTTTTGGATATTATTGATAGATTTGGCATAATCTAATTCTTGTTGTATGAAACGATGATTTTTGTTTAAAGTTGATACACATTTGTGCTTACAATCTTTTTCTGGTTTTTCTTGAATTTCTCTGAAATTTTCTAAAGAAAAAGTTGGGGCCGATCCGGATCGGGCTAGATGATCCGGATCCCGAACGCAGTTTCTCACTGCGGGTAGCCGATCCGGATCGCAGTTATGAACTGATCCGGATCGCGGCTAGGTTTTATAAGGAACGAAAGGGGTTTTTGATTTCTTTACTCCAATCTTTTGTTCCAAAGTTTCCAGAGCCTCTCTCTCTAGATTCCATCCTTCTTGGAAGCTTTCAAACTCAAGTTCTTCAACTCCAAGTAAGTTTTATTGATCAAAATCTCGGTTTTTCACCGTTTTTCTCTTTTCCTCCTCAAACGTGATGAATTTCTTGGATCAACTTTGTTTGTGGATGGTTTTTGATCAAATTTCTTTTGAAATAAGAACTCTGGGTAGATTAGTTTTGATTATATGCTAGGTATTCTCCTGATTAACGGATTTTTAGGCTTCGATTTCTAAAAATTCTGTTTTAGGGCATATAACAAGGATTTTCGAAAATCATGCAATTGATCTATTTTTAAAAGTCCTTTTGCAAAACTAATTTGATTCTTAGTCTCTCTACATGATAATGATTCTTTGGATACAACTTTTTCAATTTTTGAAAACTAAGAATTTTTGTGTTCTTGAGTTGGTTTTCACAGGACACCTTCTTAACTCAAGCACTTTGATCAATGGCACTTTCTTGGTTAATCCTTCTCCTGGTCTCAATGGTCCACACTCGCCCAACAAATAAACTGAAGAGAGCCAAGAACCTCCAACAAAAAGGTGAATTTGTCGAGGTCAGTGACACAGAGGTAGATTGTCATGAGATTGACTGGGCGGCATTGACGGATGATGATGACTCAATGTATGAACAAGAACCGTCTGATGATTCAAGGAGAAATGCGTCTGTTAAATCAAAAGAAAAGGCAACTAAGGAACCAGGAAAAGCATCAGTGGCAGCACCAACCATCTCCATAAAAAGAAAGAGAATAACTAGACGCCGTGGGCTACGACAGAACATTAATGTTGACACGCCGATAGCTCCTGACTCCCCACATCGCTTGGAAGAAGTATTCGTTAACACTGATCGTCTTTGAGCCTTTGCACATCGCGAATGCATTGGTGAAAGGCATGTTAACATTGAGGCTCTGCAAGGTCACTCCCCTGGTTTTGGTCTTCTGATTGAGCAAGCCAACCTTATTCAAGTATGTCGTTTCCCAGAAACTCTTGGCTACTGTTTGCATCATGTGAGGACCTTCTATACTAATGCACGGCATCTTCGAGAGTCTGAGAACGGTCCTATGGAGTTCTACACGAATATCCAAGGCACAAGGTTTAAGATTACTCCAGAATTGATTGGCGAGGTTTTGGGAATGGAAGCCAGCAAGAAAGGAGTTCACTACTTGAAGGGGGTAAATTTGACAAACACATTATGGCGAAAAGTTATAGAGGGAATTTGTCTCGAGGGAACACAATCAACCGAAAAATCTGTTCGGTCTAAAGAACTTCGTCTTGAATATCGCTTCTTAAATTTCATCACATGTTACAATATACTTCCAAATATGCAGACAAAGGTTGTGAGATGGGACCGGTTGTTGTTTTTGTATCTCATAGGACATCCATCAGAGGCAACGGCATTGAATATCAACATTCCGTACATTATCTGGAATAGAATGGCGCGATATGTTGAGCATCCTCATCCCACTGAGAGAATTCCATTTCCCTTGATTATAATGAGGATTTTAAAGAAATTTCAGGTTGACATTACTTCAACAACTTATCATCAATGTCTGAGCATGATAGATGAGTCTACCATTATCAAATCCCTCTATAAATTGCCGCATGTCACTCCAGTTCCTGCATCTGGAACGAAGCACAGTACAAGCACTGCCGCATCACCATCTCGACAAGCACCCGGCACAGATGATGAAGCATCAATAACGTCGATTATCAAGGAACAACAGCGACTATCTGTTAAGCAAGAACAAGTTTTGAAGGAACAACAAAGAATTACCCATGAGCTTGAGATTACCACAGCAGCTCACATTACCATAACGAAGAAGATCAATTCAATAGACAAGCGGATGCGAAAGATACTCTCTAAGATGGGTTGCACAAGCTCTGAAGACTCAGATCCTGACAACTGATTACTTTTGACTCATTTTTTTTTATTCTTTCCTTTTGTGCAGGATTTTGATTTTAGGATTTAGTTTTATACTTACTTTAGCTTAGTTCTCAGGTTTTACGTTTTACCAGAACTTTTCACTCTCCTAACATTTCGTAGTCTTAACTACATTTTGGCTTTCTTTTGTGACAAAAAGGGGGAGAGAGTTTGAGAGAACTTTGAACAATGAATAATGGTATGAATGATGAAATGATCAAGGTAAGTATGATCAAGGTAAGTATGATCAAGGTAAGTATGATCTCAACTTCAACTTTTGGTTTTTATCTTGTGATTTGTTGCATGTCTCGACTAACTATTCGACTAACTATTTGGACATGTATTATTACTAACAAGTTGATGTTGGGCTAACATTTTGACATTTGGTTTTTGAATGCATAGAAGATATGTTGGTTTTTGACTATGATTCTCTTACATATCTGAATTCTCAAATGTCATGGTGATTAGATAAACTCTATCTCTGTACTAGGTTTTGTATGCTAAATATTCTTGAGGTATCTAACGATCTCTTTTTGTCAAGAATGATTTCTTTGTGCAGAGAGTGCAGATGTCTAAGTCTAGAGTCTGTTTTAGGAGTTTATCTCATGTTTTTAAATTTTTGGATCTCCATTGTAAATTTTTGTTGTATGGTGATAGCAGCAAAAATATCTTTTTGAATTTTCTTTAGTGGATCTATGTTTTATCACGAAACCGCCAAAGGGGGAGATTGTTACGGAATTTGAGTTGGCGTAGTTTCGTGAAAGTCTCAAGTCTTGAAGATTGAAGGTGAAGAAAGTTGGATCATTTAACTCAATCTCAAGAAAGAAGAATTCAAAAGGATCAGGTATGTTTAACCTAAGATTTTGTGTGATCCGAATACTTCTTGTAGTGTAGAAACACTTGGAAGAATCTTTCATTGCATAAAAATCAAAAACTGGACTTGGGACATGTTTAGGATCCGGATCAGGTTGTTCGATCCGGATCCCGAAGGTGGTTCGTTCATACTTCAGTTCAATCCGGATCGTAGTCTCTTGATCCGGATCCCGAACGTTGATGTTTGGTAAACTGTATGAACGATCCGGATCATGCACTTCGATCCGGATCCCGAACCTTCGTTTTTCTGGAATTGGCTGAATCGTTATGACGATCCGGATCACAGCTAAGACGATCCGGATCGCCGTCCGTAAAATTTCCAGAAATGTTAGGTTTTTGATTCTTATCTCCTTCCTAGGGTTTCTAACCTATAAATAGACCCTATGACTCTTTTTCTAGGGTCAATCCACATAGTGAATAGCCGTCATTTTCATATAACATTTTATACGGCTATAGATCCACATATAGAGAAGAAAGGAAATCATTAGAGAATACTCTATGTTTCTTCATCTATATTGATTAGTTTGATTCTAGGTTTTCATACTCACATCTCGAGTTGAATCAAACTAATGAATACTTAGATGGTATTTCCGATCTATCTTTGATCTAAGTATTCGGCGGATCATCACCACCCAAAACAACGATTTACCCCAAAAATCGGCGCGTGGATTCGCGTGTCCTTGTGGATTCAAGGTTCAACCGCTCTCGTGGATTCGGAGCGAGGCACGTTCGTGGATTCGAAGGGTGCTATTGGGTGAAGACCGTGGATTCGGTCGGACGTCGTGGATTCGACGTTGGACGCCGTGGATTCGGCGTTGGGCGCAGATCGTGGATTCGAGAAGCGTCGCGGAGCGAGCGGAGAAGATCCTCTAGGAGCGTATGGAAAAGGTTGAGTCGTAAGTGTGTACGGTAAATCACCTTGTATGTGTTTTAATTCTAGTGGATTTCTGCCGTGTTATCGGTCCCGTGGTTTTTTACTCCGGTGATGGAGTTTTCCACGTAAAAATCTTGCGTATTATTTTTATTTCCGCATTGGGTTTTATCGCAACGATTTTTTGAGTGTTTATACGTTTACACCTATTCACCCCCCTCTATGTGTTTTTTCCCCTATTTAGATCCGTATTACATATAACCCAACACTTTTGAGGTTAGAGGATTTAGAACCCGATGATCCTTTAGAAGGTTTCGTGGATGAAGATCCATCGGTTCGATTCTTCCAAAATTTCCGATGAAATTTCTTTACGATCCGCGCCAATTGTTCTTCAAAATCGGCAAAAGAGATTTCATCGTCGGAACTTGATTTGCTATCTTCTTCCTTTGTTGATTTGAATGCAATACCTGTAAGCTTAGAAGAAGACTTGGAAGAAACTTGATTAGTAGGAAAAGTCATTTCATAAGTTTGCAAAGCACCTACTAATTCCTCTACACTCATCTCATCCGGATGACTAACGGTTTCAATGGCGGTAACCTTTGCCCTAAACCGTTCCGGAAGAGTCCGAAGTATCTTTCTTACAATTCTCGACTCCGGGATCTTTTCTCCTAAATTAGCACAAGTATTGATTACATCTTGAAGTCTAGTGTAATAATCTGTAAACAATTCATGCTCTTCCATATGAATAGAGTCAAATTGACTTGTAAGCATCTGGAGCTTTTGAATTTTTACAAGATTAGTACCCTCATGTGTAATTTTGAGAATATCCCAAATTTCCTTCGCGGTTTCACACGCGAAAATTCGTGTGAACTCAGTCGAGGAAAGAGAATTAAATAAAGCGTTCATACATTTCCCATTGTAAGAAGATCTTTCAAATTCCTCTTTGGACCATCTAGAGCGAGGTTTTGGGGTAGTAGAATTTCCTACTTCCTCAACAGGATGCACCCAACCGTATTCCACGGATTGCCATACCCGCTCATCAATTGCGATGAGAAAGCTCTCATCCGCACTTTCCAAAAAGCATAATTAGTCCCATCAAAAAGAGGAGGTCTATAAATATTACCACTTTCACCCATCATGATAGATAAGCCTAAAACCCGCTCCGATACCAATTGTAGGTTTTTAATGGATCCACAAGGATCTAAATAGATACTATCAAACAACTAGAGGGGGGGGGGGTGAATAGGTGTAATACTTATAAAACCAATCTTAGTGCAAAATAAAAACCAATGCGGAAAATAAAAATAGCACACCGAGATATACGTGGAAACTCCAATCCAGGAGAAAAACCACGGGACCAACACGCAATAACAATCCACTAAGAATAGAAGAATAACAAGGTGATTACCGACTACACGGACTCAACCCCTCCTTCAGCTTCTTCGGACCTTACGCTGACCGGTTGGATGTCCACGCAATAACAATCCCCTAAGAAAAGAAGAATAACAAGGTGATTACCGTCTCCATGGATTTAACCCCTCCTTCAATTTCTTCGGACCTCGCGCTCCACCGATTGCACGTCCACTGCACACGTTCGAATCCACGAACGCCACTCGAATCCACGAGCACACGTTTCGAATCCACGAAACGCCTTTAGCACACCGAATCCACGATGCCACGTCGAATCCACGACGCAAACTCAGTCGATAAGAATATTGACTTCGATGGTGATCCTTTGCTTAGATTCTCATTGAGGAACCGTAGAAGAAATCTCTAAGCAAAGATTAGATCAATTCGACAAAAGATATGTTCTTGAAAGAACCATCGAATTGACCTAAAAGAGGCTATAAAGAAGAACGATAAAAACCTAGCCTCTAGGGTTGCTCTCAAGAGTTTTATAAATTGATCGGTAGAGAACCCACGTTCTTGAGAAACCCTAAGTGTCTATTTATAGTTTAGAAACGTTTGGAAAGAGATAAGAATCAAAAACTTATCTTATCTGGAAATTTTCAGGACGGCGATCCGGATCGGATTTACTGCGATCCGGATCGTCGTAGCGAGTCAGACAATTCCAGAAAAACAAGGGTTCGGGATCCGGATTGAAATGCCCGATCCGGATCGTTCATGTATTCCAGCAAAAACCCATGTTCGGGATCCGGATCGAAATAACCTTTGATCCGGATCGAATTTGCCAATGAACAAGCACCCTTCGGGATCCGGATTGGACTGTCTGATCCGGATCCTGAACATGCCCCATGTCCAGTTTTTGAGTTTTATGCAATTAAAAATTCATCCAAGTGTTTCTACACTATAAGAAAGTATTCGGATCACCAAAATTATTTAGTTAACCATACCTGATCCTTTTGAATACTTTCTTCTTGAGATTGATGTAACTGATCCACAATTCTTCAACTTCAATCTTCAAGACTCAAGACACTGAGTGTCAACTTGAGCTCTTGTTGAATCTTCTCTAAGTCTTTGATTGCTGATTGACAATTTGATCCCGTTAAGACTCCGACTCAACTCACTGACTTGACTCACGAAATATGCCAACACCAAAAAGCCGTAACATCCTTGACCTCTTCAACTTGTTAGTAACTCTTGTACTGACCATTAATGTGAGCAGAGCAACAAACCACGTTGAAAACATGATGACTCATATTTTTGAAGAATAATCGTGTGGGAGCTCAAATCACATGAAAAAGTTGTTTAATTCAAAAAAATTGAAAAAGTATATCCAAACAATTTTTAAACCATGTGGAAGCTAGAAATCAAGAAAGATTTGCAAAAGAATCGACGAAAATAGATCAATTCCTTGATTTATGAAAAATTTCCAAAAATACCTAAATCTCGAAATTTTAAAAATCTAAGCATAAAAATCCGTTTAATCTGTGAAATATTGACATAGAATGGTGTTCTTAGTGTTCATAAGTCAATTTATGCAAGAAATTTTAGAGAAAACATGAATTAATGAGAAAGATCCATGAAATTCTATCTCAGTTTTGGAGAAAATAAGAAATAGAGGAAAAACTAAAAATTTGATCTGAAAACTTGCTTTGGATTGATGAAAATCGAGTTTTGAAGCAAGCTTAGATCTTCTGAATCCTAGTGAGAGAAAGAGAAGGTGCAAAAACAAAACTCGGAAGTGAAAAAGAAATCAAAACCTTTCGTTTTTAATAAACCCTAGCGCGCAGTCCGAATCGACTCGGGAAGACAGTCTGGATTTGCTTCAGGCAGGAATTCCCAACGTTCGGGATCCGGATTGTTTGACCCCAGTCTGGACTGCCTATAACTTTTTCTTCAGAAAAATTTAGAAAAATTTTAGAAAATTCAGAAAAAGTATATAAGCATTTTTGCATATCAATTTTAAATAAAAAGTATCATTTCACACAAAAAGAATTAGATTATAAAAAATCTATCAAAATATTCCAAATTGTGAAATGAAAATTTATAAAAATTAAAACCTCTAAAGTTGAGTGAGTTCAAAACATCAATCACGATCTAATGAGAAATGAATTTATCAAATAATCAATTGAGCAAAGAAAATGAAGCACCAAGTGTCACGCCCCGGGTGTAAACCAGAACCCAGGCTCGTCAACAGATCCGCACGTGCACACGAAGTTTTCCATGTACACGAAGCATCGGTAACCTGCTCAGATATAAGATGTATAATAAAAGAGCATAAAGTATAGAGCTAAACTAAAAAGAACTACATAATATCTCAGACTAGAAATAAGATACAAGCGTAAAGATACAATAAGCTCCCAGCTCACCAAAATAGTACAACCAGCTGGCTAAAGCTAGACCCAAAATAAAAGAAAAAATACAACAGTTTGAGTGGAGGGTACATCAACTGTCTAACAGCAACTCTCAGCCTTACAGGAGATCTATCTGCTCAGCGATCCTCTTACCTCGATCAGCCGTCGGTGGCCCAGCAGCTCCTGCAGAAGACTCTGCATAACAAAGGGAAGAAAAAGAGAAAAACAACAATGGGGGTGAGAACCACTAGTAAACCAGTAGCCTCCCCCTGTGGGTAAAGCCTCAAACTTCGACGCACCCACTAGGTCTACCAAAGGCGAAAGGGACATAAAAGTGGTAAGCTAAAAAGACTGCTGATAAAAGGAAACTACCACTACTATTCATCTTAATGCAGTGCCAGAAAGAGTAACTATATGAGTGCATCAGTAAAAATTTCTGTCTGAACAAACCCAATCGATGGACCAGTAACCACTGGCACTGCCTGCTCAAACTATCTCAAGTATCTGCTAACAGATCGGCACTCACTGACCGGAACTCACTGTCCGGTACTCACTAGCCGATGTGCCAATCGCCTATTCCGGAGTGGCACTCGACGGGAGCGACCCATACGAGTAAATTAACCATGTCACAAGTATCCCAATATAGCAGGACTGGATCACGACTATGATCAAAGTGGGAAAAATCCATCCACTAATGAAACCCCGATCCCCCAATCTGATGCAAAGATAAACATCCGGTCAACCGCCCAATGTCCACGGTCGCCGCCATACCCCACAAGTCCACAATCTGATAAAATAAACAATATCCGGTCAACCGCCTACTATTCGCGGTTGCCGCAATCCCCCACAAATCCATAATCAAGTACCACCTATCCTAGACACCAAGGTCTCGACTACACTATCCCAAACCCCTGCTCGAACTCGAGCAACATGAATCAAAAGTCTAAATGAAAAGGAGAAAAGAAACAATCATAGTTTCTCCTAAGTCAAGTCCCATTATGATAGTGTAGTAATAAATAGTGGCCTATCTAGATGTCCATACAACCATGCAAATGTCCTAATGAAAGATAAAAGAGTGTATCAAATAATAGTTCCACATGTGTATCAAATAGTAGCTCCGCATAGGTATAACCAACATGCCACAATCACTAACCAACTACACATGTCTATAATCCATGATCCATAATAATTTATCAAAGTAGTACACGCACATAGATATGTCATCTTGTTCCAACAAATAATCTATTTTCATAAAAGTCTATGTGCTAACATGGCATGTTAATTAATCACCACTATAATATCCCCACAATCATGTTTTCACAATAGTATTTTCCCAATAATATTCCCACATCAATAGGCAAGAATTAATCAGTTTATTTTTAATCATGCATGATGTCAAATAGGGTGGCGAACTGTCAATCCAAAAATCAGGGGGAGGTTTCTCTAATAGCCCTGGTGAGTAAATCGTAGAGTGAGGTAAGCAACAACCACCCACCTGGCATGCAAATTCAAGTCCACAAAACTCCCCAACTGTAAAGGACTCATCGCTGTCCAACAACTGTCCCCGCAACACCTAAAATCCGCGAGTCACTACAAAATAATCGAACTCGGCATAAATGGCCTCTCCCGAAAACAACATTTGCTGTTTTGCAAAACAATACAGAAAAAAAGGGTTTTTCACCTGTGCACCGTCCTTAGAAAAATCCAGAAAAATTATGGCTGCGATTTTTGCGACGAGTACATCCAAAACTAGTATTTATACGCCCTGTTACGATGCTAGTAGGCAAAGATAGAAAATAAACAATCCCGCGCTGTCCATGAAATGGTCACAGAAAATAGGGTCAAAAGGTGCCACGGGAACCGTGCCAAAAATCCAAATCGGAGCGAAGTGATCAACACGAAAATTGAAGGCCTACCTCTTAGGAACACGCTGCCGCAAGAATCGTCCAAAAATTCTTCCTGGGTAGCGCAGGGGACTTTTCCGACTGAACAACAACGAAAACGGGCCGCGAAAGGGAAACGTCGAAGCGCGCCGTGTCGGAGAGATCTCGATGCCGAAGACTCCTAAAATACTGAAACTTCCTGGAGAGATGGAGGATAAAGAGAGGAACAACTTTCCTTCAGGTCACTCCCTCTCATTCTCTCTCTAAAACTCGAAAACTAAAAGAAAAAAGAGAGGTGGTGGGCTATTTATAGCCTACCTAACTTTCGGGCGAGCCCGAAATGCCCGAAAGCCCAACGGAAGCTCGGCCTATCAGCACCCGAAACGCCCTGGGCGCGACGTGTGTCCCGAACACGGGACAGCGACGCCCAGCGGCTCGGGCGCTGCCGCGTGTCCCACGCGTGGCGGCGGGTCCGTGGCGGCTGTCAATGGCGGGACGCCATGTGGCGCACGCGGGCGGCTCCCCGCCCGCCACTCCAGCCGGCGCCCGCCAGTGGCCGCCCGACACGCGAAAATTTATTGCTTATCTTATATCTTGTGCTCTTTTATTGCTTATCTTATATCTGAGCAGGTTTTCGGCGCTTCGTGTACGCGAAAATTTTTGTGTGCACGACGGATTTGTTGACGGGCCCGGGTTCTGGTTTACCCCCGGGGCATGACAGACGGTATGGAAGAAGCGCAGCCACCAAGGGTGGCCTCGGGTCCCGTGCAAACAGAGAGAAAGAGATAGGGGTAGAGGAAGATCCAAGTTGCAGGGGCACTGATGGGCGGCTCTATTCATGCCGGAGGTGGGGTTGGCATCTGCCGTGCTGGGGAAAATGGTGGTGACGGCTAAAGGGTGAGGGGAGAGGAGAGGAGGCCCTAGGGTTCAAGAAACCAATTCTATATATACTAGATTTCATAACATTGCAAGTTAGTCCCTTTTAACTTAATATTTTTAGATGAGTCATTCCCAGCATGCGTATTTTACACGTAAGTACCTCTCCGTCGAATTTGCGCAAAACAACGCATAAAATGTCGCACATTTTCCATAAAAATCGCTGAAAATATCTTATTTTGCATTTTTTTGTGGTTTTGGCTCGCTCAATTCCAAATCGGACTTCATCATGACATTTAGCGCGATGAGGCCGTTCAGGTAGTAATTTCGTTTAGTCAGGATCGGATCTTGTTTCGTTAGGTTAGACATTTCTTCGCAGTACCCCTCCGAAATTTGAATTTTCAAATTTTAAATTTCTAGAAATTCTAGAAATTATGATTTTTTTGAAATTCTTAAATTTTCACGGTTATTACACTTAAGGATTATGATTTGACCATTCTCTACCACCCCGGCAAAGCGAATGTAGTGGCGGATGCCCTTAAGTCGCAAATTGGTAGAGAATTTGGCGATAATGATCACTTCCCAACCGCCGCTACTTGAGGATATGAGATGGCTGGAGTTGGCGGTTGTAGTACCCGAGACACCTGTGAGATTGATGGCATTGGTGTTGCAACTAACTCTTATGGAAAGGATCAAGCTTAAGCAAGTTCAAGATCCTAGCTTGAAAAAGATCCGGGCTGCCCTTGTGGATGGTCGAGTCGGTGAGTTTCAGGTGGATGACTACGGCGTACTCCATTTTCGGAGTTGACTTTATGTACTAGCGGATTTGGAGATCAAGAAAGATTGTGAAGGAAGAACATCGAGCACCTTATTCTATTCATCCGGGTGGCACCAACATGTATAAGGACTTAAGGTTACTTTTTGTTGGCCCGGTATGAAAAAGGATGTTGGAAGATTTGTGGCCCAATGTTTGATGTGCCAACAAGTGAAGGTCGAGTATTGACTTCCCGCGGGCAAGTTGCAAAGTTTTCCCATCCCCGTATGAAAGTGGGAGAGGATCACTATGGATTTCGTTGTTGGATTGCCTCGCTCACGAGTCGAGCATAATGCTATTTGGGTGATCGTGGATAGGTTGACCAAATCTTCTCACTTTATCCCTATCCACACTACTTGGTTGAAAGAGAAGCTCGCACAGGTGTATCTTGATGAGATTGTGCGGCTTCTGTAATACCCACGGTTTTTCCTGCGAGTCGCTTTCGGTGTGTATGTGGTTTTGCGTATTCTTCGCTTTTATAGATTTTTATCGGTTTTGGATTTTATGTTGTAGAGCTCATTAAACGGAGAACGGCGGTGCGATCGGCTCGAAAATCCGACGGACGAATCTTCCAGTAGGAATTTTCAAAGTTAATAGGTGGAAAAAAGATTTTTAAATACCCATTAATGATTATTTGTGCTTTAAAATCCATGCCGATGTAGGAGAAATTTTTTGGAGATTTTGGCATGCAAATCGAGGAAGAATCGGTTAAATAAAAGATAAATGTGGTTACATAAGATAAAATCGGTTATTATTGTTACTATCTCTCTTATAAATATTGAGGGAATCGGTGATCGGTTTCACGTTACATATTAGAGAGAAGAAACAAGAAAACCTAGTTTTTCCACCTTTAGAAAAAGAGAGAGAACCTTGTCTTCTTTCTCGTTGTGCGCGTCGAAGAGCGAGAACGGAACCGCCATCATCATCGGAGACCGGAGGAGGAAGCACCGTTACCGTCGGAGATCGGAGATCGGAAAGCGGATCCGGGCATCGCATCGTTGTCCACGTTGGCAAGGAGGTTGGTTCTTGGCTCTTCGTTATTATTTGTGTTGTTTTCGTGAGGTTTCCGTACTTTCGTTTGGGTTTCTTGAGAATTTTCGTCGGAGCATTGGGGGTTTAAACAGGAGGCCGCCACCGCCGTCGGTTTAGACGGGAGGCCGCCGCCGCCGTTGAGTTAAAATGGGAGGCCGTCACCGCCATTGTGTTAAATAGGAGGTCGCCGCCGCCGTTACCATGTTCGGGAGGTTGCAGCCGCAGTTGCCGTGGTCGCAGGGTCACCACCGGAGCCGAGGAGGGCAAAGAGGCAAGGAAAAAGAAAAAAAATGAAAGAAGGAGGTCCATTACTATGCTTTCGGCCCGGCCCACCTGCGTGGTCCACACTCTAGGCGTGTACCCGGTGCAGGCTGCCGCAGGCCCTGCGGTGAACCCAACGTGCCACTCCCCTGCACCGGCCCGGCCCAGCTGCCCGCGCCCTATATTTCGCGCGTGCGGCCCAGCCCGGCCTGCAGCCCGCTACACCGGCCCGGCCCAGCGGCGCGGTCCACATGCCTAGCGTGGACCCGGTGTACGCGCCCGCCCCCGCTACCAAGAACCCGGTGCGCGCCCCTCCCATGCGCGGCCCGGCCCAGCGACCGAGCCCAGCCTCTCTCCGCGTGCGGCCCAGCACGGCCCATTGGGGCACGGCTCACGTGCTGGCGTGCGGCCGGCTCAATGCCCCGCTGCTCCGAGGCGTGAACCCGGCACCAGCACCGGCCCGTGCACCAGCGCCTAGCCCGAAGGCCCAGTAGCCCGTTTCGACCCGTTTCGCTCCGTTTTTGAGTTTTTGGGGTTGTTTGGCCTCCGTCGTTGTTGGGATTGGTTGGGTTTTTGGCCGTTGGATTTTCGGTTTAAACCACGATGTACGATTTCTATGTGGGCTCGAGTTTCGTCGACGGAATTGATTTCCGGTTGCGATGTTCTCGCCGTTTTCGTCGTCAGAAGCTCGGGTTGACATACGATTTACGAAATTGTGTTACGGGTGTGTTTTTAACGATGATTTTTTGTGTAGTTTTCATCCGGTCAAAGTTGAGGAGTTTTGGAAGGGTTTTTGGAACATCATTTTCATCACCGTTTGAGGTGGGTAACTAAACCAAGGTTGGGGACGTTGTTGAACGGCATGGTTCAACCCTCCTCTTCCTTTTATTGTTGTTTTCGATATTGCTATTTTTAAAATGACAAGAAGGATATTGTTACTGTTACGGCATTTTGGTGTTAGCATATTTCGTGAGTCAAGTCAGTGAGTTGAGTCGGAGTCTTAAAGGGATCAAATTGTCAATCAGCAATCAAAGACTTAGAAAAGATTCAACAAGAGCTCAAGTTGGCACTCAGTGTCTTGAGTCTTGAAGATTGAAGTTGAAGAATTGTGGATCAGTTACATCAATCTAAAGAAGAAAGTATTCAAGAGGATCAGGTATGTTTAACTAAATAATTGTGGTGATCCGAATACTTTCTTATAGTGTAGAAACACTTGGAAGAATTTTTAATTGCATAAAAATCAAAAACTGGACATGGGGCATGTTCAGGATCCGGATCAGATGATCCAATCCGGATCCCGAAGGGTATTAGTTCATGTGCAAATCCAATCCGGATCCAAGCCTATTCTGATCCGGATCCCAAACATTGGATGTTGCTGAAATTCATGAACGATCCGGATCGTGAAGTTGCAATCCGGATCCCGAACCCTTGTTTTTCTGGAATCGTCAATCTCGTCACGACGATCCGGATCGCAGTAAATCCGATCTGGATCGCCGTCCTGAAAATTTCCAGATAAGGTATGTTTTTGATTCTTATCTCTTTCCAAAGGTTTCTAAACTATAAATAGACATTTAGGGTTTCTCAAAAACGTGGGTTCTCTACCGATTAATTTATAAAACACTTGAGAGCAACCCTAGAGGCTAGGTTTTTATCTTTCTTCTTTTTAGCCTCTTTTAGGTCAATTCGACGGTTCTTTCAAGAACATATCTTTTGTCGAATTGATCTAATCTTTGCTTAGAGATTTCTTCTACGGTTCCTCAATGAGAATCTAAGCAAAGGATCACCATCGAAGTCAATATTCTTATCGACTGAGTTTGCGTCGTGGATTCGACGTGGCATCGTGGATTCGGTGTGCTAAAGGCGTTTCGTGGATTCTAAACGTGTGCTCGTGGATTCGAGTGGCGTTCGTGGATTCGAACGTGTGCAGTGGGCGTGCAAAAACGGTGGAGCGCGAGGTCCAAGAAATTGAAGGAGGGGTTAAATCCGTGGAGACGGTAATCACCTTGTTATTCTTCTTTTCTTAGGGATTGTTATTGCGTGGATATCCAACCGGTCAGCGCAAGGTCCGAAGAAGCTGAAGGAGGGGTTTGAGTCCGTGGAGTCGGTAATCACCTTGTTATTCTTCTATTCTTATTGGATTGTTATTGCGTGTTGGTCCCGTGGTTTTTCTCCTGGATTGGAGTTTCCACGTATATCTTGGTGTGCTGTTTTTATTTTCCGCATTGGTTTTTATTTTTCACTGAGATTGAGTTTTTAAGTATTACACCTATTCACCCCCCCTCTAGTTGTTTGATAGTACCTATTTAGATCCTTGTGGATCCATAATATATAAAAACCTACAATTGGTATCAGAGCGGGTTTTAGGTTTATCTATCATGTTGGGTGAAAGTGGTAATATTTATAGACCTCCTCTTTTTGATGGGACTAATTATGCTTATTGGAAAGTGCGGATGAGAGCTTTTCTCATCGCAATTGATGAGCGGGTATGGCAATCCGTGGAATACGGTTGGGTGCATCCTGTTGAGGAAGTAGGAAATTCTATGTGGAGACCGTAAACCCCGTACAGTTTTCCGACTGAATCTACGGTTGAGAACACCTATTGTTGGTGTATCTGGCCCAAGGTGCATCAAAGTGGTGCTACTGTTGGACCTGAGTGGTATCTTTTACGGTTTTGGCCTTCGGCTATGTTTGCCAAAATTTCGGGAAGGTTTATGGCCAAACAGATGGTAGAATTGGATTCAGCACGGAAAAACACTTGAAAACGGCTATTTATTTGCCAAATTTGGAGTCCGGATGACCAAAAACGGGCTACCGGAAGTTTCGGGGGAAAACGGGTGCATGGGGGGTGACCGTGGACCGGCTGGTGCCATGTGGCGGCTCGGGATTGGTCGGCCCACACCGCCTGGTCCACGGGAAAGGCGCGCGGGTGCATAGACCGCGGGGCGGGCCACGTGGCGCGTGCGGATTGGCGGGTGCGCGCGGCTCGGTCCAGGGAAAGGTGCGGAGCGGCGCGTGGACCGGGTGCAGGACACGTGGCACAGCGGCATTGGCGGGTCCACGCGCTCCCGGCCCACTGGGCCCTTCAGCGGTGAGCGGGGGCGGCGGAGCGGTCGACGCGTGGCGTTGCGCCACGCGTCGCCACCCGCGGGGCCCCGCCGCTGTAGCGGGGGGGCGCGTGGCGCGCGTGCGGTGGCCCCGCACGGCTGTCCCCTGTTTGGGGGTACGTGGCGGGCGCCCAGGCGGGTTGGACGGCGTCTGGTCCGACCCGGGCCGCGCCTGATCAGCCCGGGCTAACGGGTTGGATCCGGGAATCCGGTAAGCCTTATTTAGGCTTGTTTATCCGGTTTGAGGCCAGTTTTTCACCCATTTCCTGTGGGAATTTCGCAGTGGGCTCTGAAGAAGAAGTCTTCCCCTGCCAGTGATCTTTCCAGCAGTAGCTTTCCGGAGTTGTGGTGGTGCACGGTTTCCGAGGTTGGCCGTTTTCCGACGCGGCGCGCTTAGTTCGTCTTCGACCCGTTTTGCGTCCTCTCGGTGCGCAGACTCTCCTGGCTTTACCCGACACCTGAATTCGACGATTTTTGCGCCGTTGGACTCACGACAGGTAGGACTTTGATTTTGATATTCAAAGTTTCCCCAAATTAATTTCGGATTTTGGAGGTATTTGAGTATTCTGTTGCCCTCTTTCTTTGCGGATTTTTGGACAGCGACACGGTGTTTTGGCCATAACTTCGCGTACAGACATCAGATCAGGGTGATTCAAGAGCCTAAATTCATCTACTCTTCGCGAGGAATCTGCTGTATTTTTCTCAGGACTTTAGGAGATTGCTTCGAAGGTGAGAATCTCCTCTCTTTCCGGATGTTGATCTGGGGGAATTTTTACAGTAGGGTTAGAGGTTATTTTCTTGCCGGATTTATATCTCAGCGTAGAAAACTCGGATTTGGATGTGCAGGTAGTCGTTTCGAAGCTATCGACGCGTAGACCGCGGGGATATTTTATTTGGATTTTTCTGAGGACTGTGAGCAGGTGATTTTTGTTCATCTTCGCAGCGGAGTTATTGTTTGTTAAATTTGGCAGTTCTGGGGATATATATGGATTGTGACAGCTCGGTTTTTGTACCCAGGAGCAGTGTGGACTGCGTGGGGCCGTTTGGACTCTGTGTAGCCGCCATCTTTGGTATTATCAGTTGTAGGACTTTTGACAGCTCGACTGATCAGGTGGGTGGTTGTTGTACTCCTCTCTTTGGTATGCCACTAGGAATGTTAGAGTGTCCCTAAATTGAAGATGCTAAATATAAGATGGGTAGACTTGCATGCTTAGGGAATTAACTCTTATTAATCAGATCCTATTGTTAGAATGATCACCTGTTTTAACCACTTATCAAATCTGAACGGTATATCTGAAGATAAAATAGTAATTGTGGACTGTAAAACTAATAACTCCTCTTATAAGACTGTCACTCTAGCTCAGGTCACTCTATATTGCTTATTCTAGGAAATTGGACAAATGTTGGAACAATGCATGATTAAACGGGTCGCCTAATAATGTCATCTTTTACTGCTACACTGTTTTTGGGACTTGACTTAGGAGAAACCATGCATCTAATTCTCCTTCTTCTATCCTGGTAGACTTGAGGCATAGTTGCTCGGGTTCGAGCGGGTATCGGACAGTGTAGTCAGGTATTGGGGATCTGGGACAGTGTGGGCTTTTGACAGGGTGTTGCGGCGACCATGGATCTTGGGTGGTTGACCGGGTCGTCATATTGCATCAGATTGGGTACTTGGGGGATCGGGCTTGCTTTAGTGGAGGGTTTTTTCCCACTTCCTTGAGTCTCGATCCAGTCCTGCTAGAGACAGTTACTTGTGGTTACTTACTTCTCTCGTGTGGGTCGCTCCCCACGAGTGCGACTCCGGAGTGCGCGGTTGCCAGACTTTGAGTCCTGGGGACTCCTTTGCTTCGGTGTTATGCGTAGGCTAGCATACCCGAGGCGGCAGAGCAGGCAGTGCCAGTGTCCACTGGCGGTCAGATTGGGTCATCTAGACAGGCTTCTGACACAGATGCATACTTTGTCATCCTGATTGGTTTAGCATGTAGAGGCATATTAGGGGTAGCATTTCATCTGAGTTGCTCATATTACACTCCCCTTTTTATCCCTTTCCTTTATGCCTCTGATCTTCCTGGTGGGCATACCTGAGCTGAGGCTTTACCCACTAGGGGAGGCTACTGTTTATAGTAGTACTTACCCCCACTGTTTTGCTTGTTTCTCTCTCTCCCTTGTTTTGCAGAGTCCTCTGTGGGAGTTGCTGGGCCGTCAGCAACTGATCGGGGCAAGCGTATCGCGGACTAGATAGAGTGCCACCCGCGGACTGTAGCTGGAGAGTTTTGGGTACCTGGACTTCTCAGACAGTATTTAGTTACTTCCTTTTGGGTCTGGCTTCTGCCAGCTGTATATATTGTAGTAGCGGTGTGAGAGACATCTGTAGTTTATTTTACTGTTGTACTTTTTACTTCCAGTTTCTGTCTGAGTTACAGTAGTTTTAGTTAGCTCTGATTACTTTATGCTCTTTTATTATTATTGCTTATCTGAGCAGGTTACCAACGCTTCGTGTATGTGGGAAATACCGCATGCACGGCGGATCTGTGAGCGGGCCCGGGTTCTGGTTTACACCCGGGGCGTGACATTCTACTACCCCAAAACCTCGCTCTAGATGGTCCAAAGAGGAATTTGAAAGATCTTCTTACAATGGGAAAGGTATGAACGCTTTATTTAATTCTCTTTCCTCGACTGAGTTCACACGAATTTCCGCGTGTGAAACCGCGAAGGAAATTTGGGATATTCTCAAAATTACACATGAGGGTACTAATCTGGTAAAAATTTAAAAGCTCAAGATGCTTACAAGTCAATTTGACTCTATTCATATGGAAGAGCATGAATTGTTTACAGATTATTACACTAGACTTCAAGATGTAATAAATACATGTGCTAATTTAGGAGAAAAGATCCCGGAGTCGAGAATTGTAAGAAAGATACTTCGGACTCTTCCGGAACGGTTTAGGGCAAAGGTTACCGCCATTGAAACCGTTAGTCATCCGGATGAGATTAGTGTAGAGGAATTAGTAGGTGCTTTGCAAACTTATGAAATGACTTTTCCTACTAATCAAGTTTCTTCCAAGTCTTCTTCTAAGCTTACAGGTATTGCATTCAAATCAACAAAGGAAGAAGATAGCGAATCGAGTTCCGACGATGAAATCTCTTTTGCCGATTTTGAAGAACAATTGGCGCGGATCACAAAGAAATTTCGTCGGAAATTTTGGAAGAATCGAACCGATGGATCTTCATCCACGAAACCATCTAAAGGATCATCGGGTTCTAAATCCTCTAACCTCAAAAGCCTTGCAAAACCTTCTAAGGAAAAAGATGAATTCGAAGGGGAAATCCGATGTTATAGATGCAAAGGCTACGACCATATTTCAACGGATTGTCCTACTCCGAAATTATATAAAAAGAAGGCTTTGCAAGCGAAAACTTGGGACGATTCTACCTCTAATGAATCGACCTCAAGTAAAGAGGAAAAAGCCGTTGCCTTACACTCCTCTCAAATTCCCTCCTCTAATGTTTGTTTATCATCTTTAGTCACTGACTCTACTCCTTTGATTTTGTATGAAACATCAACAACCGGCGGAGAGTCATCAAGTGAGGGGGAGTCGGACGAAGAAGAACTCGTTGAGGCATATCAACAACTTCTTATGGAATCAAAGAAGATGGCCAAACATATTAAGAAGTTGAGGAAGCAACGACTTGAAGGTCAAGACGAGAATCAAGCTTTAAAGATAAAACTTCAAGATCTCGAGGAGGAACAAGGACGTTTATTGGATAACAATAAAATCCTCCAAGAAAAGCTAAACCAATCGGAGACAAACGCTGAATCATATATGGACAAGATTGGTTTTCTAGAAAAACAGTTTGAGGAGATTCAATTCACCAACCAAGTATTGACCAAGCAAGTTCATGAACTCAAATCCGACATACAAAGGCTTTCAACCGTTTCCAAGAAATTTGATTGTATATCCGGATTAGGTCAAACAAGCAAGGTTGGTTTGGGATTTAAAAAGGATCAAACTGTGCATGCTTCAAGTTCCACATTCAAATTGAAAGGAAGAACGTGTCACTTATGTGGACTTGAAGGACATTTGGTGAAGAATTGCCCGAAAAAGAGAAAGAAGAATTCTTCGGCAACTTCATCTACGGAACGAACTCAACGGAATCAAAAGACACATCAAGTCAAAGGAGTTCACTCAACCCACCAAAGGTCCGAGCCACATCATCAATCATACAAGTGGATCACTGCAAGGCAAAGACCTAAGGTGGACCAACAGTCAAAGCGGACAACCCCCGGCCACAACGAATCAAGACAACCCAAAATCCAGCGATTTTGGATTCGGAAAGGTGATATCTTTCCTTGTCTTAAGTTCTAAATAGCTTATGACTGTATGTAATGCTTTGATTGGTTTTCCCTTCATATCTTCTTAATCTTTGCATTACATGTTTTTCAATGCTCTTCGTTTTTATACTTTGTTTTTGAACAAAAGGGTTTTTACTGAACAAGTGCATTGAATAAAAAGGGCTTCACGTTTATTCACTCCAAATTAATTTTATTTGGATTATCAACTTTACTCCATAATCATAATCTTGAAGATACTTCATTATAGGAGTTTTTGATATTATAAGCATCAAATTTTAGAAATCATGTGTGATCTTTAGATGCTTAATCTATCTCGGTTGTGTGAATTCATTGTGATAAACGTGAGACAACCGATTGATTAAAATTTGGGATTTAATTCTTTCACGTAAGAGATTGCATTCTTACAAGGGTAAATAAATGTTTTTTAAAAGATGTGGAAAGAGTTACATCCGAAAGGAGTGTGAAAACTACCACCACATGTAGGAAAGAGCTGCCACCCCGGTCGTCCGGTTTGTGTGTGAAGCTACCACATGTTATGGATGCTTGATAGTATTTTATGAGAAAATCTTTAGTTGATGCATTTGGAGATTTATATGCAAAGCTCTTATATTTTGAATAATCTCCTGGTTGGTATAAGGTGGGATAGTTGAAAGATGCTCAAAGAGCCACCCTTAGGTATTTTAGTGCTTATCTCAAATTTGAAAGGGTAAGAAATCAAATTGATGTCATTTGGAAATCTCTGTAAGTCATCTTTGTACATCCGTTATATCTTGATAGACTTTGGATCTCAAGATTATTTTTGATGACTTGTGTTTGATGAATATAACATGAAAAACTGTTTATAATATTTTATCTTTGTTTTTCATGATTTAGGAGTAAATCTTTTTAATTTTGTGAAATTAATTGGATTGAATGACATCTGTGTGAATTCATTGGTTAAAGCACTTAAATTGATTTCTTGATGGAATACAAATCGGTATTTGAAAAGATTCTAAAATCTGGATTTGTTTCAAGAAATTATTTGATTTTTGCTTTCTGGTACCGGTACCCAATCTGCATTTTTGTTATATACCGGAACTGAGCTTTTATCTCTCTTTCTCTATGAGCTAATGTTGTTAGTGATTTCCTTTTGTCTAGTATGTTCACTATTTGACAATTTGTGACAAAAAGGGGGAGAACAGAAAATAATGATCGTATCACAAAGGGGGAGAACATAAATGCTCAAGACAGGGGGAGAACATGGAGAACATGGAGAACATGTTAGAGATGCTCAAGATAGGTCAAGATAGGGGGAGATAAAGAAAAGATTGAAAGAGCGGAAAAACAAAAGAACCAAAAGGACGAATCAAATGTAGGATTTTAATTTCTAACGACTAACGTTTGATTTGATTTTGTTTGGAGTTTTGTTTTGCAGGAATTACATCACTTTAAGACTCCAAGTCCTAAGTCATAGAGTATGTTCTAGGACTGTTTGGTTCAAATGTAATTTTGTATTTATTGGATCTTTCACGCAAAGAAAATCAATGTTTTGGTGATAACATTGAATTTCGACTTTTTGGTTTAAGATGAGTGACTTGAGCGCTTTTATGTATTTTTGGGTTTTGTCACGAAATTGCCAAAGGGGGAGATTGTTACGGCATTTTGGTGTTAGCATATTTCGTGAGTCAAGTCAGTGAGTTGAGTCGGAGTCTTAAAGGGATCAAATTG
This sequence comes from Tillandsia leiboldiana, assembly GCA_029204045.2. NCBI lineage: Eukaryota > Viridiplantae > Streptophyta > Magnoliopsida > Poales > Bromeliaceae > Tillandsia > Tillandsia leiboldiana. The sequence continues at coordinate 8,185,079 of CM055062.1, forward strand.
TCAATCAGCAATCAAAGACTTAGAAAAGATTCAACAAGAGCTCAAGTTGGCACTCAGTGTCTTGAGTCTTGAAGATTGAAGTTGAAGAATTGTGGATCAGTTACATCAATCTCAAGAAGAAAGTATTCAAGAGGATCAGGTATGTTTAACTAAATAATTGTGGTGATCCGAATACTTTCTTATAGTGTAGAAACACTTGGAAGAATTTTTAATTGCATAAAAATCAAAAACTGGACATGGGGCATGTTCAGGATCCGGATCAGATGATCCAATCCGGATCCCGAAGGGTATTAGTTCATGTGCAAATCCAATCCGGATCCAAGCCTATTCTGATCCGGATCCCGAACATTGGATGTTGTTGAAATTCATGAACGATCCGGATCGGGAAGTTGCAATCCGGATCCCGAACCCTTGTTTTTCTGGAATCGTCAATCTCGTCACGACGATCCGGATCGCAGTAAATCCGATCCGGATCGCCGTCCTGAAAATTTCCAAATAAGATATGTTTTTGATTCTTATCTCTTTCCAAAGGTTTCTAAACTATAAATAGACATTTAGGGTTTCTCAAAAACGTGGGTTCTCTACCGATTAATTTATAAAACACTTGAGAGCAACCCTAGAGGCTAGGTTTTTATCGTTCTTCTTTTTAGCCTCTTTTAGGTCAATTCGACGGTTCTTTCAAGAACATATCTTTTGTCGAATTGATCTAATCTTTGCTTAGAGATTTCTTCTACGGTTCCTCAATGAGAATCTAAGCAAAGGATCACCATCGAAGTCAATATTCTTATCGACTGAGTTTGCGTCGTGGATTCGACGTGGCATCGTGGATTCGGTGTGCTAAAGGCGTTTCGTGGATTCTAAACGTGTGCTCGTGGATTCGAGTGGCGTTCGTGGATTCGAACGTGTGCAGTGGGCGTGCAAAAACGGTGGAGCGCGAGGTCCAAGAAATTGAAGGAGGGGTTAAATCCGTGGAGACGGTAATCACCTTGTTATTCTTCTTTTCTTAGGGATTGTTATTGCGTGGATATCCAACCGGTCAGCGCAAGGTCCGAAGAAGCTGAAGGAGGGGTTTGAGTCCGTGGAGTCGGTAATCACCTTGTTATTCTTCTATTCTTATTGGATTGTTATTGCGTGTTGGTCCCGTGGTTTTTCTCCTGGATTGGAGTTTCCACGTATATCTTGGTGTGCTGTTTTTATTTTCCGCATTGGTTTTTATTTTGCACTGAGATTGAGTTTTTAAGTATTACACCTATTCACCCCCCCTCTAGTTGTTTGATAGTACCTATTTAGATCCTTGTGGATCCATAATATATAAAAACCTACAGTTACGGCTATTGTGATGGAACGGTACATTCGTAAAGGATATTGTCACGGCTGTTGTGACGGAACGTTACATACGTGAGGTACAAGGACGGTTACTTGACTTATCGGTTTATTTCACGAGTATGGGATCGTGAGGTGAATCGTGACTTATTCCACGAGTATGGGATCGTGAATTGTACCGCGTCTTATTCCACAAGTATGGGATCGTGAAAGGCATCGGAAAGTTGCACGCAACGAAAGGATCGATAAGCTCATGGCGCAGTCACGTGCACCAGCGGTTTGGTCACCGCAAGGGTGTACTTTTTTGGGGAAGTGGTCTAAGGATCCGTGATATCTACGTGGTGTTTACGTAGGGGCCCTCTGAGGTGCTACGGAGAGGGTAAAAAGGGCACCAAAGGATTGAGCAGATTTAAGGTTTCCTTTGGTCTACGGACTAAGGAGGTGGTACAAATGGTTCGGATATTCCGGATTACGGTTTGATGTCCTGTTTCCTTTCTTGTACCTATTATTTGCATATGATTATGGATATTCATTTTGTCTTCCTATGTTTTTGTCACTGATTTTCCACTATATGACAGGTTCAGACGGGGACAGGGGGGGAGGAGAGGCTTTGGATTGGGAGTGATTCGGCTCTTCGTCATTTTGGTGACATTTACTCCTCTCTTTTGATCATTACATTTGGTTGATACTATTTGCATGAGACATGAACATTGTGTGATGTGGATGTGGGACATGTGGACTATGTGGATGGATAGTAGTCTTTTGGATTTGGTTTTATTATTGTGTGATTGCATGTGGAATGTGGAGGTTTTCAAAACGATAAAATAGTTGCGAATTCTGTTTTCAAACTAAGTGTCGGATAGGTACTGTTTTAAACCTTGTGGCTTTATCCTTTCAACTTGGAGTATGCCGTGTGGGCGATATTCTTTTGTATGAATCCAAAGACTAGCTTATCTCTTTATTTAGCACATTGTGTATGAAAAACTGGTTGTGGTTGATGTATGTATTTTGGGCGACGCCGTACATATACAGAGGAGACTCTGTCAATTTGTGTTGAGAGATCTTGTATGTGTGGCGGTTTGGGCACGTACCGGGAGGAAAGACTTTGAGAAAAAAAAAATAGGGCCGCTTTCCGCTGTTTAAACCTCTCTCGGGGCGTGACAGATTAAATGGTATCAGAGCAAAAGGGCATCAATCACGCAATTTTCTTGTTGTGTGCAGATGTCCAACATCCACGATATTTGTTTACTCTTGTGGTTTAACCAATGTAATAACCAAAGTCCCCAGTCACATAAGAGAGTGGGTTTTTAGTGTCGTCATGTTGGTTTTGCTCGGTTTTAGTGTGAGTCACTTTATCAAATTTTGCTCGGTTTTGTTGTTTGTTGTTTTGCCATTTGCACGGTTTTTGGTGTCGATCGTTTTTGTTGCTAACCACTTTGATTAGGTGTACAGAGTATGGTTCGTACTAGATCGTCGGTGGATGGCGGAGGAGGGGATGAGGCGAGGCCGACTGCCGCCTGCCGCCGAGGCCTCGTTGGCCGCAGAGGACCGGTTGCTTCGGCAACAGGTCCAAGATTTGTCGGGGCAGTTGTCGGCACTTACCGAGTTAGTACAGCAGATAGCACGCCATACGGCGACATCAGCTACTACCACCCAGCTTCCTACTCCCGAGCCGGTTTTACCTGAGGCGCGTGTGCCGAGAGCAGGTGGAGACGATGATTCCCATACTTAGGCTACCACGGTGGGGGCTTCAGCGGTTCCAACGCCAGCGCCTGCGGATGTTCCTTTACCAGCAGCTCAAGGGTCGATGCCAGGAGCTCCTGTTAGGGATCTGGCGTGTGGGGCCGTCATCACTCCTTCACCCACTCTATCCATCGCCGTTACCGGAGGGGGTCCGGTGTTGCACACGGAACGGGCGAGAGTGAGGGCGAGTCTGAGAGAGTTTCGGAAGTACGAACCACCCATCTTTGAGGGAGAGACAACCCGCCCGTGGGGGGGGGTGGAGAAATGGGTGGACACCGTGGAAAAGATTGTGGAGGATTTGACGAGGGTTTTTCAACGGGGATTTGTGCGATTGGCCAGCTGCGTTCCTTTGGTCTCTCGGGATGAGTCTCACAAAGCTCTTCTTTTAGTGGATGGTTTGAGGGACGACATCTTCAGGTTTCTGTAGTCAGCGGATCTACATACCTTTCGACAGGTGATCGACAGGGCCACGTTGGTTGAGCGTGGAGACGTTCTTGCCCGTGCATGGAGTGAGGGATTCGACCGCAACAAGGGCAAGAAGCGGTCTCGGTCATCACCAGGAGGAGGACAGGTAGGGGGTAGTCGACCACCCAAGTATTCCCGTACGCAGCAGAAGACAAGGGATCGGATTTGCATTATTTGTGGCGGATTGCACTGAGAGATGGCTTGTTCCTTGAGGCATGACCATTGTTTCCGTTGTGGGAAACATGGACACTTCAGATCCAACTGCCCATTGAACCAAGTGACAGCACCGTCAGCGGGATCTACATCTCTATCTCAGCATCCGGACCATGGGAGGTCTCCTACAGTGCAGGCAGGACGCCCTCCGACCCTTCGACGGGAGGAGAGGGCACCACACCATCAGCAGCAGTCAGGAGTGAGGGCTTGTTCTATGGTATCGCAAGGTACAGAGTCACCAACAGATATGGTTACAGGTATAGTTTTGTTTTGGATATTGAGATTGGATATCATTCAATACCGGAGCATCCCATTCTTTTCTTCGCATACCTTCGTGTTAAGGATTTTGTATTGGCGTATTTCGTGAAGTGGTATAAGTCTTGAAGATTGAAGATGAAGAATTGAGGATCAATTACATCAATCTCAAGGAAAATGGATTCGGAATGATCAGGTACGCTTAACTAAATAATTTTGGTGATCCGAATACATTTGTGTAGTTTAGAAACACTTGGATGATTTTTAATTACATAAAAATAAAAAACTGGACAAGTTGGATGTTCAGGATCCGGATAAGACCATTCCAGTCCGGACCCCGAACATAGTTTAGTTCATGTGGAATTCCAGTCCGGACCTCCCCTGTTTCAGTCCGGACCCCTGTGATGATCCAGGTTTCCATGCACTATTTTTCCCATGAATCCAATGTGTGAAACACCTATTGATGGTGTCTGATCCACAGTGTGTCAAAAGGACGGCACAGATGGGTCCGTGGTGGTAATTATTATTAGTTTGGCCTTCGGCGGCATTCGCCGAATTTTAGAAAAGTTTCTAAGCCAAACGGAGGGCGTATTTGGATTCAGCGCGGAAAAACGCTTGAAAACGGCTATTTACTTGTTGAATTCTGAGTCCGGATGCCCAAAAACGGACTCCCGGAAGTTTCTGGTGTTTTCTAGTGCTTGGGGGGAGTCGTGGACCGCCGGAGCGCCACGTGGCGGGCCCTCATTGGCCGGTCCGCAGCAGCTGGTCCATGGAGCAGAGCGGCCGGGTGCATGAGCCCGGCGCGGGGCCACGTGGCGGGCGCTAATTGGCGGGTCTTCGGTGCGCGGTCCACGGAAGGGAGGCGGCCGGTGCAGGATTTCGAGCGGCGGTGCACAGCAACGGGCGGGAGCCACGTGTCGGGCCATGGTTGGTCCGTTCCAGGGGCGCGGTCCACGGAGTCCCTGCGCGGGTGCATAGGCCCGGTGCAGGGACACGTGGCGGAATACCACTGGCAGGCTCACGGGGCGCGGTGCACGGGAAAAGGGCCCCAAGGTGGTTTTGGCTTTATTTAGAGCAGTTGAGGGGCCGTTTTCTCTTCCCCTGTTCATTTTCACCCCGAGGCCCCTTCTAAGAAAATCTTCCTCTCACTGTTCTACACCTCCTGTAGATTTCTCAAGAATTTAGGAGGCTCGGATCCCGAGGTTTGAGATTTTTCCGGCGCGGCGCGATGATCATTCTTCGGCAACCTGATTCGTCGCATTTCGGTGTTCAGGCTCCCCCGACTCATCCCGACCTCCTATTTTCGCGATTTTTGCGCCGTTGGATTCTTAACAGGTAGGGCTTCATTTTCTCTGTTGTGAGTTTCTTCTGATTCCGAGGCTTTTTTGGAGTTTCTGTGGCCTCATTTTGACCCTTTTTCCGTCACGGAGTTTTGGGACAGCACTGCCTTGTTTTTGCGATAACTTTGCGTACGGACGTCGGATCAGGACGATTCAAAAAGGGATTTGCATCTACGCATCGCAAGGAGTCTCTCTGAATTTTGTTGGATTTTCCTGGAATTTCCCCGAAGGTGAGAACCCCCTTTTTACAGAATTTTATATCACAGTTTTGGATGAATGCATTGTTCGGGGTGGTTTCCTTGTCGATTTTGGTTCTCAGCGTAGGAAAATCGTGTGGAAACGTGCAGGTACTTGTTTCGACCGGATCGTCGCGTAGATCGCAGTAGTATTTTTCTGGGAATTTCTTGGGCACGTTTCGCAGGTGAAAATGGCTGAACTGTTAAACAATTTTTTTTGGGGACAGATTTTTAGATTAAACTTGGATAATAATTATGTGTGCATCCTTTGGGACTTATGGTGCAGTATTGCGGGATTTTCGGGTCGGGCGCGGACTTAGCCTTCGAGGACCGGATTTAGTGCTCGAGGTGGGTACCGTTGTTAACCTCCTACTTGTGATGTCCCCACTAGGCCTACTTGAGTTGCTTCTTTGTTACATTGCTAAATGAACCGGTAAAAGCGAAAATGGCATGTTGATTGAGAATTGGACTTGCAATTAGGGCTTGCATCTTAAATGGACTAAGTACTAATTAATGGGTAATTCTTGTAATAGTATGTCACCTAAACCTCATAGGGAGAGCTTTACCATGATGGACTATGTTGCTTGTACTTTTGGGACCTCTTATGCTTATATGATAAAATGATATGAGACAACTTGACAAATGGAAGTTTAATTAGTGGCATACCTCTATCTTGTAAAAATCGTAATACTTGAACCCTGCTTTTGAATAAAGAACTTTGCATGCTTGAATGGTCAGTTAGTTAAGCCACATTTTTCTGCTACACTATCATGCTGGAATTGACTTAGGAGAAACCATGTTTTTATTGTTTCCTTCTTTTATCTAGATTTAGGGGATAGTGTAGTCAGACAGTTGTGGGATCTAGGACAGGCAGGCTGTGAGGGCAGGGCATTGCGGCAACCGCGGATCGTTGGCGGTTGACCGGACAGTGGTTATTGCATCAGATTGGGGTAGAGGATTTGGGCTTCTTTTAGTGGATGGGTTTTCCACTTAGATCAGTGTCGTGATCCAGTCCTGCTGACTTTGATACTTGTTACTGAGGCATTATACTCGTGTGGGTCGCTCCCCTCGAGTGCCACTCCGGAGTGTGCGTCTTACAGGCTTCGAGTCCTTGAGACTCTCATTCCCTATCGGTGTTATGCGTAGGTTGGCATACCCGATTTGGCAGGCAGAGCAGGCAGTACCGGTGCTTACTGGTGTATCGATTGGGTCTAGACAGGCAGGCATTTACATTCTGATGCATACATATAGCTATACTTTCAGTTAGCTCATCAGAGGCATGTAGTGGTAGCTCTACACATCATCAGCAGTCTTATTTACAGCTTACGACCTTTGTTCATCTTTTTCCGCCTCTTGCAGTCCTAGTGGGCACATTTGAGTTGAGGTTTACCCACTAGGAGGAGGCTACTGTTCTATAGTAGTTCTCACTCCCCACTGTTTCTTCTTTTCTTCCCCTTTGTTTTGCAGAGTCGTCTGCGGCAGTTGCGGGCCCCTCCTCAGCGGATCGAGGTAAGAGGATCGCGGACTAGATAGCGGTCTACCCAGGCACCAGCAGTTACTAGATGTACCCCGATACTCTCAGATACTCTACTTTTCATTTCTTTTGGGTCTGGCTTCGGCCAGCTAGTTGTATTTGATTAGTGAGCTGGGAGAGAGATTTGTATTATTGAGAGTTTACTTTTGCACTTTACTTTCCTGCTTTATCTGAGATGTATTAGTTGTAGTTTAGCTCTGTTTATGCTCTTTTATTATATCATCTATATTTGAGCAGGTTACCAGCGCTTCGTATACACGGGAAATTCCGTGTATACGGCGGATCTGTAGACGGGCCCGGGTTCTGGTTTACACCCGGGGCGTGACAGATTAAGTTGGTATCAGAGCTTAGGGATAGGTCAGTTGGGACTTAGGAAACCCTAGGCTTTTGGCAGACCCTAGGAAGGCAGGGCGTGAGTGACGCGACATTATGCGAAAGTCGGCAATTTGGTCATGTGTTTATTGGACTCTTCCAGTGAGGGAAGAGGGATTGGCATGTCCTATTTCTGGCGAACTATTATGTTGGCTGCAGACAACATAAGGTTGCAGAAATCGGAGGATGCCTTTGACTTTCGCTAGATTGGGTCGTGTGTGGTTTCGTTACTGATCTGTGGTTTCTTGTGTGGCAGGATGCCTCCCAGGCGGCGGATTCCTACCCGGGGTACCCCTACACCCCCGGAGGGGCCGGAGCAGTCCGGGCCTTCAGAGATTGCTGAGTTGAGGGCCATGGTGGCCCAGCTGGCGGAGGGTCACCGCCGGCAGGAGCAGAGGATAGAGCAGCTGCTTTCTCAGGTTGGGGCCCCTCCCCCTACTACTACTGAGGCCCCCGCACCACCTGTTGTACCACCGACTATACCGCTTGTGCCTGCGGCACCATCCTCTAGCAGCGGGGCCCCGGGAGCGATCCGACCTTTGACCCCCGCGGAGGAGCAGGAGTTCACTGATAAACTCACCCATTTCTGCAAGCGGGGACCGCCTAGATTTTCGGGGCGGAGCACTCACCCTTGGGAGGTTGGGACTTGGCTTTCAGCAATGGAGAAGTTGTTCCGAGACTTCTTCATCGATCAGAAGTATAGGGTACACATGGCTGTGCATTGCTTGGACGGGGATGCTGATACGTGGTGGCGTCGGGTGGAGCCCCTGGAGTTTCAGATCACCCGGCAGCTACCTTGGGCAGAGTTCAAGAGGATGGTCCTGGACACGTACTTTTCTACCAGCGTAAAGAAAAAGATAGAGGATGATCTGAAGAATCTCCAGCAAGGCGACCGGTCGGCATGGGACTACTTCCAGGAGTTTTCGCGGCTGCTCAACTGCGTTCCCTACGTCGCTAGGGATGGACCACATCAGGTGGAGCTCTTCGAGTCGGGCCTGCGCCCAGAGCTCTATACCTTGGTGCATGCGCAGAGACTACAGACCCTGGAGGAGGCGGCAGAGCATGCACAGTGGATCGAGAGAGGAGACCACGTTGTCGCCAGACGTGGGGGCCTGGTCGCTCAGGGATCGGACAGGAAGCGGCCAGCGCAGGATGATGGGGTACAGGCCAGTTCTTGGAGGCCGCCCCGACCCCCGCCGCCTCAGTTCTCAGGCCGTGGGCGTTCGGAGCGGCGAGGGCCTGGTGGATCCCAGAGGCCCCCACAGCAGCAGCAGCAGCACTCACGACAGCAGCAGCATTCACAGCAGCAGAGGTCGCAGTTCCGGCAGCAGGGACCTCAGCGGCAGAGGCAGCAGCAGCAGGGGAGGCAGCCCCAGACCCCAGCCAGGTGTGTTTTCTGCCGGGGACAGCATCTTTCTGATACCTGTGACCAGAGGTTTGGCCGCTGTTACCGGTGCGGACAGCCGGGCCATGTTCGAGCTACCTGCCCCTATGCGCCAGCACCGGCTCCTTCCTCAGCATCAACCCCACCGGCGCCCCAGCAGCGGTCCTATGCCCCGGCGAGCAGGGCCCCTTCTTCTCATCCGGCAGACTACCGACCACCGGCACAGAGCGGGCGGGTTTATGCCGCCCAGGTTGAGGACTCCCTGGCAGTCGACCACGTGGTGGCAGGTATCGTTTTACTTTCTGGCAGTAGAGCTCGCACTTTATTTGATACCGGTGCATCACATTCTTTCATCAGTAGAGCATTCGCATCATCCCATGGACTAGAGTTAGGTCGGTTGCCACGTGCGTTAGAAGTGCAGGTTCCGGAGCATACTTTACTTGTAGAGGAGTGTTGTTGGTCTTGCCCTGTACAGATCGAGTCGTGGATCTTGCCAGCGGACCTGATGGTCCTGAGTCAGTTGCGAGACTTTGATATGGTACTTGGGATGGACTGGTTGGCTCGCTATTATGCGACTATTGACTGTGCCACAAGGACGGTGACCTTTAGCGAGCCAGGCCAGGAGGTGATTGTGTACAGAGGATGCCAGAGTACTTTCTTCGCCTCGATAGTTTCAACTTCTCGTGCGAGGCAGATGATGCGCAGTGGATGCGTGGCCTTTTTGGCCAGTGTGGTTCAGGGGCCTGCGGCGGCGCCGGGACTCGCGGATATCCCTATTGTCCACGAGTTCCCGGATGTTTTTCCACCAGAGCTGACTAGTATGCCGCCGGATAGGGAGGTCGAGTTTTTGATTGACGTAGTCCCAGGAACTGCGCCAATCTCCAAGGCCCCTTACCGAATGGCACCGGCGGAGCTGCGTGAATTGAAGGCGCAACTTCAGGACTTATTGGACAAGGGTTTCGTGAGGCCGAGTGTATCGCCTTGGGGAGCACCGGTGCTGTTCGTAAAGAAGAAGGATGGTTCACTTCGACTTTGTGTGGATTACCGAGAGCTGAATAAAGTGACCATCAAGAACAAGTACCCTTTGCCGCGCATCGATGACCTATTTGATCAGCTGCAAGGGTCTTGTGTCTTCTCTAAGATCGACTTACAGTCTGGTTACCACCAACTGAAGGTGAAGGCCGATGACGTTTCAAAGACAGCATTCAGGACTCGGTACGGGCATTATGAGTTCACTGTCATGCCTTTTGGATTGACTAATGCCCCTGCCGCATTTATGGATTTGATGAACAGGATCTTTCGACCTTATCTTGACCGGTTTGTGGTTGTGTTCATCGATGACATCCTGATTTATTCTCGGAGCGATGTGGAGCATGAGGAGCACCTGAGGATTGTGCTGCAACTTCTGAGGGAGAAGTTGTATGCCAAGTTATCTAAGTGCGAGTTTTGGCTTCGAGAGGTTGCATTTTTGGGCCATGTGATCTCAGCTGCAGGAGTGGCAGTAGACCCGGCGAAGATTGAGGCAGTCCGGGATTGGCCCCGACCGACGACGGTAGCAGAGATTCGCAGTTTTATGGGTCTGGCTGGATATTACCGTCGGTTTGTGGAAGGTTTTGCGAAACTTTCCGCACCCCTCACGCGTTTGACGCGCAAAGGAGTTAAGTTCATCTGAAGTGAGGATTGCCAGAGGAGCTTCGAGGAACTGAAGAACAGGTTGATGTCAGCTCCTATCCTTTCCCTCCCTGTTATGGGGAAAGGATATGTGATCTACAGTGATGCATCGCACAGTGGACTCGGTTGCGTGCTGATGCAGGAGGGCAGGGTAATCGCTTATGCTTCACGGCAACTCAAGGATTATGAGAAGAATTACCCTACCCATGACTTGGAGCTAGCTGCGGTGATCTTCGCACTGAAGTTGTGGCGCCATTATCTGTATGGGGAGCACTGCGAGATTTACACCGACCACAAGAGCCTGAAATATCTGTTCACCCAGAAGGAACTCAATTTGAGGCAGCGCAGATGGTTGGAGCTGTTAAAGGACTACGATGTGGACATACTCTACCATCCCGGCAAGGCAAACGTGGTCGCTGATGCCCTGAGCAGGAGAGCAGTACAGAGCCTATCCTTGATGATCACCAACCAGGCGCCGTTACTGGAGCAGATGAGGCGATTAGAGCTTGAGGTGGTGTTCCCTGGGGTTTCTGCTAGACTTCTGTCATTAGTCGTGCAGCCCACTCAGTTAGACAGGATTCGGGAGAAACAGAGTGAGGACCCCCACTTGATGAGGATTCAAGAGCGGATTCAGGCTGGCGAGACAGGGGATTTTTCAGTCGATGCTGCGGGAGTACTACGGTACAGGGACCGAGCTTGCGTGCCGATGGACTCAGAGATTCGAGAGCAGATCTTGCGGGAGGCTCATTATACACCTTATACCATCCATCCTGGTGGGACTAAGATGTATAAGGACCTCAAGGCACAGTTTTGGTGGAGCGGCATGAAAAGAGATATTGGCAGATTTGTGGCACACTGCCTAACTTGTCAGCAAGTAAAGGCTGAGCATCGTGTACCTGCTGGCAAGTTGCAGAGTCTCCCAATCCCTGAATGGAAGTGGGACCATATCACTATGGATTTTGTCACTGGATTGCCGAGAGCTCAGACTGGAGCGGATGCGATCTGGGTGGTCGTGGACAGGCTCACCAAATCCGCCCACTTTTTACCAGTTCAGATGACTTGGCCATTGGATCGATTGGCACAGATGTACTTGGCTGAGGTGGTCAGATTGCACGGGATACCCATTTCCATTGTATCGGATAGAGACTCGAGGTTTGTCTCGCACTTCTGGAGGAGTTTACAGACAGCCCTGGGGACACAGCTTCGCTTCAGCACAGCATTCCACCCACAGACGGACGGACAGTCAGAGCGCACCATTTAGACTCTCGAGGATATGCTGCGGGCATGCGTTCTGGATTTTGGGGGAGGGTGGCACCGACACCTAGGATTGGTTGAGTTTGCGTACAACAACAGCTATCAAGCGAGCATCCAAATGGCTCCGTTTGAAGCGTTGTATGGGCGCAAGTGTCGGTCACCCCTATATTGGAGTGATGTGGGTGAGAAGAAGACCTTGGGTCCTGATCTACTATTGGAGGCAGAGGAGAAGGTCAGACTGATTCGACGACATCTTGAGACCGCTCAGAGCCGACAGAAGAGTTACGCTGATACCCGACGACGAGACTTGGAGTTTCAAGTGGGCGATCATGTCTTTTTGAAAGTCTCGCCTTCGAAGGGGATTCGAAGATTTGGGATTCGTGGAAAATTGAGCCCTCGTTATATTGGACCTTTTGAGGTATTGGAGCGCGTAGGGCCAGTTGCCTACCGGCTTGCACTTCCCCCCAGATTGGCTGGTGTTCACGACGTGTTTCATGTATCCACCCTGAGGAGATATGTTCATGACCCGTCGCACATTATTGATTTCGCCCCACTGGAGATCGCTGAGGACTTGGGCTATGTCGAGCGGCCATTGCGGATTTTGGACCGTGAGGTTAGAGAGCTGCGCAGCCGGGCTATCCCTTATGTGAAGGTTCTGTGGAGCAACCAGAGCGAGCGCGAGGCTACTTGGGAGCTGGAGTCAGCATTGAGGGATGCCCACCCCCACTTGTTCGAGGCCCCGGCTTGAGGTATGACTTTTGTTTCGAGGACGAAACTTTTATTAGTGGGGGAGGATGTGATGATCCAGGTTTCCATGCACTGTTTTTCCCATGAATCCAATGTGTGAAACACCTATTGATGGTGTCTGTTCCACAGTGTGTCAAAAGGACGGCACAGATGGGTCCGTGGTGGTAATTATTGTTAGTTTGGCCTTCGGCGGCATTCGCCGAATTTTCGAAAAGTTTCTAGGCCAAACGGAGGGCGTATTTGGATTCAGCGCGGAAAAACGCTTGAAAACGGCTATTTACTTGTTGAATTCTGAGTCCGGATGCCCAAAAACGGACTCCCGGAAGTTTCTGGTGTTTTCTAGTGCTTGGGGGGAGTCGTGGACCGCCGGAGCGCCACGTGGCGGGCCCTCATTGGCCGGTCCGCAGCAGCTGGTCCATGGAGCAGAGCGGCCGGGTGCATGAGCCCGGCGCGGGGCCACGTGGCGGGCGCTAATTGGCGGGTCTTCGGTGCGCGGTCCACGGAAGGGAGGCGGCCGGTGCAGGATTTCGAGCGGCGGTGCACAGCAACGGGCGGGAGCCACGTGTCGGGCCATGGTTGGTCCGTTCCAGGGGCGTGGTCCACGGAGTCCCCTGCGCGGGTGCATAGGCCCGGTGCAGGGACACGTGGCGGAATACCACTGGCAGGCTCACGGGGCGCGGTGCACGGGAAAAGGGCCCCAAGGTGGTTTTGGCTTTATTTAGAGCAGTTGAGGGGCCGTTTTCTCTTCCCCTGTTCATTTTCACCCCGAGGCCCCTTCTAAGAAAATCTTCCTCTCACTGTTCTACACCTCCTGTAGATTTCTCAAGAATTTAGGAGGCTCGGATCCCGAGGTTTGAGATTTTTCCGGTGCGGCGCGATGATCATTCTTCGGCAACCTGATTCGTCGCATTTCGGTGTTCAGGCTCCCCCGACTCATCCCGACCTCCTATTTTCGCGATTTTTCCGCCGTTGGATTATTAACAGGTAGGGCTTCATTTTCTCTGTTGTGAGTTTCTTCTGATTCCGAGGCTTTTTTGGAGTTTCTGTGGCCTCATTTTGACCCTTTTTCCGTCACGGAGTTTTGGGACAGCACTGCCTTGTTTTGGCGATAACTTTGCGTACGGACGTCGGATCAGGACGATTCAAAAAGGGATTTGCATCTACGCATCGCAAGGAGTCTCTCTGAATTTTTTTGGATTTTCCTGGAATTTCCCCGAAGGTGAGAACCCCCTTTTTACAGAATTTTATATCACAGTTTTGGATGAATGCATTGTTCGGGGTGGTTTCCTTGTCGATTTTGGTTCTCAGAGTAGGAAAATCGTGTGGAAACGTGCAGGTACTTGTTTCGACCGGATCGTCGTGTAGATCGCAGTAGTATTTTTCTGGGAATTTCTTGGGCACGTTTCGCAGGTGAAAATGGCTGAACTGTTAAACAATTTTTTTTGGGGACAGATTTTTAGATTAAACTTGGATAATAATTATGTGTGCATCCTTTGGGACTTATGGTGCAGTATTGCGGGATTTTCGGGTCGGGCGCGGACTTAGCCTTCGAGGACCGGATTTAGCGCTCGAGGTGGGTACCGTTGTTAACCTCCTACTTGTGATGTCCCCACTAGGCCTACTTGAGTTGCTTCTTTGTTACATTGCTAAATGAACCGGTAAAAGCGAAAATGGCATGTTGATTGAGAATTGGACTTGCAATTAGGGCTTGCATCTTAAATGGACTAAGTACTAATTAATGGGTAATTCTTGTAATAGTATGTCACCTAAACCTCATAGGGAGAGCTTTACCATGATGGACTATGTTGCTTGTACTTTTGGGACCTCTTATGCTTATATGATAAAATGATATGAGACAACTTGACAAATGGAAGTTTAATTAGTGGCATACCTCTATCTTGTAAAAATCGTAATACTTGAACCCTGCTTTTGAATAAAGGACTTTGCATGCTTGAATGGTCAGTTAGTTAAGCCACATTTTTCTGCTACACTATCATGCTGGAATTGACTTAGGAGAAACCATGTTTTTATTGTTTCCTTCTTTTATCTAGATTTAGGGGATAGTGTAGTCAGACAGTTGTGGGATCTAGGACAGGCAGGCTGTGAGGGCAGGGCATTGCGGCAACCGCGGATCGTTGGCGGTTGACCGGACAGTGGTTATTGCATCAGATTGGGGTAGAGGATTTGGGCTTCTTTTAGTGGATGGGTTTTCCACTTAGATCAGTGTCGTGATCCAGTCCTGCTGACTTTGATACTTGTTACTGAGGCATTATACTCGTGTGGGTCGCTCCCCTCGAGTGCCACTCCGGAGTGTGCGTCTTACAGGCTTCGAGTCCTTGAGACTCTCATTCCCTATCGGTGTTATGCGTAGGTTGGCATACCCGATTTGGCAGGCAGAGCAGGCAGTACCGGTGCTTACTGGTGTATCGATTGGGTCTAGACAGGCAGGCATTTACATTCTGATGCATACATATAGCTATACTTTCAGTTAGCTCATCAGAGGCATGTAGTGGTAGCTCTACAGCATCATCAGCAGTCTTATTTACAGCTTACGACCTTTGTTCATCTTTTTCCGCCTCTTGCAGTCCTAGTAGGGCACATTTGAGTTGAGGTTTACCCACTAGGAGGAGGCTACTGTTCTATAGTAGTTCTCACTCCCCACTGTTTCTTCTTTTCTTCCCCTTTGTTTTGCAGAGTCGTCTGCGGCAGTTGCGGGCCCCTCCTCAGCGGATCGAGGTAAGAGGATCGCGGACTAGATAGCGGTCTACCCAGGCACCAGCAGTTACTAGATGTACCCCGATACTCTCAGATACTCTACTTTTCATTTCTTTTGGGTCTGGCTTCGGCCAGCTAGTTGTATTTGATTAGTGAGCTGGGAGAGAGATTTGTATTATTGAGAGTTTACTTTTGCACTTTACTTTCCTGCTTTATCTGAGATGTATTAGTTGTAGTTTAGCTCTGTTTATGCTCTTTTATTATATCATCTATATTTGAGCAGGTTACCAGCGCTTCGTATACACGGGAAATTCCGTGTATACGGCGGATCTGTAGACGGGCCCGGGTTCTGGTTTACACCCGGGGCGTGACAGATTAAGTTGGTATCAGAGCTTAGGGATAGGTCAGTTGGGACTTAGGAAACCCTAGGCTTTTGGCAGACCCTAGGAAGGCAGGGCGTGAGTGACGCGACATTATGCGAAAGTCGGCAATTTGGTCATGTGTTTATTGGACTCTTCCAGTGAGGGAAGAGGGATTGGCATGTCCTATTTCTGGCGAACTATTATGTTGGCTGCAGACAACATAAGGTTGCAGAAATCGGAGGATGCCTTTGACTTTCGCTAGATTGGGTCGTGTGTGGTTTCGTTACTGATCTGTGGTTTCTTGTGTGGCAGGATGCCTCCCAGGCGGCGGATTCCTACCCGGGGTACCCCTACACCCCCGGAGGGGCCGGAGCAGTCCGGGCCTTCAGAGATTGCTGAGTTGAGGGCCATGGTGGCCCAGCTGGCGGAGGGTCACCGCCGGCAGGAGCAGAGGATAGAGCAGCTGCTTTCTCAGGTTGGGGCCCCTCCCCCTACTACTACTGAGGCCCCCGCACCACCTGTTGTACCACCGACTATACCGCTTGTGCCTGCGGCACCATCCTCTAGCAGCGGGGCCCCGGGAGCGATCCGACCTTTGACCCCCGCGGAGGAGCAGGAGTTCACTGGTAAACTCACCCATTTCTGCAAGCGGGGACCGCCTAGATTTTCGGGGCGGAGCACTCAACCTTGGGAGGTTGGGACTTGGCTTTCAGCAATGGAGAAGTTGTTCCGAGACTTCTTCATCGATCAGAAGTATAGGGTACACATGGCTGTGCATTGCTTGGACGGGGATGCTGATACGTGGTGGCGTCGGGTGGAGCCCCTGGAGTTTCAGATCACCCGGCAGCTACCTTGGGCAGAGTTCAAGAGGATGGTCCTGGACACGTACTTTTCTACCAGCGTAAAGAAAAAGATAGAGGATGATCTGAAGAATCTCCAGCAAGGCGACCGGTCGGCATGGGACTACTTCCAGGAGTTTTCGCGGCTGCTCAACTGCGTTCCCTACGTCGCTAGGGATGGACCACATCAGGTGGAGCTCTTCGAGTCGGGCCTGCGCCCAGAGCTCTATACCTTGGTGCATGCGCAGAGACTACAGACCCTGGAGGAGGCGGCAGAGCATGCACAGTGGATCGAGAGAGGAGACCACGTTGTCGCCAGACGTGGGGGCCTGGTCGCTCAGGGATCGGACAGGAAGCGGCCAGCGCAGGATGATGGGGTACAGGCCAGTTCTTGGAGGCCGCCCCGACCCCCGCCGCCTCAGTTCTCAGGCCGTGGGCGTTCGGAGCGGCGAGGGCCTGGTGGATCCCAGAGGCCCCCACAGCAGCAGCAGCAGCACTCACGACAGCAGCAGCATTCACAGCAGCAGAGGTCGCAGTTCCGACAGCAGGGACCTCAGCGGCAGAGGCAGCAGCAGCAGGGGAGGCAGCCCCAGACCCCAGCCAGGTGTGTTTTCTGCCGGGGACAGCATCTTTCTGATACCTGTGACCAGAGGTTTGGCCGCTGTTACCGGTGCGGACAGCCGGGCCATGTTCGAGCTACCTGCCCCTATGCGCCAGCACCGGCTCCTTCCTCAGCATCAACCCCACCGGCGCCCCAGCAGCGGTCCTATGCCCCGGCGAGCAGGGCCCCTTCTTCTCATCCGGCAGACTACCGACCACCGGCACAGAGCGGGCGGGTTTATGCCGCCCAGGTTGAGGACTCCCTGGCAGTCGACCACGTGGTGGCAGGTATCGTTTTACTTTCTGGCAGTAGAGCTCGCACTTTATTTGATACCGGTGCATCACATTCTTTCATCAGTAGAGCATTCGCATCATCCCATGGACTAGAGTTAGGTCGGTTGCCACGTGCGTTAGAAGTGCAGGTTCCGGAGCATACTTTACTTGTAGAGGAGTGTTGTTGGTCTTGCCCTGTACAGATCGAGTCGTGGATCTTGCCAGCGGACCTGATGGTCCTGAGTCAGTTGCGAGACTTTGATATGGTACTTGGGATGGACTGGTTGGCTCGCTATTATGCGACTATTGACTGTGCCACAAGGACGGTGACCTTTAGCGAGCCAGGCCAGGAGGTGATTGTGTACAGAGGATGCCAGAGTACTTTCTTCGCCTCGATAGTTTCAACTTCTCGTGCGAGGCAGATGATGCGCAGTGGATGCGTGGCCTTTTTGGCCAGTGTGGTTCAGGGGCCTGCGGCGGCGCCGGGACTCACGGATATCCCTATTGTCCATGAGTTCCCGGATGTTTTTCCACCAGAGCTGACTAGTATGCCGCCGGATAGGGAGGTCGAGTTTTTGATTGACGTAGTCCCAGGAACTGCGCCAATCTCCAAGGCCCCTTACCGAATGGCACCGGCGGAGCTGCGTGAGTTGAAGGCGCAACTTCAGGACTTATTGGACAAGGGTTTCGTGAGGCCGAGTGTATCGCCTTGGGGAGCACCGGTGCTGTTCGTAAAGAAGAAGGATGGTTCACTTCGACTTTGTATGGATTACCGAGAGCTGAATAAAGTGACCATCAAGAACAAGTACCCTTTGCCGCGCATCGATGACCTATTTGATCAGCTGCAAGGGTCTTGTGTCTTCTCTAAGATCGACTTACAGTCTGGTTACCACCAACTGAAGGTGAAGGCCGAGGACGTTTCAAAGACAGCATTCAGGACTCGGTACGGGCATTATGAGTTCACTGTCATGCCTTTTGGATTGACTAATGCCCCTGCCGCATTTATGGATTTGATGAACAGGATCTTTCGACCTTATCTTGACCGGTTTGTGGTTGTGTTCATCGATGACATCCTGATTTATTCTCGGAGCGATGTGGAGCATGAGGAGCACCTGAGGATTGTGCTGCAACTTCTGAGGGAGAAGAAGTTGTATGCCAAGTTATCTAAGTGCGAGTTTTGGCTTCGAGAGGTTGCATTTTTGGGCCATGTGATCTCAGCTGCAGGAGTGGCAGTAGACCCGGCGAAGATTGAGGCAGTCCGGGATTGGCCCCGACCGACGACGGTAGCAGAGATTCGCAGTTTTATGGGTCTGGCTGGATATTACCGTCGGTTTGTGGAAGGTTTTGCGAAACTTTCCGCACCCCTCACGCGTTTGACGCGCAAAGGAGTTAAGTTCATCTGGAGTGAGGATTGCCAGAGGAGCTTCGAGGAACTGAAGAACAGGTTGATGTCAGCTCCTATCCTTTCCCTCCCTGTTATGGGGAAAGGATATGTGATCTACAGTGATGCATCGCACAGTGGACTCGGTTGCGTGCTGATGCAGGAGGGCAGGGTAATCGCTTATGCTTCACGGCAACTCAAGGATTATGAGAAGAATTACCCTACCCATGACTTGGAGCTAGCTGCGGTGATCTTCGCACTGAAGTTGTGGCGCCATTATCTGTATGGGGAGCACTGCGAGATTTACACCGACCACAAGAGCCTGAAATATCTGTTCACCCAGAAGGAACTCAATTTGAGGCAGCGCAGATGGTTGGAGCTGTTAAAGGACTACGATGTGGACATACTCTACCATCCCGGCAAGGCAAACGTGGTCGCTGATGCCCTGAGCAGGAGAGCAGTACAGAGCCTATCCTTGATGATCACCAACCAGGCGCCGTTACTGGAGCAGATGAGGCGATTAGAGCTTGAGGTGGTGTTCCCTGGGGTTTCTGCTAGACTTCTGTCATTAGTCGTGCAGCCCACTCTGTTAGACAGGATTCGGGAGAAACAGAGTGAGGACCCCCACTTGATGAGGATTCGAGAGCAGATTCAGGCTGGCGAGACAGGGGATTTTTCAGTCGATGCTGCGGGAGTACTACGGTACAGGGACCGAGCTTGCGTGCCGATGGACTCAGAGATTCGAGAGCAGATCTTGCGGGAGGCTCATTATACACCTTATACCATCCATCCTGGTGGGACTAAGATGTATAAGGACCTCAAGGCACAGTTTTGGTGGAGCGGCATGAAAAGAGATATTGGCAGATTTGTGGCACACTGCCTAACTTGTCAGCAAGTAAAGGCTGAGCATCGTGTACCTGCTGGCAAGTTGCAGAGTCTCCCAATCCCTGAATGGAAGTGGGACCATATCACTATGGATTTTGTCACTGGATTGCCGAGAGCTCAGACTGGAGCGGATGCGATCTGGGTGGTCGTGGACAGGCTCACCAAATCCGCCCACTTTTTACCAGTTCAGATGACTTGGCCATTGGATCGATTGGCACAGATGTACTTGGCTGAGGTGGTCAGATTGCACGGGATACCCATTTCCATTGTATCGGATAGAGACTCGAGGTTTGTCTCGCACTTCTGGAGGAGTTTACAGACGGCCCTGGGGACACAGCTTCGCTTCAGCACAGCATTCCACCCACAGACGGACGGACAGTCAGAGCGCACCATTTAGACTCTCGAGGATATGCTGCGGGCATGCGTTCTGGATTTTGGGGGAGGGTGGCACCGACACCTAGGATTGGTTGAGTTTGCGTACAACAACAGCTATCAAGCGAGCATCCAAATGGCTCCGTTTGAAGCGTTGTATGGGCGCAAGTGTCGGTCACCCCTATATTGGAGTGATGTGGGTGAGAAGAAGACCTTGGGTCCTGATCTACTATTGGAGGCAGAGGAGAAGGTCAGACTGATTCGACGACATCTTGAGACCGCTCAGAGCCGACAGAAGAGTTACGCTGATACCCGACGACGAGACTTGGAGTTTCAATTGGGCGATCATGTCTTTTTGAAAGTCTCGCCTTCGAAGGGGATTCGAAGATTTGGGATTCGTGGAAAATTGAGCCCTCGTTATATTGGAACTTTTGAGGTATTAGAGCGCGTAGGGCCAGTTGCCTACCGGCTTGCACTTCCCCCCAGATTGGCTGGTGTTCACGACGTGTTTCATGTATCCACCCTGAGGAGATATGTTCATGACCCATCGCACATTATTGATTTCGCCCCACTGGAGATCGCTGAGGACTTGGGCTATGTCGAGCGGCCATTGCGGATTTTGGACCGTGAGGTTAGAGAGCTGCGCAGCCGGGCTATCCCTTATGTGAAGGTTCTGTGGAGCAACCAGAGCGAGCGCGAGGCTACTTGGGAGCTGGAGTCAGCATTGAGGGATGCCCACCCCCACTTGTTCGAGGCCCCGGCTTGAGGTATGACTTTTGTTTCGAGGACGAAACTTTTATTAGTGGGGAAGGATGTGATGATCCAGGTTTCCATGCACTGTTTTTCCCATGAATCCAATGTGTGAAACACCTATTGATGGTGTCTGTTCCACAGTGTGTCAAAAGGACGGCACAGATGGGTCCGTGGTGGTAATTATTGTTAGTTTGGCCTTCGGCGGCATTCGCCGAATTTTAGAAAAGTTTCTAGGCCAAACGGAGGGCGTATTTGGATTCAGCGCGGAAAAACGCTTGAAAACGGCTATTTACTTGTTGAATTCTGAGTCCGGATGCCCAAAAACGGACTCCCGGAAGTTTCTGGTGTTTTCTAGTGCTTGGGGGGAGTCGTGGACCGCCGGAGCGCCACGTGGCGGGCCCTCATTGGCCGGTCCGCAGCAGCTGGTCCATGGAGCAGAGCGGCCGGGTGCATGAGCCCGGCGCGGGGCCACGTGGCGGGCGCTAATTGGCGGGTCTTCGGTGCGCGGTCCACGGAAGGGAGGCGGCCGGTGCAGGATTTCGAGCGGCGGTGCACAGCAACGGGCGGGAGCCACGTGTCGGGCCATGGTTGGTCGGTTCCAGGGGCATGGTCCACGGAGTCCCCTGCGCGGGTGCATAGGCCCGGTGCAGGGACACGTGGCGGAATACCACTGGCAGGCTAACGGGGCGCGGTGCACGGGAAAAGGGCCCCAAGGTGGTTTTGGCTTTATTTAGAGCAGTTGAGGGGCCGTTTTCTCTTCCCCTGTTCATTTTCACCCCGAGTCCCCTTCTAAGAAAATCTTCCTCTCACTGTTCTACACCTCCTGTAGATTTCTCAAGAATTTAGGAGGCTCGGATCCCGAGGTTTGAGATTTTTCCAGCGCGGCGCGACGATCATTCTTCGGCAACCTGATTCGTCGCATTTCGGTGTTCAGGCTCCCCCGACTCATCCCGACCTCCTATTTTCGCGATTTTTGCGCCGTTGGATTCTTAACAGGTAGGGCTTCATTTTCTCTGTTGTGAGTTTCTTCTGATTCTGAGGCTTTGTTGGAGTTTCTGTGGCCTCATTTTGACCCTTTTTCCGTCACGGAGTTTTGGGACAGCACTGCCTTGTTTTGGCGATAACTTTGCGTACGGACGTCGGATCAGGACGATTCAAAAAGGGATTTGCATCTACGCATCGCAAGGAGTCTCTCTGAATTTTGTTGGATTTTTCTGGAATTTCCCCGAAGGTGAGAACCCCCTTTTTACAGAATTTTATATCACAATTTTGGATGAATGCATTGTTCGGGGTGGTTTCCTTGTCGATTTTGGTTCTCAGCGTAGGAAAATCGTGTGGAAACGTGCAGGTACTTGTTTCGACCGGATCGTCGCGTAGATCGCAGTAGTATTTTTCTGGGAATTTCTTGGGCACGTTTCGCAGGTGAAAATGGCTGAACTGTTAAACAATTTTTTTTGGGGACAGATTTTTAGATTAAACTTGGATAATAATTATGTGTGCATCCTTTGGGACTTATGGTGCAGTATTGCGGGATTTTCGGGTCGGGCGCGGACTTAGCCTTCGAGGACCGGATTTAGCGCTCGAGGTGGGTACCGTTGTTAACCTCCTACTTGTGATGTCCCCACTAGGCCTACTTGAGTTGCTTCTTTGTTACATTGCTAAATGAACCGGTAAAAGCGAAAATGGCATGTTGATTGAGAATTGGACTTGCAATTAGGGCTTGCATCTTAAATGGACTAAGTACTAATTAATGGGTAATTCTTGTAATAGTATGTCACCTAAACCTCATAGGGAGAGCTTTACCATGATTGACTATGTTGCATGTACTTTTGGGACCTCTTATGCTTATATGATAAAATGATATGAGACAACTTGACAAATGGAAGTTTAATTAGTGGCATACCTCTATCTTGTAAAAATCGTAATACTTGAACCCTGCTTTTGAATAAAGGACTTTGCATGCTTGAATGGTCAGTTAGTTAAGCCACATTTTTCTGCTACACTATCATGCTGGAATTGACTTAGGAGAAACCATGTTTTTATTGTTTCCTTCTTTTATCTAGATTTAGGGGATAGTGTAGTCAGACAGTTGTGGGATCTAGGACAGGCAGGCTGTGAGGGCAGGGCATTGCGGCAACCGCGGATCGTTGGCGGTTGACCGGACAGTGGTTATTGCATCAGATTGGGGTAGAGGATTTGGGCTTCTTTTAGTGGATGGGTTTTCCACTTAGATCAGTGTCGTGATCCAGTCCTGCTGACTTTGATACTTGTTACTGAGGCATTATACTCGTGTGGGTCGCTCCCCTCGAGTGCCACTCCGGAGTGTGCGTCTTACAGGCTTCGAGTCCTTGAGACTCTCATTCCCTATCGGTGTTATGCGTAGGTTGGCATACCCGATTTGGCAGGCAGAGCAGGCAGTACCGGTGCTTACTGGTGTATCGATTGGGTCTAGACAGGCAGGCATTTACATTCTGATGCATACATATAGCTATACTTTCAGTTAGCTCATCAGAGGCATGTAGTGGTAGCTCTACACATCATCAGCAGTCTTATTTACAGCTTACGACCTTTGTTCATCTTTTTCCGCCTCTTGCAGTCCTAGTGGGCACATTTGAGTTGAGGTTTACCCACTAGGAGGAGGCTACTGTTCTATAGTAGTTCTCACTCCCCACTGTTTCTTCTTTTCTTCCCCTTTGTTTTGCAGAGTCGTCTGCGGCAGTTGCGGGCCCCTCCTCAGCGGATCGAGGTAAGAGGATCGCGGACTAGATAGCGGTCTACCCAGGCACCAGCAGTTACTAGATGTACCCCGATACTCTCAGATACTCTACTTTTCATTTCTTTTGGGTCTGGCTTCGGCCAGCAAGTTGTATTTGATTAGTGAGCTGGGAGAGAGATTTGTATTATTGAGAGTTTACTTTTGCACTTTACTTTCCTGCTTTATCTGAGATGTATTAGTTGTAGTTTAGCTCTGTTTATGCTCTTTTATTATATCATCTATATTTGAGCAGGTTACCAGCGCTTCGTATACACGGGAAATTCCGTGTATACGGCGGATCTGTAGACGGGCCCGGGTTCTGGTTTACACCCGGGGCGTGACAACCCCGAACCTTAAATTCTGCAAAATTGCATGAACAGTCCGGACCTCCCCTGTTTCAGTCCGGACCCCGAACTGCGTTTTTCAGAAAATCTTCTGGAAAAAGACGACAGTCCGGATCAGCCAAATCCAGTCCGGACCGCCGTGCGGGAAAAATTCTGTTAAGTCAGTTTTTTATGCTTATCTCTTTCCAAGGGTCTCTAATCTATAAATAGACTTTTTATTTATCGTAAAAAGTGATTTTTGATTTCTCGAAAAAGATTTTCTTTTAAGAAAGAGAAAAATCCACAAATATAGAGAAGAAAGGAAAACACGATTAAATTCAGGTTTCTTCATCTATATTGTTCAATTTGATTCTAGGGTTTCAAAACTCCTATTTCTTGTAGAATCAAATTGAAGAATATTTAGATGGTATTTCCTTATTTATCTTTGATCTAAGTATTCGGCGGATCATCACCACCAAACAAAAATAACGATTTTACCAAAAATCGGCGCGAGGATTTGCGTGGCCTTGTGGATTCAAGGTGCTACCGTTCTCGTGGATTCGGAGCGAGGCGCGTTCGTGTGATCGAGACGTGCCGCATTGGTGAAGACCGTGGATTCGGTTGAACGTCGTGGATTCTATGTTGAGCGTCGTGGATTCGGCGTTGGGATGCAAATCGTGGATTCGAGGAGCGTTCGGAGCGAGCGGAGAAGATCAACTAGGAGCGTATGGAAAAGGTTGAGTCGCAGGGTTACGGTAAATCACCTTGTACGTGTTTAATCTTAGTGGATTTCGCCGTGTTATCGGTCCCGTAGTTTTTTACTCCTGTGACGGAGTTTTCCACGTAAATCTTGCGTACTTTATTTATTTTCCGCATTGGGTTATTTTTTTACGCAACGATTTGGTGTGTTTATTATTTTCACCTATTCACCCTCCCTCTAGGTGGTTTTTCCCCAATTCAGATCCATATTATTCATAACCCACAAGTGGTATCAGAGCGGGAATAGGGTTGTAAACAATGGTTGAAGGTAGAAACATCAATAGACCATCGTTCTTCGATGGAACAAATTATGCATATTAGAAAGTACACATGAGAGTGTTTTTAATTTCCATCGATGAACAGCTTTGGCAATCAATTGAGTTTGGATGAACAAATCCTACTGAGATTATTGTCGATGTTGTCACCATCAAACCTAGGTCGAAATGGACTAAGGAAAGAAATTGATGCTTCTTCTTACAACGGTAAAAGAATTAACGCCTTATTTAATGCCTTGTCACAAACCGAATTCTCTCACGTCTCGGCATGTGAGACCGCGAAAGAAATCTGGAATACTCTACAAGTTACACATGAGGGAACAAGTTTAGTGAAGATTCAAAAACTGCAAATGCTTGCGAGCAAATTTGACTCTATTTTTATGGCAGAAAATGAATCGTTCACAGATTATTATACACGATTGCAAGATATCGTTAATACATGTGCTAACTTGGGAGAGAAAATTCCAGAATCTATAGTTGTAAGAAAGATTTTGAGAACTCTTCCTGAAAGATTCCGCCCTAAGGTCGCAGCCATTGAAACAGTAAAACACCCGGACGAAATCAAGGTAGAAGAATTAGTTGGTGCACTTCAAACTTATGAAATGACTTTTCCTACTAACTATTCTTCTGGGAAGCCTTCCTCTTCTTCTAAGTCTTCAGGTTTTGCATTGAAATCAACAAAAAAAGGAGACGCGGATTCATCCTCCTCAGACGCTGATGAGAATTTATCAATGGAGGATTTCGAGAAACAACTTGCACTCTTGACAAAGAAATTTCGCCAAAGCTTTCGAAGGGGAAATTCAAGCAAATCCTCATCCTTCGTTAAGTCCAAGAAAGGCAAAGGATCTTCAAGCTTTAAGTCAAGAAAGCAAGAGGGTCCTTCAAAGGACAAGAAGAACTCTGAGGGGCAAATTCAGTGCTTCAAATGCCGAGGTTATGGCCATATCTCAACGGAGTGTCCCAACAAGAATCCGTCAAAGAAGAAGGCTATGCAAGCCGTCACATGGGATGACACTTCCACTTCCAATGAGTCATCTTCCAGTAATGAGGATAACAACGCCACAGCATTCCACGCGTCCGCAACTTCACCTTACATGTGCTTTTCAGCGACTTCCTCTGGTTCATTATCCAACTTCTCCTTAAGTGAAAAGAATGCAACGGATGATGAACCGAGCGATTCCGAAGGTGAAGACTTTTCTTTTGCCTACCATAAATTATTGAAGGATTCAAAGAAATTAGCAAAGCAAAACAAAAGTTTGAGAAGAAGATTGCGGGATTTGAAGAACAATCTAAAAAGACAACGTCTCTCTCAAACGCTCTTGAAGAGGAAAAGGACAACTTGATCAAGATAAACACTTCCCTTCAAGAGAAGAACGAGCATTTCGAGAAGGAAAACATCAAATTGGTGGATAATGCAAATCACTTCTCAAAGCTCAACTCCGAGGCTCAACAAGAAAAATTGGAGATGACGAAGACCATACTCCAACTTAAGGAAGATTTGAAGCGATTCTCTTCTGGAAGGAGCAAGTTGGACAAGCTGCTTGGTCTCGGTCAAACGAATCGGTTGGGTCTTCGATACACTCGAACCAGCAAGGATCTGAGTTCGAGTGGAACGGTCTTTGTGCCCTAGTCGGTTTCTCCTCCTCCGACGAAAATCACTGCATCCAACGTGAACAAGCCTACCTCATCTACTTCGGGTTCAACATGCACAAAGGTATGTTTTCGTTGTGGTTTTGCAGGGCACATTAGACGAAATTGCAAGAATGGAGCCAAGCGATCAAATCAAGCGCTTCTTGCAACAACTACCATCAAGAACAACGACCGAAATTCAAGAAGGAATCAACCAAAGGTCAAGAACAATGGTAGTACACCCCACAAGACGACGTCATCATGGATTCCAAAGAAAAGTGATCAACCGAACAAGACGCGTTCACCAAGGAGATCAATGTCACGATCATTGCCGACGTACCTCAAAACTCGTAAGGTTTGGGTGCGCAAAGATGAATTCTTCCCTTGTCTTGTCATTCATACATCACTATATGCGTATGACAATTCGTCTTGGTATCTGGATAGTGGTTGCTCACGCCACATGACCGGAGACAAAAACGTTTTTCAAACCCTTGAGAAAACCTCCGGAGGACATGTAGTTTTTGGAGATGGACGATCTTCAAAAATTGTTGGCAAAGGAACAATTGCTATTCCAGATGGCCCGGCTTTGAACAATGTTTTGTTTGTTGAAGGCCTTAAGACTAACCTCATAAGCGGCCAACTGTGTGATGATGGTTTTTCAGTTAAATTTTCTTCTGTAGAATGTCTTGTAACTGATGAAAACCATTCATTCATTTTGAAAGGGGTTAGGTCACAGAACAATTGCTATGTAGTTCCTGGTAAAACAAGTCAAAATTGTAACCTAGTGTCACTTGATAATGAAACACTTTGGCATGAAAGACTAGGTCACATGAACTTTAAGGAACTATCTAGAATATCTAACAAAGACATAGTTAGAGGTGTTCATAAATTGAACTTCAAAGAAAACATTGTGTGTGGTGGTTGTCAAAAGGGAAAACAAACTAGATCCATTCACAAGAATTTGAACCATGTAGGAACAAAACGCCCATTAGAATTATTGGATATGGATTTAATGGGGCCAACTCGTCAACCTAGTTTGCGTGGAAAATGGTATATATTTTTTTTTGGTTGATGATTTCTCTAGATATTCTTGGGTAGCATTTTTAAAAGAGAAAGCGGATACTTTTAACTCTTTTCATGATATGTCATCGTATTATGATTGAGAAAAATGAAAAGCTTGTCCGTGTTCGCAGTGATAGAGGTGGAGAATTCATCAATTCAAAATTCATTGATTTTTGCACTTCAAATGGCATAAAATATGAATTCTCTGCACCTTATACATCGCAGCAAAACGGTGTAGTCGAGCGCAAAAATAGAGTTGTTCAAGAGATGGCGCGTGTTATGCTTCATAGCCGGAAACTCCCTTTATATTTTTGGGCTGAAGCAATTAACACCGCGGTCTACGTGATCAATCGCATCTATTTGCGCCCGGGTACTTTGAATACCCCATATGAGCTATGGTTTAGTAGAAAACCTAATATCAAGTATTTTCGTATCTTCGGGAGTCGCTATTACATTTTACGCGATCGAGAAAATCTTGAAAAATTCGACTCTCGAAGTGATGAAGGAATTTTTATGGGTTATTCTATAAACAGTAGAGCATATCGAGTATACAATCTTGAATCGAAGACGATGATTGAATCAATTAATGTTAAAGTAGATGAAGCTTCTCATTTGTCTTCTGATAAATCTACTCTTGATATGTCTCTTGATGATGAATCTCCTGCTAATGATATTGCATCTTTGCATGATAAGTCTTCTGAAAATTTTGATGCATCTCATGGGTCTTCTAGTTCATCTAATGTGCAGGAATCATCGCAATTACCCCCGAGTACTCCGTTACCTCAAACGCTTCGAATCTCCAAGGACTATCCGGAATCAAACATCATTGGTGATCCTCAAGAAGGAGTTAGAACTCGGAGACAATTGGAATGTGGAGTCGCATGTTACGTCTCCATGGTAGAACCAAGGAATATTGATGAAGCTATTCAGGACGACTACTGGATAGAAGCTATGCAAGAAGAACTTAATCAATTTGAAAGGAACAAAGTCTGGAAATTAACGAAGCCCCCGAAGCAACAACATATAATCGGTACAAAATGGATTTTCAAGAACAAGAAAAATGAAGAAGGTACCGTTATTCGGAACAAAGCACGGTTAGTTGCTCAGGGCTATTCACAAGTTGAAGGTATAGATTTTGATGAAACTTTCGCCTCGGTAGCCCGTCTCGAGTCTATTCGTATCTTATTTGCTATAGCTTATCATTTTAAAATTAAACTTTTTCAAATGGACGTTAAGAGCGCATTTTTAAATAGTTTTCTAAATGAAGAAGTTTATGTTGCTCAACCGAAAAGTTTCATTGATCATAAACTTCCAAACCATATTTTTCGATTGAAAAAGGCTCTTTACGGTCTAAAACAAGCACCGCAAGCATGGTACGAAAGACTAACAAATCACCTTTTGGAAAAGGGCTATACTCGAGAGGGAGCCGATCGGACACTCTTTGTGAAGCACTTTCAAGACAACTTCATTGTAGCACAAATCTATGTGGATGACATTGTGTTTGGTGCTACAAGAAATAATGATGCTTCAAAATTCGCCGAAACAATAGAAAGCGAATTTGAGATGTCCATGATAGGCGAGTTGACATATTTTCTTGGATTGCAAGTTAAGAAAACTGAAGAGGGCATTCATTTGTGTCAATCCAAGTATGCAAAGGAGTTGGTCAAGAAATTTGGATTAGAAGATTCTAAAGACTTTCCGACTCCCATGGGAACTAGCAATAAGGGACTTGGATGTGAATCTCACGGAGAAAAAGTAGACGAGAAGCTCTACCGAAGCATGATTGGAAGTCTACTTTACCTTACGGCTAGTCACCCGGACATTGCCTTCAGTGTTGGGATTTGTGCGAGATATCAATCAGCACCGAAGGAAATTCACCTGAAAGCGGTGAAACGGATCATCCGGTACATCAAAGTTACGTTAAATTTCGGAATTTGGTATCCTATGGGCACATCTCTCGACATAATAGGATATTCGGATGCCGATTGGGCTGGATCAGTGGATGATCGAAAGAGCACGAGTGGTCCATGCTTTTACCTTGGCCATTGTCTTGTTGCATGGCATAGTAAGAAGCAAAACTGCATTGCTCTCTCGACTGTCGAAGCGGAATACATTTCAATGGGAAGTTGTGCAACTCAATTGATTTGGATGAAGAGTGTATTGAGTGACTTCCGCATCCCGGCAACTTCGGTAACAATACTTTGTGACAACACTAGTGCCATTAACATTTCAAAAAACCCTGTGTTGCACTCAAGAACAAAACACATAGAACTTAGATATCATTTTCTTAGAGATAGTTGAATCAAGTACTTTACAACTTTCTTATGTTTCAACTAAAGATCAATTAGCCGATATTTTGACAAAACCTTTGGATCAAAAACGTTTTATTCATTTGCGAAAAGCAATAGGAATCCTCTTATTGAAATAACCATTTTTGAACCATTGTTTAGGTTAGGTTTTGTTTAGTATTTTGTGTTCTTTTTGTTGGTATATAGAACATTAACTGAGCATTTGTTAAATTGACTTTAATTGCATTTTTTCATGTTTTGAGAAATCTATTATGATTTGAATATCATTATAATTCATTTGATACAATGATCATTTATATCAATTATTTCATCTTTAATTGATCAAAGTCAATTCCTCTTTCAATGATCTCTTGGTATAGTTTTTATCTTATTTGATAATTGAGTTAAGTATGAACATGAGATCAATGGTTGGTTGAGTACTAAATATTTTAGATAATAGATAGCCAATTGAGGGGGAGTATTATTTAAAGTTTCATGCTCAAAAGATGTGGAAAGAGTTACATCCCTAGTGGAGTGTGAAAACTACCACCACATGGAGGAAAGAGCTACCACCTCGGTCGTCCGAGTACTGTGTGCAGCTACCACATGTTTACCAAGCATGGTGATTTATTGTTTATTAGATAAAATGCCTTTTGGAATACTTGACTTTGTCGAATTCCAAGGTTGGTATAAGGTGGGATTTCAAAATGAAAGATACTCAAAGAGCCACTTCCCTAGATATATTAACAAAATACATTATCTAATTTATCTGGGATTTCAAACATCTATCGATCTTTGTGCTTTCATTTTCTTTATTCAATTGATGATTTGATAAACACGTTACTCATTAGATCGTGATTGATGTTTTGGACTTGCTCAACTTTAGAGGATATAACTTTTATAAATTTTCATTTCATTATTTGATTATTAATGATAGATTTAGCATAATCTATTTCTTTTTATCTGAAACGATACTTTTTGTTTAAAGTTGATATGCAAGAATGCTTACATACTTTTTCTGGATTTTCTGAAATTTTTATAAATTTTTCTGGAAAAAAAGTTGCAAGCAGTCCGGATTGGATGTACTCAGTCCGGATCCCGAATGTTGGGATTTCCTGTGCGAAGCCGATCCGGACTGAACTCAAACCCGATCCGGACCGCGACTAGGTTTTAATAGAAACGAATGGTGATTTAATTTTTATTCTCTTCTAAATTTCAGTTTTTAACACCCTAGAGTTTCTCTCTCTAGAATCAAGAACGTTTGGATCTCTTGCAACTTGTTCTCACCCGATTCAAGTAAGTTCTTATGATCAAAACTTGATTTATTCACAGTGTTTGCTTTTGTTCATCAATACGTGAAGGATTTCATGTCTAATCTTCAATTTTGCATGGTTTTTGATCAATTTTTTTTTGAAATAAGAACTCTGGACATCTTAGATTTGTTCCTATGCTTTGTATTCATTTGATTAACGGATTTTTGGGCTTCGATTTCTAAAAATTCGGTTTTAGGGCAAAATTTGGGATTTTTCGAAAATCATGTGATTGATCTGTTTTTAAAATTCTTTTTGGAAAACTAACTTGATTCCTAGTCTCTATATTTGGAAAACTAACTTGATTCCTAGTCTCTATACATGATAAGGATTGTTTGGGTATAATTTTTCAAATTTTTGAAAATTAAACATTTTTTTTTCATGTTCTTGAGTTCTAGCTCACAGGACCACGGTTTCAAACACTTTGTCAAGATGGTATTTGAATGGATAGTAGTGTTCATCTCAGCACTAGTAAGCAATAGGATAACGAATAAGCTCAAGAGAGCGAAGAAAACTCAAGGGGAAGGAGAGTATGTACCTGTGGATGACCCAGATACGGAATCAGAAGACTGGGACAAAATCATGGAAGAAACAACAGCATTGGTTGCAGCAGCAGAAAATGGGAAAGCTCATGCTTCCTCGAAGACAAAGACTCCGCCTACAGCTGCTGAAAAAGAAAAAGCTCCAATACAACAAACACCTTTGTCCGTGAAGCGAAAAAGTGTTGCTCGAAAGAGAGGACGATCTCGTGGAATTGAGATCGAAGAACCACTGGCGAGTGAACCACCTCCAGCTGAAGAAGATGTTGTTCACATCGACTTAGATCGGATGAAAGCTTTTAAAGATAGAGAATGTATTGGCGAGCGACATGTCAATGTCGAAAATTTGAGTGATCGCTCAATGGCTTTTGGAGATCTTTTCGACCAGATT
This sequence comes from Tillandsia leiboldiana, assembly GCA_029204045.2. Taxonomy (NCBI): domain Eukaryota; kingdom Viridiplantae; phylum Streptophyta; class Magnoliopsida; order Poales; family Bromeliaceae; genus Tillandsia; species Tillandsia leiboldiana. The sequence goes on from CM055062.1 coordinate 8,217,127, forward strand.
GGACTATCTCAAATCTGTAAGTTTCTAGAGACTTTGGGATATTGTGTTCATCTCGTGCGAACATTCTACTTATGTGCAAATAACCTTCGGGAGAACGAAGGCGGACCCATGGAGTTTCATACTACGGTCCGAGGCACCAAGCTCAAGATAACACCTCAATTGATCGGAGAAGTGTTAGGAATGAAATCCGAAATGACAGGAATTCATTTCTTAAAAGAAAAAAGTTTGACAACTTCCACGTGGAGGACAGTCGTTGATGGGATATGCATGCCGGATACTCAGTCAGCAGGGAACTCTGTATATTCAAAGGAGCTTCGACCTGAGTATAGGTTTTTGAATTTCATTGTATGCTACAATATTCTTCCGAACATGCAGACAAAAGTCCTGAGATGGGATCGCATGTTGTTTTTATATCTCTTGGGACATCCATCGGAGGCAGAGGGATTGAACATTAACATTCCATACATCATTTGGAATAGAATGTGTCACGCCCCGGGGGATTTATTTAGCGGAAACGGCTTACAAAAGGCATGTACTCCCTTTTTTTTTTTTTTTTTTTTTTTTTTTTTTTCATTTGAAAACCTTCTTCCCCGGCGCGTGCCCAGACCCGCCGCATATACAGGATCACTCTACAAACGGACAGAGTCTCCCCTGTATATGCACGGCGTCGCGGTTGTACAATGTTCAATAATGAGGAAACATTCAATCACAACAACCCACTTCATACAACCATTCACAATATACTGAATTAACTCACGGCCGATTAGTTTGAAAGGATAAAACCCACGGTTGTTGAAACGGCGCCCACCCGGCACCCATATTTTGAAAACCGTTTTTGAAAGCAACATAAACTCAGGATTTTGAAAACAGTGCCCACACGACACTTAGGTTTTGAAATCCATTTTCGCAAAAGCAACATAAACCCAGGGTTTTGAAAACAGTGCCCACACGACACTTAGGTTTTGAAATAATAGTTTTCGCAATCCGTTCTTTTATTTGCTATTTTATTTTCCAAAGCGGCCCACAGAAATATAAAGAAAAATAGACAATCCAATTGTCACCTTACCAACATCCACACCGACCCCACGAGGGTATCGAGAACCATCCACAGTCTACAAATAATAAATGGAATGCGAAAGTAAAGAGTAAAGTACTGTTCCGGTCTCCTGAGACCCAAAACCTCTAGCCGTGGCCTCACCGTCGCCTAACTCTCCCCCCTGTAGGACCCTGTCGCAAAGTGGGAAGTCAGCGACTAAACAAAAATGATAATAATATAGCAGGCAAAGAAAACGTCCAACCGTAGTCTATCCGGAGCAACCACCCCTCCCCCCGCAAGGGAAAAGTAGAATCAAACACCTGTAAACCTGCAATACCCGATCCCGTCGGACAACTAAACCGACGAATCGCACTGCGCCCAAGTCGGACAACTAAACCGAATGGGTCGCACCGCTCCCACGTCGGACAACTAAACCGACGGGTCGCACCGCTCACACCTTGGCGCATACATGCCCCACAACTAAAGAGGCCCCACGCCGTCCTGTGGGTATACACGGGTCATGGACCACTTTTCCGGAAAAGCACACCCATTGCGGTGGCCAAACCGCGGGTGCGCGTGTTGCAGCCGAGCATAGTAACCGTGAACCATATATATATATCAATGTATGAACCGTATGAAATAACATATACATATCCGTGCATGAGAACTATATGAAACAGTATATATATATTCACAGCATACTCCTATACGTGCATGAGAGCGACATGAAACAATATGTATGTCTAATCACGAGCACCGTAAAGCCATAACGAATAAATGATGCCTCCCTACCAGGTTTAACCCAAGTACACTTAAGGATGACCCCGTCCACCATGATAGAATTAAATGTTAAGACTTAAGAGTAAAAACCCACCTCTACGAGCGATGAACAAAGCGCTACCCCCCGTGTCCCGGTGCGCTCCCCAAAACGACAAAAAATCCACCGGGAAGAAGTCAGCGACTACCCAACATAAAACAAGGAACAAGAACAGATATTCGGGTCCCGTCGTGGAACGGGCTCTCGGGTTCGACGGCGACGGCGGCGGCCGAGTCGGAACCCGAGGCGGCGGCCGAGTCGGAACCCGAGGCGGCGGCGACCGTGCTGCCGCGTTGGCCGCACGCGTATCAGGCTCCGTGCGGTGTGATGCCCGCACGGCTCCCTGACCGCGGCGGCGCCCAGGTCGGTGCCTGGCCCCCCCGCGCGGCGCCCCAGTCCAGCACGGGCGCCCAGGCCGCACGCACGGGCTGCCCTGCGCGGCGCCCAGGTCCCGCGCGGGCGCCCAGCCCGCACGCACGGGCGGCCCCGCGCGGCGCCCAGGCTCCGCGCGGGCGCCCAGCCCGCACGCACGGGCGACCCCGCGCGGCGCCCAGGCCCGCGCGGGTGCCAGACCCGCACGCACGGGCGACCCCGCGCGGCGCCCAGGCTCCGCGCGGGCGCCCAGCCCGCACGCACGGGCGACCCCGCGCGGCGCCCAGGCCCGCGCGGGTGCCAGACCCGCACGCACGGGCGACCCCGCGCGGCGCCCTGGCTCCGCACGGGCGCCCAGCCCGCACGCACGGGCGACCCCGCGCGGCGCCCAGGCCCGCGCGGGTGCCAGACCCGCACGCACGGGCGACCCCGCGCGGCGCCCAGGCCCGCGCGGGTGCCAGACCCGCACACCCGGTGCCCTAGCCCTGCGCGCAAGGGCGCCTCGCGACGGCGGTGGTGCGGCCGGCCGGGGTGAACCGTCTCCCCCCCTTCCCGTGCGACGATCCGGAAGAAACCCTAGCTAAAAATAAAAACTCACCGAACCAATGCGCCTCCGACTCGCCGATGAAGAGGGAGGGAGAGACGAGGATTATCCCGTTCTTGCGTGCCCGGTTCCGGAGGTGTGCGGTGTTCTTCCCGTTCCTCGATCGTTCCGCCGCGGTTCCTCGCGCCGATCGGATGGGAAGAGGAGGGTTTGGGAGGGGCGGTTTCTCGTCCTTCTTCAAGTCGCGATGTAACAGAGGTGAGAGGAACGGTAGGGGGGGGGCTAAATCTGAACCTATACCAACGAATTAAAAGAAAAGCCGCCCGTACACGGGAACTTAACCCTAAGTCCCAAAAAGCAATTCAATCTCGGCGAAATGAGTTTGGGTGCGAACCTGGGTCCGGTCCGCCTCGAAGAACGTGTAAGTCGCCTGAACTGCTGCCAACTTCCGGAATTTATTCTGGGAGATTCCGGGGTCAGAATCCAGAACCGATTTCGCCCCCGTTTTCCACTTCGCGAGCTCTATTGTCTAAAAATACCCGCGAGCCCCGACAGTCTGCCCAGAGATAAAGAAAAATAATTCACCCCTGGACCCCTTAGTCGAAAAGCGGATTAACAAGAATTCAAAAGAAAGTCTAGAAAGACAAATAAAGCCGCGGTTATTACAGAATGGCACGCTATGTAGATCACCCTCATCAAACGGAGAGACTTCCATTCCCACTAATTATAATGCAAATTCTTAAGAAGTTCAAAGTTGATACTAGGTCTTCAAGCTATCAACATAGTTTGGGAATAATTAATGATTCGACAGTTGTGAAGTCCTTACCAAGACAACCCGACGACACACCTACTCCTCCACAGAGCAAGAAACCTTTGACCTCTACTTCTCGACAAGCAGCAACAACAACAGCAGCAGCAAAACAACCAGCAGCAGCGACAGAGTACACATCAGAGGATGAAGCCTCTGTCACCTCAATCTATCGAGAACAACAACGACTCTTGTCTGAACAAGAGCTCATCGCAATCGAACAAGGTCGGATCTCTCAGGACCTTGCCCAGATTACTGCAACCCAAAAGGACTTGAAAAAGAAGTACAAGTCATTAACCAAGTTGGTTAAGAAAATTTTTGAGAAACTGGGTTGTAGCAGCTCCGAAGACTCCGACTCGGAATGATTTCTGGCTATGTTTTCTAACAGTTTGTTTTGCAGGTTTTTCATTTTTTGCTCTGTTACCTTAAGTTCTCGTTACTTTTGAACTATTTCCTCCTAATTTTGGATTTTCTTTGGCGATTTTTGACAAAAAGGGGGAGAGAATATTGAAAGAGAGAATAGAGAATATTGAACTGGAGTGAGTTGAGAGAACTTGAGAGAACTTTGAACAGGTAAGTTGAACTTGATCATGCCCCGACTAACTATTGGGCATGTAATATTACTAACAAGTTGCTTGATAACTGACATATTTTTTTAACTTGTTAATTGTTTTGACGTGACATTTGGATTTTAATGATTAGTGATATGTGAATCTTTGTTTGCTAAATTTTCATACATATCTGATAATTAATGTCATGGTGAGTATAAACTCTATCTCTCTGACTGATTATTGAATGTTTAAATTCTTGAGGTATCTAACGATTTCTTTTGTCAAGAATTATTTCTTTTGCAGAGAGTACAAACGTCTAAGTCTAGAGTCTATTTTAGGAGTTTATCTATTGTATTCTTTTTATTGGATCATACATGTAATTTTTTGTTGTATGGTGATAGCAACAAAAATATCTTTTTGAAATTTTTAAGTGGATTTTTGTTTTGTCACGAAACCGCCATAGGGGGAGATTGTTAAGGATTTTGTATTGGCGTATTTCGTGAAGTGGTATAAGTCTTGAAGATTGAAGATGAAGAATTGAGGATCAATTACATCAATCTCAAGGAAAATAGATTCGGAATGATCAGGTACGCTTAACTAAATAATTTTGGTGATCCGAATACATTTGTGTAGTTTAGAAACACTTGGATGATTTTTAATTGCATAAAAATAAAAAACTGAACAAGTTGGATGTTCAGGATCCGGATCAGACCATTCTAGTCCGGACCCCGAACATAGTTTAGTTCATGCGGAATTCCAGTCCGGACCTCCCCTGTTTCAGTCCGGACACCGAACCTTAAATTCTGCAAAATTGCATGAACAGTCCGGACCTCCCCTGTTTCAGTCCGGACCCCGAACTGCATTTTTCAGAAAATCTTCTGGAAAATGGCGACAGTCCGGATCAGCTAAATCCAGTCCGGACCGCCGTGCGGGAAAAATTCTGTTAAGCCAGTTTTTTATGCTTATCTCTTTCCAAGGGTCTCTAATCTATCAATAGACTTTTTATTTATCATAAAAAGTGATTTTTGATTTCTCGAAATTTTTTTTCTTTTAAGAAAGTGAAAAGTCTACAAATATAGAGAAGAAAGGAAAACACGATTAAATTCTTGTTTTTTCATCTATATTGTTCAATTTGATTCTAGGGTTTCAAAACTCCTATTTCTTGTAGAATCAAATTGAAGAATACTTAGATGGTATTTCCTTATTTATCTTTGATCTAAGTATTCGGCGGATCATCACCACCAAACAAAAACAACGATTTTACCAAAAATCGGCGCGATGATTCGCGTGGCCTTGTTGATTCAAGGTGCTACCACTCTCGTGGATTCGGAGCGAGGCGCGTTCGTGTGATCGAGACATGCCGCATTGGTGAAGACCGTGGATTCGGTTGAACGTCGTAGATTCAACGTTGAGCGTCGTGGATTCGGCGTTGGGACGCAAATCGTGGATTCGAGGAGCGTTCGGAGCGAGCGGAGAAGATCAACTTGGAGCGATGGAAAAGGTTGAGTCGTAGGGTTACGGTAAATCACCTTGTACGTGTTTAATCTTAGTGGATTTCGCCGTGTTATCAGCCTCGTGGTTTTTTACTCCTGTGACGGAGTTTTCCACGTAAATCTTGCGTACTTTATTTATTTTCCGCATTGGGTTATTTTTTTACGCAACGATTTGGTGTGTTTATTGTTTTCACTTATTCACCTCCCCTCTAGGTGGTTTTTCCCCTATTCAGATCCATATTATTCATAACCCACACTTCGCCCGTATTCGTGGTTGTTTGGAGAGACTTCTTCCTGTGTATTATCAGTTTGGACCCCAGGGCCACTTATGGAATTAGGCACCTTTGTACTTATAGCTGGAATTTGTGGAGTGATGGAGGTTACCCGTGGATTTATTGGTTGTTCCGATCAGAGAGTTCGACTTGGTACTTGGCGTGGATTGGTTGGCTTGAGATCATGCAGTGTTTGATTATGAGAGGAGGCGGGTGCAATTGCGAAAACCTGGATACCGGAGCCTTCTTCCAGGCGTGTTAAATCACGTTCTTCGCAATGTACGTCTTCGCTACTCCGGCATAGAGATGGGTTCAGGATGGTGGTATAGTTGACTTAATTTTAGTGGTTTAGGTTCGTGGTCTTCACCGTCACATTCGGACTCTTGGGTTGTGAGGGAGTATTATCCGGAACTATTCTTGATGGATATGCGTTAAGTTTCGAGGACGAAACTTCTTTAAAGGAGGGAATGATGTAATACCAACGGTTTTTCCTTCGAGTCACTTTTGGTGTGTGTGTGGTTTTGCGTATTCTTCGCTTTTATAAATTTTTATCAGTTTTGGTTTTCATGTTGTAGAGCACGTTAAACGGAGAACGGCGGTGCGATCGGCTCGAAAATCCGACGGATGGATCTCCCGGTAGAATTTTTCAAAGTTAATGGGTGGAAAAAGAATTTTTAAATACCCATTAATGATTATTGGTGCTTTAAAATTTGTGCCAATGTAGGAGGAATTTTTTGAAGATTTTGACACGCAAATCGAGAAAGAATCGGTTAAATAAAAGATAAAGGTGGTTACATAAGATAAAATCGGTTATTATTGTTACTATCTCTCTTATAAATATTAAGAGAATCGGTGATCGGTTTCACGTTACATATTAGAGAGAAGAAATAAGAAAATCTAGTTTTTCCACCTTTAGAGAAGGAGATAGAACCTTGTCTTCTTTCTTGTTGTGCGCGTCGAAGATCGGGAACGGAATCGCCATCATCATCGGAGACCGGAGGAGTAAGCACCGTTACCGTCGGAGATCGGAGATTGGAAAGCGGATCCGGGCATCGCATCGTCGTCCCCGTCGGCAAGGAGGTTGGTTCTTGGCTTTTCGTTATTATTCGTGTTGTTTTTGACAGATTTTCGTACTTTCGTTTCGGTTTCTTGGGAATTTCCGTCGGAGCATGGGGGTTTAAACGGGAGGCCACCGCCGCCGTCAGTTTAGACGGGAGGCCGCCGCCGCCGTTGAGTTAAAACGGGAGGCCGATGCCGCCGTTGTGTTAAACAGGAGGCCGCCGCCGCCGTTACCATGTTTGCGAGGTCGCAGCCGCAGTTGCCGTGGTCGCAGGGTCACTACCAGAGCCGAGGTGGGCAAAAATGCAAGGAAAAAGAAAAATAAAACAAAAGAAGGAGGCCCATTACTGTGCTTTCGGCCCGGCCCGGCCGCGCGGTCCACGCTCCAGGCGTGGACCCGGTTTAGGTTGCCGCAGGCCCTGCGGTGAACCCTGTGCTCCACTCCCCTAAAACCGGCCTGGCCCAGCTGCCCGCGCCCTATATTTCACGTGCGCGGCCCAGCCCGGCTCACAGCCCGCTACACCGGCCCGACCCAGCGGCGCGGTCCACGTGCCTGGCGTGGACCCGGTGTATACGCCGGCCCCCGCTGCCGAGAACCCGGTGTGCGCCACTTCCATGCTCGGCCCGGCCAGCGACCGGGCCCGGCCCTTCTCCGCGTGAGGCCCAGCATCGGGGCACGGCTCACGCGCTGGCGTGCGGCCGGCTCACGGCCCCGCTGCTCCGAGGCGTGAACCCGGTCCATACACTAGCGCCTAGCCCGAAGGCCCGGTTGCCCGTTTCGACGCGGGTTTTTGTCCATTTCACTTCATTTTCGAGATTTTGGGGATGTTTGACCTCCGCCGTTGTTGGGATTGGTTAGGTTCTTATCCGTTGGATTTTCGGTTTGAACCACGATGTACGTTTTTGATGTGGGCTCGGGTGTCGTTGACGAAATTGATTTCCAATTGCTATGTTCTCGCCGTTTTCGCCGCCGGAAGCCCGAGTTGACATACAATTTACGAAATTGTGTTATGGGTGAGTTTTTAACGATGGTTTTTGGTGTAGTTTTCATCCGGTCAAAGTTGAGGAGTTTCGGAAGGGTTTTTGGAACATCGTTTTCATCGCCGTTTGAGGTGGGTAACTAAACCAAAGTTGGGGACGTTGTTGAACGGCATGGTTCAACCCCCCTATTCCTTTTGTTGCTGTTTTCGATATTGCTATTTTTAAAATGAGAGGATGGACATTGTCACGGCTATTGTGATGGAACGGTACATTCGTAAAGGACATTGTCACGGCTGTTGTGACGGAACGTTACATATGTGAGGGACAAGGACGGTTACTTGACTTATCGGTTTATTTCACGAGTATGGGATCATGAGGTGAACCGTGACTTATTCCACGAGTATGGGATCGTGAGAGGTAACACGTCTTATTCCACAAGTATGGGATCGTGAAAGGCATCGCAAAGTTGCACGCAACTAAAGGATCGATAAGCTTATGGCACAGTCACGTGCACTAGCGGTTTGGCCACCGCAAGGGTGTACTTTTTCGGGAAAGTGGTCTAAGAACCCGTGATCTCTACGTGGTGTTTACGTAGGGGCCCTCTGAGGTGCTACGGGGAGGGTAAAATGGGCACCAAAGGATTGAGCAAGTTTAAGATTTCCTTCGGTCTACGGACTATGGAGGTGGTACGAATGGTTCGAATATTCCGGATTACGGTTTGATGTCCTGTTTATTTTCTTGTACCTATCATTTGCATATGATTATGGATATTCATTTTGTCTTCCTATATTTTTGTCACGATTTCCCACGATGTGACAGGTTCAGACGGGGACGGGGACGGGGACCGGGGGGGGTAGAGGCTTTGGATTGGGAGTGATTCGGCTCTTCATCATTTTGGTGACATTTACTTCTCCCATTTGATCATTACATTTGGTTGATACTATTTGCATGAGATATGGACATTGTGTGATGTGGATACCTTGTGATGTGGATGTGGGACATGCAGACTATGTGGATGGATAGTAGTCTTTTGGATTTGGTTTTATTATTGTGTGATTGCATATGGAATGTGGAGGTTTTCAAAATGATAAAATAGTTGCGAAATCTATTTTCAAACTAATTGTCGGATCGACACTGTTTTAAACCTTGTGGCTTTATCCTTTCAATTTGGAGTATGTCGTGTGTGTGATATTCTTTTGTATGAATCCAAAGACTTGTTTATCTCTTTATTTAGCACATTGTGTATGGAAAACTGGTTGTGGTTGATGTATGTATTTTGGGCGATGCCGTACATATACAGGGGAGACTCTATCTATTTGTGTAGAGAGATCTTGTATGTGTGGTGGTTTGGGCACATACCGGGAGGAAAGACTTTGAGAAAAAAAAAATAGGGCCGTTTTTCTCTGTTTAAACCTCTCCCGGGGCGTGACAGCTTCATGGAGTGCCTATCTCTATAGTATCTGATCAAGATCCGAGATATGCATCTTAGTTTTGGAGGAGCCTTCACGAGACTCTAGGCACCTAGTTGGACTTTAGTATAGCTTTTCACTCACATAGTGATGGGTAGTCAAAGCGCACCACACAAAATTTGGAGGACATGCTCAAAGCGTGTGTTTTGGATTAATTGAGTGGTTGGCATCAACATCTACCGAATGCCGAGTTTGGTTGTAATAAAAGTTATCAAACGAGTATTAAGATGACGCCATTCGAGACTCTTTATGGAAGAAAGTGTCGATCACTTTATGAAAGAAAGTGTCGATCACCTCTTCATTGGAATGAGGTGGGAGAAAGATTAGTTTTGGGCCCCGATGTACTTTAAGAGGTCGAGGACAAGGTTCGACTTACTCGAGAACGATTGATTTAAGCTTAAAGTCGATAAAGAGTTATGTGGATAAGCATCGGCGTAATTTAGAATTTCAAGTAGGTGGCCATGTCTTCCTAAAGGTATCGTCGACTTGGGGAGTGAAGAGATTTGGCATTTGAGGAAAGCTAAGTCCCTGATTTATTGGACCCTTTGAGATTTTGTAGCGCATCGGCCCAGTGGCGTATCGACTTGCTCTACCGCCGAACTTATCAGAAGTACACAATGTATTTCATATTTTGACGCTTCGAAAGTATGTAATTGACCCATCTCATGTGGTAGACTTCGCCCTGTTGGAGTTACACAAGGATTTGAGCTTTGAGGAGCAACCCGGTGCGGATTTTGGCTCGGAAGGTGAGGAAGCTTCAGAATTGCGAGATACCTTATGTGAAGGTACTTTGGAGAAACCATGAGGAGCGCGAGGCTACTTGGGAGCTGGAGAGTGCACTTCAGGAGCGATTCCCCCATCTCTTTCTACCGAAAACTTGAGGTATTTGACTTGTAGTTTCGCGGACGAAACTCCTTTTTAGAATGGAAGAATGTAATATACTGAACTTTAGCAAATTGTGGAGTTCTAGTGTGTGGAGGGGTGTTTGATACCCTTCGGATGATTTGGTGAGCTTTCAGAAGGTTTTAAAAGGTTTTAAGAGCGATTTGGCGCGAAACTGAAATTTTTAGAAAAAGCTGAAAATTTGAAGTTTGGGCTTCGAGGTCTGGACCTTGGAGAGAAGGTCCGGACCTTTAGCGCGAAATATGAGATTCCTAGCTTCGGAGTTCGAACTTTGGAGGGAAAGTCTGAACCTTCGTCGCACAGCTATGGGAGACCCTTTGGGGTCTGAATCTTGAAGAGAAGGTCTGGACCTTGGTAGTCTGGGAGCACTTGTAAGAAATGTAATTTTTTTTCTTACAAGGGCTTATAGGGATATTGTTACAATAGGTATTTTTAACCCTATTCTCTACCATTTCTCTTCTCATTTGAGAGAGTGCAAGAGAGCTTGAGAGAGGTGAGTTTCCTCCTCTCTTCTTGGATTTTTCTCCTCCAACTCTCTAATCCTTGTTTTTCCTTTTCATTCTCCTCTCCACTATTGGTGCTTGCACCTAGGGCTTGAAAGGAAGCAAGAGCTTGAAAAAGAAAGAGGTTTTGACCTCTAGTTCCCATCCTTAGTACTTTCAAGGTGGGATTTGAGCTTAAGAAATGTTAGAAATCCTTTTTTTTCTTCTCTTTAGGAATTTCTTGATAGAAAACCTAGTTTTTGAAAATTATGGTTTATTTTGGAGTTTTTTGATTTTAAGCTTTTAGGGTAAAATTGATGCGTGTAGAACACTCTTGCAGGTTGGATTTGATGCTCTCTTTACTTTAATTTCAAGATCTAGCAAGTTTTCTTGGTCTAAGATATTTTTTACCAATTTTTCTTATAATTCTTAAGGAATTTCGTGAGTTATTTTTTGTGGTATTTTGACCATTTGGAAACTTGTCTTAGGGCATAAGAGAGCTAGTGGGAAATTTGATTTTGATCTCCCACAAGGTTTTGGCAACTATTTAGTCGGTTCGATCTCACTGAAATGGGTGAACTCCCCCTATATCTTCTTAGACTTTTAGAGTATAGTTGTTATGTTAAACATATATCGTTTGATTTATCATGATTTTTTATCATGTATTTGAACCCCTGTATATGTAGAAAATTTCACTCTATATAGTAGAGGTATATGTTGTATATGTATGTGTCACGCCCCGGGGTCGAAACTGCGACCCGGGCTCGCCAACAGATCCGCCACCTATGCCAAATCCGCATAGGCGAAGCGTCCTACCTGCAAAAAGAGCTACCGCTAACAGATATCAGAGCTAAAAGATAAAACTGCTATAGAAATAAAATCAACTACTGTACAACTGAAAATAAAACAACAAGGTCCATCTCCCAAAGATGATAATCATACAATAACCTCGAGTACAAACTCATAGCTCAACAGGGAGATATCTCAAATAAAACATCAGTGTACAAGCTCTCAATACATCATATCCTCACTACATCAGTCTCTCAAAAGAGGAAATAAATACCAATCTACCAACTATACTGAAGGTCTCCTCAAAAGGGGGTACCGCTACTCCCAAAGATGGGTCTGGATCTAGCTCGCTACTCCCTCACCACGCGCAGCAACCACAGAACGGCAACACCCGCCAAGACTCTGCAAAACAAAGGAGAGAAAGGACAAAAAGGGGGAAAACCCCCCCCCAACGGGCGTGAGAACTATGCAAAAAGGGAGCTCTCAGTGGGTATCGCCACTAAGCCCGACGATCTGCCCACCAAGACCACTAGAGGCAAAAGATAACCGATGCAGTAAAACTGAAAGAAGAAGCTGGAAACATTCTACAGCTACCATGCCTCTATCCAAATGCTCAAATGGGGAAACTCTGATGAAGATATGCAACACTCGCACACGAGGTGCTCAATCGACCCAATCGAGCTGACTGCCACATCGGGTCCAGTCCAACCTGCGCCCACCTACAACCACCTCCCGCTGACGGGCAGGAATTACGTAGGGCGTCCAAACGGACTAACTCGCTATCGAGTAGTGGCTCATGCAGGCTATAGTCAAATCCATGCCCTCTCTCTCTCAGAACGGAAAGACTCAAGGTGCTCAACCTCTCACACAATGGTCAAAGAACTCACAACGACCACGGGACCACCGTCAAACCCCGAACGGTTCCCAACAATACTAGCACTGGTCTAACACAGCTACTAGACTCCACTCGGTCCCCCAGGCACGAGTGTAACAAGAAGTATCTGCCTGAATAAACCCAATCGATAGACCAGTAATCACTGGTACTGCCTGCTCTGCTGTCGAACTCAAGAACCCTGCCTGGTGCCCGGCGCTCACACCGTGGAAAGCCTACTCCGGAGTGGCACTCGAGGGGAGCGACCCACACGAGTAAGGTATCACTGTATCAAGCATCACTGTATCGAGTATCTCAGTAACCACTATCTCATAATAGCAGGACTGGATCAAGACTATGATCAAAGTGGGACACTCCGTCCACTAACAAAACCCCGATCTGATGCAATAGTACTCAAAAAGTGGAAAACATCATCCACTAGAACAAATCTGATACCCAATCTGATGCAATAGTCAACATCCGGTCAACCGCCCAAAGTCCGCGGTCACCGCAATAACCCACAACCCACAATTGGGTAAAATAATCAGGATCCGGTCAACCGCCTACTGTCCGCGGTTGCCGCAATAACCCACAACCCACAATTGGGTAAAATAATCAGGATCGGGTCAACCGCCTACTGTCTCTGACCCGAAGGTCCCAGCTACACTATTCCAAACCTCTGCTCGAACCCGAGCAACATGACTCAAAAGTCTAAATAAAAAGGAGAAAGAAAGCAATCATGGTTTCTCCTAAGTCAAATTCCAATATGTAGTGCAGCAGTAAAAGATGGCCTAACTATATGTCCATACACATATGTCCATACAAGCATGCATTTGTCCTCAAGAAGAATAAAGAAAATAAACCTCATGCCAAAATTATCAATGACCATACCTGTCCATAATTCTCAATCCATAATGGCTCCTCAGAGTAGAACCTGCACATAACTACATAATCCTATCCCAATGCATAAACCATCCTCATAAAAGGTTATGTGCTAATATGGCATGATAATTAATCATATATGGTAACCTTGCCTTAGGTGGGCTTCCACTAATCACCAACATGAATAATTGATTATACCATTGTCATACTATGAGGAATTCACTTGCAATTCCCATAAAATCCTCACTGCTAAACTTACCGATCAATTCCAGCTATTGTACCGTACACCTGCATGCAATGCTAACATATAACAATATAGAGAACCGTCCACCGGTTCCGGGAATAAGGCACCCACCTGAAAAGCTGACTGTCCAAAGCCCAACAGCTGAAAACACCAGATAACTCTAATCCCTTGCTCCAATAAGTTCAGCACACCCGTAACCCTCCTGGCACAATACAAAGCTCACTAATTACACTTAGGCTCTCAATTATTGCTCTTATAACCACATACAACCTCGGATTCAAAACTGTTAAATTATCACCTGCAGAAAGTGCCCAGGAAATTCCAAGAAAAATATCACAGCGATCCTCGCGTCGATAGCTTCGCAACGGTACCTTGCACGCCCAAATCGGAGTTCGGTAAGCCAAGATAAAAATTCGGCAAGGGGGTACACTCATACAAAAATCTGTATTAAAACTGTACACTGTTCACTGAGAAAACAGTAATTTTCACCTCTGATGAAATCTCAGAAAAATCCAAGAAAAATACGACCGCGTTCCTTGCGATCTGTAGATGAAAAAGTTGTATAAGCTCGTTTCCGGCTGACGCTTGTGCGCAAAGATATGGCCAAAACACCTTGATGCTGTCCCACAAAGCCAAACAGAAAATGGGTCACAGTGTTGCCTCGGGATCCGTGCCAAAAACTCGCAACGGGAAAGCGCGATCAATACGAAAGATGAAGCCCTACCTCTTAGGAGTCTGTCGGCGTAAGAATCACAGAAAAAGGAGCTCGGGGTAGCCCAGGGGAGCCAAAACACTGTCGCTGCGCCGAAGAAGAACACAAGAAAGCAACATCGCGCCGCACCGTAAAATGGGGAACCTCGGGATTCGTGCCTCCTAAAATCCTAGAACTTGGCAGGAAGATCAAGCACTTAGAGGTGAAAAACTTTGCTTAAGGGAGCTCGGGCAGAGAGTGAGAGGGTTGAGAGAAAAAGGCAAAGAAAGGGGGCTCGGGTTGCCTTTAAATAGGCTGAAGAAAACAATTGGGGAAATACCCAATGTGTCCCCACTTCCGGGCGCTGGGAAATTTCGGGCTGCTACAGTAATGGGCCCGGCCCATTACTGTGCAAGCCCGAAACCACACAGGCCCGCCACGTAGCCCAACACTGTGCGCCCCCGGCCCCGCTGCGCCCGGCGCACCCGCGCCCGCCAGTGGCGTCGCGCCACGTGGCCCCGGCAGTCCGTGCACCGCGCACGTCGCCGCCTGCACCGCGCCCGTACGGCCACCTGCCCGCCGTACGGCCACCTGCCCCCCCGGTCAACCACTCCACAGCCTGCGTGGACCGGGAGCACAACACCGGACCAGTAACCGCAAGCCACGTGTCCACCCGGTCCACCGTGCACCCGGGCCCAAATTCTGTGGACCGCGCCTGCTGCACCGGCCAACCGGAGAGCGCCACGTGGCCCGCCCCCGGTGCACGACCCCCGCGGTGGACCGCGCGCCTGCCCGCGCCCCTGTGCGCCTGCCCGCGGCCGCGCGCCGCCTGCCCGAGCGCCTTCCGCCGCCTTCCGCCGCTGCCCGCCGCCGCCAGCCGCCGCCGGTGATCGCCGGAAGTACTGTTCCGGCATGAACAGTAACCGCCAACCCAAAAACATCAAGCAAATAGCCCATCTTGACCGTTTTCGCGCGCTGATTCCAAAAACGACGTCCATTCTGCCAAATTGCAAACCTATAATTTGCCGGAGGCTCCCGGAAAGGTACTTTTAATCCGAATTCCGCGCCGATCCTAAATTCGATATCCACACCACGCGTAAACTCTTCTAAACATCCGATGGGGTCCCCCGATCACCTACGTGATCCATTTTAAGCCTCGAGTCCATCTCTTGTGTCCAAATGGGCGCGCGAACACCGCCGACATGCCACGTAGGCTTCCAGAAGCTGCTGGTCACACTGTAGAAGCCCTGCAAAGGTCCGGGTCACCACATCCTCCCCCACTAAAAGAAAGTTTCGTCCTCGAAACTAAGGCAACTCCCAAGGAGTCTCAGAAACCAGGGGTCAATAATCAACACCGCCGTCTCCAGCTCCCAAGTCACCTATCACTCTCCGTGGTTATTCCTCAGCTACAACAGCAGCAACAACCAGTACGGCATAGCCCGATTGCGCAATTCCCTCACCTCACGAGTCAGAATTCGCAACGGGCATCCCTCGTACTCCACACTCTCACAGACCCCAAAAGGAACGAGTCCAACACAGGCGAGGGGTCCAAAACATAACACTCTTGAGCTGAGACGCAGAAAAACCTCCAAACTCCAACAAAAGACTGGGGGAAAGGAACGAACAACCTGAGTAACACGCTCTAAAATCACTCCCAAGAGCCAGCTCAACCAAAGCGACCCGAAACACAACCACACAAACACCTACACAGAAAAGGGGCCCAAACAAGCAGGGGTTCACACTCGGTCGCCCTCAAAACTCAACCACCTAAGTGGATTGCTCAGCCGCAGCCTCTCATCAAAAGGGATCCTCTGGGACACAAACTCAAACTCTGTACACCAGAATGGCCCCACACAGTGCCAGCCATGGAACCGTCAAACACGACTCCCAAATAGCTCTTCTGCTCCAGGCATCCGCCACCACAGTGGCTCTGTCGGGGTGATACTGGATGCTCACAAAATCCAATGGTGGCTCTACAGCCACTACGGGAGGTATCACTAAACTCACAAATCCATCTCCCACCACTGACTAGGTTAGAATCGGCGCTGGTACCAATCTCATCACCCGGTCATCAAGCTCTGCTGGCACTATCCAGTCCAAAAACTCCTCACCCCAACAATGACCGTTGATCTCGGCCAGTCTTAAATAGCATCCACTTTGGCCGAATTTCCATCGTCGCCCCTTCGGCTAGAAGAAGTAATCCAGGAAGATATGCTCACGAAGCTAAAACTTGTACCACAACGACTAGGCATAAGGCTCCTTCCTCACAGATCTTGACACACCATCTACAAATGCTGCACAAGCTCTAAATCACACAGGGAGGGGGGTAAAACCAAAATATCCCTGGAGGATGCCGTTAACCAACCGTTCAAGGCCAACAGAAATACAAAATTCCTCAATCTAGAGGCAACAGGGCATTAGTCAATCCATTAGCTTCACTGTACTCGTAATGCCCCTAATGTGTCCTGAACACCATCTAAACAAAGCCCTCAGTTGAAATTGCATATTGGTGCAGGCATCATACAATAACTGCCTGTACATCGCTCCATCGAAAGATTCTAAATAATAGCAGGACCTGCCTGGGCTCCAATCCCAAAGGGCTCTCACCGTCGTGTATCAACGACGTGGCACTAGGTCAAACAGACCCTCTAACCAACAGATCCCTGCACCGGTGCGATCAACTCTCCCAGCTCTTACAGATAATATCCAAGTGGTGCTATCGAGGTTGGCGCGGTTTCCAGAACCACGTCAACCGCAATCTCAATCTCCCTAACAGGCGGCATAATCATCAACTCGAGTGGACTCACACCCGGGATTTCGCAGCAATAGAAATATCTTTTGGTCCCGGCGCCGCCATAAGCTCCTCTCACACAGTCGCTAAAATCCGTGTGCTCGAACAGTTTCCCTATAACAAGCCTCCTTTAGACTGCCTCACGGTCATCACTCTCTCCGCACTTAACCATCCAGTGGTGCCGTGCCAACCAATCCCAAGCACTGGGTCAAAACATCGAACTACCACCCATATCAAAAGGTTCGCCGGTATAACTCATGGTCTCAACGACACTAGACATAAACCACAAGCCTCCTTCACATGCACAACACCGATGGTATCCTGTACCTCTAGTGCACGTGGTAATAACTCTGCCTTTAGTCCATGCCGGAATGCAAAGTGCACTAACTCCAACTACTGTGATGAAATCACACCTGCGACAACCCGACCCACTGCCGTGGCGCCCTCCAACCAGGCGGCACAAACTCATCCACACGATGCAAGCGGTTGTCGCTTAGTCCACCCGAAAATATCCAATCAATCACAAGGGAGCACGACCTCTGTCTCTGCTCACGCTGAGATGCCGAACGTGGTCTCTCGCAACCAACCAATCCACGCTACCGCTGCGCCACTCTGATAAAATGGCTGTTGCTGTCTTCGGGGTCCACCCAACCCCTGACGTCTCAGAAATCCACTTGGGTATCATCGTCATACGACCAAGCACGATTGATTCATGCAATTCCTTATACAATTATCCTTACTAAGCTCACCCCTCAATCACATATATTGCATCCCAAACATGCCAGTTATCAATCACACAGGGTAACATCCCCCTTGGGTAAGCTTTACATTAACCATCCACCAGGATATCCACCACCCAGGAAAGCAAAACGAAAATGCCTCTGCCTGCCGATCTGCCCTCCATCACCTAGCGCCAAGCGCCTCCCTCCAGAACTCGCCTCTAGCGGTAGATCCCCATCCAAGGAACTGCAGTGTCCAGCTCCAAACACAATGCCTACTCCGACGAGGCATCCACAGTCCAAAACCCGAACAGGAGGGACCGAAAAGAAACTAAGGAGTATCCTGGCGTAATCCACTCCCAATCTCACTCATCCTATGTGCCTCGTCCCTCGAAACCTGGAGCGCCAGTTCAACAACTGCATAAACTCTCTAGCACAGGGAGGCTCTCAATTGATCACTCCATCACCCCCAACCACGACTCTGCCTCCAAAGGCTCCGAGCTCAATCTTACAAGTCGGGGTGGTTCATCCGCCAAATCTGGCTCACTTAATCAAACATGCCCCACAGCTCCTCTGCTGTCAACCATCCACCTTACCTCAGTGCCTTGGCACTAAACATTGGCACGGAGGGGGCCACTCGCTCTATTGGCACTACAGAAGTCCCTGCCGCTGAGGATACTACATCCTGGTGGTCTCAGAAGAAAAGTACTGTCGGGCTGCCCACTGCTCTGACAATTGCGTCACCAAACTAGCTGCTCGCTATGCCGCTGATATGCCTCTAAGAATCCTGTCATCTGGGTCCGGAGTTCTCTGACCTCAATCCGGGTATCCGGCCCAAAACCAAACGCTCAAGCTCAACTGCCATGACAGGATGCACAAGGGTCCCAAACCCAGCGTCGGGGAGACACCGCTCGCCACGACGAAACCACAAATCAGCACACAACAACGCTCGACCCAATCCAGCGAAAGTCTAGAGCATGTCACCCATTCCAAAGCGTTATGTTGTCTGCAGCCAACATAACTACTTAGGGGAATAAACATGCCAATCACTCATCCCGTCCCTCGGGAGAGGTGTAAAACTCAATCAGGACTCTCGCTATAAATCACGACTCTCACGAAGTCATCCTAGGGTCCAACCACAAGCCTAGGGTTTCTAAGTCCACCATGACCTACAACCTAGGCTCTGATACCACCTAATCTGTCACGCCCCGGGGTCGAAACTGCGACCCGGGCTCGCCAACAGATCCGCCACCTATGCCAAATCCGCATAGGCGAAGCGTCCTACCTGCAAAAAGAGCTACCGCTAACAGATATCAGAGCTAAAAGATAAAACTGCTATAGAAATAAAATCAACTACTGTACAACTGAAAATAAAACAACAAGGTCCATCTCCCAAAGATGATAATCATACAATAACCTCGAGTACAAACTCATAGCTCAACAGGGAGATATCTCAAATAAAACATCAGTGTACAAGCTCTCAATACATCATATCCTCACTACATCAGTCTCTCAAAAGAGGAAATAAATACCAATCTACCAACTATACTGAAGGTCTCCTCAAAAGGGGGTACCGCTACTCCCAAAGATGGGTCTGGATCTAGCTCGCTACTCCCTCACCACGCGCAGCAACCACAGAACGGCAACACCCGCCAAGACTCTGCAAAACAAAGGAGAGAAAGGACAAAAAGGGGGAAAACCCCCCCCAACGGGCGTGAGAACTATGCAAAAAGGGAGCTCTCAGTGGGTATCGCCACTAAGCCCGACGATCTGCCCACCAAGACCACTAGAGGCAAAAGATAACCGATGCAGTAAAACTGAAAGAAGAAGCTGGAAACATTCTACAGCTACCATGCCTCTATCCAAATGCTCAAATGGGGAAACTCTGATGAAGATATGCAACACTCGCACACGAGGTGCTCAATCGACCCAATCGAGCTGACTGCCACATCGGGTCCAGTCCAACCTGCGCCCACCTACAACCACCTCCCGCTGACGGGCAGGAATTACGTAGGGCGTCCAAACGGACTAACTCGCTATCGAGTAGTGGCTCATGCAGGCTATAGTCAAATCCATGCCCTCTCTCTCTCAGAACGGAAAGACTCAAGGTGCTCAACCTCTCACACAATGGTCAAAGAACTCACAACGACCACGGGACCACCGTCAAACCCCGAACGGTTCCCAACAATACTAGCACTGGTCTAACACAGCTACTAGACTCCACTCGGTCCCCCAGGCACGAGTGTAACAAGAAGTATCTGCCTGAATAAACCCAATCGATAGACCAGTAATCACTGGTACTGCCTGCTCTGCTGTCGAACTCAAGAACCCTGCCTGGTGCCCGGCGCTCACACCGTGGAAAGCCTACTCCGGAGTGGCACTCGAGGGGAGCGACCCACACGAGTAAGGTATCACTGTATCAAGCATCACTGTATCGAGTATCTCAGTAACCACTGTCTCATAATAGCAGGACTGGATCAAGACTATGATCAAAGTGGGACACTCCGTCCACTAACAAAACCCCGATCTGATGCAATAGTACTCAAAAAGTGGAAAACATCATCCACTAGAACAAATCTGATACCCAATCTGATGCAATAGTCAACATCCGGTCAACCGCCCAAAGTCCGCGGTCACCGCAATAACCCACAACCCACAATTGGGTAAAATAATCAGGATCCGGTCAACCGCCTACTGTCCGCGGTTGCCGCAATAACCCACAACCCACAATTGGGTAAAATAATCAGGATCCGGTCAACCGCCTACTGTCTCTGACCCGAAGGTCCCAGCTACACTATTCCAAACCTCTGCTCGAACCCGAGCAACATGACTCAAAAGTCTAAATAAAAAGGAGAAAGAAAGCAATCATGGTTTCTCCTAAGTCAAATTCCAATATGTAGTGCAGCAGTAAAGATGGCCTAACTATATGTCCATACACATATGTCCATACAAGCATGCATTTGTCCTCAAGAAGAATAAAGAAAATAAACCTCATGCCAAAATTATCAATGACTATACCTGTCCATAATTCTCAATCCATAATGGCTCCTCAGAGTAGAACCTGCACATAACTACATAATCCTATCCCAATGCATAAACCATCCTCATAAAAGGTTATGTGCTAATATGGCATGATAATTAATCATATATGGTAACCTTGCCTTAGGTGGGCTTCCACTAATCACCAACATGAATAATTGATTATACCATTGTCATACTATGAGGAATTCACTTGCAATTCCCATAAAATCCTCACTGCTAAACTTACCGATCAATTCCAGCTATTGTACCGTACACCTGCATGCAATGCTAACATATAACAATATAGAGAACCGTCCACCGGTTCCGGGAATAAGGCACCCACCTGAAAAGCTGACTGTCCAAAGCCCAACAGCTGAAAACACCAGATAACTCTAATCCCTTGCTCCAATAAGTTCAGCACACCCGTAACCCTCCTGGCACAATACAAAGCTCACTAATTACACTTAGGCTCTCAATTATTGCTCTTATAACCACATACAACCTCGGATTCAAAACTGTTAAATTATCACCTGCAGAAAGTGCCCAGGAAATTCCAAGAAAAATATCACAGCGATCCTCGCGTCGATAGCTTCGCAACGGTACCTTGCACGCCCAAATCGGAGTTCGGTAAGCCAAGATAAAAATTCGGCAAGGGGGTACACTCATACAAAAATCTGTATTAAAACTGTACACTGTTCACTGAGAAAACAGTAATTTTTCACCTCTGATGAAATCTCAGAAAAATCCAAGAAAAATACGAGCGCGTTCCTTGCGATCTGCAGATGAAAAAGTTGTATAAGCTCGTTTCCGGCTGACGCTTGTGCGCAAAGATATGGCCAAACACCTTGATGCTGTCCCACAAAGCCAAACAGAAAATGGGTCACAGTGTTGCCTCGGGATCCGTGCCAAAAACTCGCAACGGGAAAGCGCGATCAATACGAAAGATGAAGCCCTACCTCTTAGGAGTCTGTCGGCGCAAGAATCACAGAAAAAGGAGCTCGGGGTAGCCCAGGGGAGCCAAAACACTGTCGCTGCGCCGAAGAAGAACACAAGAAAGCAACATCGCGCCGCACCGTAAAATGGGGAACCTCGGGATTTCGTGCCTCCTAAAATCCTAGAACTTGGCAGGAAGATCAAGCACTTAGAGGTGAAAAACTTTGCTTAAGGGAGCTCGGGCAGAGAGTGAGAGGGTTGAGAGAAAAAGGCAAAGAAAGGGGGCTCGGGTTGCCTTTAAATAGGCTGAAGAAAACAATTGGGGAAATACCCAATGTGTCCCCACTTCCGGGCGCTGGGAAATTTCGGGCTGCTATAGTAATGGGCCCGGCCCATTACTGTGCAAGCCCGAAACCACACAGGCCCGCCACGTAGCCCAACACTGTGCGCCCCCGGCCCCGCTGCGCCCGGCGCAACCCGCGCCCGCCAGTGGCGTCGCGCCACGTGGCCCCGGCAGTCGTGCACCGCGCACGTCGCCGCCTGCACCGCGCCCGTACAGCCACCTGCCCGCCGTACGGCCACCTGCCCCCCGGTCAACCACTCCACAGCCTGCGTGGACCGGGAGCACAACACCGGACCAGTAACCGCAAGCCACGTGTCCACCCGGTCCACCGTGCACCCGGGCCCAAATTCTGTGGACCGCGCCTGCTGCACCGGCCAACCGGAGAGCGCCACGTGGCCCGCCCCCGGTGCACGACCCCCGCGGTGGACCCGCGCGCTGCCCGCGCCCCTGTGCGCCTGCCCGCAGCCGCGCGCCGCCTGCCCTGAGCGCCTTCCTCCGCCTTCCGCCGCTGCCCGCCGCCGCCAGCCGCGCCGGTGATCGCCGGAAGTACTGTTTCCGGCATGAACAGTAACCGCCAACCCAAAAACATCAAGCAAATAGCCCATCTTGACCGTTTTCGCGCACTGATTCCAAAAACGACGTCCATTCTTCCAAATTCCAAACCTATAATTTGCCGGAGGCTCCCGGAAAGGTACTTTTAATCCGAATTCCGCGCCGATCCTAATTCGATATCCACACCACGCGTAAACTCTTCTAAACATCCGATGGGGTCCCCCGATCACCTACGTGATCCATTTTTAAGCCTCGAGTCCATCTCTTGTGTCCAAATGGGGGCGCGAACACCGCCGACATGCCACGTAGGCTTCAGAAGCTGCTGGTCACACTGTAGAAGCCCTGCAAAGGTCCGGGTCACCACAGTATGGGCACTATAAGAGAGGATTGAATAGCAATTTTTATATTTTTGTAAGTTTGATGTGAGTAGAGAACATCTATACATGCTATAAAAAGATTGGGACATGTTATGTGTGGTGACCCGGATCTTTGCAGGGCTTCTTCAGTGTCACCAGCAGCTTCTGGAAGCCTACGTGGCTTGTCGGCCGGTGTTCGCGCGCCTATTTGGACACAAGAGATGGACCCTGTGAGCTTTGGTTGGCTGTATTGGCCTTCGGCTGCTTTTGCCGAATTTTAGGAAAAGATTTTGGCCAAACAGAGGGTGGATTTGGGTTCGGTGCGGAAAAAACGCTTGGAAATGGCTTTTTGTTTGCTTAATTCTGAGTCCGGATACCCAAAAAGCGGGCTCCCGGAAGTTTTGGCAGTTTTTTGGGGTTTGCGGGAGCCTCCGGCAAATTATAGGTTTGGAATTTGGCAAAATGGACGTCGTTTTTTGGAATCAGCGCGCGGAAAACGGTCAAGATGGGCTATTTACTTGATGTTTTTGGGCTGCGGTTACTGTTCATCGCCGGAACAGTGTTTCCGGCGATCGCCGGCGGCGGTTGGCGGCGGCGGGCAGCGGCGGAAGGCGGCGGAGGGCGCTCGGGCAGGCGGCGCGCCGGCCGCGGGCAGGCGCACAGGGGCGCGGGCAGGCGCGCGGGGGCGCGGTCAGTGCGCGGTCCACGCGGCCGTCGTGCACCCGAGGAAGGGACACGTGGCAGGTTTTCACTGGTCGGTGTTGTGGTCTGGGTTCACGGAGCAGGCGGTGGTGCACGGTAGACGGGTGGACACGTGGAGGGGGTAGTTGGTCCGGTGTTGTGCTCCCGGTACACGCAATCGGTGGAGTCGTGACCGGGGCAGGTGGCCGTACGGCGGGGCAGGTGGCCGTACGGGCCCGGGTCAGCCGCGACGTGCGCGGTCCACGGCGCGACGTGCGCGGTGCACGGGTGGCCGGGCCCACGTGTCGCGTCGCCATTGGCGGGCGCAGTGCACCGGGTGCAGTGGGGCCCGGGGTGTTAGCGGACTGGGCTGTGTGGTGGACCGGGCCGCACTGTGCGCGCCCGAATCTTGGCGGGCCGGGCCGCACTGTGCGCGCCCGAAACCTGCGGGCTGTGGCCGGGCCGCACTGTGCGCGCCCGGAACTTGGGACACATTGGGTATTTCTCCAAAGTTTTTCTCAGCCTATAAATAGGCAGCCCGAGCCTCTTCTTTGGCTTTTTCCTCTCAGCCCAAGCTTGATCTCCCCGAGCTCCCTTCTTGGAAGATTTTCATCTTCAAGTGCTTGCTCTTCCTGCCAAGTTCTAGGATTTTTTGGAGGCTCGAATCCCGAGGTTCCCCATTTTACGGCGCGGCGGCGACGTTGCATTCCTGGGTTCTTCTTCGGCCGCAGCGACAGTGTTTTAGCTCCCCTGGGCTACTCCGATGATCATTTTGCTGTGATTCTTGCGCCAGTAGACTCCTAAGAGGTAGGACTTCATCTTTCGTTTTGGTCGCGCTTTCTCTTTTCGAGGTTTTGGCACGGATCCCGAGGCAAACAGTGACCCCATTTTCTGTGTGGACTTCCTTGACAGCAGCGGGGTATTTTGGCCATATCTTTGTGCACGAGCATCTGACGGAAACGAGCTTATACAACTCTTTTCATTTACGGATCGCAAGGAACGCGCTCGTATTTTTATTGGATTTTTCTGAGATTTCATCAGAGGTGAGAATCACTGTTTCTCTGTGTACAGTGCTACAGTCTTTTGTGCTGAATCTTTGAGTGTACCACCTTGCCGAATTTTTATCTTGACTTACCGAACTCGGATTTGGGCGGCAAGGTACCGTTGCGAAGCTATCGACGCGAGGATCGCTGTGGTATTTTTCTTGGAATTTCTGGCACTTTCTGCAGGTGATAATTAACAGTTTCGGGAATGTTGTTGTATGGGATTATAAGAGTTATATTGGGGAGCTTAGTGTAATAGTGAGCTTTGTATTGTGCCAGGAGGGTTACGGGTGTGCTGACTTGTGGGAGCAGGATTTGGAGTTTTGGTATTTCTTGCTGTACGGATCCGGACAGTTAGCATTCAGGTGGTGGTTGTTGTACTCCTCTCCTTTGGTATGCCCACTAGGAACATCAGAGTGTTCCCTCATTTTGAGGCCCCAAAGTATTATTAGTAACCTTGCATGCTCTAGGAAATTAATTATTGGTGATCGCTCTTTGATAAATTGTTATTTGATCCATGTGGAAATTGTTGGACTGCATGTTTTAGGGTAAATAATAGTTGAGGATTATAAAATGCTAAATAATTCTATGAGACTGTCACTTTAGCTTATGGTCACTCTGAACTGATTACTCTTGGAAAGTGGACACATATTGAGCAATGCATGATTAAACGGGTCACTTAAATATTGACATTTTATTGCTACACTATCTTTTGGGACTTGACTTAGGAGAAACCATGCATTTTCTTTTCTCTCTCCTATTATCGATAGACTGCGGCATAGTCGCTCAGGTTCGAGCGGTGTGGTTGGGACAGTGTAGCCAGGATTGGGGGATTTGGGACAGGTTGGGCTTTTGACAGGGTGTTGCGGCGACCACGGATCTTGGGGTTGTGACCGGGTTGTTACTGTTGCATCAGATTGGGGGTTTGGGGATCGGGCTTTCTTTAGTGGATGGAGTTTTCCACTTTGATCTCGTCATGATCCAGTCCTGCTATTATGAGACAGTGGTTACAGAGATGCTGTTTACAGTGATTTCCTACTCGTGTTGGGTCGCTCCCCTCGAGTGCCACTCCGAGTGTGCGGACCGGACGGTTCGATGCCGGTCGGTTATTACTTCGAGCTTGATCGGACGGGCCGATGCCGATCTGTTACTTACGTGGGGACATGACCGTATCAGGCAGTAGTCGGTCAGTATCCCCACAGATGAGATTAGCAGGCCGTGCCAGTGTCTACTGGCGTAGATTGGGTCGTTTTGACCAGGCTTCTTGATACCGATGCATACTTTTCCATACTTATTAGTTTTCATGTAGAGGCATATTAGGGGTAGCACTTCTACAGTTGTCATTCATAGCTTCACCCCCCCCTTTCTCTTCTTCCCCTTTTGCCCTGATTACCTGTGGGCATATTTGAGCTGAGGCTTTACCCACTAGGGAGGCTACTGTTATAGTAGTACTACCCCCATTGTCTTTTTGTTTCTTTCTTCCCCTTTGTTTTGCAAGCGTCCCCTGCGGGAACCGGGAGTGCTGGGCCGTCAGCAACTGATCGAGGTAACGCGGATTGCAGACTAGATAGAGAGCCATCCGAGGGTTGTAGCGTAGCTGGGGCTTTTGGGTACCTGGTCTTCTCAGACAGCTTGTTTATTTCTTTGTGGGTCTGGCTTCTGCCAGCTGTTTGTATATTTTGTGGTGAGAGGGAGAGACATCGTATTTTTATTCCACTGTTGTACTCTTTACTTCCAGCTTCTGTCTGAGATACAGTAGTTTAGTTTAGCTCTGTTTATCATCTTTCTTTATTATTATTTCTTATCTGAGCAGGTTACCGACGCTTCGTGTATGTGGGCAAATACCGCATGCACGGCGGATCTGTAGGACGGGCCCGGGTTCTGGTTTACACCGGGGCGTGACAGATTAAGTTGGTTCAGAGCTTAGGGAAGGCAGTTGGGACTAGGAACCCCTAGGCTTTTGGACAGACCCTAGGATGATAGGGCGGAGGTGAACGTGACATTATGCGAAAGTCGGGATTTTGTAGTTTACTCTTCCTGTGAGGGAAAGAGGGATCGACATATTGATTCTGTTAGACAGTTATGTTGGCTGCAGACAAACATAACGTTACAGAAATAGGGGGATGTCTTTGACTTTCGCCAGATTGGGTGTGTGGGGAGTTGTGTTCTGTTGTGGTTTCTTGTTACAGGATGCTCGCCCCGGCGTCGTTTTCCGCGAGGTAACCCCACTCCCCTGTGGAGCCTGACTGGCGGTATCCGCCGGTGGGGGGGAACTGCGGGCCTTAGTGACCCATTGGTGCGAGGATCTCGACCGGATCAGCGCTTGGAGCACTGTTGGCTCGGAGGAGTGATCCGGCAGTCGGGCGTGAGGGCCAGGGCTCCAGAGCAGCATTTTTAAAGGGAAGCGCCCAGCCCCAGGATGTTGATGGACAGGCCAGTTCTCGGAGACGGCCGCGGTTCGCAGCAAGTGTATTTTGTAGAGGGCAGCAT